>CAJGYO010000008.1:83378339-84103766 GCA_904845875.1 Miscanthus lutarioriparius | reverse complement strand
AATGGTTAAGTGGTGCTGAATTGTTTCTTTATATAAAGAGGGGTTCGGTTGCTTGTAATCATTGGCTCGGTTTAAACCAATCATCATTGATATCTTATTGCCATTGATTAATTTTTGCTCGAATTATATTTATCCTGGATGATAACCGATTCTTCTTACACAACCCCATGAGCTTTAATCGATTTATTCTTAGGAATATGCTAGAATCGACTATTTAGTTGATCTCCTCTCATATTGGCTCTTAGAGCCGCACATTCAGGACTGTCTGGCAACACCGGCACGTTCCGCCTTTAATTACCGATAAGCTTTCTCTCCTTGTCAATTGCAGGGTCAAATTGACTGGAACGTCTCAGGAGGATTGCGTAGGATCGACCACCCTTGCGCTTAAGTTAGGCGGATCTGCTCCATCGAGTGGACCCTTCCGGCTTGCTGCGTGTGTCCTCGGCACGGAGACAAAAATTATGTGTCGACACACGTTTCTGGCACGCCCGGTGGGACCCCACAATCGTCATGACGGTTCACAACAATGACAACGTCCTTATGGTACATTATGAAGACCTACCTGATGAAGATTAGGATACCATCAACAAAGCTACAGAAGAATTTTAGAAGAAGTGTATGTTGTCCTACACCAAAACACGTGACAGCACAATTATTCAGAAATTTCCACTACCAAGAGTTCTACTACACGGACAGACAGATACAGTTGAAGCTGGAGAAATGTGTTTCTTTGTGGAAGCCATAGACAAATCTGTTCATGATGCCCTATCAAGGTGCAATGAAGCTTTCGTCGACGCATTTCACAACGCCATGAAAGAGGCGATTCATGGAATTCCAATTAGTCAGGTTGGATCGACTTGTTACAACATTCCAGATCCGTTGACCCAAGGGACTAACCAAGTCGGCACCAGCCATCAAGAAGCAGCACCAGTTGGTAATGGTGACGTCCAGGCACTTTAAGGTTCATCTGAACAAACTCCAGGTACTACTACGAATCAGATACAGTACAATCCTGGACTGTCAATACAGCATGTGCAACAGTCGGCGAGGCAGAGTCAGAACCAGATGATCAATTTCAGCACATCAGGCCACATACCATCATCGGCTCAAAAAATAGCACCATCGATTCAAATGATCCGTAGAGATATAGATCCTTATATCTACAATCAGAGACTTCAAGCAACAAGCCAGCAGAAGACCCAGCAGATTGAGATTCTACAAGGGTATCACTACGGCACAGATTATAACACTCTCCGCATGATGCCAAATGCAGGATATCTGGGCACGCGGGATTTCAATCCACAGATGGGACAACAAGTGCCGAGAAATCCAAATCCGTAAGCTAACGAGTTGCTGCTGAAGGTGACCGAAATGATGAAAAATCAGTTTGGCCTGAAACCAAAAGGACTGACCTTTTCGTACAAATGCCCATATCCAGAGTGGTATGATTTGGTCGCTCTTCCTACAAATTATAGGCTTCCAGAGTTTGCCAAGTTCACTGGTCAAGACAGTACAAGCATGATAGAGCATGTCAGTCGGTATCTTACACAATTGGACGAAGCATCAGTTGAGGACACCCATCGAGTTCATTTCTTCTCCTTATCCCTGTCAGGGCCAGCCTTCACTTAGTTTTCGTCACTACCAATCAACTCCATTGCCAATTGGGCTGACTTAGAGAAGAAGTTTCATACATATTTCTACACTGGGACTGGAGAAAAGAAGATAACTGATTTGACAACCATAAGACAGAGGACTAACGAATCGAGCACTGAGTTTCTTCAGAGATTCCGAGAGGCTAGGAACTTGTGCTTCTCATTGAGCTTGGCGGATGATCAGTTAGCTGCTTTAGCCGTCTAGGGAATGCTGCCAATGTGGAAAGAAAAGTTGCTAGGGCAAGACAACTTGGGTCAGTTGGCTCAACGAGTAGCAGCGCTCAATAGTCAATTCTAGAGTATGCGCAGATATACCCAATTCTAGAAGAGTACCACCATAGCCGAAGCTTATGATCCATACTCAGTCGATGACGGCTATAAGGATGAAGAAGAAGAGATTGCTGCAGCTAAATGGAATTGGGGTAAGAAGATAGTGATGGTGCCAAATTTTTAGGGAAGAGGAGTCGAGGAGAGCTATGACTTTGATGTCACAAAATCGGACAAGCTTTTTGACTTCTTACTTGAGAAGGGCCAGATCAAATTGTCGGACAATCATGTTATGTTGCCCCCTGAACAATTAAAGAATAAGAAGTTATGCAAGTTTCATAATGGTACTTCTCATTCCACCAATGAATGCAGAATTTTCTGGCAGCACATACAGAGAGCTATTCAGCAAGGAAGGCTCAAGTTTGATACGCCTTGAAAGATGAAAGTTGATAATCCTTTCCCAGGAGATCAAAATATGGTTGATGTTGGGCTATTCAAAGGAAAAACTAAGGTTCTAACATCGGCCAAATCAAGAGAAGCAGGAACAGTTGATCCCAAGATGCAAATATCGACCGATGAATACAGAGAGATTAGAAAACGTCGTGATCAGCAAAAGAGCCGATATGAACAGGGGGAAGCGTCAAAAGATGGGGCGACAAAGCCGCGAGTTACATCTCAAATTTTGTTGAATAAATGGCAGCGGCAAAAGGAAAAGGATTATCAGCGATGGTTTGAGGATCAAGAATACCAACGTCAACTAGAAGAAGAGAGGTATGAAAGGAGGCAAGCCGAATCGCACTGGAATTGTCCTTTCTTCAGATACTGCTGGAATGAAGGTTTGAAGTTGCCTACCAGACATGACTGTCTAGAATGCAGTAATCAGTATTGGGAGTTTAGCCAATCTCAGATCAACCGCCGGTCTATCCATGCCCAGGATGCATATCATCATAATAACATGGATCGGCGCTTAAAAAATAAAAGCATTCATGATCGGCTGGGAAAAAAAGTTGTTGACCAAGACTGGGTTGATCATGAAGAAGAAAGCAACCAAAGGGAGCATGTTTGGCAGGAAGGCCAATGGTGCCCCGGAGGATTGACAAGAAGCCAGAAGAGAAGGGTGCAACACCTAAGGAATAAAGAGTTGGAACAGGCTCAAGTATCCGGTAAACCTCAAGTATGGCGTGACAAGCAAATAGCCAATAGAAAGCAACCATCGGCTAATAACGAAATGACTTTTCTGTTGCCATCAGAGTTCAGAGCTCCGGCAAATCAAGAAGTTTATTCAGATTTCGACGAATCGGAGTATGAAGAGATAGTTGCCAAGTTGACGGTCATGCAGCAAGCAATATTTGATAGACCAGTCAAGCATCAGCACTTGAAAGCATTATATATGAAAGGTCTTGTTGATGGAAAGCCGATGAGCAAGATGTTTGTAGATGGGGGTGCTTCCGTCAATGTTATGCCTTACACTACTTTTTGTAAGCTTGGCAAGGGACCAGAAGATTTGATTGAAACCGACATGATGCTTAGAGACTTCGGAGGAAATACATCCAAGACCCGGGGGGCAATAAACGTTGAGCTAACAATCGAGAGTAAGACTCTGCTCACCACATTCTTCGTCATTGATGGAAAAGTGTCGTATAGTTTGCTCCTTGGTCATGATTGGATCCACGCAAACTGCTGCATACCATCGACCATGCATTAGTGTTTGATTCAATGGCATGGAGATGATGTCGAATTGGTTCGCACTGATGAATCTGTGAGCATTACAACAGCCGATCCAGTCTTTTGGGAACTAGGAGATTTCAAATGTTTCTCTGGCAAGACATGGGAAGGAGGCTTCATTAAAATCAGCAATGAAAGCCAACAGCCGATGCAAGCGATCGGCTCTAAGAGTTTGTTTTAGTAGAAAAGTCAGAGCTTCATGTCAGCCGTTGGATCAAAGGAAAATGAGTATTAAGTCTTGGAGATGGGTTTAGGCCAACGTATGTGAAGGCTGAGTTAAAGTGTAAGTGCGATTCAGAGTTAATGGATTTCTTAAGAGAAGTTCTGTTTCGCTTAATAGGACGCTTGACCTGGGTTGACTACTCGTCTAACCTTTTATATTGAAAGTTCTACGGGACGTTATCCTAGCGTCTGATCAACACTTGGTAGCCGATTCATTCTTGGCTCTAATAGCCGGTACCAGGAGGGTATCGCCTCTAGTTCAAAAAGTAAACATCTTCAAAGATAGTAATAGCCGATACGATATGTATCACCTATAGAGCGAAAAACAAAAAAGCAAGAAACATTCACAGTCATACACAGGAGCATTGCACTAAGGCACATTCATGAAAGAACAGGAGTCTTTGTTCATCCGATTACCCTAAGTACAGACTAATCAAAGATCTTGTTCACCACATCCTGAGCGGATGTGATGTCTACTATGGCCTCTGCTGCAATAGTGAATTCTTCAAGCAGGTCCTCGTGCTCCTTAGGGCCGTCGCCCATTGGGAAACCTATTTCAATGGCGTGGAGCTCGTACCCCATTTGGACTTGTGCCATGGTTAGCGCCACCGCCGCACCATGATGAACGCCATGGGGTGATCTCCCAAATGTGGACCGAGACATCTTGGAGACGAGCATCGATGGAGGAACCCCGGGCAATGACAGCGTCTACGGCCACGTTTGCCACTAGTTGGAGAGATTCAAACTGTGCTGTTAAGGTTGACAATCACGAGAATAAGAAGGCGGTCAAGATGAAGATAATGGAAGTTGGAACAAAAGCCTTCATGGGATTCATCTTACCCGCCACCATGGCGTTGGATTCGGTCAGCCGTGCTCGGACGGCGCTGGCCTCCTCCTCAGCCACGTGAAGGGTGGCCTGGGAAACCCTGAGGTGAATCTCCAGTTGGTCGTTCTCCCAAGTCGCCTCGGAGTAACGGTTTTGAGCCATCCTCCACTCATGAAGATAGCACCGGGCGTCGTCGCCGTTGTAGGAATCAGAAGAATCCGACGATGAGGCCGGCACAAAAGATGCGGTGTCAGAAGGCCCACCGACCCTAGGAAGGGGACGGAGACTGTCATTCACAACAAACCTATAGGCGAATCAGAACTATTCATCATCATAAACAAGAAATGTCGATCTCACCTCATGCGCTGGAGACGTTGATTCATCGGCATATTCTCTTTTGGGATTTCCTCCGCCGCGCGCTTACCTCATTATCTTCATCGGCCATGAAGAATGATTGGATCTGTGAAAGGGAGAAGGAAAGACCGCTATAGGGTTTTGGCAGTGGAGAAGAGCAAAGGAACAGTTGCGGATGGAGATGTGTTCGAGGCAAAAGACATCGGCTGGTATTTGAAGACATGAAGCGAAGGGACAGATGCCTCGGGACGCGCAAAAGGCAACCGCAATTAATAGGAGGCGAAGCGCCGCTTCACCAATGTCGAAGAGAATACGACACCAAATGACTGAGGATAGAAGATCGAGGGCTCTCTTAATAAAAGCCGTGTTTCCAGACTTAATTAAATTAAGATCAGGAGTCTAGGATCGGCTGTATCAAATCAGCTCTTTGGCCAAAACAAAAATGCAATTAAACAACAGGGAATACGATCGATTCTACACAAGCTGATGATCTCGAGGCTGATTCAGATAGCTCAACCTGTTCTAACCTTAACCAGTAGTTCCCGCTTCTCTTGTTGGGTGACATCAGGTATCTTAGCCAAACTGGACTTGTGACAATCAATGGTAGTAGGATTCTGGAAAAGACCTGGCATGGACTATTTTTGGGAGCCAAGAATGGAGGAGCCGAACGATTTACCAACCAAAGACTACGAGAATTTTGTAATGAACAACTTAGAAGATTTGAGTTGCTTTCGGTTACGTGCTCTCAAAAACTTTGAAGCCGATAGACTAAGGATTGAGGGTCAAAGTTAAGCAATTTTTTGAGGGAAACTTAGTCTGGAAAATGAAATCGCCGATCGAGTCAGGGGGCAGCAAATTCGGTGAAAAGTCACCCAACTAGGAAGGACCTTATCATATCAGATGTTATGCGCCTGGTAATACTTGTATTCTAAAGATACAGAGAAGGGAAAGGAAATTTGGTAGAGAAATCAAATGGGAAATATTTGAAGGAATATTACACTAGCATTTGGATTGACACTTAACAACCGATTTGCTCGGCCATCAGTTTTAATAGCCAATACCGGAAGGATATCATTGCTAGTGAGAGGGTAAACCCGAAGGGGTGAAAGCCAGTACGATGCGTATCGATTATGCCAATAGAATGATGCGTACAAAATGAAACACAAAACAGAGGGAAATCACTCAAGGCAAGAAAATTGTTTGCTAAACACCACCTATTACAAGCTACGGGCTAGAAAATACTTTGCCTATTATATCATCGGCCAGGGTATTGAAAGCTACAGAGTTGGCGGCGCTCATAAAATCCTCAACCAAGCGCTGGTGCTCCCTAGGGTACGTTGCGTCTAGAAAACCATGGGGAAGAAGCCGAAGATTATGACCTGAATGGGCTTGTGCAGCGGCCAACGACATGACGGCTCCATGACAAACTCCATGAAGGGCGACCTCCCTAACACGATTCGAGATGTCGTGCAAGGCAACCACCGGAACGATGCCCCTAGCATTGACGAATCCCGCTGCATGATCCACGGTTGATCGAAGACTCTCCAACTGAGTGGTTAAATCTAAAACATTCAAGGAAAGAGTGATCAGAAGTCTTGAGGACAAAATCAAGGAAAAAGAACGGAGAAATAATGGCAGACATCTCACACATGATTCTAGCTTCAGCCCTCGCCAACCTTTCTCTCATAAGGCTGATCTCAGGGGGTGATCGGTCTTCAATCATGGCCAGAGTCGATTCCGCTAGGGAAAGGCAGTTGGCTAGATGCTGGTCGGTCCGATCAATGGAGGCCAGCAGATCATCGTTACTGATCTATCCCTCGAATGATGAGGAAGCTGGTGGTGGATTGATGCCAAAGAAGACCCCGAGGGTTGGGCGGCGCTCGCCCTTCGATCCGGAGCAATGGGAGTGCCCCAAGATGCATCCTCTTGATGACGAGGGCGTTGACGTGATGATGTAGATTTGTTGAGGGCTTCTTCAATAGACCTCTTGTTGTTCTCCATAACCTCAAACCCACGGAAAGGCAGGAAATATGCTAAAGACGAAGAAGGTTTGAGATGAAGAGGGTTGTTTTTTGACTCACAGCCATAGCCCGTATATATAGCCCGGGAGAGCGAAAAGATAAAAGATAGGTTTCAATGGAGATGTGAAATTGAAATCGGAAATAGAAATGGATCAGCACTCCAGGAATTTAGGGGACAGATAATGAAGAGATAACGGACTCAAATTTATTACTTCTCCAGATTACAAAATAACATGGGGTGAATACATTGACCAGAGAATAACTCACCAGAACTTCTTTGGATTGAAGGGAGTCCGAATTTCCACAAGGCCGAAACTCATTGTGAACCAAGTCGCATCGGCCCATCAATAAAGTTATATCCGAGAGAAAGAATCTTATTCCCCGCCTAACATATGCTCAACGGATTTCTCAATAAATTGAGGAATTATGGGAAATAAGCCTAAGGCTTTCCCGGTGGGTGTTTGGAGGAGTAATAGGGGGAAGGTGATTACACATTCTAGCCCTCGCAAACACTAAGAATAGCTTTGCGAGCATGAAGAGAAGACTCAGGTGGTATCACAAGAATTCTTCTAACCACAATGACTGATCTTCTTGCTCAACGAGGCGCTAGGATAAGTAACACAATCACCCTATGCACAAGAATTCTTCTAGCCGCTCAAAGATCTTCATAACAAAAGGGCAGACCATGGAGGGTCTGGCGGAGGTAGAGGCACTTGAGAAAGTAGATGGAAACAAGACATGGCTAAATTATTGAGTTGCTCTCGCCAGAGTCGGATGGGCATTTTATAGCTAGCCCGGGAAGATGAATCCAAGTGCCCGTGAAACAGTGATGCTCTTGTAAGAAGTTTTAAGGCATGGGCTCGTGAATGGACGCAAGCGAAGATAAACAGTGGGCCCTAGGTCAAGGTTCTCTACCCGTGACTGTGGACCAATCAGGGATGCAGACATGACAATTTCGGAATAAAAATACTTTTATCCCTAAATTGGGGGGCATGTGTTTACACCAGAATTTGGAAGAAGGATCTCAGAAGCTCGAGCGCTCCCAAGATCATGTCAGTGAGGGATCAATTGCGTGCAGATCGAAACCAGCTGATTTAGATGCAGCACTAGGATCGGCTTTCTTCAGATAGCGCCAGCAGATAACGACAGAGGCTATGATCGGCGCTGGGATGAGACATGCTGGACTCTACAAAAAGCAAAAGATTAGAGTCCAAGTTATCTTAAATTAGAAATGTTTTCATTATGCCAAAGATTGTATTGAGTCATACTCGAGTAAGGTTCGTTTTAGACTCCGGGTATAAATACCAAACCCCGGCTATTGTAAAAAGATCATCAACCAATCAAATACAAGTCAATTTAGTTTTTTTGGCTCCGGCCACCCCTTAGGAGTAGGAGTAGAGTAGATCTCGGTGAGTTCTTCAGCGAGTACGGCTGCATCGATCCGGTCGACCTCCACTGCTTGTCTGTAAGTACCGTCATGGTTTATACCTCTGTTCGTATGGCTACATCGATCCAATCGACCCCCACTGCGACTCTGGTATAGGCTAGTTATCGACTCTTATCTAATTCTAGTATGGCCTGTGTGATTCTGCCTCACACCCCACTGCTTGAATTAGATCAAGGTCAAGTTATCGGCTCTACCTTAGAATGGTAGTCTTTGGTAGATTCATTAAGTTACCGATATTGCTTGTTGCTGTCATTGTTTATCTAATTACAGTAATATCACTCTGCCTGATTGAGATTGATCTGGATCGGCCTTATATCTTATTTAACCCATCGTTTGCTAATTTAAAACTAATTTAATCTACACCTTAAATGATGAGTTATGTTTTATCGGTTGTTTTATATCAATCTTAATCATGCATAGCGTGCGGTTAAGGCATGTTCGATCTTGAGTAGATCTATTGGTTAGCGAGAACCGTTTCATGGCCCGTTATCACGGCCTGTGGGATTCTGCCTCTCACCCCACTATTAGCACCGTGGAGTGGGGATCGTTGGTTGATAGATCTGTTCCTGAGAAGGCATGACCTTAACCGTGCGCTATGCCAGAATCGGCTGTTTAGCCGATATCGAGTGCTTTCATGAACAGTTCACATTACAAGACCGTTGAAGTAGAGATAAGTTGAAAGATATGTTAGACCCATGATCTTGCTATTGTATTATGGCCTACATGATTCTGCCTCATGCCCCACTGATATTAGTAATGAGTTAGGGTCGTCGAGTATATTGTTGTTTCTATAGCCTGCATGATTCTGTCTCATGCCCCATTGGTCATGGCGATAGATAAGATCTAACATGTTCATTAGATTTATCTTTATTAAATGGTTAAGTGGTGCTGAATTATTTCTTTATATAAAGAGGGGTTCGATTGCTTGTAATCATTGGCTCAGTTTAAACCGATCATCATTGATATCTTATTGCCATTGATTAATTTTTGCTCGAATTATATTTATCCTGGATGATAACCGATTCTTCTTACACAACCCCATGAGCTTTAATCGATTTATTCTTATGAATATGCTGGATCGACTATTTAGTCGATCTCCTCTCATATCGGCTCTTAGAGCCGCACATTCGGAACTGTCTGACAACACCAGCACGTTCCGCCCTTAATTACTGATAAGCTTTCTCTCCTTGTCAATTGCAGGGTCAAATTGACTGGCACATCTCGGGAGGATTGCGTAGGATCGACCACCCTTGCGCTGAAGTTAGGCGGATCTGCTCCATCGAGCGGACCCTTCTGGCTTGCTGCGTGTGTCCTCGACACGGAGATGAAAATTCTATGTCGACAGCTCCTCTGTATGTAGCAGATGAAGTGAAGGGTATGAATCGAAGCCAAAGTTTTATACATGGTGCTTACTGCAAAATACGTAACTCGAATGAATAGTGCTTGAGGTTCTCGGAGCGAATAGGGAAAAGTGTGGGGTTCTTTCTGCAAAATGCGCATCGCACCTGTGGGCTCGGCCGCGCTGGGCCGACCTACCGCCGTCGCGCCTGCGCCGCACGTGGGCCGTCGGCTGTCCTGGCTGGGCCGCTTGCTCCCGCCGCATTGGGCCGTTCGCGCCCGCGTGCTTGGGCCGGTCCTGTGTCGCCGCGCCTGGGCCACGCGCTGCGCGTCTACGTGGGCCGCCGGCTCCCACTGGGCTGCATCTGGCCAGCAGGCCGAGCGCGCATACGCGGGCCAAGCCAAGCGCTAGTTCTTTTTGTTTTCCAAAGTAATTGTTAATTAGTTTCGGAAACAAACTTGTAAAATCAATATAAAATTGTGTGGGTGTCCAAAAATAGTGAAACCAATTTTGTTAGGCTCCTAAAATCATGATCTACCTGCTAGTATCATTTGTTCACATAATTGGAGAATATTCTTAGGAGCTATATAATTAATTTAAGGTACTTAATATTGTAAAAATATAAACTTGTAGGAATTGTTGTGATAAATTGGTAATAGTGTTGAATCTAAAATGTTTACAGTAGGCTCCAAGCAATATTAGGTACTCCTTGTAATTTTTGTAGCTCCAGAATAATTAGTTTACTAGATTAATAATGACGCCCTATTTCGAATAATGATTAAATCGATAGAATGGAATAAAGAAACAACTTGGGTTTATGTAACTAAATCATTCGTTGGGAAATAACGCCTTATTCGCCAACATGGGTATGTAGCCTAAGTACGGACGTCGTTAGAGAGAGCTCGTTAGCTTGTGAGGCGTGATAGGGTTTCTAAGCATTTCGGCTGTCGTTGATTATTTACATCTATGCATTTGCATCAATACATATCATATAGGTATGATGATGGAGCAACGGATCAATTGAAGGATGATTGAGAATTCAAAGATGGTGTAATGGTAATCTCTACTAGAGATGATGCAATGGGCTTTTCTATTCAGATGATGTGGATGATCTGAAGATGCAGATACTAACTTTTTAATATATCTTACCTAGATAAGCCCCAGTGCATAACCCCTATTTTTCCGCAGTTTAAATTATATTTGTGCATTAAGTTTTAAGGAGTTGAATGAAACCCAATTGCATATATATATCTTTATCCAATGAGTCTTACTAGTATTACAGAATCGTGTAGACTCCTATGCTATAGGACTCCGGTAGAGGTCGAGTGATTACCTGTCACTCGCGAGAGATAGGAAATATATTACAGTATTATTATCACTTGGAAAATATAAATGGTGGAAAGTAAAAATGGTGACCGGGCAGGAACATGGTTTGGGTATTGGTGGGTGTAAGAGGCTGTGTCGCCGTGGACGCGGGGCATGGCTTGGTTACACTGCTTTCCCTGTCTGTGTCCGTTAAGGACCAGCCATTGCATAAGGTTCTAGGCAAGTCATAGACTTATTATCCCGAGCACATACTTGGGTATGGGCGCTTGGAAGACTTGTTGCTCTCTTGTCGTGGATCCGGCTCTTTCCGGACCGACTGTTAGGGTGGTTTTTGGGTTAGGAGGTCCTTGCACCGTACTGAGTCCGGGACTCAGGGGCGGGGGCTTGGAGTCCCAGTTTGGACGGGGACCTGGACACCCAAGACAGGAGGGTGATGGGTTGGTCCTGCTTGTGTCTTGGGTACAAGCGGGGCATGTGTTTTCAGGGTACCCAGCTAGGGGTATTGATTCGTGAATCATCGGGCGATCCGGTACGGCTTGTCTACGGTTTAGCATCGTAGTCATAACTGAAAGATGGAAGATGAAAAAAGGAAATCGGATTGCTTACCACCTGCTTAAAAGTAGCACAGGTGCTTACATAGAATGATTAGTTAATGAACCAATGCGGCTATTAATTAAAATCAAATATAATGACGCACTTTTAGTAATGCTCCTGCAGATGCAAGAAACCCACAAACCTGATAGCCTTGCATATCCTTGGAGTCTTTTCTTTCCTCTTATCGGGTAAGTCTTGCTGAGTACAATTGAGTACTCAGGGTTTTATTCCCCCTGTTGCAGGTGACAGGTGGATGCTAAAGCTAACTCTTATGTGTGGATTCCTCATGGTGGGCTCAGAGAGGATTTCCTTTACGCTGAGGTCATAGTTTTTATTTATAACTCTCACTAAAGGTTTTATAAATGAAAGTTTATAATCTATTATCCTAGTTTACATATCAATGCTTCATCATGCCATGAATAGATGTTTAATTCTGCAGTAACTCTGTTCGCATGTTTATATTTCGCTGTTCAATTAAATTATTTATAGCTCTGTTAAGAAGATTACATTCCGTTGTTATAACATTAAATATTATACTCTGATGTTGTATTAAAAGTGATGTAAGAAATGGATAAGAATGATGTAAGATTTATTCTCTCATTTGTGATCCTGATGGAAAAATGTGGATTTTCGGGTTCTCCTTGGGGTGTGCCCGATGGAACCGAGTAATTTAGTGTTCTCCTTCGAGTGCTTAGTGTCTAATGGAAGATGAGCGCTCCTAGGAGGCATTAGATTTAGCGGTTCTGCCACATGTGGTATCAGAGCAGAAATGAGGAAATAAAGCTTCAAAAACCTTTTCCAAACTAAAATTTGACAACCTATTTTTGCAAAAAGTTTGGACGTTTGCATGCGAAGTTATATAAGTAGCCCTACTACTATGGTTATGTATCCAGGATAGATGGCACTCTACTGACTTAGATAGGCTTAATCAATTTTTCTGCAGGTACACTGACCTAAGCATAGTCCGATAGTATTGACTAGCTACAGGGAGAGAACGATGTGCCAAAAAATTGAGAACGGTTGCCCTATATGTTGGCAACATTGAAAGGACGTATATGACGTGCATTCATGCATATCCTGCTTGTGCATTATAGTGCCGTATTATTTGCAGATACGCCATCCATAGGTGTCACGTGTGTCGTGTTGTGCACGACTGGCTCGTTCCTGTTCCAGAGTTAGGTCTGCACTGTGGCTTCATGTTTCGCGTTCGCCCATGGTTCACGCCTGTTGTGACCCACGCCCCCGTACCCTTTTCGCGCTCTTGTCGGACCCTTGCCCTGCAGTCGTACTAGTTAGTAATGGCATCGCACGTCGCTCACCTTGAACACGCGAAATTTGGTCGATTCATCGTAGTGATCCCACGCGGAAACCCTGGTGGACCGCGCTAGGACCACCGAACGCTCTGCCTTTATAAGTAGAGTCTGGCTTAGCCATTGGTACCACCACTCGGTGCACTTTAGCTAGTCCAGCTTTTTCCTTTGAGCAAGCTTTTCGCTCAGCCTTCCTCACCACCAGCGCCAGAAATGGCAAGAGCCTAGGTTAGTAGTTACTGCCTGAACATTGAGGGTTTTCCCAGAATCCTACATGCCACCCTGCAAAAGCTCGAGTCAGAGATCGTCCCGAGTACGAGGGCCATGAGTATGAGGAGCATGGCACCGAGCGGTGTGAGGTTACCATTTACATCGGGAAGAGTGAAGAGTTCCCCAACCTCACTGAAGCCTGGAGTGTGACCGCAACCGGGTTTAGCTTCATCGACACCTACCAGGTTGTGGCTCGCAAAGCCCTACGGTACCTCTGCCAGATCTATGAAGATCCCATCACCCGTACCCCCATGAGGTTCTTTCCACCTTTGGACAAGAATCGGTGGGCATGGAGGGCTCGCATGGAGGCTTTGTAAGGGCAGGATGCACAAGAAGATAGTCCTACTGGGGTGCACTTGACCACGTACCTGCTTGCTCTGGATGAGCAGTATGATCGCCAAGCCTTGGAACTGAGGATCTATCTTCGTCGAGCTGAGGAAGCCGAGATCTTCACCCGGATGCTCCAGGTGCAGCTCACCGAAGCGCATGCCAGTGCTACAGCTGCTGAGAGCCGAGAGATTGCCATGTCGAAAGCTCTAAAGGAGGCAGAAGATCGACATGTCCATTAGCTGCGTGAGGCCTATCTTGTCACCAGGGCCAAGCAGAGGACGTTGGCAGCTGAAAAGGCAGGATGCCCCGATCTTGGAAGGGATCCCTATCCACCCACCAGAAAGAAGGAGAACTGGTGTTGCAGTGCTGCCAGCACCTCCACCCTCGAAAGTGTCAGAAGTAGAGCTCTTGATTCCTCTCACTCAGCCATTGCCCTGAGAAGATGCAAATCCATAGCCGGGGTGGTAGAGGAATCCTCTGAGCCCAGGGATGAAGATGCGTGGCCCAGAGTAGATTAGTTGCTTTGGGATGTTGTACCCGTAGTAGTAGTGGTTGTTGTCACTGTTCTCCGGTATTGTAGTCTTGCCGTTGTTGTCGTCCGTAGTTGTTGTGATCATCCGACCGTAGGTGAATGCTGTGTCGCGAATGGGAGCCTAGATGCCGGTATGATGTACCCGTATAAGACCGTTTGGAATATACATTTTGTTATTTTGCTGTGTTTATTGTGTCCATCTACCCTTAAGTTTCGTTAGATGTGCTTAAGAGTTTTCATGGGAGATATTAAGCGGGTTACAAGAGAAGTTACCATTCGGATGCCAGCAGACCAGCCGTGATTGGAGAACATAGGACACTGTATCGACTAATTGTGGATGTCCCAGCAGAATACTTGAATCTCTGTAAATCAAATCCATCGTTGGATTTGAATTCTTTGTCCCTTGTCGTGAAGGGAACCCTTGTTGTTTGAATCTTCCCTTGCAATACTCTCCTTACTCTGTGGTCTATGACCCCACTGCCTTCATGGTGTGTAAGTTGGTAGTAGTTGCCTGGTTAATAGCTTATGGTGCCATGACGAAACCGAGGGCTCCCTGTGGAACAGCTGCCACATGGTGACGCTGCTCGGCACGCGCTGGTATCGAGGTTGTTGAGCAAGTACCTTTACCAAGTTACACCGTCATACCGCTTTTGGTACAAATATTCTCTTTGAAAATATTCAGGTGTTCAAACGAGAAATCCACAACAGGTTGATGACATAGTGTTCTCTCAAGGTAAGCAAGAGGAGGTGGTTTTGGAGGAAGAAAGTATGACAAGGTCTCAGTCTACATGAAAGCCGGGTGTGGTCGAGTAAAGGAAAGAAAAAGAAGAGTAGTAAGGAAAGTTAGCCTCGGGTAGTCGGGAGTGATTGTAAAAGTCTGAGTGGATGTCATGTCCCAAGCCCTGTGTTTAGTTGACCGTGCTGGGTTATTCGCTTTGTGCCTTGCAAACACCGTCAGTGTCAGGTCCATTCTCGCGTGGCCATGGCATCGTGCCGCACTCGCCGTCTTTGTGCACTATGCGTTTCTCCTTTTCCCAGCATCCGGTTGGCTCTCGACTCTCACGCCTCATCCCTCGTACCGGACCCCCTTCCCTCTCCTTTCTTTATTCTTTTGGTGACATGACCTCTCGCATGCCTCTCTCATCGAGCGCACCCTCTTATCTCCTCCCCTTTATTTCCCATCCGTTCACTTGTGCAGGGAGTGCACTATGGCTGTGTTTACCCCCACAGCATGAATCGTCTGTGTATTCCATCCACTCTGCCTCCACTTCTGGTGTGCTATGCCCCACCTCCGTTCGCCTCTATAAAATACCCTTGGTCCTTGCTCTTCTTCTCCATCCCCATTTCCCTCGCATTCGGAGTAGAGCTAAGAGATTCAGTCGTCCTTTGAGGAACTAGGTTCGTTAGTCGGAGGTGATGGTGTAATCTAAGAAGAAGAAGGATCTGGTTTCGTCAAACAAGTTCAAGTTCCCTTTGGTTGGTTTGATCTTAGGGTTCCCGATGTTTGACTTCTCAGTCGACTGTTGTTGGCTCTGTTGGACCTACTCCATGATTTGGATAATCATCTTCCTGTTGTTTCTCCATTGTCCTCGTCTATCTCGACTTCTGGATTAAGTCTTAGTTGTATTAGGATGCTCTGAACCATGTATCTCTAAATTCCGTGTGGTTTAGTATTCGAAGTCGTGTAATCTTTTGTGTAATCCCTGATCCACGAGGTGTAATCGCGTTTCCCCTCTTCTGGTTCTTGCTTCGAATATCGGGACAAGATTCTTTTTAGGGGGGTTGGTTGTAACACTAGAGGTGTTACGAGCTTGCTTAGCACCACGATTTAGGCCTAAGAAAATTTCCAAAGCGAGTTTCTTGAAGTTTTTGATTTAAAACATACTTGAGGTGGTAAGCGAATCCTATGTGACTCAGTTTAGTGGACTCACATAAACGTCCAGGTGAAATTATTAAGCGCGTAGAGATATTTTGGAATGTTTATCAATAATTCTGGCAAATAAATAGCGAACGGTTTGTTCTATTAGATTTAACATGAAAAGCAACTTTTATAAATAAAATAAAATCTATTAATAAATAGAACGATATATATATACTCACAGGTTTATTTTGATAAGCACGCTCAGTTGAAAAGCTTTGGTCTAGTGACATGTTTACGCTTACGTATACACTCGTTTTAGTCCCTAGGATAAATTGGTAACGTATCCGCGACATCTGCCGTCCTGACCGCTTGACGACGGTAGTGCGTCCCTGTGCGGAATCAATCAACCGATTTACTCACGTCACGCCACGCCGTCGAGTCGATTGCTTGCTCCTTCTTTTTCCATGTCTGCTTCTATGTCGTGCCGTGGCGCGTGGAGCATGTGCCGTCCCTGCTGCGACCGTGCACTGCTTTGTTGGTTTTCCTCCCGTCCAACTACAAGTTCCGTTGCTTCACCCTGTGCCTCTTGGCGTGCTCTCCGCTCTCTACCTTGCTTGTCTCTGCTGCCGCGGTCTCATCCTTGCCTATCTCTGTTGTCTGCCTTGCGTTTGAGTTCAAGTGGAGACCGAGCCTTGCGTTGCTTTCCCCCCTGCCATGCCGGGTCCCTTCACTCCCATGTGCATGCGCAGGTGCGCTGTTGCCGGCCACACTGCGCCGTCCCATCCTGCCTCCACGTCGGTGCTCTGGCGTGTGTACGACGTGTACCCCCATGCTGCTTCCCGCTCCTTCCTTTTCTACTACCATGGAGGAGATGCCCCAGCTCCGGTCTGCCATTCGGTCGGCTGCTACTTGCTTTGCCCTTCCGAGCGCCTCCTCCTGTTCCCCCGCGTGCCATCGTTCCCTCCTCTTCCTCCCTCGAGAGCACACGTCTCCACCCCCGCTCCCTCGTTGTTGCGCTGCTCCTCCCATTCTGCTCTGGGCCGCTGCCGTCCGTTGCGCGCCCGTGGTCCCGCAGCGCCGTCCCTCCCTTCCCTGCTGCTTGGCCAAAGTGCACGAGCGCGCGAAGCCCCATGGCCGCTGCCTCTCGAGCGCTGCGCCTTCCCCACCATCACCGCTTCCATCGCCTGCCACGGAGCGCACCCGCCGTGTTGCCGCGCCGCCCCACCGCCGCTCGCCTCTCGTTCACCGGAGCCACGCAGCAGTCCGCCGCTGCCAAACCACCACCAGCGCCGTGTCGTGACCGCTTCCATGCCACCGTAGAGCTCGCCTTCACGCCGGCCGTCGTGCGTGCCACGCCAATTGCGGGTGCTCCGTGATCGACCACATCATCGCCCCCCTCCACCCGGCGTCTCGCTCTCGCTGCCCCGGTGTCGCGTCGCCGCTTCCAGCAGCGAAGGCCTTGAATCGCCCGTGCGAGAGGAGCCGCCTCTTAAGCGCCGTGCTTGCCGCTTCGTTCACCGTCATCCGTCCGTTTGTAGCCATCATCATCGCCACGGCGCTCATGGCGAGTGCCCCTCTGGCCCCGCCCTGCCGTACTATCACCGCCCTCGGGTGCGGTCGGAGCCGCTGATGCTCCCGCGCACCGCCCTGCGACCACACCACCGCCGGCAAGCCACTTCCTTGGCCGACGGATGGTCTCCTCTGCTCCTCTATATGTAGCAGATGAAGTGAAGGATATGAATCCAAGCCAAAGTTTTATACATGGTGCTTATTGCAAAAATACGTCACTCGAATGAATAGTGCTTATGGATCTCGGAGCGAATAGGAAAAAGTGCGGGGTTCTTTCTACAAAATGCGCATCCAGGCTTTGGGCTGGCTCGATCATGTTGGGCGGCCCTCACCGCCGTCGCGCTGCTGCCAAGGCCATGGCGCTGGCCGTCATTCTCCTGGCTAGGCCGCTTGGGCTCGCCGCATTGGGCTGTTCGCTCCCGCGTGCTTGGGCGGTCTGTGTCACTGCCCTTTGGGCATGCTACAGCTTGCTGCGATCTGCATGGGGGCCGACTCCCCCACTGGCAGCGCAGCGTCTGCTCTCTCTGGCTCGGGCCGTCTCGTCCGCTCGCTGAGCTACTTTGTCGCTAGGCCACGTCGCTGCCAAGCAGTGCCGAAGGCTCACAGGCCGAGCCAAGCGCTGGTCCTTTTTGTTTTCCAAAGTAATTGTTAATTAGTTTCAGAAACAAACTTGTAAAATTAATATAAAATTGTGTGGGTGTCCAAAAATAGTGAAACCAATTTTGTTAGGCTCCTAAAATCATAATCTACCTGCTAGTATCATTTATTCACATAGTTGGAGAATATTCTTAGGAACTATATAATTAATTTAAGGTACTTAATATTGTAAAAATATAAATTTGTAGAAATTGTTGTGATAAATAGGTAATAGTGTTGAATCTAAAATGTTTACAGTAGGCTCCTAGCAATATTAGGTACTCACTGCAATTTTTGTAGCTCTAGAATAATTAGTTTACTAGATTAATAATGACGCCCTATTTCGAATAATGATTAAATCGATAGAATGTAATAAAGAAACAACTTGGGTTTATATAACTAAAACATTCGTTAGGAAATAACGCCTTATTCGCCAACATGGGTATGTAGCCTAAGTACGGACGTCGTTAGAGCGAGCTCGTTAGCTTGTGAGGCGTGATCGGGTTTCTAAGCATTTCGGCTATCGTTGATTATTTAGATCTTTGTATTTGCATCAATGCATATCATATAGGTACGATGATAGAGCAATGGATTAATTGAAGGATGATTGGGAATCCAAAGATGGTGTAATGATAATCTCTACAAGAGATGATGTAATGGGCTTTTCTATTCAGATGATGTGGATGATCTGAAGATGCAGATACTAACTTTTTAATATATCTTACCTAGATAAGCCCCAGTGCATAACCCCTATTTTTCCGCAGTTTAAATTATATTTGTGCATTAAGTTTTAAGGAGTTGAATGAAACCCAATTGCATATATATATCTTTATCCAATGAGTCTTACTAGTATTACATAATCATGTAGACTGCTATGCTATAGGACTCCGGTAGAAGTCGAGTAATTGCCTGTCACTCGTGAGAGATAGGAAATATATTACAGTATTATTATCACTTGGAAAATATAAATGATGGAAAGGAAAAATGGTGACCGGACAGGGATATGGTTTGGGTATTGGTGGGTGTAAGAGGCTGTGTCGCCGTGGACGCGGGGCATGGCTTGGTTACACTGTTTTCTCTATCTGTGTCGGTTAAGGACCGGCCGTTGCATAAGGCTCTAGGCAAGTCACAGACTTATTATCCCGAGAACACACTTGGGTATGGGCGCTTGAAAGACTTGTTGCTCTCTTGTCGTGGATCCAGCTCTTTCCGGATCGACTGTCAGGGTGGTTTTTGGGTTAGGAGGTCCTTGCACCACACTGAGTCCAGGACTTAGGGCGGGGGCTTGGAGTCCCAGTTTGGACGGGGACCTAGACACCCAGGACAGGAGGGTGATGGGTTGGTCCTGCTTGTGCCTTGGGTACAAGCGGGGTGTGTGTTTTCGGGGTACCCAGTTAAGGGCATTGATTCACGAATCGTCGGACGATCCGGTACGGCTTGTTTATGATTTAGCATCGTAGTCAGAACTGAAAGATGGAAGATGGAAAAAGAAAATCAGATTGCTTACGACCTGCTTGAAAGTAGCACAGGTACTTGCATAGAATGGTTAGTTAATGAACCAATGCGGCTATTAATAAAATTCAAATATAAGGACGCACTTTTAGTAATGCTCCTGCAGATGCAAGAAACTCACAAACCAGATAGCCTTGCATATCCTTGGAGTCTTTTCTTTCCTCCTGTCGGGTAAGTCTTGCTTAGTACAATTGAGTACTCAGGGTTTTATTCCCCCTATTGCAGGTGACAGGTGGATGCTAAAGCTGACTCTTATGTGTGGATTCCTCGTGGTGGGCTCAGAGATGATTTCTTTTACGCTGCGGTCATAGTTTTTATTTATAACTCTCACTAAAGGTTTTTATAAATGAAAGTTTATAATCTGTTGTCCTAGTTTACATATCAATGCTTCATCATGCCATGAATAGATGTTTAATTCCGCTGTAACTCTGTTTACATGTTTATATTCCGCTGTTCAATTAAATTATTCATAGCTCTGTTAAGATGATTACATTCCGCTGTTATAACATTAAATATTATACTCTGATGTTGTATTAAAAGTGATGTAAGAAATGGTTAAGAATAATGTAAGCTTTATTCTCTCATTTGTCATTTGTGATCCTGATAGAAAAATGTGGATTTTCGGGTTCTCCCCTGGGGTGTGCCCGACGAAACCGAGTAATTTGGTGTTCTCCTTCAAGTGCTTAGTATCTAATGGAAGACGAGCGCTCCTGGGAGGCATTAGATTAGGCGGTTTTGCGACACCAGGTTGCTGCTGGGCGGGGTTCGGAGAGGTCGACGTTGTGGAAGCAGCGAGTGCGGTGACAGGGGCGTCCTTCCAGTTCTCCACGGTGAGTTCCTCGAGGATGATGTCGTCGCGCGCCTCTAGGAAGGAGGGGAAGGGCTGAGCACGAAGAAGAAGAGCCCCGACGTGGACGTGGCTGAAGCGCTCGTTGAGGCCACGGATGACGTTGACGACGAGGGTGCGCGGTGGCTAATGGAGTGGCTGAGGCCACCGGCTGCGCCAGCTTCTCTTAGAGCTGCATGCTCCTCTCTAGCGTGCCACACTGGTGTATTATGACAACATCATTGCACTTTACATGTCCTCCAACCCGGTCCAACATCAGCGCACTAAACACATTGAGATCGATCTTTACTTTATCCGGGAGCGAGTTGCTATTGGTGATCTTCGTGTCCTACATGTTCAACCTCTTCACAATATGCGGACATCTTCACTAAGGGACTTTCCTCTTCGGTGTTCACGGAGTTTAGGTCCAATCTGAACGTGCAGAGTGACTGACAATCAGACTGCGGGGGCGTGTTAGACTAGTGCCTATAGGGCTGGCCATGGGCCTTGGAGCCCACTCCTGGTGGCTAGGCTACCTCAGGGTATTATGGTAGTTGATCGCTCTGATTAAGCAAGGATCTCCGTGGATTCGGTGTTCTATAAACCTTACACCAATCCTTCTTGTACACATTGAATCAATCTACTATTCCCTGTGCTATATCTACTCTCAAGTATAACACATAAGTATCTCCTTCGTATGGCCAACAATAGTATATAGATATATTCCACATACAACTATATTAGCTTAATTGATCTATGCCTAAATTATGATCATTAATAGATTTCAATTCCAAGGATCTAAATGGGGCCTATACTGATTATCATGTCTTGCAAGTGAATGGTTTACAGAGTACATGAGCCGATATACATGAATGATGTTCAGGAACTGATGCAGATACAGTGAGATTTTTTGACTAACCTAAGCCTCTAGATTTCTTGTCGAGGATAAATAGCACCACATCCGGCTGAGTAATTTTTCTGGTGAGCCAGACTGCAGCTGGCTGTGCACACAAGTGAGAATCCCATTCACATTTCTCTGGCTATAAAAAAACTACACGCCGATGTGCTCAGGAATCCTTCAAAATTTATCCAAAATTATTCAGGTCTTCTGAATAACTCTAAGCTTTGCGCTTCTGCACCTCTGATTTAGTTTTTCCTCCTCTTGCGAGGGGCTTATTGGTCTTTTTGTGAGGACAGTTCCATTCCTTCCTTGCACTCTCTGGCCAAACCATTGTTCATCTTCATCTACGATGTCAGTGAGCACCAGGTCATCTTTGTCGTCTTCTTCATCATCTGCTTCACCCCCGTGGATGAGCTCCAAGAAAGTCTTCTTCACAATTCTGTCCTCCAGACTGTGGAATGAGATTACAGCAAGACGGCCACCTGTCGCTAGGCAGTCAAAGCATGAATGGAGTGAATCTTCTAGAACCCGGAGTTCATCATTAACTGCAATCCTGAGGGCCTGAAACACTCTTGTTGCAGTCTTAATCCAGCCTTGCCGCCCTGAAGTTTATCAACTATATCAAATGTCTTGCAAAATTATCTTTGTTTTGCTTCTTTGGAAATACGTTCTACTATATGCTACTTGCTACATAAAAATAATAATAATAATAAAACTTGAGAAACTGCAAGCAGAAAGGAGAAATACACTGAAATGAAAACACCACATGGCACTTCTGTAAATCGTTACTATTTTAGAACACTGAATTTGGCATTCAAAACCAAAAGAAATGAACCTCTGTATAACATTGACAGTAAAAAAATTAAAAAAAATAACACATTTACTGGCAACATCGTAGAAAAATCACACATACTGCTTGAGATGCTACACATCCTTTGGATTAGTTTGACAAGATCCCCAGTAGAGTGCAAACCGCCCATTGCCCGGGCTTTAACAATTTGCTTCTGAACTGATTGCCAGTTGCTTTCCTCCCCATATTCACGCAGGATACGCCCAAGTTCAATCTCTGGCCAAGAATTCAAAATGTCCTCTGCTCTTAAAGTTGCCTGTATAATTTCATGTATAGGTAAGAGTGATACAACCTGAAGACAAAACCAAAGTTGATATGAACTTTTTGGACATAGCAACTGTTTAGTGACTTCAAACATGAATTGACACGACCATTCTTTGTTGTAAAAACAGTTTTAAATTGAACCAAGGACATTGGAAGTGTAGCATAAAGTTCTAATTTGATTAATTCGACAAAAATGATATACAGAGTCTGTTCAACATCTTTTCTTTGACTGCGTAGTGGCGCAACAGCTTTGGCATATATTATCACAAGTTCTAAATGTAGAGGTAGGGAGTAAACTCGAAAATATAGGAAAGTTCTGGTTTAGCAACAAAAAGCATGGGGTTCTTAACATAGTAACTTCTGCAGCGCTTTGGTGTATCTGGAAACTTAGAAATGATTTATGCTTCCAGAGAACTAGGTGGAAAGGTATGTATTTGGATTTGCTCTTCTTGAAGGTAGTGGCTATGGTACAGAATTGGCTAATTTTGTGCCAGGCAGAGAAAAAAGATTCGCTGTTGAAGAAGATAATATCAGGAAGCTGGCAGATTTAGTGTTGTGGCTTCAGAACTGATGCATCAAGGGGACCGTTCCCGGAGTCAAGTGATGGCGCAGACATTTCGCAGCTGCAAGATGGAGAAGACCCACATGATGAGAGCTCCAATGTCAGCTGTTGCAGAGGGCATCAATATCTGAAGTATCTAGAGTTTCTGTTGCTGCATAAGCAAGTGTTTCGTTGGTGTTGAGTTTTGAGATGGATTTGTGCTTAACTTTCAGATTGGTAGGCTAATCCCCTGTGCCGTAATGGTTTAAACCATCTTTTGACTTCAGGTAAAAGACTGGGGCTTGGCCCTAAAATTCTAAAGAAACACCTCAGTATTGCAGGAAGAAATACTCTTTGAAGACACATTATCATAGGAGTAGAATGAAGATTAGAACAGAAAAGACGAGCAAAGTAACACTGACCTTAGGGTCCATGCGCATATCAAGAGGGCCATCCTGGAGTACACTGAATCCCCTACTTGATCTATTCACCTGATGATGTAAAAACAAGATGAAATGTGAATCAGCAAATGGGAAATGCAGAAGCCTTGTAATCACTTTTCATATTTTTAACTTGATAACTGACCTGCATGGATGACATGCCAAGGTCAATGAGGATACCGTCAACTCCAGAGGAGCCAACCGCTAGACTCTCATCCACGCTACCGAGAACTTGCTTGATGTACTTGAAGTTCTTGACATGAATGTAGGCACGCAGCCTCCCCTGCAAGGCATCGTCTTCCCCTCCATTCGCTTCTCTTTCCCTACCGGCAAGGAAGGCCTCAATGTGCCGACGGCCAATCTCCAGGGCGGAGGGGTCGACGTCCATGCCAATGTACAGCTCCAACTCCGGGTGCGCCTCCATCATCTACACCACAAAGCCCGAGAGGCATTTCGTCAAACAGCAAGCGGGCAAGAGCACTCAACAACATGGCATCGAAGACGTCGTGGGCAGTGGCATCAGAGGCCACTGCGACAAAACAAAAGCAATGGAGTACGAGAGGGAAGGAGCGGATACGCACGGCGAGGGAGTGTCCTGCGGCGCCGAGGGTGCAGTCGACGAAGGAGCGGAGCGGGCGGGGCCGGCGGAAGGCGGCGAGGACCTCGCCAAGCAAGACGGGGACGTGGTGCTCGTGGGCGCGCCGACCGTACAGGTCGGCGTCGAAGGCAGCCGCGGAACGGGTGCGCCGCTTGAGATGCTCCTCCAGCGCCCGCCTCTGCTGCCGCTCGCCGCCTTTGCCCGCCTTCGCCTTGGACTTGGACCTGGGCTTGGTTTTCCCCGTGGCCTTGCACGAGATCGCGTCATGCTTTCCGCGGCGGTGTGGGGTTGCGACGGCAACACCGGCGGCGAGAGGGTGCGCGTGGAGGTGGAAGGAGAAGAGGCGTCGGGCCGCCGCCACAGCCATTGCCGCCGTGGCCGAAGCGAGCGCGGCGCGAGGCGTGGATAAAATAAAACACGCAGCGAGCGGGAGCGCGGCAGGGTGGCCGTGCGCCGTCCGATGTACTCCGTAGAACGGATGGTCTGGATAGGCACAAGTGCTCACTTCACTAGGTCACTCAGCATTCAATCGCCGGTTTCAGCGATAGGAAAATTTGCATAAATTTGATCCAAATGGAAAAAAAAAATTCATAAACCCCTCTATCCCAACTACTACATCTTTGATATCATGAATTATTACTCTTTTTCTATAAATTTAGTGAAAGTTAAAATAGTTTGACATGAACCAACTAAGAATTTCTTATATTTCAGAATAGATGAAGTAACGATTTATTCAATGTCCATTGTTTTCATTACAAAATTTTATTACCACTAGATTCAAAAATAGTATCTTGTAAAAGCATTTCAAAATGTCAATCTTGATACATTGTTTTTAGTTATATCAAGTATACTCATATTTAATAATTCTTGGTTTTATACTCATATTTTCGAATAGGTTTTTCACTGTTTTTAAAATAGAATTTTGAAACAAGTTTTAAAAGTAAAGTGCTAAGTTTGACTTACAAAAAGACTGAATTTTAAATAATTTTATACACAAGTTTTTTTTAAAATACAAAAATGTTTGAGCCAAGTTTATTTTTATTTTAGTTAAAAAAGAGGCCTCACATTTTCAAAGTAATATTCAAAATGTTTCAACCAAATTTAACAAAACCTTTAAAACTTCAAACATTCTCAATCTCTTCAAAGGCTTGTCTTTGATGTGTTTTAATGTTTAGGCCCATTAGTGAAGATGAAAAGTGCTACATAAATTAGTACCGCACTATTAGTTGGTATGGATAATGTGCAAAAAGGCCCTATATTTTTCTATATTTAAGTCCCTAGCTTATACAATATTTACAAAATAGTTCTTTTTAATTTATAAATAAGTCCCTATAAAACTTTAAATGCCCATATCTATAAATTATGTTTGATGGGCTATAGATAAGTCTCTGAAACTTTAAATGCCCATATCTATAAATTATGTTTGACAGTAGTCTAATGTTGTGCAATGTGAATTAATGTGATGTCAAACTCGTGTTGTAGGACTTAAAACTTTTTACCTTTTTGTGAGAGAAGCAAACTTGTGAACTAGGTGAGTTTCTATGTGACATGATCCTAGATGAAAGCTTGCTAGTTGGCTAGGACAGATGGTGCTACCAAGGGATGGCCGTGTTAGCTAGATTAAGTTGAATATGGACCAAAGGTTGCAGTTTCATTTAGTCCGGTTAATTGGAGGGCCCCCGCATAGGGTTTGTTCGGTCATCCTCTCTGCTTTTTTCCTTTCTTCCTTACCAGGAATCTCACCCCCTTTCAACTTCATCCTCCAAATCCTCCGAACAACCGAACCGAACTCCATTCGCAAGATACCACATAAATCATTTCGTCAAAAAAATACCACAAAAATCTGAGAACACAAGACTTGACATACCACGCCTTATACTTTAACAAAGATGGGCCAACTGCACTAAAAAGACAGAAAAAAAAAACTATGGAGCAGTACTGCTACAAGAGGGGACATGGAGGATTTACTTTGCTTTATACTTTAACAAAGATGAGTCCTACAAAATGGGGGGCAGAAATAAACAAATACTTGTCCAATAACGCCCAGCCCTTTTTACCCTTTTTTAACCTATACCCTCTCCTGGACTGAGACAAGAAGAGACTGGAGAGGGGGAACAACAGCTACACCAAATTTTCAGCAATACACGACTGACACTGTCCAGAGACACCTATTATACACCATCAGCAAGCAGCAACGGGGAAGATCAGTTCAGCTAGTACAGGTCAAATCAATGAATTCACCACACCCCAAGGGTTGCACAACGCGCCCAGTCGACGACAACATCAGTGCAGTAAGCAGGGTGTACCTGGTTAGCACTGGAGGGGGTGCAAACAAACAGTTACAGCCTACGGTGCACCCTCTCTTTGGAGGAAGGCGGGGCCGGCTCCTGAGCCTATATGTTGTTAACCATAGGCAAAGGATGGCCGAGACCTTCGTCATAAGAAATCCATGTGAAGCGGATGATCTTTACCTACCAATCCTATAATTCAACCATCCCAAGCTTTCTCCTTGGTGTGGGAGCTGAGGAGCGCAACCCTGCATACTTCCTATCCTCTTTCCACAAAGTATACCTGTACAGAGGCAACTATTCATTTGCGGCGACTTCCGCCGCTCTTTGCCTCATCATTTCATTTACAGCAGCCCTCCTCCTGGAATCAGACTGCTGTTGCAACCTTCTAAGATGCTCCTTCAGATCCCTGTGCATAGTTTACCGTAAGTAATCAGGTTTATTGCAGATGGCAATGCTATATAAGTAAACACAGAAAGGATATGTATATGCACAAAAGAGGAGGACGTCAACAAACCTGCACCGCGGCACATTGCAATCTGAATCTTTGCAAGCTCGGGCATGGAGTTGAAGCATGTACCACATTTTCTTGCAAAGGACACACCCTCCTGAAGCACGTGTTTTGCACTGCATCCCATGACGGAATAGTCCCTTGACTTTTCGGCAGTTAGGATACTGGCAACTACCAGAGCGGCATGTCGAGGCATGTACCAGAAGATCAAGCATCTTTCTTAGCTGCAGCATCATGAAAAAGAAAATAGATTTAGGCATTACTGTTTACTGGAATGGTTCTAGAAAGTGGAATTGCGACACATATAACCAAACTTAAATCACATCTTTTAGCAATGGTGGAACAAGAGCATAATATTAGTGGGTAACAACTAAAAGAAGGCTTACCTGCTGAACACGCATTTGCCGAGCTTCTGCGTTTTGAGCATCACGGTCAGCAGCTGATGGATGGTTTGTTAATTTGTGAGGATGAGTAACCGCTCCTTTTTGGAAACAAGCATTGCACACATCAAAATCTGGACAAATCTCACACCGCCAGCCTTGACCAGTTTCAATATCATGACAGCAGACATTGCATGTAGTGACAAATGCTGGTGCAGTTGGATTGTGTAGGTGGTACAACACCATCATTGATGAATGCTTTGCACGGCGAAGTGTGTCATACTGATAATGATTTCCTTGGCAAAGACTAAGGAATGCCTGCCTGGTGTCAAAAAACTCACTTTCTAAGATGTCATCTCTATCTTTGGTATCTTTGGGCAACCCGACAATATCAACCTAAAACAGAGAGAATCAAGTCATATCTTGAGAATCTATTTGCTCTAGTTCTATACTGAGAACGAAAAGGGTATAGTACCGGATGGAGCATATGTGTGTCTCTACTATTACTCGGGTGCCTCTCCCTGTCTTCAAGTTGTTGTTCTGCATCATAACACCTGGACCAACAAAATATTCAATTTCACCAAAAGAACTCAAGCAAGAATTATATAGTTTATCCGTCTTGAAAAACTGTATACAAGACTAGCAATTAGTGAAAGAAAATTAAATGGTGAGGACAAGTTGACAAGGGGAATACAGTTAGGGCTGGACGAAAAGCTACCAGCTCAACAGCTCCCTCGACTCAGCTCATTTACATTTTTCAATGAGCTGAGCCAGCACTCCAGCTTGTGTAGTTAACGAGCCAGCTCGCGAGCTGGCTCGTGAGCCTAACAAGCAAAGGTGTTGGCCTAGAACTTATATCAGTTCTATATAACTTGATGTCTTGCACTCTGCAATTGGTAGATAGTTGGACCTAGACCTTGGAGATATGTACTTACTATGATGCTATCACTTGGTTTTAAATGGATATATGGATAATCATTAATGGATGCATCATGTATGGTATGGAGCATGAACCACGAATGTACGGTGTAGTGCTTTACTGCATTGTTGTATTTATATATGTCGGTATGTTTTAATCTATTTGTTTGATTTAAGGCTTATGGATGACTTGTTTTTGCATTATTATTATTCCTAAGTTTTCGATAAATGTACAGATTATGTTTTCTGTGATTTTTATTGCATGGCTCGCGAGCTAAACGAGCCGCCCTAAATACAGTTGTGGCCCAATTTTTGGAAGACTTTGACCTTGGGTGTCTGGTTATTTACTCTATTTGCTAAGACTTTGTGCCTAGAAAAAAGTAACAAAATAATGAACACTAAAATTTCTATACAACAACAACAACAACAACATAGCCTTTCAGTCCTAAGCAAGTTGTGGTAGGCTAGAGTTGAAACCCACCAAGAGCCCCAAGTCACGGTTCAGACACTTCAATAGCTGCTTTCGAAGTACTCCTATTCAAACATAGATCTCTAGGTATATCCCAAGCTTTCAAATATCTTTTTATTGTCTCCCCCCATGTCAATTTCGGTCTTCCTCTACCTCTCCTCATTACTCATATAGAAACACTAAAATTTCTATATAAAATATAATATTAAAAAACACATGATTCAATGTCAAGCTGTTTGAACTTTGGAAAAGGTCATTACAACAACAACAACAACAACAACAACAAAGCCTTTAAGTCCCAAACAAGTTGGGGTAGGCTAGAGTTGAAACCCAGCAGAAGCAATCAAGGTTCAGGCACGTGAATAGCTGTTTTCCAAGCACTCCTATCTAAGGCTAAGTCTTTGGTATATTCCATCCTTTCAAGTCTCCTTTTATTGCCTCTATCCAAGTCAACTTCGGTCTTCCTCTGCCTCTCTTCACGTTACTATCCTGGCTTAGGATTCCACTACGCACCGGTGCCTCTGGAGGTCTCCGTTGGACATGTCCAAACCATCTCCACCGATGTTGGACAAGCTTTTCTTCAATTGGTGCTACCCCTAATCTATCACGTATATCATCGTTCCGAACTCGATCCCTTCTTGTATGACCGCAAATCCAACGCAACATACGCATTTCCGCGACACTTATCTATTGAACATGTCGTCTCTTCGTAGGCCAACATTCTACACCATACAACATAGCAGGTCTAATCGCCATCCTATAAAACTTGTCTTTTAGCTTCTGTGGTACCCTTTTGTCACATAGGACACTAGATGCTTGGCGCCACTTCATCCACCCTGCTTTGATCCTATGGCTAACATCTTCATCAATATCCCCGTCTCTCTGTAGCATTGATCCTAAATATCGAAAGATATCCTTCCTAGGCACTACTTGACCTTCCAAACTAGTATCTTCCTCCTCCAGAGTAGTAGTGCCGAAGTTTGTACACTTTGGAAAAGGTCATTGTGAAGAAAAAACAGTTTGTACACTTTGAATTTCAAATAAATATATACGCACTTGTGGAACAAAAGTCTCTACAGCTGGAATGAAAAGTTTGTACACCTGGGAAAAAATTATATAAACTCGTGAAACAAAAAAATTTACAGCTGAAAAAAAAATTATACACCTGAAACAAGAACATTTTGCAAGCGGAACAAATAATATATTGGATTGAAGTTTGTACATGTGGAAGTGGAACAGAATTTTTTACACCTCAAACAAAAATTTGTACACCCGAAGCAGAAATTGTTCTAAGCACCAAGAAATTGATCTGAGCAAAGGAAAAAAACTGTTTCGATAAAAAAGAAATTGTTCTAAGCACTAGGGGCAATGCTCCAAGCAAAGAGAAATGTTCTGAGAAAGGAAAAAAGTTCTAACCAAAAAACAGAAACTGTTCTAATCACCAGAACTGATCAAGGGAAAACGTTTTGATGAAATAAAGATTATTTGAGCACCAATAGTAAATTTACAAGCAAATAAAAAAAATTATGAGCAAGACAGAAGTGTCCGGATGAAAATAAAATGCTCCATGGAATCATGATTAAATTATTCACATATGTAGTGATCATATGTGCCAAAGAAGATAATTATAAACTGGTGGAAAATTATATAGCAGGATGGATAAATCACAAATCAAACATGTGCAGTGCAGCATGGTCCAATTATGCCAAAGAAATCAACTTACTTGTCACAGATGTAAAAGCTTCTGCATTGATGACAAACCCAACGTCTTCCAGACACCATAAGGATACAACAGTGACTACATGAATACTGTAAATGGACCATAATGAAATCTTCCTTCATAGGATATATGGTTTCGCCAAGCTGCATACACAAAATGGAGCATGGTAAGTGTCGCCCAATTAATACGAAATTCAAGTACGTAAAAAAGAGACTTAGGGTGGGTAGTGAAACAGGAGTATACTTTAGAATATTTATGAGAGCAGGAAGTACACAGAAATCAAAGAAGCTAACCTTTTGCATCAACATAGCATCCTTGGAAGCATTCCCGCTGAGATCGGTGTGGCCAGCAGCTTTAAGAGCTCTTTTTGTAATAATCTTCTTTGTCTTACTCTTTTTCTGAAGCTTGCGGTCATCTTCTTCTTGTCGGAGTTGATTGATCATATCTTCTGCAGCTCCTGGCCAATAATCTCCATCAAAGTACGGCAAGCGAGAAGCAGTCACCTTAGCCTTGCATTCCCCCATAGTAATGAAGAAATGGTCATATAGATTTGTCAGCTCAACAACAATTTCCTCCTTAGAAGCTTTCCGAAGCATAGATAAGTACCTGGGTGTAAAAGACATTAGAACTGGTGGAGGATCTAAAAGCAACAAGACCAATTGGACATCTAAGGCTTACCAATCACGCAGTTTGTCAGATTTTGGAGTCTTTTGAATCTCAGGATGGCAATATAAGATGTAATCTTCACCCTTCAAAGGTGGGCAAGCCCATATGTAACAACTTGTGAACCCCCGTAGCTTACAGTATTCAAGATATCCTATCTGTACACAGTGGGGAGAGATTAGACCAAAAACAAGTGCTAGCTAAAAAAGGAAAAAAAAAGTTTCCTGTCATATGGTTTCCTACACAGTTTTGACCAAAACCTGGTAAAATGCAATAAATTCGTATTAGCGACAAAAAGTCAGCATGGATGGTAAATTACCAGAATTTCATGATACACAAATGTACGCAAGGCCTCTCCAGATACTGTTCTAAGCTCAGGTCTGAAGTACTTAACAGAATCCAAGTATGACAAATAAACACGACGCTGGTTCGGGAAAGAGCATTCCGCACCAAATTCTTGAACATACATTCCAAATAGACATACTTCCACACCTTCTATTTTCTGGAACAAGAGAACAGCCTGTCCAACATTTCATAAACATACAGTTGCAGAAATTAGTGAGTGTGACTACAGGTCATGCTTCAAATGACAAGAATGAATTCTTACCTTGGACTTGTAAGGGAACTCTGTAGGGTAGTTGTCTTCTTGAAAAATTTCCAAAAAGCGTGGTTTAACCTCCAGCTTCTTATCCACTGATGAAACAACTCTGACCACAAGTCCTTCCGCTCCAGGAATCTAACAAGTAAGGCATAATTAGAAGTGAACTTGATGGAGTGAAACGACATCATACCAGGAATCAAACTTGATGGCGAAAAGAATAAGTGCGCCATAATGCTTCGTACATGGAAAAAAAGAAGTACCTGACAGTATGTATACTAGGAAAACTAGCTCAGAAGTAAATAAATAATTTTATAACAAGGTAACTTTGCCTGCTATCTACTGTATCATCCTATTTAGCCCAAATAAGAAACCCAACCACTTCACAAAAGCATGCTCTGCATCAATACAGAGGAAAACCTGTTATGTGCAATGGTTCTTATCCACATCACCTAGTTGGAAGCTGCCGGCCTATTTGCTATCTGCAGTTCACTTATATTCTCTTATTGATAGGCAGCAGTCCCACCTCCGAACCAAAGGCTATTACTATCTTTGTAAATAAATGAGAAAGAATGTACCAACAAAAATATAAACTAATGCTTTCTTGATTCATAAAACTTTTATCTTAATGAGCAAAGCCCATTGTGCTTGAGCCTCCAAACTACACTAAAAAAACTGCCTTGCCATATTATGTTTTGTCACGAACTAAAAAAATCAGGTAAATAAACAAAGCTCATTGTGCTTGAGTATCCAAACTGCAACAAAGAAACTGCTTGTTGATTTGGTGTCCATCTTGTAGTTCTTCATATTACAAACCTAGGACAACTCGCAGAATAAACACCAACTTCTCGCGAGTTATACCGGTAAGAGCAGTGTGCTCAGGGGGTTCTCCCCTTGCCGGTCCGCGTTCGAATCCTGGTACATCCTCTTAAGGCAAATCCGAGTTCTTTTAGCAGAATAACCATAAATATATGGGTCATGTGTTCAGATTGATTATTTGGCACTGTTTCAAAGAAGATCCTAACCTCATCAATATTTTTGCCAGCAGCAGCTGCACGGTCCTGTTTCTCCTGCTTAAGTCGTTTAAATAGCCGATCTTCTATATGATCACTAAGAACAGTTCTCGGCAAATCTTTTGCCCCAAGAACAGCACTCTGTGGTAAAGGTTTGCGCAGCCCGCGTTTGACCTCCTCAATGTAGCAATTGGGGCAAGTATATTCAGCTTGTCCTCCATCGTTCCTTCTTCCATTAAATAGAGCACAAATTTGATGTTGCCAGCATTCACATTTGTCACATTGAACCCACTGCAGAATGCATGATTTGAAAATGTTTAGCACAAAAGAAAAATATCAGAAACTTTTGAGCTTTTATGACACCACCGTATCAATGGAACTGCAGACTTACCCATTCTTCCGTTTCCTCATCATTTCTTTTTTTTTCTAACTTTGCCTTCGGAAATGTTTGACCTTCAACCTCAATAGTCTCACCACGAGACTCATTGTAACAAGGGATACAGAAATAATGGCGTGTATCACCAGTACCCACAGTGTAGTATGGTGCGTTTCGCTTTATCCGAGCTCCACAAGGAGAACAATATATTGGTGGAGGTTCAAAAGTAAGTTTCTCTACTCTACAGAGCTGGCAAGAGTTCTCATTCTCAGAATGACCAATAGCTTGATTCTTTTCAGCTTTAGCCTTACTCTGTCAAATGATGGAACATGTAAAAGTTAGCTCCTCTCAAAAATACATTGTATGGTGAAGGCACAAGTTCCACCAGAAGCATTATAAAACAGAATTACGAACAGCAGTTTTAGTTAAGAAAAAATGTTGTAATTGCAAAACAGTACAGGATAAAGATCATTCCTAATTTCTGACAAAGAGAGGGTAAAATACTTTATCTGTTAAGATACAGTAACACAAGTTACAATGTCTTAGAAGCAAATTCCCGCAAATCCCATCCATCTCAGAAAACAAGGAGTGGACTAAAATCTCATTTAGTCCCTGGCAGGAAAAGAGTTTTCTCTAAAGTTACTAAGTAGAGCTTGCCAGCTTGGCAATACTATATTGTAACCCCATTCTTCAATTATATTATATCATATTATAGTCTAGTTAATAAAGTAGTGAAGGCACAAGGGGGAGACGAATTCGCTACCCATTGGTAAAAGCCTTTCATAACCAAGGATCATGTTGGGTTTCATCTCTAGCCTACCCCAATTGCTAACAGGCAAGCATGAACATCTTTCTAATGGCAATGCTCAGTTGTCTATAGCCTACAGTTTACCATTTGTCCAACAATTTTGTCAAAGGAAATGAAATGCAACTATGCAAGTGGGTACTTTCAGTTAAGAAAATCATACCTGACCAACCCACAGCCTTAGACTGTCAATATGTTCCCTTATTTGTTCTGGAGTGAATAATTCAGTCATAGAAACGCCCTTTATTTTTGGTTTTCCTGATTTAGACACAGTCGCATCAGTTGGATCATTTGTTTCATTCTTAACCTCAAGGGCAGTTTCACTTGTCTCTTTGTCAACCGACAAGTTTTCTTGCTTGATATGAGAGTTCATCTCACTGGGAACACCAGGAATCACAGTATGCCTTGATGTAGTCACATTTCCATCAATACCATAACTATTTTTTATGGGCTTTTGAGGAGATCGTATGTCAGCCTTTGCATCTACCTCTCGTTTCAGATATGCTGTCCTGTTATTGTGCTCAAACTGCTCAGGCTGTGTTTCCTGCAATGCAAAGCCTGGGTTTACATGGTGATTGGAGACTACAGAGATATCATTCTCTGGGCCGCTGGGTGATGGAGGATGCATCTTTAAACGTTTTGGAACAGATGGTTGATCATCGAATGCTTCAGCTGACACTGGGTCAACGTCCATTCTATCACCTTCTATCCCGTTCATGATTCTCTGAGGCACATTTTGTTGAGCAAGTTTTCTAGACTCAAGAGCTTTTTGCTTAGATGCCTGTTCAGTTGATTGGCGCAAAAACTTCCTTACAACACTGCACACAGGACATTGCTCATCAACACAAGTTTTATAATGGTGGGACATCGTTTTTGACTTACTGCAGCTCCTGTACGAACAATCTTTCCTTTGACAGTTCTGAAAATGCTTCAAAAGCTCCTGCACCTGAACACAACCATGGAACTTACAACTTCCAACAGGATATGTGCATGTTTTTGCATGAAACAGTAACAGCAACCACTTTATCTGACGGAGGTAATGGATATTTCCAGTGACCTGTTCAGCTGCGGGCTTCTGCACTGCAGGATCAATAGAAGTTGCAGTACAATTAGAAAGACGCCAATCTGATGAAAATGGTTGTTGTGCTCCATCTTGTGCCATTGTTCTTTGTCCAAAATCTTCCTGTATTTGCTTTTCGAGTGTTGAATTAGTTGTGACAGGAGCCTTTTCCATTGTTTGTGGCTGCCATTGAGGACGCAGCATTTGCTCTGTCTGCGATCCTTTCAGCACATAGCTTACAGCATTGGAACCATCATCAAGCTGCGGATTAGAGGGCAACAATTGCTGAGAACCATGTGAGGCAGAAGGATGAAAATTTTGAGAGCTAGATAGATGACCAAGCATCTGCCCTCCTTTAACATTATCAAGAGCATTTCTTTGCTGGTATTGACCCTGGAAGCTTGGAAGGTCAGCAGGATCACTAGCTTGTGAAGATACCAGTTCAGTGTGTGGCAGAGTCCCCTGTTCTGGCAGTTGCATTGAATGGGTGGAAACCATTTGAGACTGTTTAAAGGAATTGTTCCTTAGCATAGACTGCTGATGCTGTTGATTTGGCTGCTGTTGATTTATATGATACTGATTTTGAACAAACTGAGAATTAGGTTGCACCTGATGCTGCGGCATTGGGTGCTGGCGTAGTAGTTGATCATGAGTCAACTGTGGTGACTGAAAATTCACCTTTTCTGTTTGATCCAAAACCTCAGTTTTTATCTGGGGCTGTTGCTGAATGGACTGAATGTTTAACTGATTGGAAACCAACATCTGATTCATTCTTGATCTAGACTGCAAATTTGCAACATTCATGCTCTGACTATTTGTCGTGGTTAAAGGGGTAGAGCCAGTAGCATAAAAGCTGCCGGAACCAGCCATATCAACTGATGCTGCACACAAAAAGAAATTGAATTTATTTCATTACAATGCCACAATTTTTTTCAATTCTATGAACTAAATGCATGAGAAATCAGTCAATTCGAAACAGTAACGTGCCAAGCTGTACCGCCTCCCCAAGCAAAGATCATATAGGTGTATGCTTAAGAGAACTTTAGACCCCTCAATTATGTACTGCAGAAAGATGAGGGATGTCATGTTGCCACTATTTATTTAGAATCACTATTCATTAATAACATTTCATCTATCATCGTTGAAGTGTCAGCAGCAAAACCATACATGCCTACAAGGCTCCATCTGAAGATATCCAGACTGGTGCTAAGATACTAGATAGATTGGTAAAAGCATCACCACCCTCCTCCCTCAGGACAGGCAACACATTACTTATAAGGCTGGCAATTCCAGCACCAAGGAACTATAAGAAGCTTAAGGTTTTATTTTTCTGTGTTTGCTACCTGTCAAATAATAATCAAACTAGTTAGTTTGGGCAACAATAGATTTTTATTAAATATATAATATGTATAGTATACAGGTTCAAGCTTCAGATATAGAATCATTGAGACTTTCTGATTGGTGTCCTTTACAAGCATAACCTCATGTTATGGCTTATAGGACAAAACAACCATAAGATGGCAGTGAAAGAGAGGAAACTACGCCAAAAGGCAGCAAGCTTACTCGGTATTCTCTGCTGAGGGTGCTGATTGAATTGCTGCTGCATAGGTTTGGGCGAATTGCCATAAGGGGATATGTTCATATATGCTTCCGGTGCTGTAGTCCTATTTGTTAGCTGCATATTTGACCCATGCACTCCTATTCCACCATTCATGTGTCCATCTGATAAACCATATGCTGATGAGTTGTCCAGCATGCTTGAATGCATTCCAGAATCATTGTGGCCCCCGATATGCTGAATTTGATTGCTATTTTGATTGCTAGGAAATTGCTTCTGGTGCTGCATATGTGGCGCCACAGCTGACTCACCGTTGAAATATCCAGTTCCATTTGAATAGTCAGGATTTGAAGGTACATTCTGTTGATTACTGAATCCTGGAGTTGGGATCATATGAGGTAGTTGTCGCTGAACACCAACTGAACCCATTGTAGATTGGACATTATTTGTGGTAGAGTTTTGTGGAATGTTGGTATTTAAATGCTGGTACCCGTTAGACATCGGACCTGCGTGGAGGAATTAAGAGTGAGCAGGGGCATATAAAGAGACTGCCAAAACAAAACTAAGAATATATGGTGGACCAGTTAGGCACTGCATAAGTTTCAGCTTATTGACTTGGGAAAATGATCAAATCAATTTCAAACAACACAGACACCAAAAGGCATGCTTCCTCTTTACAGATATAACCAAAAGAAATTTGAGTATAAGGAAGATAAGTGAGACCCTCAGCGGTAAGTCCTTTTTCAGCACACAGGCCAAAAGGACTAGTAAAAATATATGCACCTTGCATCGAGGCACCCATGTTAGCATTCTGAGGAACCATGACTCCACCAGACGATGAAAGGGCATTGTTGTCCGTGACATAAGGAATCCTAGAACTTGCACTGGTGCCTTGCGTCATACCAGGGGTAGGAATCATAGTACCATAGCCAGAGGATGATGCTATTTGCCTTGTCATTTGTGGGTTTTGTTGATTGTGTTGGTTCTGAGCGCTCAAGGTCTTAATAGCAAACTGCAATTGCGGCTCAACTGGTCCCTTCATCATATTGTAGTAGTCATTCTGCTCAAACAATACAAGAACAAAAAAAAACAAAATGGCGATGAAACAGCAAGATTTTATTTTGCTCCCCAGAAATATACTTGATCTCTAGTATACCAACAAAGCCTTGTAAAAGATGAAGGGAATGGGATAACAATACCTTGTTTGGGAATTTTCTGTACAAGATCTCCTCAAGCCGCTTTCCCAGTTCTGGCAACCGCTTCCGCCACTCAGCTGATGATTGTTTCCTTCCTATACATTCGAATCTGCAAGAATAGTAAAAAAAAGAAGAAGAAGATGTCATATACCTTCTATTGGGTTGAAGAAAAATCTGTCACAAACCTAAATTTTGGGCGATTATAGGAAGGGAAATCAATAAACCTCAAAAAATTTTAGGAAAGCCAACAACATAAGTAATGCATCCATTGTCGCATTCGTAATTATGGCAAGGAAATAAATTTATAAGCACAAAGTTTGATAAGGTAATATTTTGTCGGGGCATGTAAACAATTTGGATCTGGCACTTGGTATCAGGATACATGCGGCCGTTCAGCCAGCCCGAAGCTCACTAACTCAGTGCAATCAATACCTGACTACAACTGGAGTATTTAGTTAAGTCAACAGTGGTAAATAAACACATACATCTTTTCGCGCATAGCGGTCCGAAGCATGACAAACTGCTGGTCCATTCCCGAGAGTACCGCCATCTCCTGCATTGGCTGGTGCTGCGGCAGCCCATCAGCGCCGGGAACCTGATTCATCTGCGCTTTCTGCCCAGACATCTGCCCGGACAGGTGGGCAGCCTGCCCCACATTCATCTTGGCGGCAGGCGGAGGCTCAGGTCATCCCTGGACGCAGGGCACACATATGAGCAAGAGAGTGAAGCCACACGTGGGAGAAGGAAGCGAGGGTAAAAAACAAACGTGAAAGGAGCAAGCTTTGTTGCAGCACACACCGCGGCAGCAGGAAGCGGTCGTCTATCCTGCGCGGAATTCGGGGCGGGGCGCTTCCCGATTGAGCTGGAGCAGCAGTGTGGCAGCGGCCGCATGTATCAGCAGGCAGCCCAACGAGTGGAAACGGCGCCCACGACCGCGCGGGGGCAGCGCAGCTCGCGGCGATCGGCGCCCGAGGCGCGGGGGAGCCGGGGCGTGGAGCCCGGCCCGCGAATTGCAGACCCCCTAGGGTCGGCCCGCCCGAAACCCTAGAATCCCGGCGGGGCCGCGCGAGCGGGGGGTCGGGGGCTGCCGCGGCGACGGGGTGCCTGAGATTCCGTACGGCGGCGAGCGGCGGCGGCCGGCGGCGGGAGCGGGTCTAGGATGCGGAGCGGTCGCGGCGAGGAGTTCGGGGGGGATTTAGGAATGGGGGAATTTGTCGGGGCGGGGCTGCTGCGAGCGACGCGGGGAAGGAGAAGGAGGCGTCGACCAATCGCGGATCTGCGCGGATTCGGGCGCTGCGGGTGGGCCCGGGGATGGCGGCTCTAGGCTCTAGTGCTGCGCGGGGGGTAAATGATTGGGTGCAAAAATAGCAAGCGCAGCAGACCAGCAGTGGGACTCTCGCTTCGCCGGGTTCGTTTCATTACACACGTGCGTTCAGAGCTGAGGAGATGGATCGTCCGGCCTTGCTCGTGTGTGTTCCTTTTTTTTTTTCAGATCAGATTCAGACACGTCAGTCGAGTCGGTTATAGCACTGCAGCGAAATTGCAGCGATGGTCATTGGTGGACAAATAACGTCTTTTTGTAGGAAAGAGATCGTCGCGGCTGCTACTTCAGGAATCAAAGTAGCCATAACCAACTCCGGGCACACGATTGCAGTGTAAAGCTATTTCAAGCCGTATGCAGATAGGATAGCACTCTACGTGCTTCTATTTTCACTTTTTTTTTACTGATGGTGATGTTTGAGTTACCAAATTTTGTGTCTTTGGTACGAGTAGGTTTCAGCTAAGTGTGTTTTTCGTATGTATAGTTGGACTCCTCCATTCTAAATTATAAAATATTTTGGTATTTAGATAACTTGTCGCCATCTTAAGCTGCGGTGCACGAACTCTTGTCGCGGCTCTCAACCTCCTGTCGTCTCCTGTCATTGTGCTCATGGTAGCACTCAACATCATCAACGCCCCTCAATAATCACCCAGACACATAGTCGACCACCACCATTTGATGATGCTATTGAAGATGTTGGTATCATCCACAATAATGGCACCAACGTCTCCTTGGATAAGCTAAGTCGCTTTCACAATTGTTTCCTTTATGTTACATCCATTCTTTCCTCTTGTACTAAGTTGGTCTCCAACTTAGCAGAAATTTAGGGGCTACTACACACAACAAACGCACTATGGTGCATGTCTGCTTTTTTTCTCTTCAATTTAGGTACCTACACGACATGCTCTAATCGGGGAACTTTGTTTGTGACAATGACTTACGCCACTAAACCAACACGACAACCGATCACGCCATTGACAGCAAACACCCTGCGCATGAGGGCTATGTTCTAGTCAGTGAAGTATGCTACACAACGACCACTCAAAATAGGAAAACAACATTCAAGCTCACCCTCCAACAGATTCTTCGAGCCACTCAGAGGCTCGGGGGCTAAAACTAAATGGAGATCCCTCCTCATGATTCTCAGGTTCTTCGATACTACCTATATGGGGCACTTAATAGAGTGAACCTCAATGTTTCGCCTTCCAGCCCGTGTAAAGGTAGGGTTCATACAGTTGGCCCAAATAATGGGACCACTCAAGCCAACCCAGTCAAACCTCGAGCAAAAGGTACATCAGAATAACTTCACATATTCCTAACCATTTCCATGAGTGCGCTTGTTATGGTCGGCAAGACGTATGAACGCCGAGCCAAGGAGCAACGTGGTTGAGCCACACCACGTGCCGGGCAGGGACACCACCAGCGGCCAGGGGCTAAGGTTCCAGACTTGGTCAGCTATCAGTTTGTTTAGATTTGATTTGATTAGAAGTTTTCTTAATTCTAGCGTCAGGTTGTTGGGTCGGATTGTATAAGAATCAAACTATGCAAATTAATGAGATTAGCTTTGGGATGTGTCATCTTGACACCTTTGGGCGCTGGCACCCTAACCCTATCTCTCTCTACCCCTCACTTCCTCCAGTACACACACAGCGTCTCGCGCCGCCCTTGGCCCAGAGTCGCCCCTCCACTCTCCTCCATCGCATTACGTAGCAAGGCGAGCGCCATACCACCTCGGTATCGGCTCCATCACGCCCCATGGATTCCACCGCTTCCCACTTCGCTCCATCGTCGTCGATCTCACCCGCATCCACCACCATTACGTCGGCGTGTCGCGCCCTGGTGAACACGACGCCGCCCATGCCGCCGCCCACCCAGCCTCGATCGGCGAGATGTTGGCCAACATGCAACTTCGAGATGACCGCCATGAACAACCACAGGCGGATCGGGGAGCGCGCCTTCGGCCATCGACGGCGGTAGCGTTCCCTCACTTCGGCTTGCCAGGGTTTGGGGGCGTCCCTCGCCTGCCCGCATCCTCCTCACCGATGATCACGGAGATCGCGGCCACCACTGAGAACTCCTCCGCTTCGGCACCGGTGGCACCGTCCATGCCGCTGTCCTTTCCGGCGCCGCCGCATCCCCAGCATTACCAGCAGGCGCCAACGCCACCACCCGGGGGGGTGCCGATCACTCAGATCAGGTTTCCGCCCTCCCCATCGCCAATTCCAGGGTTCGGGGCCCTGGCTCCTATGCCGCTCCCGGCCTCCGCTCACATGGCACCATCACAACTGTACCCCCCGCCGCCATCGGAAGGGGAGTCTACCGTGGTGCCGAAGTACCACAAGATCACCTTCGACACGTACGATGGCCGCGATGACCCCCTGGGGTGGCTCAACAAATGCGAGCAGTTCTTCCGCGGGCAGCTCACTCGGGAGGTCGACAAGGTGTGGATGGCCTCCTATCACCTGAAGGGAGTCGCCCAGCAGTGGTACCTTGTACTGGAGACCGACATCGGCCACCCATCGTGGCCGGATTTCCGTCGATACTGCCTGCAGCGCTTCGGCCCTGCCCTCAACACCAACCACCTGGCCAGGCTGTCGTTCGGCGCCAACGTGGACGCATACATGGAGGCATTCTAGGCTAAGGCAGCGCACGCGGGGGACCTCACCACGCTGCAGCGCGCCAAGCTCTTCACAGGTGGCCTTCCTGACTACATTCGGGTGGATGTTGAGCTGCACCAGCCCTAGAACCTTCAGCACGCCATGTATTTGGCTCGAGCCTTCGAACGTCGCAACGCGCCACAGCGTCCAGCCCTTCCAGCTCCCCAGCGGGCCGCACGCCGCCCGGGGGGCGCTCCGTCGACCATGCCAGCGTCCACGACGGGAACCACGGCCGACTCCACCAAGGCATTCAAGCGGCTCACACCCGAGGAGATGGCGAAACACCGAAAGCTCGGCCTCTGCTACAATTGCGATGAGCCGTTCGCTCGCGAGCACAAATGTGCCCGTTTGTTCTACTTGGAGGCTCCCGATTACATCGTGGAGGAACCGGAGGACCTCGACGACGCCCCGCAACCGGCTGAAGAGGCCCAATTCGACCCGAAAAAGCCGATGATCTCTCTGTCCGCGGCGACGGGCATTCGGGCGCGCGACACCATGCAGCTGCGCGTCAAGATTGGCGCCCACGAGCTCACGGCACTCTTGGACTTGGGGTCGACACACAACTTCATCAACCCTGAGGCAGCACGCAGCGCCGGCCTTCAGTTCTCCGACAGCGCGGGCGCCCACGTCATCGTCGCGAACGGTGATCGCGTCGACTGCCAGGGCCTCGCGCGCGGCGTTCAGCTGCGGATCGGCACCGAAAGGTTCACGGTGGACTGTTTCTCTATTCCCCTGGCGCCGTACGACATGGTCCTCGGCCTCACGTGGTTGAGGTCGTTGGGGCCTATCCTCTGGGACTTCGCCACACTGCGCATGGCGCTCTCCTTCCGCGGTCGCTGGGTGGTCTGGACCGGCGTCGGCGCGCCGGCCGCGGCGTCCCCGACTGCCCTGTTCACCACAGACCTCTGCCTCGACAAGGGCTCCGAGCGCGCCCTCCTCGACCTGCTGCTGGACGCCTACCAGGACTTGTTCGCCGAACCCGAGGGGCTTCCACCGGCCCGGGCGTGCGACCACCACATCCATCTGAAGCCCAACACCGAGCCAGTGGCGGTCCGGCCGTACCGCTACCCCCAACTCCAAAAAGACGAGCTCGAGCTGCAATGCGAGGCGATGCTCCGCCAAGGGATCATCCGGGCCAGCACCTCACCCTTCTCCGCGCCCGTGCTGTTGGTGAAGAAGCAGGACGGCTCGTGGCGCTTCTGTGTCGATTACCGGGCCCTCAATGCGGTCACGGTGAAAGACAGGTTTCCAATCCCGGTTGTCGAGGAGCTACTCGATGAACTACACGGCGCCAAGTTCTTTACTAAGCTTGATTTGCGCTCCGGCTATCATCAGGTGCGGGTTGCTGCTGCAGATGTCCACAAGACGGCGTTCCGGACACACCACGGCCATTTTGAGTTTCTGGTGATGCCTTTCGGCTTGTCCAATGCACCGTCGACGTTCCATGCACTGATGAACTACGTCCTCAAGCCGTTTCTCCGCCGCTGCGTCCTCGTCTTCTTCGACGACATCTTGATCTGACTCCTCCTCGGATGGAGCATCTCCGACACCGCTGCATGCGGTCTTCGACGTCCTCAAGCACCGACTCCCACCTCAAGCGGTCGAAGTGCGCGTTAGCCACCTCGGCGGTCCACTACCTCGGCCATGTCATCACTGGGAAGGGGGTGGCTATGGACATGGCCAAGGTGGCGGCGTGCGATCTGGCGCGCCCTCGCGCCCTGCGCCGCCCACTGCTCGCTTCTTCCTCGGCTGGCCGGGTATTACCGGCGGTTCATCAAGGACTACGGGATCATCGTCGCGCCCGACGCAGCGCTTTCGCCGCAGAGGCGCGTTCCGATGGGCGAACGCGGCTGACACCGCCTTCTCCACCCTCAAGGCTGCCCTCACCGCCGCACCAGTCCTGCACCTTCCGGACTTCGCCGTCACATTCGTCGTGGACTGCGACGCCTCCGGATCGGGCTTCGGAGCCGTGCTGCATCAGGATGGCGCGCCCATAGCCTTCTTCAGTCGACCGTTCGCCGCATGCCACCTCAAAGTGGCGGCGTATGAGCGCGAGTTGATCAGGCTTGTTCAGGCGGTGCACCATTAGAGGCCCTACCTTTGGGGGCGGGCGTTCGTCGTAAGGACGGACCACTACGCCCTCAAGTTCATGCTGGACCAGCGCCTATCTACAATTCCGCAACATCACTGGATTAGCAAGTTGTTTGGGTATGATTTCAGGGTGGAGTTTCGTCCCGGCCGCTCCAACGTCGTCGCTGACGCTCTCTCTAGGTGGGACGGCGAGGCGCCGCTGCTGTCCGTCCTTTCCAGGGCGCACGCAGCCTGTTTCTCAGCCGTCTCGGTGCCTACTTTCCGGCTCTTCGACGATTTGCGGCGGGAGGTGGACACCGACCCCCGATCGCGCTGCGCTTGTCTCGACAGCCAGGCGCCCCAAGACCACGGCGACTCTGAAAGCGTCCGCGAGGGGTCTTTGCTACACAAGGGCGCATCTTTCGTGCCCGGCTCATCGCCGATCCTCGACGACGTCCTCCATTCGCCCACACGGGGGCCACGAGGGCATCCAAAGACGCTTACTCCGCCTCGCACGGAGTTTCTTCGTTGAAACACGACCACCGTCGTCGGCGACTTCGTCGCGGTCTGCCGCAGCGGTGTGCCCGGCCGAACACAAGACGGAGACGCTACACCCGGCGGGTTATCGCAGCCCTGCCGTGCCATCGCGTGTGTGGGCGGACATCTCCACAGACTTCATAGAAGCCACGCCCAAGGTCCATGGCAAGAGCGCGTCCGCTCACGGTGGTGGACGTGTTCTCGGCACGCTCATTTTATTCCACTCGACCACCCGTACACACCCCTCGTCGGTGGCCCGCGCTTTTCTTCCGGACACATCGTTCGGCTACACGGCTTTCCGGAGTCCATCGTCAGCGACCGTGATCCGGTGTTCACGGGTCATGTGTGGCGCGACCTCTTCCGTCACGCCGGCGTCAAGCTCCGCATGAGTTCTGCGTTCCACCCGCAGACAGATGGGCAGTCCGAAGCTGTCAACAAGACCATTACCATGTATCTTCGGTGTTTGACAGGTGATCGCCCGCGTGACTGGCTGGATTGGCTCCCATGGGCCGAGTTTTCCTACAACTCATCCTACCACACGGCGCTCCAGACCTCCCCGTTCCAGGTGGTGTACGGTCGGCCGCCCCCGGACTTGCTGCCCTACGCCCCGGGACAGGCGCGCACGGAGGCGGTGGACACCCTGTTCGCCAACCGGGAGGAGTTCCTTGAGGAGGTGCGTGCTCGCCTTCTCCAAGCTCAAGAGCACGCCCGCAGTTCTCTGACGCCAACCACCGCGAGCTCGAGTTCGCCATCGGCGATTGGGTGCTCCTTCGGATGCTCCACCGCCACACGAAAGAATCTGGTACTGGCGGTAAAGGGCAAGCCGGCGCCAAATCACGCCGCCCATTCCAGTGACCGGCCGCGATCGGCGAGGTGGCCTATCGTCTTCGGCTTCTCGAGGGCGACGCATCCACGGCGTCTTCCATGTCGGCGTCTTGAAGCCATTCGAAACACACCGCCTCCAAAGGCGCCGCCCGCCTCCCTCCTACGTCACGGTCGATCGCGCAGCGCGGCGACGCGCGTCTTCGCTCAGAACTTCGCCGCGGCGTGTGGCACGTCCTCGTCGAATGGGCGGGCATGCCGGTGTCAGAAGCGACTTGGGAGCCGGTCCTGCGTTCGCATGGCTCACCACTCCTTCCACCTCGAGGACGAGCTGTTTCCGAGGGGGAGAGATGTGTTATAGTCGGCAAGATGTATGAACGCCGAGCCAAGGAGCAACGTGGTTGAGCCACACCACGTGCGGCGGGGACACCACCAATGCCGAGGCCAAGGTTCCAACTTGGTCATTATCGCTTTGTTTAGATTTGATTTGATTAGAAGTTTCCTTAATTCTAGCGTCAGGTTGTTGGGTCGGATTGTATAAGAATCAAACTATGCAAATTAATGAGATTAGCCTGGGATTGTGTCATCTTGACACCTTTGGGCGCCTGGCACCCTAACCCTATCTCTCTCTACCCCCCTCGCTTCCTCCAGCGCCGCCACGGCGTCTCGCCGCCGCCAGCGCCAGAGTCAGCCCCTCCACTCTCCTCCATATGCATTACGTAGCAAGGCCAAGCGCCATACCAGCTCTTGTGTCTTACAGCCACCTCGTTTTGACGAGGTGTTTTAGGCACAATAAACGCACAAATGCCATGGCTGTGAAGTAACTTTGCGAATGGATCTGGACATTGACCACTTTCATCATGCTTTCCAAACTATTCACCCCTCTATCAGATTTCACCACCTTTACTTTCCTATCAAGTTGCCTTTCCACCCATTGACAAAACACGTCTAGGATGCTTGCAGCTAAGTATTGATAACAATAACATGAGAAATCATCAATAAAAAGAATGAAATATTTCATGCAACAAATATAGAATCAATAACATGAGAAATCATCAATAAAAAAATGAAATATTTTTCACCACCCCAAGAAGGAACGTCAAAGGGACCACAAATATTAGTGTGTATCAACAACTATGCAAGGTTTGCATGCCTTTAATGCAATCCACACATACATTCCGGTCAACAAAATCCAAATGAGATAGTATTTTACTTTTCACAAGCCTCATAGCTCTTTCTTTGGATATGTGATCCAATCTCTTATGCCACAAGAAAGCCAATTTCTCATTATGTGCACTATGTTTTTCCAACAATATGCTTAACATGAAACGGAGATCTAGCAAAACCATCATCAAGATTGAAATGGTATAAGCCATCAATTAAAATACCAGAACAATAACAGTATTTATTCTTATATAATGAAAATATACAGTCAGCAACCATAAACTTAAAACTTATTACATCCAACTTGCACATAGACACAAGATTTCTAGGACACTCGGGAACATAAAGACACCTTTTCAACAAGCATAACCTCATGTTATGGCTTATAGGACAAAACAACCATAAGATGGCAGTGAAAGAGAGGAAACTACGCCAAAAGGCAGCATGCTTACTCGGTATTCTCTGCTGAGGGTGCTGATTGAATTGCTGCTGCATAGGTTTGGGCGAATTGCCATAAGGGGATATGTTCATTATATGCTTCTGGTGATGTGGTCCTATTTGTTAGCTGCATATTTGACCCATGCACTCCTATTCCACCATTCATGTGTCCATCTGATAAACCATATGCAGATGAGTTGTCCAGCATGCTTGAATGCATTCCAGAATTATTGTGGCCCCCAATATGCTGAATTTGATTGCTAGGAAATTGCTTCTGGTGCTGCATATGTGGCGCCACAGCTGACTCACCGTTGAAATATCCAGTTCCATTTGAATAGTCACGATTTGAAGGTACATTCTGTTGATTACTGAATCCTGGAGTTGGGATCATATGAGGTAGTTGTCGCTGAACACCAACTGAACCCATTGGAGATTGGACGTTATTTGTGGTAGTGTTTTGTGGAATGTTGGTATTTAAATGCTGGTACCCGTTAGACATCGGACCTGCGTGGAGGAATTAAGAGTGAGCAGGGGCATATAAAGAGACTGCCAAAACAAAACTAAGAATATATGGTGGACCAGTTAGGCACTGCATAAGTTTCAGCTTATTGACTTGGTAAAATGATCAAATCAATTTCAAACAACACAGACACCAAAAGGCATGCTTCCTCTTTACAGATATAACCAAAAGAAATTTGAGTATAAGGAAGATAAGTGAGGCCCTCAGCGGTAAGTCCTTTTTCAGCACACAGGCCAAAAGGACTAGTAAAAATATAAGCACCTTGCATCGAGGCACCCATGTTAGCATTCTGAGGAACCATGCCTCCACCAGACGATGAAAGGGCATTGTTGTCCGTGACATAAGGAATCCTAGAACTTGCACTGGTGCCTTGCGTCATACCAGGGGTAGGAATCATAGTACCATAGCCAGAGGATGATGCTATTTGCCTTGTCATTTGTGGGTTTTGTTGATTGTGTTGGTTCTGAGCGCTCAAGGTCTTAATAGCAAACTGCAATTGCGGCTCAACTGGTCCCTTCATCATATTGTAGTAGTCATTCTGCTCAAACAATACAAGAACAAAAAAAAACAAAATGGCGATGAAACAGCAAGATTTTATTTTGCTCCCAGAAATATACTTGATCTCTAGTATACCAACAAAGCCTTGCAAAAGATGAAGGGAATGGGATAACAATACCTTGTTTGGGAATTTTCTGTACAAGATCTCCTCAAGCCGCTTTCCCAGTTCTGGCAACCGCTTCCGCCACTCAGCTGATGATTGTTTCCTTCCTATATATTCAAATCTGCAAGAATAGTAAAAAGAAGAAGAAGAAGAAGAAGAAGATGTCATATACCTTCTATTGGGTTGAAGAAAAATCTGTCACAAACCTAAATTTTGGGCGATTATAGGAAGGGAAATCAATAAACCTCAAAATTTTTTAGGAAAGCCAACAACATAAGTAATGCATCCATTGTCGCATTCGTAATTATGGCAAGGAAATAAATTTATAAGCACAAAGTTTGATAAGGTAATATTTTGTCGGGGCATGTAAACAGTTTGGATCTGGCACTTGGTATCAGGATACATGCGGCCGTTCATGCTCACTAAGGCCCCGTTTGGCGTTCAGCCAGCCCGAACCTCACTTTTACAACTCAGTGCAAAAACAATACCTGATTACAAAATAGTGGCTTCTCTGGAAAAACATATTTAGTTTTTGCCAAACGGTTTACAACAGTAAATAAAAAAAAAACTTACTATCCATAACGGGGCCTAACTCAGTGCAGGTGCAATCAATACCTGACTACAACTGGAGTATTTAGTTAAGTCAACAGTGGTAAATAAACACATACATCTTTTCGCGCATAGCGGTCCGAAGCATGACAAACTGCTGGTCCATTCCCGAGAGTACCGCCATCTCCTGCATTGGCTGGTGCTGCGGCAGCCCATCAGCGCCAGGAACCTGATTCATCTGCGCTATCTGCCCAGACATCTGCCCGGACAGGTGGGCAGCCTGCCCCACATTCATCTTGGCGGCAGGCGGAGGCTCAGGTCATCCCTGGACGCAGGGCACACATATGAGCAAGAGAGTGAAGCCACACGTGGGAGAAGGAAGCGAGGGTAAAAAACAAACGTGAAAGGAGCAAGCTTTGTTGCAGCACACACCGCGGCAGCAGGAAGCAGTCGTCTATCCTGCGCGGAATCCGGGGCGGGGCGCTTCCCGATTGAGCTGGAGCAGCAGTGTGGCAGCGGCCGCATGTATCAGCAGGCAGCCCAACGAGTGGAAACGGCGCCCACGAGTCCACGACCGCGCGGGGGCAGCGCAGCTCGCGGCGATCGGCGCCCGAGGCGCGGGGGAGCCGGGGCGTGGAGCCCGGCCCGCGAATTGCAGACCCCCTAGGGTTGGCCCGCCCGAAACCCTAGAATCCCGGCGGGGCCGCGCGAGCGGGGGGTCGGGGGCTGCCGCGGCGACGGGGTGCCTGAGATTCCGTACGGCGGCGAGCGGCGGCGGCCGGCGGCGGGAGCGGGTCGAGGATGCGGAGCGGGCGCGGCGGGGAGTTCGGGGGGGATGTTGGAATGGGGGAATTTGTCGGGGCGGGGCTGCTGCGAGCGACGCGGGGAAGGACGGGCATGTTTGGTCGGAGACCCGAGGACTTTCTGGCAAAAAGTGTTACATGAGAGTTGCCTGAAAAATTAATGATTTTTCTCTGATCAGACAAGTCTGAAGAAGATCTATTTAATTGAAAGCCTATGCCTAAATAGACTAATAAAGATATAACACCATCGTTAAAACATACGAAATTTTAATATTTTTAAATAAATAAATAAAAAGCGATTTTTTTTTTCAAAAATAATATATTTCAAATATAAATTTAATGATTTTAAATTTAAAAACATCTCAAGAAAAAAAACATGAGAAGGAAGATAATTGACACTGCTCACACTGCTAATTTAGCGTGAACATGATCAACGAAAGGGACAAAGAATATAGAAAATATAAAATATACTCTATACAGTGATATGATATGGTTCCCTTTTATCTTGATCACTGTTTCCATGCCAGGCAACCGCGTCAGAGGCAGTCGATTTCACCTGGCGGCCCTTGCATGGATCATCATTTGAGGGCTCCAACCAAACACCTCACAGGCAGACTCCAGGCAGCTGCAAATCAGGTAATTTTCTGATCCAAACAAGCCCGACAAGCGGGAGGGGAACGGGGACATGGATATTGGACCAATCGTGATCTGTGTGGATTCGAGCGCTTGGTGGTGGGCCCGAGTGGCGGCTCTAGGCTCTGTTGCCCTTTTTTTCTTTCTTTTTTTCTCTCACAAATATGCCTATGATTTCAAAATCTGAACCATTAGCTCGGCGCCATCGCCACTTACTACGCCTCGGCGCCATAGATTACGGCGCCTGGGTGAAACCATATTATGGCGGCTGGATGTTGACATGGCGGCCCGGCTGCGGCAGCAAGTGAATTTTGGCGTCGAGCTCGGCTCCATGGATATTGGCGCCGTGATTATTGACGTCGAGCTCTGTCTTACGTATATGCCCTCCCTTTCTTTCTCTCTTCCTCTCTCGAGAAGCAAGGGCGCGCCCTACCACCGCCACCACCGCACGCCTTGCCCTTGCACAAGCCCGCCACCACGCCACCAGCCGCCACGCCGCCATGGCACGCTCGCCACCACCACGCCTTGCCGCGCCACCGCCCGCCCCGAGCGCTCATTTCGCCGCCGCCGCGTGGGCCACCCGCCATTTTGCGCCCGCCGCGCTACACCACCGGCCCCGGCCGCGCCACCGCCGACCCGGCTCATCGCCCTCACCCACGCCTGGCGTCCGCTGTGACTCCGTCCTAGGGCCATCGATTCCGGCGTCCGCTGCGAGACTCCGTCGGCGTCAGCGGCCCCGGCCGCGCCACCACCGGCCTGGCTCGTCGCCCTCACCCATGCCCGACGTCCGCTGCGACTCCATCCTAGGGCCATCGATCCCGGCGTCCGCTGCGACTCCGTCGATGTCAGCGGCCCCGACCTCGCCACCGCTGGCCTGGCTCGTCGCCCTCACCCACGTTCGGCGTCCGCTGCGACTCTGTCCTAGGGCCATCGATCCTGACGTCCGCTGCGACTCCGCGACGTCTCGTCGCCCTCACCCACGTCCGGCGTCCGCTGTGACTCAGTCCCAGGGCCATCGATCTCGACGTCCGCTGCGACTCCGTCGACGTCCCCGACCCCATCCACATTCCTGCCGCCGGCCATCCTAGGGTCGAGGGCAGTGGCCTTTGGCAAGGGCTGTGGGGAGGGGGTGCTGTCCACCTAGGGCTATTTGCCTACAGCGTCGCCTGCTTAAGCTCTTGAACTCGTCGGACAAGTAAAAATTGTGAATATGCAATGTACGTACTTAGTTAGCTTTGATTGCAGTGTAGTAGTTTTGGCATTTGTTATTTACTAGTTAATGTGATGACTCAGGTAGTTGATTTATTTAGTGATCTAGTGAGATAGATATGTAGATAGATAGATACATAGATATAGTTAGATAGCTACTTAGATAGGTAGTTATATATTTAATTAACTAAATAGGATCTAGCTATTTAGTGAGTACAATGTATATATATACGTAGTTATTATCTTATTTACTTAGTTTGTAGTTAGAAAGTATTTGTTAGGTACTATCTATCGTCTAATTTGGACTAAAGGACATGTGTTTCGTTACGTGTTTGAACTAGATGGACAACCTAGTGACCATATATCATGGAGACACCGTTGAAAGCGATCGCTATGGATATGTTGAGTTTGTTGAGATGCAAAGCGTGCATGTGCTATTCAATGATAGGTCTTCATTTAGTGAGATGGTTGCAAGGGCTCGAGAGGAGCTGCATTGCCTTGGAGATGATGATGATGGCATTGCAGTTGAGGGTGTACTATACCTAGGTTCTCTTCCCAACATCCTCAGACGAATGATCCCAACTAGGTGTGCGGATCAGTGGAAGAACTATGTGAGATCGGCTATGAAGAGCCAGCTGCAATGTTTGGACGTGGTTGTGCGTCGGGTGTTAGTTGATCCCATTCCTCATGGGTTTTCCCCACCAATGGATCAACGGGCACACTTCGACCCTCCCGTCCCGGAACCTGATATGGATGTGAATGTTGCACTTACGGTTCCCAATGCTCAATCTTCCCCCAATGAGCTAGTTGGAGATGTTTGTCAAACTCATGATGTTGTGGCATATCCTCCTCACGAGATCCCTTTGACACAGAATCATCCAAATAAGTGTTTTATCCGCATGGTTATTAGGAGCTTACCCCATTCCTTACATCCAATTTTTCATTATTTCCTCATTTTTCTATTTATGTTGTAGTAGACATTCCTGACAATGTGGATGTGTCCACTGTTGCTGCGCAAGTGCTCCGTGGAGATGGATTCTGTGGCTCCAATAGTATTAAAATTATGAATGATTCGGAGCCATATGAGATGGCAAGGGCTCTTCATTCTGATGATGATCGTCCTGTTGGAGAGCTGACAGAGAGTGATGTTGAGATACTGAGGTGTATCTTTCTCGGTCGTCGTGATCCAAGAGTTTACGAGTTCAGCGATCTTGCTCATTTCGATTAGGCGTATGCAGAAGGACGTGATGATGAGCTCCTAGAAGCTCCTAAGGCTGGCCCTAACATGGTAATTGATAATGAGAGGGTATTCAAGGACCTCCCTATATTGAAGAGGTGGTTGTAGGCGTTTGCAGTAATAGAAAAGAGACATTTCAAGGTCTTGCATTCATATGCAGAGCGCCGTTACATAGTTGTGTGTGACAAGTAACGCTGCCCATAGAGGGTTTGTGCAAGGAAGTAAAAGGTCACCGAAAAGTGGAAGATCATAAAAGTTGTCGGACCACACAATTGTGCTGACCATGTGCTAACACTAAAGCATCAACAGTTGACATATACCCTCATTGCTAAGCGGTTGATGGGAATATTGTAGGGAGAACCCAACATGAAGGTTAAGATAATTATCAGGACCATTGAGGCATTGTATGGAGGTTATGTGATAACTTATGGTAAAGCTTGGAGGGCTAAGCAGCGAGCGTGGAAGATGATATATGTGGACTAGGAGGATGGGTATGAGCAGCTGCCAGTACTTTTCAATGCAATCAAAGCGGTGAATCCAGACATGCATTATGAGTACATCCCAAAACCAACAGCATGGAAGGATGGGAGGCAGATATTCTTCTGTGCTTTTTTGGTGCTTCCCTCAGTGTGTCGAGGTCTTTAAGCACTGTTGTCCCGTCTTCTCCATTGATGGTCCATTCTCATCTGGCGTTGACTTACACAAGTAAGTGTTTTGCTATTTCAATTGCCTTGTGATGGTCCATTTCCATTAATATAGTGACATGTACATGGATTGAAGTAATGATGACATACGTGCAGGTTGGATCGTTAGAAGAACAGAAAGATTTTTGATTGGAAGAAGCACCACCAATACTACATTTGTAACAGAACCGACCAATTTATAAGAGCACAAGTACAAAACCAATCACCTAAGTGATCAAACTGTCATACTTGAACCCATATAAACCTGGTAGTCAACTGAAACCACGAAGGATTTCAAACCAACTTGCATACAACCAAGATCGTACTCGATTTAACATAACAAGTCACATGTTACATCCATTTTTTAAGTAGTTCACAAGTATCTCATACATCGAAGTTCACATAGTTATTACAACATGAGTTCACAAATAGCGGAAGCAAAGTAGTTGAAAATAATCACACACACTTAGTTCAAATGCAAGCCAGTTCCATAGTCATGTCCAGCAAAAGCATCATGATAAGATAACATAGAAGATCATGCCCATGATCTAGTCTTCATCACCAGTAGGGTGGAGACAATACTTGCAGTAGCCGTTATAAAGCACGTCATCTGCAACAAGAGGGAATAAACCCTAAGTACGTGAATGTACTCAACTAGACTTACCCGTCGTAAACCAAAAATAAATAACACCAATGAGTATGCAAGGCTTTATCGGTGGATCTCACTTGACAACCATTTTGCATGAAAGCTTTAATGATACAAGAGCATAATTTAAATTATTAGTTAAGCAGCAAGTTATTAATATTAACCTGTCATCTAGATTAGCACCTGTACTAGAGCAAGCACTTGATTAAACTCCAAACGTTAGTAACCATATCCGGTATAATATTGTAACATCATCATCATTATAACTATCAAGTTCAATTAAGTGTCTCTACGTTGTCGCTGCTCAGTCAAGTTCTCACTATCCGGGAGAGACGGTGACTCGAATCGATTCCTACCAAGCTAGGGAATTATTCCTAACACACACCCAATCAACCTGATCAGTGGTTGCCTTGGGTCACCTTTGGTACAGCTCATGAACAAATTCACGGATCCGAAAGCGCAGTCGTGCTCTCAGGGAATCCACTCGCCAAAAGGTTAATCTCTCCTTTGTACTTACGCCATGGCTCCCGCACATCCTTACTACCGTCGAATCGCGACTTTCACTTCTCGGCTTCGGCCGAGTTGAGCTACTCGACTTCACGATCGGAATGAGTTATCCGGCCAACTAAGTGATAGGCATGCGTTCAACATGACACGAGGACATACAATGAATCATGTCCAATCAACATGCAGACGGGGATAGATCCACACCCAAGACCTCCTTACCTTGTTGTTTCACTATCGACATCCCGCCTAGTCTCCATTTATTATTAACACATGGTTATTTCTACGATAGCAAATATAGCCAACCGTGACCGAACATCATCCTATCTTGTAGGTGACAGAAATCACCGACTTTACCGGTCTAAGCATGGCTAAGCATTGATTCGCTCTTGGACATAAATAGAATTCGGTATATTTACTTTGGTAAATGAATAGATAGATATGCAACAAGTGTTTGTATCCAATGCCTATAACCTAATGCATCAAACATGTAAAGATACTTAAAGTAACATTTTTAAATATTAGAGACTTAGAATGCTCCGGGCTTGCCTTTCAAAAAAGATGAAAGTTGCTGATCAGGACACTCAAGAACTTCTTCTTCATTGGCTCCTCCTTCTAGGGCCTGCACCTCCTACTCCTGAGCTTGCTTTGCTTTCCTCCTAAGTCCTTGTTTGAATTCTAGAAGCGTGACTCCCTCTGGAACACCTATTGTATGTATATGCATAGCATAAGAGTTATGCATGCAAAAGAGATGGAAGGTGATGATGAAATGTACAGCCATGTATAGATGGACATATGAATGACATGATGATTCAAGATTAACATTTATTTTACTGAGTAGATGCATATTTCTTCTTGGAAACAAGAACTACACACTCATCAAGCTCTAACAACCTAAGATAAAGTTGTTCATCTTCACTAAGAGGTCTAGCACCTGCAACTATAAATTTATCTTAATTAGCCTAAGTATCTAATTCATCACATCAACTCATATAAAGCAATCAAGTCATTCACTGCATTCACAGATTTAGGGCTGCAATCAGATTCAAGTCATTCACATGCAATATTCAAACATCTCAGCATGATTCCCAAGTTAACAAGGTTAAACAGGCACATTTATCAAATCTGATCCTGAAATTTCAGAGAACTACAAGTTCTGAAGACAAACTTTAAACAGTCATAACTCACAAACTATTTAGCCAAATGCCATGAAAATTTAACACAAGCTAGATAAGTGAGTTATCAACAACTTTGTTATAGACAAGATTCATAGCAAACATCATCTTCACCATGTAATTTGTTTAACTCTAAAATCTATCCAGAAAGTCACTATAAGTAAATTATAGTAAAAATAATATTTCACTACATACAAAAATAGTACTTTGAGTACTACCAATGTTACCAACAGTTAACATACATCAAATGAGTACAAGAAAACATAGTGGCTATTCCTAAATAAATTCTTTTCATGCCTCTATTAAATTATTTAGATAATTAGGTGAAATAGTAAACACATAGAAAAAGTGTATAGAAAATCCATAAAAATTACAATAGCTTACACATGTCCCCAATAGGCTACTGTATAAATTTCACAGCATTTAAACAAGTATAACATCCTACACAAAAATGACAAGCCAGTAGGGCTTAAAATAACATAAATAGGAAATCCTATTAAAAGTTGTCAAACAACAGTATTCATATTTTTCTTAGCTTCATCACAGCATAAGACCATTGTACAAAAAGTTTCATGATCAATGAATACATATTTTTATCATGAAAAATAGCACAAGAATCTAGCATTTATTTAAGATAAATAGCAAACTCCTATTTCCAGCAAGATCACAGTGCAACCAATATTTTTCCTAGGTAGTACATGACAATATAAGACCAACAAAATTGGAATAACATTTTTAGCACTTTCCTAGCTCAAGTTATAGATTTTACAAGATTAAAACCATTTAAAAGCATTTATCAAACTCTATTTTATTCTCCTAGAAAAATACAAGAAATAGTGCATTTCATATTTTTATAAAATACTACACTTCCTAAGGAACTCAACAAAATTTGGTTCACTCAAATAGGATACTCCTAGCCCGAGATATCATTTTCCAAAGTTAGCATAAAAATCTAGAAAAAAATACACAAAACCTAATACTGCAGTCACCGAGGCTAGATAACATCCTAAGCTAGTGCTAACATGAAGCAGGAAAGAGAATGGGGAAGAGAGCAGAGCGGCGGCGAGCTCACCATGACGGCGACCATGGAGACAGTGAACTCCGGCGAGACGAGAATGGCGAAATTCACCCTCACCGTAGCTTGTTTGGTCCAGCAACCACGTCGAGTAGGTAGGGAGGAAGATGACGAGTCTATTTGCTAGCTGGAGGCAACAATGGCACGGTGGTGAGAGAGCTAGGCAACGGCGGTGCTCTCAGTAGCAATGGCGGAGGCTCGGTGCTTTGCTTTAGCGGCTCACGCATGGCAGCGGGACAAGCAAATGAAGCGAGCGAGAGCAGCAGCGCTTCGTGGCATCTTCGTGGCCGCGAGAGCCTGATGAGTGGGGATGCTACGCCGCGTACGGCTACCAAATGGCACGTGTGGCCAGCGCACTATCGGCCACGATGGTGTGAACACGGTGGGCATCAGACCTTGCATCAGTCGCCTGACAGCCCGATTTCATCCCTTCCTAACTCCTAAACCACGGTCATTTAGTACAAGCTCCATTAACAAAAATTGAAGATCTATATGAGGGCTACAAAATTACTTTAGAAAGCATCAGCTAAATCACAAAGGTTTAAGAGTTACATCATCACAAAGTATGACACAATAAACTGTAAACTCCACGGGACTTAGAAAATTTTCTAAGTTTGGAAAAACAGCTCTTCATTGATTTTTGTGATCTAAATTCAAGCATGTTAGGAGCTGAATTAGCCTATGACCCAAAAATAAAAGTTGTTACACTACTTGAGTTCTACCACTTTGCTTTAGGGTGCACAACCATGCAAAGTTTCTAAAGTGATATTCAACTCCAGTCAAACATACATCATGAAAATGGTACTTTACACTATAGGTATGACTTAGAGACCAAACTAGCCTTAGTTATGAAACATCCTCAATTTTCCGCGAAGGGAAAATCCACAGAATGAATTATAATATGATGAAATCGATAGTTGATTCCATCATATTATCATATATCAGTCGATATCACAGTCATACATCGTAAGATTATAAGAATATAAGATATTACATCACTAGGGAACACACCTATTACAGAGTTAATCTAGCGGAAGACTATCGAGTGAAGGCTTTCCCTTCACGGGTTGTCATCAGAGTTGGCGTAGTGCAGCGTAGATTCCATTTCCGAACCAAACTTGAGCGTAGGCACGAGACCTCCTAATCCTTCTATAGTCAGCATCTCTGAGAAGCAGGAAATCTACACACTGCTAGATGTGTGCAGGCCATGGTCAGCACCGATGAGCTTTAGTGGAAAAGATAAAACAAAAGGATCTGGCGATCCTAACATTTGGCTGTGGTTTGCATCCTTAGCGCATGAGAAGTAAGTAATAGTAGTAATGTAATAATAATGTCTAGTTTTTAACACATTCCTAGCCACACACATCCACATCCATCCATATCCATCCTCCAACCATCCATCCCAAACCATCTCCACACCACACACCTTATCTCATCTCACACACTCAGGTCGACAGGCCAACTCCCTCTCGGCCTTGTCTCAACGGCCCGCAGCCCCAAGGCTCACGACTGGAAAATACCCCAAACCCTGGAGAGAGAATAGAAGGACTCATCTCCTATCTAGTTTAAGCGAAACCTAGGAAAGGTCCATAGCCGACAAGTCGGCATATGTATCGATCGATCAACCATACACTCTGCAGAGGTTTCACATACCCACAAGATAGCCATCCTCGACGGTGCCCCGTCTAGGCAGATTCCGGCCGTTTGCTAGCCTAGAACGATGCCACCCTACCTCTCAGCCCTGGAACATCCCAAGTCTAATCTGGGATGGCTGATACTGTGAGTCATAGACAGAGCCGGGGCCCACCGGATGTCAAGAGTCGGTCCACAAGGCCTCCTGAAGTCTCGGAAGGGTGGGGGGGGGACCACGCACCCCGTACCTCCTTGCACACGTTCACCTAGCAGTAGTGGCATCGCTCTACCAAGTAGTCCGACCGTCCCACACCATATAGGGCGAGTGGGATGTAAAGGATTCCCGGTGAATCCGAGTACTAGTAAGTCCTTAGGGGTGACCAAGCCAGAATGTCTTCATCGGGGTTTCCATTTTACGTGCCACCACAACACCTCTACCCCGGGCTCCACCTCTCCAAGGTTCACACCCAAGGCCACCTCCAATTACCATTTACCCGCCACAGGTATTCCATATCCAAGTGCCCATGTAGCACCACATGGCAAGACTCACCCCAGGCTCATCGTTATTCCAGCTCGGTCGACACAACCCTCACTCTCCATGCACCCAAGACACACGCAGCACGCTCACACACCACCAGTCTGGCACCCATAGCTAAACCATTCCCAGGGGGTTCACCACCAGCATCACATCCCCGATATAATGCGAAGTGGAGTTAATAATAAGTATAGTGGTGTAATATGCAAGCAAGCAGGCAAGTAAGCATATATAAGCGAGCGAATGCGCAAAGCAGGGTGACGTGGTAGAGTGGGTTGCATCAGGGTAATAATAACTCAGGTAGTAGTATGCATCAAAGTACTAGCAAAGGAATAATTTATAAAGCGCTAGCAGTTCTAGATTTTATGCAATGTCTAATAGGATTTTCTAAAAGAGGGTGCTGCCATGACACCTGCGATGTAGAGGTAGTAGTGGTTCAATTCTCCATTCGTTGGTGTTCCATTAGCGGAGTCACCTCCTCCTGTGTTGACTCCATTCCGTAGTCCTTATCGTCGTCCTCGTTCTCTTGGTCCGATCGTCAGCCACTCCGTGAAGTGACACGCAAGGCAAGAGAACACTCAACACTTGAAAGGACGACAAGACACAGGAAAATCCAATAACGCCATTGAGACAATAAGAGATACACGGCTTAGCCCTCTCGGCGATTGTCTGATTTCCTCGGGCCAAGAATCACAGATGGTAGTTTGCTAAGCACAAGCTTAAGTCATGGCCAAGCCGGTATGGCTTTAGGATAGATGGTTTAAGCCAAAGCTTATCCATAGCACACCACGGCTCATGATCTTCCGATCCGGTGTCATTGAATCGATGGGGATTGGAAGTCGGGCCCCAAGAAGAGGAACGATGGGGTTCAGCTCTTAATAGCCTTATCCCGTGAGTCACAATTGGACACGAGTAGCAAACGAGAATGTTTAACACTATTGTAACTTGGCTCCAACGTACTTCAGCTCACCCGCTATGGTAGAAAGCAGTAGCACAAAGAGATTGGACATCAACATTTCCCCTCGATCCACACGACACAATAACGTCAGGAGCCAAGAAGAGAGTCGCTCAACACGACAAAAGATGCGGGGGTTAGCTAGGCACATCCATGTCATGTTCTCAGACACATCTTCGGGAAAGATGGTTTTAGACGGTCGATCGGGTCGACACGCACAGGTCCTAGGTATGACTTAGACCATAGCTTTGCTAACAAAAGGGAATAGTCCGGTCTTTGATCCAATCGTCACGGGCAAGACAGGATCGAACAGAGCGGGCTATCGGGGCAATAAGAGCAAGAACAACCAAGAGCAAGGTCCACTTCTTCTAACGCACACGCCACGACAAAGACGGGACATCGGAAGGAGCGACACTCAAGTACACCAAGTGCGTAAGCCACTCGTAGGGTACCCGACCTAGGTGCACTGGCACTAAGATATCTCTCGGATTCGAAGCGGTGCGGTTGTCACTGCGAGAATCAGAGAAACGTGATGGTCAAACGGGGTACAAGCATACAAGGGCTTGAGCACGAAGAAGCAAACAAAAGCAAAAGAGAGGCGTAGCTCCATGGTCATGGCGAGGCGAACTCGCGGCCATAAGCTACACCAACGAGTTGGCACCCATCGTTCCACGATTGTTATCTCCAGGTCATCTCCCACAGGACTTGGTCATGGAGGGCTCAAGGCATGCGGGTGATATCTGCATCGGTGTTAGTATCGACAACGAATCCATCACGACCATGTTCTAGGGCCAAAGACAGGAGCTAACACTCGTGGTACTATGAAGTCAGCTAAAAAGCGAGGGGTTGAGTTACACTCGGCATCACGGTCATGGCAAAACGGATCCCACGATCGTAACGTCCGAATGAGGTACGATCCCTCAGCTAGCTTGAAGGCTCGGCACACAGGCAGCAACACCAACAACCAGCGATAAGAACCAAACACGACCGAAAGATGCAACAACTCGACACGACTGCGGAGTAGCACATTCCATAGCTGGGGAATGGGTAGATCCTGTAAGACAGTCATGGACAGATAGGTCGTAAGATTTGGGCCCAACAAGGTAGATATGCATAAACGGAAAGATGCGAGATGGGGCTTTCCAAGGTCTCAATAAAACATTGACTATGATTTGGTCACCTGAAGGTTCAGAGGGTAACGTGGCTTGCCCCAGAGGGTCATGGTTTGCATCTGGCCAACAATGGCCCACTATGGCTTGGTACGGCTTTAGTTATCCAGTCTCGTGGAGCTACGGTGGGCCGTGGTTGGCCTGTCATGGCTACAGGTGGCCAAGGGTTGGCTACGAGCGTCGAGTCTTTGGCTTGGGCATATATCACGGCCGTCAGGTGCTAGGGTCCTGCGGTGGCAATCCAAAGTTAGTATGTGAGCTGCGCGAACGCGAGTGAGCGCAAGCATTGTGATGGCTTACCATTTGGAGGGGTCAAAAATACTCAAGGATGGGTCCATGATGTAGGGCTTGATTTTTAGAAAAATTATGGAACTGGTTTCATAATTTTTAGGAGCTAAGATGAATTCTTTTGGAGGTTGGACAGGTTCTCTGAAAACAGATAAAAGGGGAACGCCTGGGGATTTGGCTGGGCCTCGAGTGCTCTGATGGGCTAGGCGGGCGGTGGATCTAATAGGGCCCAAAGGCCAAGGCAAGGGCTGCTGAAGGGGCTGTGTGAGCTTGTTCACCATCGGATGGGACTCGGGCCTGAAAGGAAAGGCCTGAAGGGCGGATTGGGCATGGTCGCAGGCTCCATCTGCGCAGCCGATCTGGGCCAAGGCCAGCCTCTTGGTCCAGGGACAGGAAGGGCAAGGATAGGGCCTCCATGTGCGCCAGGTGTTCGATGCCAGAATGCCCACAGGGCTCGCTATGCTTGCGATGCGTGGACGACGTCCGCAACCATGAAGTTGGGATGGGGCAGTGGAAAGGCCGGAGCTTGGCTTGCCAGGAGCGGTGCTGGCGAGGCGGACACGCCATGGCCTCGCACCACCATCCATGGGTGTGGGTTTGTGTTGTGCGTGCAGGGTTGTGCGGCCGGGAGGCTCTGGGCTCGTGCGGGTATAAGGAGCGTGGCGTCCACGATGTTCTACGGCTGGCGGCTAAGGGCTACAGGCGATAGCCGTGACCGTGAGGGCGAGGCCTTGGGTCAACTAAGGCGAAGAATGCCTGTGCGTGCATGTGTCCAGGCCAAGGTCAGGGCTGTGAGCGCGACGGAGGGATCGGAGGCCCGATGGCGGTGTGGAGATGTCGCGGTGCTGCAGCTGGTACCGCATCGTGGCATCGTGCAGGGTCACGATGAGGTCCACCGGTGGCGTGACGCCGAGGCAAAGCGGAGCCTTGCCCGATGAAGGCAGGGGTTGTGCGGGCCTTGGCAAGGCAGGGGCCAGCTGCTGTCGTGCTGTGCGTGTGTGGTGGGCTGGCAATGGCGAGCATGACCGGCCAGTGCTCGCATCCGTGCCTTTGCGAGCTGTGTTCGTGCGATGGCTAGGCGAAGCGGAAGCTACGGCGTGTGCGGAGGCGCCGGGTCACGGGCGTGTGCAAGGCTATGCCTTGGCCACGAGGGCGATGAGGCAAGCATAGTGTAGTGACGCTAAGGTCGTGCGGCGGCCATGGGTGGCTACCGACGTGGATGCGCTGTGCGTGTATAGCCCCGGTGGTGTGTGGCTGTGCCTATGTAGGTGCGTCAGTCCGTGGCCGAGGCAATCTCGCCCTCGCGCCGTAGCTCGATCGGCACGCGGGGCGCAGGGGCATCACGGATACATGGTGACCGGCTGCGTTCCCGGGCGCCATTGACCCGGCAAGGCAAGGCCGTGGCCGTGTTCGTGAGTGCGCATGTGTGTCCTGGAGCAGGGTAGCTCCGGAGTCAAGCCGGCGTCGAAGGTCGGGACAGGGTCGGGGCTTGGCGTGGTCGCGGCCGTGGACGAGGCGGTGCTCCAGCGGTGCACGGGCAGACATGGTCAGCGGCTCGAAGGCCGGTTAGGCAGGCGACTAGGCATCAGACAAGGGTGGGGTTTGGGGAAGGCTCACGAGGATGTAGTCGTGGACGCGCCGTTGTCGTGGTTGATGTGGTTCGGCAGGGGCGTCGACGTGCGCTTGCGGTCGCTACGATGCAAGTCAGCAGGCCAGTGTCGCGAGGCGGTGCTGCAGCGCTTCCAGTGCTTGGCTCGTCGTGGGTGGCGCTCCAACACGGCGGTCGTGGCTGGGCAATGAGGAAGGGCCCCTGGACAGCGTAGACTTGGTGACGCAGCGTTGTGCGTCGGCGTTCGCCGTCTGCATGGTCGAGGTCGTGGCGAGGACGGGTGGCGTCGCGTGCTGGCGTGGACGCGACGAGAGCGGCGACGGCGGACGCATGACACGTGGGCGCGGCGCAAGGGCGCGGCGTCGCGTGCTGGCGTGGACGCGACGAGCACGGCGACTGCGGATGCATGACGCGTGGGCGCGGCGCAAGGGCACGGCGTCGCTGCAGGAGAGGCTTGGGCGAGGGAGGGAGAGATGTGCTTGGTGGTGGCGACCATAGGGAGAGATGGCAAGGGCAGGGAGCTTCCAGGGGACGAGGGCGATCGTTGGGGTCGCGTGCTCATGGACACGCTGCCACCATCCGTGGGACGGGTAGGGGTAGGTGAAAGAAAGATGAAAACAGCGAGGCTGACGGTCGAGCGACGGAAGGGAATAGCATCCTCGGCTTCCTCCTTTCTTCACTTGAGGCTGACGCGCGGGTCCCGGAGACGAGAGCCGTACAGGAGCATGCACATGAAGGGAAAAATGGCGGCGGCTGGGAGCCAGGGCACGTGCACCCTAGGGTTGGAGGGGCATGCGGCTGCTGGCCTAGCTAGGCCGTGGCTTGCTGGGCTACTTGGCCGTGCGCGCTTGAGCGGGCCTCCACACAGCTGGGCCGAGCAGCTAGGCTCGTCGTGCGAGTTAGGTCGGCCAGCTGCTGCGCGCGTGGGCCAGCAGAGGAGGGCGCGAGCCGGATCGAGCTGGACCAAGGAGGACGGGGAAGCGAGCTAGGCCTGCTGCGCGCTGGTGGGCCAAAAAGATGGATGGGCCACAAGCTGGGCCAGATGGCTTTTCCATTTTCCTCTTCCATTTCCTTTCTTTTCTATTTCTATTTCCTATTTTCTAAGTAAACCAAGGCTCCTATATTGTATACATGTGTCGCCAACATGTACACCTCCTAGTGGGGTCCACTAGAGGTCAACTAGGGGTAGTGGGGTCCATGTCAAAGGTTGGCAACTCACGGGCATTGAGTTGATAAAGATAGTTAGCTGATTAAATCAAGGAATTCGAATGAGGTTCAAAAGCAAGAAGGTGAATTGGGAGAGATGAAAAAGGGTTCTTAAGATATTCTAGAAGGGATCAAAAGGATTTGCTATGGACTTGTGCTCTCCAACACAAAACACTAAACCAACAAAAGAACTCCGGCGAACTCCTACAAGTAATTCTATATGCATGCAACAATTTATTTATAAATTGTTCTTAGTTTGACCTAGCATCTACATGCTTCACACATTGCAGGAAAAATTTTAAAAAGTTCGTATTTTTGGCTTCACCAAAAACCCGGTTTGTTACAAGTTATGAATACCAAAGTTGCTCCTAGTGACATTCTAAACGTGTTAGAAGTACTCCTAAGGTTCCACAGGCATTTCACATTGGTCACACACAAATACTTCCTAGGTCAACCAAGCATGTCATCACTTAGGAGCTTAATTAGGTAAAGTGATCTACATGAACATTATTCCATTAAGCATCCTAAGTGTAGCTAAGGTGTTTTAGTGACCAACATCAACCACTTGCACTTAATCACACATGATTTAAAGCATACATACAATGAAACATAGAAGAACAATAGTATGTTTCACATGTTTCATAGCAATGTTTCATGTGAAAATGCTTATGCTTATGCAATGCAAGTGTAATTATGCAAGCCTAACACCTAGAGTGTTACAACCCTCCCCCCTTATAAAAAATCTCATCCCAAGATTTGAAAAGTGTACCATTTTTAATAAAAGGTAGGGTATACATCCTTCAAATAATCTTCCCGTTCCCACGTTGCATCGCTCTCACTATCCTGATTACTCCACATGACCTTATAAAATTTGACCATCCAACTCTAGGTTACTCTCTCTCTCTCTCTCTTGTATCAATAACCCGCACTAGCCTTTCTTCATAGGATAGATCTGATTTCAACTTGATATTTCTAATTGAAACACTTTCTTCAAGAACACAAAGACATTTCTTCAATTGAGATACATGAAAAACATTGAAGATAGCTCTCATCTCATAAGGTAACTCTATCTTAATGGCTACTCTCCCACTCTTCTCTATGATCTGATATGGGCCTACATATCTAGGTGCAAGATTCCTCTTTACTCGAAACCATTGCACGCCTTTCATCGGTGTTACTTTCAGATAAACGTAATCACCAACTTCAAACTCAATGGGCTTCCTTCTTTTATCCGCATAGCTTTTCTACCTAGCTTGAGCAGATTCCATATGTTTCTAGATAGTACGGACTTGTTGTTCAGCCTCTTTGACGAAATCAATACCGTAATATCTCCTTTCTCCAGATTCAACCCAATTCAAAGGAGTTCTACATTTATGGCCATACAACGCTTCGAACGGAGCCATCTTGATACTTTCTTGATAACTATTATTATAGGAAAATTCAGCCAACGGTAACCACTTTTCCCATGAACCTTTGCAAGATATGACACAAGCTCTTAATATGTCTTTCAATATTTGATTCACCCGCTCTGTCTGTCTGGAGGTCTGTGGATGATAAACAGAACTTCTAACTAAGTTGGTGCCTAACATCTTGTGCAAATGTTCCAAAAAATAAGCGGTGAACTGAGGTCCTCTGTTAGATACAATGGTTCTAGGAACATGGAGACGTACTATCTGATTAAAATATAACTCAGCATAGTCACTTGGTTGATAGTCAGTTCTAACTGGTATGAAATGGACAGACTTGGTTAAACGATCCACTATTACCCATATAGAATTAAAATTCTTTTGGGTAGGAGGAAGTCCAACAATGAAATCCATACTAATTTCTTCCCATTTCCACCCTGGAATAGACAATGGTTGAAGAAGTCCAGCAGGCTTCAAGTGAATTGCTTTGATTCTACAACAATTGTCACACCTTGCAACATAAGTTGCGATCTCTTTCTTCATCTTGGTCCACCAAAAGCGAGGTTTCAAGTCTTGATACATTTTTTTACTTCCTGGGTGAATAGATAACTTGGATGAGTGAGCTTCATCTAAGATTTGGTTTCTAAGCTCTTTATCCTTCGACACTACCAGTCTATCCTTAAACCATAGGACACCCTTCTCATCTACTCGGAAGTGCTTTGTTTCTTGCTCCTTCATCTTCCTTTTTATGTGGAACACACCCGCATCGGATTTCTGAAGCTCGATGATTTTACTTTCAAGAGAGCAACTAAGAGTAATACTGTGCAACATAGTAGGATGTAACAGATGTGCTAATTGATAATCTCCTTCCAAGAGAGAATTGCAATGAGACTTTCTACTCAAAGCGTCAGCAACCACATTTGCCTTGCCCGAATGATAATGTACTTCTAAGTTATAGTCTTTGATCAACTCTAGCCATTTTCTCTGCCTCATGTTCAATTCCAGTTGAGTGAAGATATATTTGAGACTTTTATGATTGATATAGATATGACACACATTACCGAATAGGTAATGCCTCCAAATCTTTAAAAAGCATATACAACAACAGCTAACTCTAGATCATGAGTTCGATAATTGGCTTCATGCTTCCTCACCTGACGTGAGGCATAAGCAATAACTCGGCCTTCCTACATAAGAACACATCCTAAACTGGTTCCTGATGCATCACAAAACACATCAAAAGGTTTCTCGATATCAGGTTGTCCCAAAACAGGAGCTGACGTCAATAAAGTCCGCAAAGTGTGAAAAGCAGTTTCACACTCCGGAGTCCAAACAAACTTCACATCTTTCTGAAGCAACCTGGTCATGGGCTTGACTATCTTGGAGAAATCCGCAATGAAGCGATGATAATAGCCAGCCAAACCAAGGAAACTCCTAACCTCATGCATTGAAGTTGGTGCTTTCCAATCCAAGACTTCTTGCATCTTAGTCGGATCAACCGAAATTCCTTCATCAGACAACACATGACCCAAGAAAGGTATTTTCTTTAGCCAAAACTCATATTTATTGAACTTGGCATAAAGCTTATGCTCTCGTAGTCTGGATAAAACAATTCTCAAATGCTCGACATGTTCTTCAGCATTCGTGGAAAAGATCAAAATGTCATCAATGAAGACAATCACAATTTGTCATGTTCCTCCATGAATACGAAATTCATCAGATATACGAAGTATGTAGGAGCATTGGTCAAACCAAAAGACATAACAAGATACTCATACAACCCATATCTGGTGGAGAAAGCGGTCTTAGGTACATCCTCCGGTCTAATTTTTATCTAATAATAACTAGATCTCAAATCAATTTTAGAGAATACCTTTGCCTTAGACAACTGATCAAACAAAATATCAATGCAGGGAAATGGGTACTTGTTCTTGATTGTCACGGCATTAAGTGGACGATAATCCAAACACATGCGCAATGACTTGTCCTTCTTCTTCACAAATATAGTGGGACAACTCTAGGGAGATGCGCTAGGTCGGATGAGACCCTTTTCTAACATATCTTGTAACTGAACTTTAAGCTTTGCTAACTCATTGGGTGGCATCCTATAAGGCCTTCTAGAAATAGGTGCAGTACCCAGCACTAACTCGATCTTGAATTCGATATCTCGATCCGGCGATAAACCAGGTAGATCATCAGGAAATACATCTGGAAATTCATAAACTACTGGAACGTCCTCAATTTTCGGTGTCTGGATAGCATTGGCGGTGTAATGGAGATCCAGATCTCTGGGAAGTGGCACTAGGAAAGCCTCATTGCTGATAGGATCTCTCAACATAACGACCCTAGCGGAAGTATCGATGAGCACTCTATGACCGCTCATCCACTTCATCCCCAAGATTACATATATACCTAATCCTGGCAAAACTACCAGATCGGACGTATACACTCGTCCCTCTATTTCAATACTCACATCATGTACTATCTGATTTGTAGAAATACTACTTCCAACTGCACTAATGCAATAACTACCCGTGGATAGTGTAATTATCTCCTAATTGTACTTTGATGCAAATACTGGACTCATGAATGAATGCGAAGCACCGGAATCAAATAGTACAACTGTAGGATGTTGATTCACAAGAAACTTACCCGCAGTGACCACCTCGCCTGAGGGTATCTCTGTCATGTTGGTGTAGTTAACATGACCTTTATGAGCACCAGAATTCCCCTGCTACTGATTATTCTTCTAAGGATAAGGACAACTCTTGGACCAATGACCTGTCTTGCCACAATTCTAGCAGGGCCGGTTAATTGGCGGAACAAAAGAATTTCCTAGTCCTGTGGTGCCTTTTGGAAGAGGAACAATAAAGGCCTTCTTGAACCCAGTCTTGGCCTAATTCTTCTTTTGAGGCGGATGATACCTTGTGGCTGCAGCCGGTGGGTGAAACTGAGTTTTAGCCACTAGAGCTTTAGCCTGAGATGCACTTGCCTCAAAGGCCCTCTTGCGATTCTTGGAAGCTACATAGACATTGTTGTTGTTCTCTTGAGTGAGAGCGTCATTCATGAACTCATTGAAAGTAGTACTCTTGTTGTTCCCTAGGGTCTTCATCAGTTTGGGACTAAGCCCTCTCTTGAAGCTAGCGATTTTCTTTGCTTATGTATCAACAAATTCTGGGGCATACCTTGCTAGATGATTGAATGCATGAAGATATTCAGTAAGATTCTTGGTGCCTTGTACCAGCTTCATGAACTCAGTGTGTTTCATGGCCATCAAACCGGGAGGAATATAATGACCCTTGAAAGCATCCTGGAACTGATTCCAAGTGATCTGAGCATTCTCAGGTAAGGTGGATCTATAGTGACGCCACCATATACCTATTGGTCCTTGCAACTGATGCGAAGCATACTCTGCCTTCATATATTCCGTTAGCCTTAGCAAATGAAACTTGTGCTCAAGCGTGTTTAGCCACTCTTCTGCCTGGAGCGGCTCTTCAGCTTCTTTGAAAATTGGCGGCTTGGTGTCTTGGAACTCTTTAAAATCACTATATTGATTCGGCTTTGGTCCCTGAAGTTGATTGCAACCCTATGCTTGATGCTGTGCCAAGGTACGCATGGCGTCCCCTAAAGCATGCTAACCTTCCACAAGCATGGCCAACAAATCAGTTACCGTGGGCGGTGGAGGTGGTGGAAGATCATCATCACCACTACCCCCAACTCTGCCCGAGCATAGATTGCGTGACATCTGTAGAAGTGCAATAGTGAGTAATGATGGATGATGTCAGAAACATTGCAGATGAATTGTAGAATTATGCCAAACTGAACTTATTGGAGAGAATAATTTCATACAATAAACAGAGGCACAATAATTCATCCTCATAACATCACCAATATTTTACTCCGCACATTCTCTCAATGCATACACATACATGCCAAAATTTTGCCAATGTTGAAGCTGGACTTTTATTAATGCTCACATCCACATGGAGCAAACATGCAAGTCTCAGAGATTACATCAAAGTCACTAACTAAAATTAAGTTGCATGTTCTTCGAGAAGAAAGCAAAAGATACGGACTAGTGCATCTAGCTTAGTGCTACAGCTAAACTACGCATCCTCATCGGTGTCAGCATCAATCACTCCTTCACCATCTTTGTCCTCGATAGGCTCTAGTTCCTCCTCCTCCTCTTCTTCTTCTGCAGCTTCAGGCACTGCGACGACATTGGCATCCATTTCTATGTTGTCATCATCAGCGAAGATCACCTGTGGTCTTCCCACCATGGGGTACACTGGAATAGGGTGAGGAATTGGATTGATCTGATTATTGAGACGGTGAATGTCAATCTGTAGTTCTTCAATCTGACGGAGGAGTTCATTCTCTCTGACTTTAGCCCGAATTTCTGCCATAATCCTAACATTGTTCCTAGTTTGTGCCAGACAGATTGCGTCATCCCGCTCACGAGTCAACTACATGATCTGATCATAGTTAGCATCTCTTTCCCTGATAGCTCTCACAAACTACTGCTTGCGAGTTTCCAAAGCATCCATAAAACCACCTATCTTATTTTGGGCTGCCCTAAGCTCATTACCAAACTTGCGCGCACGTTTCTTCCACTTGTGTCGCTCATTCTATGCCTACTGAAGAGCTGTCAAAACACTAACATAAGTGCTCTGACTATCATGGAACATCTTTAGAACAGCCATCATGGCACTCATGGTTAGTCTAGAGCTCTGTGCCCGCTCTGTCTCAAACATTACCAAGAAATCATCCTCAAAATCTAGCCAAACTACCTCTGATGAGGCTACTCGAGGAATGGACTCCGCTGGTCCATTGATCAACTCGTCACCAAACTCTTAACAAATATCAACTAGCACTTCCAAGGCTGCCACTTGGGCACCTTCCCAAGGGGTTTGTCCATCAGCTTCAACGCTCCAACCAAGCCACTACGGTCTATTTCTGTGAGGTAGCACAACCACCTCAACGTCATACCACAGCGACCTTCATTTAGCCTCCACTTGCTTCCAAGTATAACGAGGCGGTTCAGCGTATCCCACTGAATGTAGCACCCTCCACAACAGGGTTGGAGTGCCAAACACGTGTAGGAATGTGCTGCTCCTGGGCGGTAGTGCTGGTGCGGCCATCTATAGTAACATTGCAGTTTGGGTGTGAGAGGATTATCTTACAGGATAAGAAATATATAACGGGATAATTAATGATAAGGGAGGGAGTGATGCAAAAATATAATTACATGAGTGAACATGATGCATGCATGTTCCATATGTCCTCACGAATCTTAGGAAAAATTTAAAATTCTAACGATATACACGGTGGCATACATATGTTCTCTCATATACATATCTAGTCGAGCTACACGTTGCATTGTTAGTGTACCTGCAGGCAAATTCATTGCAACCCATCCCCATAAGAGATAAATAAGCACACAATGAAAGCAGTAAACTAAGATACTCTCCATATATACATCCCAGATATATATACTTTGGTATCCACAGCTACCCGACAGATATACCCACAATTAAGTACCTTCATATGTACATGTGTGCAACATGTAAATATTCCAGTAACCACAGCTAACTCTCCCCTAGACCGACAGTTGGATGGTCATGCTCTCACAACTCACACTTACCTGGGCATAGAGGCAATTGATCTATACATTACCACCCAAGCGGATGGCATTCATACAATAGCACGCCGTATGGACGATGAAATAAAAATGCAAGCAATTACCCCCAAAATTAGTACTTAAATAAGCCACCTAAAAGTCCTTATTTGGGCATAGAGGATATGACCACTGGCACACTTAGGTAAAAATTTCAGATTTGAACACACCTATATATATAAGTGGCTATAAGTTGTAAAAATCAATTTTTGCAAACAAAAACCTTTGTTTTAATACACATATGACATGTTTAATGTTGAACCTTGCTCCGATGCCAGTTGTAGTAGAACCGACTAATTTATAAGAGCACAAGTACAAAAGCAATCACCGGAGTGATCAAACTGTCATACTTGAACCCATATAAACCCGGTAGTCAACTGAAACCACGAAGGATTTCAAACCAACTTGCATACAACCAAGATCGTACTCGATTCAACATAACAAGCCACATGTTACATCCATTTCATAAGTAGTTCACAAGTATCTCATACATCGAGTTCACATAGTTATTACAACATGAGTTCACAAATAGCGGAAGCAAAGTTGTTGGAAACCATCACACACACTTAGTTCAAATACAAGCCAGTTCCATAGTCATATTCAGCAAAAGCATCATGACAAGATAACATAGAAGATCATGCCCATGATCTAGTCTTCATCACCAGCAGGGTGGAGACAATACTTGCAGTAGCCGTTATAAAGCACGTCATCTGCAACAAGAGGGAATAAACACTGAGTACGTGAATGTACTTAGCTAGACTTACCCGTCATAAAACAAAAATAAATGACACCAAGGAGTATGCAAGGCTTTATCGGTGGATCTTGCTTGACAACCATTTTGCATAAAAGCTTTAATGATACAAGAGCATAATTTAAATTATTAGTTAAGCAGTAAGTTATCAATATTAACCTGTCATCTAGATTAGCACCTATACTAGAGCAAGCACTTGATTAAACTCCAAACATTAGTAACCATATCCGGTATAATGTTGTAACATCACCATCATTATAACTATCAAGTCCAATTAAGGGTCTCTACGTTGCCGCTGCTCAGTCAAGTTCTCACTATCCGGGAGAGACGGTGACTCGAATCGATTCCTACCCAGCTGGGGAATTATTCCTAACACACACCCAATCAACCTGATCAGTGGTTGCCTTGGGTCACCTTTGGTACAGCTCAGGAACAAATTCACAGATCCGAGCAGTATCGTGCTCTTAGGGAATCCACTCTGCCAAAAGGTCAATCTCTCCTTTAGACTTACGCCAATGGCTCCCCGCACATCCTTACTACCGTCAGAATGCGCACTTTCACTTCTCGGCTTCCGGCCTGAGTTGAGCTACTCGACTTCACGATCGGAATGAGTTATCCGGCCAACTAAGTGATAGGCATGCGTTCAACATGACACGAGGACGTACAGTGAATCTGTCCTTAATCAACACAGACGGGGATAGATCCACACCCAAGACCTCCTTACCTTGTTGTTTCACTATCGACATCCCGCCCAGTCTCCATTTATTATTAACACATGGTTATTTCTACGATAGCAAATATAGCCAACCGTGACCGGACATCATCCTATCTTGTAGGTGACAGGAAATCACCTGACTTTACCGGTCTAAGCATGGCTAAGCATTGATTCGCTCTTGGACATAAATAGAATTCTGGGTATATTTACTGGTAAATGAATAGATAGATATGCAACAAGTGTTTGTATCCAATGCCTATAACCTAATGCATCAAACATGTAAAGATACTCAAAGTAACATTTTTAAAATATTGGAGACTTAGAATGCTCCGGGGCTTGCCTTTCAAAAAAGATGAAAGTTGCTGATCAGGACACTCAAGAACTTCTTCTTCATTGGCTCCTCCTTCTAGGGCCTGCACCTCCTACTCCTGAGCTTGCTGCTTCTCCTCCGGAAGTCCTTGTTTGAATTCTAGAAGCGTGACTCCCTCTGAAACACCTATTGTATGTATATGCATAGCATAAGAGTTATGCATGCAAAAGAGATGGAAGGTGATGATAAAATGTACAGCCATGTATAGATGGACATATGAATGACATGATGATTCAAGATTAACATTTATTTTACTGAGTAGATGCATATTTCTTCTTGGAAACAAGAACTACACACTCATCAAGCTCTAACAACCTAAGATAAAGTTGTTCATCTTCACTAAGAGGTCTAGCACCTGCAACTATAAATTTATCTTAATTAGCCTAAGTATCTAATTCATCACATCAACTCATATAAAGCAATCAAGTCATTCACTGCATTCACAGATTTAGGGCTGCAATCAGATTCAAGTCATTCACATGCAATATTCAAACATCTCAACATGATTCCCAAGTTAACAAGGTTAAACAGCACATTTATCAAATCGATCCTCGAAATTTTAGAGAACTACAAGTTCTGAAGACAAACTTTAAACAGTCATAACTCACAAACTATTTAGCCAAATGCCATGAAAATTTAACACAAGCTAGATAAGTGAGTTATCAACAACTTTGTTATAGACAAGATTCATAGCAAACATCATCTTCACCATGTAATTTGTTTAACTCTAAAATCTATCCGAAAAGTCACTATAAGTAAATTATAGTAAAAATAATATTTCACTACATACAAAAATAGTACTTTGAGTACTACCAATGTTACCAACAGTTAACATACATCAAATGAGTACAAGAAAACATAGTGGCTATTCCTAAATAAATTCTTTTCATGCCTCTATTAAATTATTTAGATAATTAGGTGAAATAGTAAACACATAGAAAAAGTGTATAGAAAATCCATAAAAATTACAATAGCTTACACATGTCCCCAATAGGCTACTGTATAAATTTCACAGCATTTAAACAAGTATAACATCCTACACAAAAATGACAAGCAAAGAGGGCTTAAAATAACATAAATAGGAAATCCTATTAAAAGTTGTCAAACAACAGTATTCATATTTTTCTTAGCTTCATCACAGCATAAGACCATTGTACAAAAAGTTTCATGATCAATGAATACATATTTTTATCATGAAAAATAGCACAAGAATCTAGCATTTATTTAAGATAAATAGCAAACTCCTATTTCCAGCAAGATCACAGTGCAACCAATATATTTCCTAGGTAGTACATGACAATATAAGACCAACAAAATTGGAATAACATTTTTAGCACTTTCCTAGCTCAAGTTATAGATTTTACAAGATTAAAACCATTTAAAAGCATTTATCAAACTCTATTTTATTCTCCTAGAAAAATACAAGAAATAGTGCATTTCATATTTTTTATAAAATACTACACTTCTGAGGAACTCAACAAAATTTGGTTCACTCAAATAGGATACTCCTAGCCCGAGATATCATTTTCCAAAGTTAGCATAAAAATCTAGAAAAAATACACAAAACCTAATACTGCATCCACCGAGGCTAGATAACATCCTAAGCTAGTGCTAACATGAAGCAGAGAAAGAGAATGGGGAAGAGAGCGGAAGCGGGCGGCGAGCTCATTGTGATTTTGCACCATGGAGACAGTGAACTCCGGCGAGACGAGAATGGCGAAATTCACCATCACCGTAGCTTGTTTGGTCCAGCAACCACGTCGAGTAGGTAGGGAGGAAGATGATGAGTCTATTTGCTAGCTGGAGGCAACAATGGCATGGTGGTGAGAGAGCTAGGCAACGGCGGTGCTCTCAGTAGCAATGGCGGAGGCTCGGTGCTTTGCTTTAGCGGCTCACGCACGGCAGCGGGACAAGCAAATGAAGCGAGCGAGAGCAGCAGCGCTTCGTGGCATCTTCGTGGCCGCGAGAGCCTGATGAGTGGGGACGCTGCCGACGTACGGCTACCAAATGGCATGCGTGATGAAATGAACTACACACTCACCAAGCTCTAACAACCTAAGATAAATAGCAAACTCCTATTTCCAACAAGATCACAGTGAAACCAATATTTTTCCCAGGTAGTACATGACAATACAAGACCAACAAAATTGGAATCACATTTTTAACGCTTTCCTAGCTCAAGTTATAGATTTTACAAGATTGAAACCATTTAAAAGCATTTATCAAACTCTATTTTATTCTCCTAGAAAAATATAAGAAATAGTGCATTTTATATTTTTATGAAATACTACACTTCATGAGAAATCCAATAAAATTTGGTTCACTCAAATTGGACACGCCTAGCCCTAGATATCATTTTCCAAAGTTAGCACAAAAATCAGAAAAAGAAATAACAAAACCTAGAACTACAGACACTAACACGCGGGACCCATAAGTCAGCGGACCCCACAGGTCAGTCGCACAGAGGCAGGGGCGGTGGTTTGACCGGCGCTAGTTCGCCAACGGCGAACTCTCCGTGAAACCGACACCACCGTGATGATCCTCTCAACATTCCATGTCCAAAGGTGCAGGTGGTTGGCACAGGGACACCTCAGAGGTGGCTCGTCGCCGACCATGGCGGCATGGCGGCGCTACGCGGTGGTGCGTCGGCCGTCTCCGGATAACGGCACATCTCGACAAGAGGCGCACTAGCTCTGTGGTGACTACGTGGACCTATCTAAGTTGTCAAGGGTCCGGGTGGATGCACTAGCGAGGTTGCCCGCGTGCGCGGTGGTGTGGCGGTGAGAGCGCGATGGTGCTGTCCGTCGTGTTCGACGTCGGCGAAGCTATGGCTTGCCGTGTGGTCATCACCGAGGCTAGATAACATCCTAAGCTAGTGCTAACATGAAGCAGGAAAGAGAATGGGGAAGGGAGCGGAGCGGCGGCGAGCTTCGTCGTGACGACGACCATGGAGATAGTGAACTCCAGCGAGGCGACAATGGCAAAATTTGCCCTCACCATAGCTTGTTTGGTCCAGCAACCACATCGAGCAGGTAGGGTGGAAGACGGTGAGTCTATTTGCTAGCTAGAGGCGGCAATGGCATGGTGGAAAGAGAGCTAGGCGACAGCGGTGCTCTCGGTAGCAATGGTGGAGGCTCGGTGCTTTGCTTTAGCGGCTCACGTGCGACAGCGGGACAAGCAAATGAAGCAAGCGAGAGCAGCAGCGCTTCGTGGCGTCTTCATGGCCGCGATGGCCAGACGAGTGGGGATGCCGCAGGCGTATGGCTGCCGAATGGCGCGTGTGGCCAGCGCACTGTCACCACCATGACGGCGTGAACGCGGTGGCCATCAGACCTTGCATCAGTCGCCTGACAACCCGATTTCATCCCCTCCTAACTCATAAACCACAGTCATTTAGTACAAGCTCCATTATCAAAAATTGAAGGTCTATATGAGGGCTACAAAATTGCTTTAGAAAGCATCAGCTAAATCACAAAGGTTTAAGAGTTACATCATCACAAAGTATGACACAATAAACTGTAAACTCCGCGGGACTTGGAAAATTTTCTAAGTTTGGAAAAACAACTCTTCATTGATTTTTGTGATCCAAATTCAAGCATGTTAGGAGCTGAATTAGTCTATGACCCAAAAATAAAAGTTGTTACACTACTTGAGTTCGACCACTTTGCTTTAGGGTGCACAGCCATGCAAAGTTTCTAAAGTGATATTCAACTCCAGTCAAACATAGATAATGAAAATGGTATTTTACACTATAGGTATGAGTGAGAGACCAAACTAGCCTTAGTTATGAATACCAAAGTTGCTCCTAGTGACATTCTATACATGTTAGGAGTACTCCTAAGGTTCCATAAGCATTTCACATTGGTCACACACAAATACTTCCTAGGTCAACCAAGCATGTCATCATTTAGGAGCTTAATTAGGTAAAGTGATCTACATGAACATTATTCCATGAAGCATCCTAAGTGTAGCTAAGGTGTTTTAGTGACCAATATCAACCACTTGCACTTAATCACACATGATTTAAAGCATACATACAATGAAACATAGAAGAACAATAGTATGTTTCACATGTTTCATAGCAATGTTTCATGTGAAAATGCTTATGCTTATGCAATGCAAGTGCAATTATGCAAGCCTAACACCTAGGGTGTTACAATATTGAACAATGGGAGTTGTTGCATGATAATGTGGACGAGAACAACGAGTCGCACACGAACCGTAAGTTCAGGCACTACCAAGCTTGGTACCAACGTGCAACACATTGCAGGCTGAGGCTACAATGGACAGAAGATGACTACGCCGACATCGAGTCCTCTGACAATGAAGACACGATGTACGACCAATCTACTCATGCAGGAAGGTAGGTGGAGGCAGGACTAATCTTAGATAGAGTGGTAAGTTAATTGTCTTATTTTTCTATGTTAAGTTGCATACCAATACATTATGCGTTAGAGGTATTTATTTTAGTTAGTGGCATTATCGAGTCATAGCATCCTTATAATTAATTTAATCATGCAACATAATCATGCCTTCAGAAGAGGACTGGATGGAGTTTGATGCATGACCAAATGGATATTGTGATGACCTGTAGGTGATGGTATAAATTCGGATGGGTTTAGTCCTAGTAGTTGTTTAGTGAATTTTTCTTCTATAAAAGAAAACAAAACTTGTTGCTATCTGTTGAGAAGTATTATTACTGAGAACTTTGTTGCAGGGCAATACCCTCAAATGCTCCATTGAAGACATTGAATGCTTTTGTCCGAGAGTCAGGGACGACAACATGCTTAGCTTCCTAGACGTAAGATTCAAAATATTCTTTTAAACATATTATTAATACGTTAAATTTTTCCAGTTAATATAATTTGTACAACAGAGGCTGTCACATCGGCTACGCCGTGTGGCTGCTCGTTGTGGTTGTAGGACAGCCACGACGCAAGTCATGCACATTCCTTCCGCAGGCAGAGGAGGCTTAGGTTCCTCTAGCCAAGCACCTACAGGGTCTATAGGCATTGCATACGAGGACGAGGACGACGACAAGGTGGACTAGAGGCATGAGGAGCTTGGTCCGTCTTAGCTCCAGGACGCTCCCTCGACTCAGCCTACACAGCCTTCAGGCACTAGGCGATGCCGTCCACTTGACCCTTACACTCCAGGCACCAGCGCTCTTGGTCACAAGGGTAAGGGTAAGACTAGGAGGTAGTGAGGGTTTGTGGTAGATGTTATTATGTACTATTATGGACTTTGTAGTTACTTTCCTATAACTATTTGGGATTGTATGGACATTGTGGACTATGCAGGACATGTTATGTTGATTGTGATGTTCGATGTTGTTGTATTGTGCTCTTTAGATGATTAAATGTTTGGATTATATAATGATGTCTGTTTGTAACCATGAATGCTCCTGAAACAAGGGAAACTCTTGTGAATTTTTTTCGTGAATCATTAATTATACTACACTGCTAAAAAGGCACAAATGTAGTACACAGATTAAATGTAAATTCATTAGAACATGTATAGTCCAATCGTATCATATAGACGCTTTGCAGATGAATCTAGGCTTTTTAGTAACAGTGAACGAATTTAGGCTTTTCAGACAATGAAAATAGACTTTTCAGTTATAAGGATGAGGAGTACGATGACAACAGTGATTTATCACTTCACTTACATAGTACACCTATAACATCTAGGCTTTTCAGTGATTTATCATGTCAACAACGAATAGACTTTTTAGGAAACGTCCATTGAAATAGGCTCTTCAGTGAAACTAATTAGGCTTCTTATGACTAGTTATAACACATTGAAACGGCAACTAAACCTGCCTCTGCCTATATATACGCAATGTTGGATGCATTGCTACTTACTTCCCAACTAGTATTTTCTTTCGTTGTAGTACCAATGTCTAGAGGGTCATCCAGAGAGAGAGGAAAGGGGAAGGGAACTACCATTGTGTGAGAGGGTTCTCTTGGTCCTGATTTCTTTGAGAAAGCTCTTTATGAGAGGTTCCTAGTTGAGAGCAAAAGTGATTTAACTAAAGAGGCACCACTGAGAGGATATGATGAATAGAAAGAGGAGTGGCCAAAATGCATGCATGGTGAGGACTGCCTAGTGTAGATGTTCACTGAGGGAATAGATGGAGGTCATCGTTTCTTCAAATGCCCACGAGCATGGGTAATTGCTATTACTATTTGTTTCTTCAATATGTTCCTCTTCTATTCAACTTACATGACATACTTATTGCAGACTTCCTTGGCCGAAGAAAATTGTGGGTTCACTAGGTGGGTCGATCCTTGACCTATTTATTTGCATGTGGAGTACATGTACTACCTGCAGGACCGTATCTTCAATCTAGAAAGGGAAGTTAGCAGCAGATTACAAGGACGACGAACAAGACGACAACAACAATGGTGTCGGTTCACAGGAGGCACTCTGCAATGATCCATATTGCACCTGCCCAAATCACAAGAACAAGGGGCCTCCACCGTCACCCCCTCCACCACCGCCACCAACATTGGGAGGCTACTGTGGAGAAGGTGCAACACAATTTGCTATGTGGCCACACTACTAGGATGACCCTGTCTTATTCACATGGCACATCCATGTGTTTGTTGTTTGGTTTAATTACCTAAGGCATGTTAGGTTTAGTCGAAGGAACTATGTACCCTTATTTGGTACATGTTCTCACATGCCATTTCTTATGCTTGTTGTTTGCTTCAATTACCTAAGGCATGTTAGGTTTAGTTCAGGACCTCTGTACCCTAGTTCAGTACATGTTTGTACATGTCATTTCATGTATTTTGTGTGTTGAATTATATAATGCCCTACTTCGTTAGGTTTTGTTTGCAGCACGTGATCACATTTCACTACGTCCGCAATATTAAATTGAATATTATGACCACAAATAATGAATACAACTATGTGGGGGATATGACCCCCAATATCCATAAGACAAGACATGGGCTGCACCATCAGAGGTGGTCCAGCCCACAAGATCAAAGCGTGCACCGCAAGGTTACAATAAGGCATTGTATAATACCAAATAGAATACTTTCCTTGTAACCCTATCCCTCTAGAGCATATAAGGAGGGATAGGGGTTCCCTAGTCGACATCCTGATATAGATCCTAGGCCTAGCCTAAGGAATCTAATCACACGCAATATCATACGAAGCCAATACAATCCAACAGACCACAGGAGTAGGGTATTACGTCGCGCTGATGGCTCGAACCTGTCTAACTCTTGTGTCTCTGTTGCCTTCTTGTTCTCGATTACACGCATCTCTTCCGATCAATCTACCTTCGTGGGATATCCCTCGGAGGACTACCGATGATAATCAGTCGACAGTTGGCGTGCCAGGTAGGCGTGTGCATATTGTTTCCATGTCGAACAAGATGGTACGTTTTGCACGCTCTTCATCCCTCCCATAGCCCGGCTAGATCTTCATGGTTGAATCGATCTCCTAGGTCATTAATGCTGACAGAGAAGGAGAGATCATTGAGCCGGTGCAGATCGATTCTGCGCCAACCACACCAGCACCTGCAACTACAGATCCAATCTTGGAACCGCCTCCAAGGTCATCTTCATTAACAATTCGCCGCCCGCTTCCCTGCTACCCAAGGAAGTAGATCAATAGCGATGATCTGATCGCATCCATCGATCAGGTTGGCTAGAAGCTCACCGACCACCTAGGGACAACAATAATGCCTTCTAGGATAACGACAAAGTGGTCGCCACAATCTTTGGGGGCCTCACCGCCGTCGAGAACAGAAGAGATCAAAAACTCACTGCCTGCCGAGTGCTCGCCATCAACGCCGACCAGATAACGCCATACGCCACCGACCAGACGTTCTATCTAAAGCTAAGTGATGCTTTAATATTCTTCTAAATATTCTCCAACCTTCATATATCTCCATGATGTTTCTCCGAGCTGTTTTCTCCATGTTTGTTCACAAAACGATTTTCTTTCATGTATACCATCTTATAGATGACATACAACTAAGTCTAAGGTGAACCCCCGAACAGTCATGTTGATGCTCGGATGTCCCTAGAGACGGCCCTATCTCTGGCTCCTCCCTACATGTGCACGAGTGTCTGCCCTCTATGTTATGGGTGGTTGGCAGTGGCTCCTTAGCGACGCTTTGTTCTTCCTACATGCACATGGGCCCTGCGCTCCGCGTTATGGTTAACAGGCTAGCTAGGGCTAGAGACTCAGCTACACACTAACTGGTCAGGTGGTTTATACTAAATATAAATACATCTTCATAATAACGCTAAGTGTTCACACCAACTGATCGCCGAGCTGCATACGCTATTTCATCATCATTGCTGATTCTTCTCTGAAGTTCATATATTTTACATCATGTACTACCTGTTCTACATATTTGTATTGCAGGATCATCGTCCAGGTGGTCGGATCACCTGGTGCTCGGACTTCTCCACCGATCAACTAGTCGGACCGCTAGGTTCATGCACTTCATCGCCGACCAGTTGATCGGACTGTTCACCGATCGCCTCTACTCAATGCTCACTTCATCGCCGACCAATTGACCGGACTGTTCATTGCTCGTGCTTCATCATCATCTACGCTAGGGGCTTACCAGCTAAGCTAGGGACTCCTCGGCGTTCAGATTGTTTGTCGCTTCATCGTCAGCTACGCTGGGGACTCGCCAGCTACGCTAGGGACTCCTCGGTGTCCGAATTCTTTGTGCAAGCGTCTCCAGCTAAGCTGGGGACTCCCTTGGTGGTCGAACCACCTATTAGATGGACTTCACCGCTAACCAACTAGTTGGACTGCTCGGTGCTCACTCCTGCTCGGCACTCACTTCTGCTCGGCATTCACTTCACCGCCGACCAGTTGGTTGGACTGCTCATCGCATGGGCTTCATCGTTAGCTACGCTGGGGGCTCGCCAAGTATGCTGGGGAGTTCTCAGTGCTCAGATTCTTCGTGCAAGCATCTTCAGCTAAGTTGGGGACTTCCTTGGTGGTTGGATCTTGCTACGTCTCATCGGTGTGCTATCAAGCTACCCCATGTTGTTCGGATCAGGGTGCTGATCTTGGGCAGCAAGTCTAGGGTCTTGATACGTGCATGTCAGATGACGTCGGCAAGCTTTCAAACTTTTTTTCTTTGACCCTGCTACAAAATTCATTCTTCATCTTCCAGCAGGCTCGGGGACTAAGTGGCTACACTTCACCTAGTGGTGAATGTAGTGCTTATTTCTTGATTTACCCTTCTTATTGATGGAGTCTAAGTGGCTACACTTCTCCTAAGTGGAACAATTTTCAAATTTTATCTTGAGCCCCTTATATCCTTTTAGCAAGCCTTACTTGGCTAAGTCCGAGGTATTCTAACTAGTTAAACTGGTCGGTATTGACTTTCACCGCCCATGTCACCAATTAAACTGGTTGGCTTCAACTTCCACTGCTCGGATCACCGGTTAAACTGATCGGCTTCACATCAAAGTGCTCGGACTTGTTCAAGACAGCGTTGCTCAAAGGATACAAGGCGCTTGGGGACTAGCTGTAGGGGATATGACCCCCGATATCCATAAGACAAGACATGGGCTGCACCATCAGAGGTGGCCCAGCCCATAAGATCAAGGCGTGCACTGCAAGGCTACAATAAGACATTGTATAATATCAAATAGGATACTTTCCTTATAACCCTACCCCTCTAGAGCATATAAGGAGGAGCAGGAGTTCCTAGTCGACATCCCGATATAGATCCTAGGCCTAGCCTAAGGAATCTGATCACACGCAATATCATATGAAGCCAATACAATCCAACAGACCACAGGAGTAGGGTATTATGTCGCGCTGACGGCCCAAACCTGTCTAACTCTTGTGTCTCTGTTGCCTTCTTGTTCTCGATTACACGCATCTTTGTCGATCAATCTATTTTCATGGGATACTCCTCGGAGGACTACCGACGATATTCTATCGACAAACTACGTAATGAAAAGTCCAATACTATGACACATTAAACAACACAATAATACTAGAAGTACACGCCGACAAACTAAATAACGCAGTACATGACCTAAGCATGCCTATACTTAAAGTGCATTACATGACAACACAATGAAAAGTCCAATAGTAGACAACATTGTTCATGAATAAACCATAGAACTAGCAAGTTATGAAGACCACTGAGTACAACGAGGTCACTTTCCCTTCCTCAGGGCATCGGGATTCTCCTCCATCGTTGCTTTCGCTCAGCGTGCACGCTCAAGTTTCTTCTCCCTCTCCTCACTATACGCAGCAACACGCCTCCTTTCCTCCTCTTCCTTGTGCTCCTTTTTTACAGCCTCCTCTCCGCGTCTCTTCTCCATCATCTCCTTATCCTCTGCCTCCCACCGCAACAGTTTTTGCATCCATTTCTTGTCTTCAGGCTTGATCTCAGTGTCGATCCACTACTCAAAATCACAGAGCGTTGGAGAGGTCTGCAAAAAATACAATTGTTACAAAAACAAAAAAATTATGCAAGATGTCATATGACACAAACATCAATTCCTCACCATCTTGTTAATGCGGCGCTAACGAAGTGTAGGCTCAAACACAAAATTAGAACACATCCAATACCTCTGCATATACATGTCCTCTTCATCGGACTTGGCTACCTTGCAAGGATCGTCATAAAAGCACATGGGCACTGGAACACCACTAGGCAAAGGCAATGGGTCGAAGGCATTTTCGGTCATCCGGCCATAACTACAATTTAATCATTTTCGTTCTAAGAACTGAAATCAATTAACATTAAACCCTACACCTAAGATTTCCCATTTGATCGGACAATAATGAACCCATAACAACAACGTGCGATGAGGTTACCTTTGTTTGCTAGCTTTTCCACTCCTTTGCATCCTACAGTTGTATAATATAAATATTAAAATTGTATGAAACCCTAAGTAATGACGATTCTTAAGTTGAAAAATCCGACTAATATATACCGAATTGATGTGAAAAAAATTAGGAGGGAGCGAGGATACCTTGCTCTCGAAGATCTATGGATCAAATCAAAGTTTCTAAGGTCCAATATACCGATTCGTGAGGTAGAGCGAAGTGGGGAGAGAAAAAACCCGAGAGGGAGGAGAAAGAAGATGAAAAAGGCTTGGACAGGAAGGTTGAGGGCCGGGTTAAAACACCACCTCAGCGCCATAGATCTCAGCGCCATAGATCTTGGCGCCGTTCTCGACGCCAATAACCACGGCACCAACATTGGCGCCAATAACCACGGCACCAACATCGGCGCCAATAACCACGGCGCCAAGCTCGGCGCCAAGATCTACGGTGCCGAGCTCGGCGCCAGGATCTATGGCGCCAAGCTGCCTGTCAAGTCATCGCCACGTCTGCGTTGAGCCCAAGACCTAGGCGCCGAGATCTGTGGCGCCGAGACGTGTAAGCTCGGCGCCGATGGCTTAAGCTAAGGGCCCAGATTTTGAAATCATAACTCCAGGGACATATTTGTGGAAAATTTTTTAAAAAAGGGCTAAAACAAAAAAAAAATCCGGGGTGCTGCGCGCGGGGTAAATGATTGTGTGCAAAAATAGCAAGCGCAGCAGACCAGCAGTGGGACTCTCGCTTCACCGGGTTCGTTCAGAGCTGAGGAGATGGATCGTCCGGGCTTTCGACGCTCGTGTGTGTTCCTTTTTTTCAGATCAGATTCAGACACGTCAGTCGAGTCGGTGGACAAAAATTCCAGCGATGGTCCTCGGTGGACAAATAACGTCTTTTTGTAGGAAAGAGATCGTCACTGCTGCTACTTCAGGAATCAGGATTGAAGTAGACATAACCAACTCCGGGCACACGATTGCAGTGTAAAGCTATTTCAAGCCGTATGCAGATAGGATAGCACTCTACGTGCTTCTATTTTCACTTTTTTTTACTGATGATGATGTTTGAGTTACCAAATTTTGTGTCTTTGGTACGAGTAGGTTTCAGCTAAGTGTGTTTTTTGTATGTATAGTTCCATTCTAAATTATAAAATATTTTGGTATTTAGATAACTTGTCGTCATCTTAAGTTGCGGTGCACGAACTCTTGTCGTGGCTCTCAACCTCCCGTCGTCTCCTGTCATTGTGCTCACGGTAGCACTCGACATCATCAACGCCCCTCAATAATCACCCAGACACATAGTCGATCCACGACCATTCGATGATGCTATTGAAGATGTTGGTATCATCCACAATAATGGCACCAACGTTTCCTTAGATAGGATAAGTCGCTTTCACAATTGTTTCCTTTAGGTTACATCCATTCTCTCCTCTTACTTCTAGCAAAACACTCATGTGAGTTGCACCGAGACATATACAAGCCCGTCTTAATGGGAGAGGCAGGCTGTGCGACGGTGGGAGAACCATGGCCCTGGGGGCCCATAAGTATACACATATATAGTCTGTGGATGCCGGGCCGAAGGTTGAAGACGGTATGGTAAGTGATTTATGTTTATCAGTTATAGAGCCTGGTTTGCAGTAGTACAGTTTCAGTGTTTGACTGTTTATCCGACAACCTCAATGTGCTATTCGACCTTGCAATCCAATCCATACAGGCATCAATGATCCATTAGTTAATTATTTAATTCATCAGCCACATAGGAGTTGCTAAAAAAAAGCCACGTAGGAACCGAGAGCCGGTAGGCAGTAGGCAGCAGGGAACCAGGGTTCTAATTTTCTAAATTTAAGTCATTCCATATTACCGTGATAGAGCTCTAACTTTGTAAATTTCTAATTCAAATTGATATTGATATTATTCTTGAAGATTTAGCATAAAAAAAATACCCAAAGACAATGTTGGTGTCTTGCTTTCTCAAGGGCCCTAAAAATGATTGAGACTGCCCTAGACATATAATTTATTGTCCAACAGTACTTGTATTAATGGCAAACAGGTCGTGCATCGGGACGTGCTATTGCGTGGTAACATAAAGCTATTAGCTATCTTTGTCTAGTTTAATTGGACCAACCTTATTTCAGTTAGATATCAAGGCCTATAATAAATGGAGGTGCAATGAAGTATTAACCCCACATGAGTACAGAATTAGAGACTGACTCCACGTAAGGCCTGTAATATGTTCTTAATCAGAGGCTCAGTTGTATTGTTTTTTCTAACCAAAGCTTGTCATGTCTCTTGATTTTGCTTTTGGAAAAAAAATGAATATACATTATTTTACTAAAACTAAGCACATTTGGTGCTTGGAAGTAGCAGTCCCAAGGCCCTCCCAAACCATCAGCCACCTACTCCGCAACGCTAGCACAAATTAGCTCGCAATTGCAGTCACTTATGTCCCATCTGGTAGGGCTCCAATCACCTTCTAACGCATTCACTGTTTATGCACGGGAGCCTTTTTTCTCTCATCTCTCCTTCACTCACAGAGCCGGAGAGAGGAAAAGAGCTCCCGTAAGAGAAGGTGGAACCGGTAGGAGCTCTACCCAACGTGCCGTTATTTGCCATAGCATTCCAGTAGCAAGAACCATGCTTCAAGCCTTACATACTGGGGAGTACTTGACCACATCTGGAGATGAAAAAACAAGAGTAAATTGCACAGCCAGTCCTTAAAGTATTGAGTGGTTTTCATCTGGGTCACCAAACTATGAAATCACACGTTTAGCTGCCTAATGTATTTAAGTGATCTCATCCGGATCCAAAATAGACACGAGGAGGGTTATAAGCTGTAACACCTCTGGTGTTACGGGCTTGCTTAGCACCAAGATTTAGACCTAAGAGGATTTACAGAAACGATTTTTTGGATTTTAAAATTTTAACTTATGTTTAAAAGTGTCATTTTGGTGAATTATATTGAACAACGGGTTAATTAGTTCATAAATGTTTGTTTCTACGAGTTAGTGTAACGTATGGACTAGTGTACGAAATGTGTAGTGGTTGGAATTAATTCTGTTTAGGCATGTTAAAGATTACAGCAACACACATGCACGCCGCGCATATACACAACACACTCATGGACGCCTGTGTGCACGCCTAGCCTCATCGCTGCCTTGCTGCGCGCTGGCCTCGTTGCCAGTCTCGCCTCTGCGGCCGCGCTGTTGACTCCGCTTCCCGGCGGGTTGTTCCGCTGCCGCTACCGCGTCCTAATCTCATGCTGGTTAGCCGCGTCGGGACGTGGGCTGCGCGCAGGTTCTTGTCACCGCTGTGACGTCGCCGTTGGTGATCGTGGCGCATTCCTCGCCTCTTGATCCATCTACCCCATCGTACATCCGTGCCGCTTCGCAGTCGTCGCTTAGTGGCCGTCGGTCCGGCTTCTGGGGTGACAAGGCACCTCACTGCCGTCCTGATCGCTAGGCGACGTGGTGCGTCCCCCGCTCAGAGTTAGTCATCTAATTTATTTGTGTCGCAATGCGTTGTCGAGTCGTCGTTTGCTCTTTCTTTTCTCTGCACCCCGGCGCGTCGGTTTGCCCGTGCCAATGTCTTTCTCTCCCTCGCTAGCATCTTGTCCGAATTTTAATGGGAGCACATGGCTCTGTCGTGCCCACGCCCCACTGCTCCCTCTCCCCACGCTCGTTCTTGAGCACGCCGAGGCCGAGCGGTTGCCTGCCTCTGCTAGTCCTTGCCTGCCTTTGCTGCTGCCCATGGCTGGCGAGCAAAGTTCCAAGTCACCGAGTTCCCACACCTCTGTCTTGTCGCTGCTGCTTTCCACGCTACCCGCGCGTGCCCTGCACACCAGCACGCCCGCACTCATGATGCCTTCGCACGCCGCAGCCAACGGCGCCCGCGCGTGACTCCACCCTGCTCCTCCGTCGCTGAGCCGTCCACCGTCCATCGCTCGACCCTCGCAAGCGCACGCGAACATCCATGGCTCTGCCTCACGTCGCTGCTCCTCGCACCGCGGCTCCTCCCATGCCCCATGCGCCAGGGCCCCCGCATTCGCCAAGGCGCATCTCGAGCATGCCTGAGCCGCGTGTCCCGCAACGCTCCCCTGCTCCTCCGCGTGTAGCACTGGCGTTCCCTCCTCTTCGTCCCCATGTCGTGCGCTGCTAGCTGCCATGCCCCACCCAGCTCCCGCGCTGCGTCTCCATCGTTCGCGCCACCGCAGCGTCCCCGCCGTGGCCGTGCCACCACTGCATCCCCGCCCGTCGTTTCCCCTTCGCGTGCGCCTTGCTCCCGCCGTGCCGACATTCTTTGCCGCCGCGCGCCGCCTGCCGCCGTCGTGCTTGCGCCGTGCCCTCGCTGAATGCTCGCCGCGTGTGCTCCACCGGCCATGCCGGTCGTACTGTTGCCGCCCACACGTGCAGACGAAGCGCCTATGCCCCACGTGTCGTCCCGCCGTCCCCGCCTGGCCGGCGTCGCCGCAGTTAGTGTGCTCACCACATCGACTCATGCGGGCATGCTGCCAGGGTCGGCTCGGGTCTTATCGCGGCCATCCCGTGGTCACGCGGGCTCCCATGCCCTCACCGGTGGGTTTTCGCTACAGCCGTGCCTTCCCCGGTCGGGATTGACCGCCAGCCGGTGCCTCTGCTCCATGCTCTGTTTTTGGGAGAGAGAAAATGTGAGAAAGGTAATGATAGAATCTTTCTAGGGTTCTCGATGCAAAATCAGTGACTCACATAAATAGTTTTTTGTCCTGCGGGTTGATTTAAGTAAAGTATAGGGGCCTCCTTGCAAATATACCACGTTCGCCTTGCCCTGGCCGCGTGGGCCGGCTTGTTGGTCCACGCTCATCCACGCGTGGGCCGGCGTGCTCGCTTGCTTGGGCTATGGTATGCTGCTTTGCTTGGGCAAGCACTGCACTACTGTGTGGCTGAAGCCATCTGCCGTCTCGCCTACACACGCCACGCCTAGGCAGCGTTGTGCGCTTATGGGCCGAGCCGGTTACACAGCCACCATGGGCAAGCTCATTGTGGGCCGTGTGGGCCGTGGTTTTCTTTTCTTTTCCCAAGGAATTAGTGAAGATTTCCTAATATAAATTATGAACTAATTTTGTTATTTAAATATAAAATTATTTAGGAGTCCAAAAATTATGAAACTAATTTTGTTAGGCTACTAAAATCATGACCTATCTAATAGTGTATTTTGTTCACATAGGTTTGGTATGTTTTTAGGGTTGCTCTAATTATTTTTAAAATGTTTAATATTGTTAAAATGTGAACTTGTAGGAATTTCCGTGATAAATCGGCTTTAAAAATTTTACAGTAAATTAGTAATATTAGTAGCTGCTCACGATAATTTTTGTAGCTCTAGAATAATTAGTTTGCTAGATAGATAATGAAGTCCTATTTCGAATAAAGATTAAATTGATAGAATGGAATAAAGAAACAACTTGGGTTTGTATAACTAAAACATTTGTTGGGAAATAACGCCTTATTCGACAACATGGATATGTAGCCTAAGTACGGTCATCGTTAGAACTAGCTCGTTAACTTGTGAGGCGTAAATCGTATTTTACGAGTCACGGTTGAAGTTGATTAATTACGTCTTTGCATTTTATCGTATTGCATATCATAATAGGGATGTCGATGCATCGCGGAGTCATCGGGAGTTGCTGGAGAATGGTACTTTTGGAGATCGTGTCGCCATGATGGAAAGCTAACTTCTGATTAAATCTTACCTAAGCAAGCCTCGATGCATAACCCCTACTTTTCTGCACTTTAAATTATATTTGTGCATTAAGTTTTAAGGAGTTGAATGAAACCCACTTGCATATATAAATCTTTATCCTATGAGTCTTACTAGTATGACAGGATCGTGTAGATTGCTATGCTACAGGACTCCGGTAGAAGTCATATCGGGGTCATAAACCTGGGGTCCCTCGCGGACCAGCTTCCCCATAGAGGTTCGGCCCAAGCAGACAACACACGACTCATGGGTCAGCCCAAGTGCCTGAACGACAGGCCAGAAGGACGATCCAATCACCAACCAGAAGGCCTAGCCGAGGGGGAATGGTGTTCGCTTCCGACCTCGGCCCGCCTCTCCGACTAGAGCGCTCGCTTCGGACTCTAGCCCGTCTCCGGACGGCCTCTCCGACCAGAAGGCCTGGCCCAATGCCGCTTTCGACTCCGACCCACGTCTCTGACCGGGGATACGGCAAACATCTGCTCACTGCTCTTCTTTAACTGACATGATCGGAACCGACTGGAACCAACCGACCAGGGACGCCCGCTCGGTAAGGACCAGGGAACAAACAGAAAAAGCAAGGCAGCGCGCACAAGTCAAACCTCAATACCAGGGTCCGTACCCTGAGCACCTGTGGAAATAGTACTCTGCAACCTCCCTATCATGACAGGGCCTAAAACAGTGTTGTAGGCGTCGACGTTCTCCCCTACAGTATTGTGGGCGCCATTAACTCCCATATGATAAGGCCCCCCATGCCTCTGGGTATCAACAGTGTTGTGGGCGCCGGCTTTTACTATACCAGGAGAACATGGTAAGACTCCTCACATGCCTCTGGGCATCAATAGTATATCAAGTACCAACATCTGCCATACCCGAACAAGACGACGTAACCTCCCACGTGCATCTAACATCCAACAGTGTTGTGGGTGCCTACCATTATCCTGTACCCGCCGGCGTGGGCGACAAGGATTAGAAGCATATGAACTCTCTCCCTCTCACTTGTAAGGCCGTCCCCTTCATCTATAAAAGGGGATGTGCTCTCTCCCAAAAGTCAAGTCATTCTAGATTCATTAGATCGATCAAGTTCACTAGCATAGAACCACCAGGTTCGAACCACGAGCACACGCTAGAACACTTAGTTCATAGCGGGGCTCCCATCACTCTTGGCCCTTTCGGCAGGAGTCCGACAGGACCTCTTATACCCCCTATCTTTCTCCTTCTCATTTGTAACCCCACTGCAAACTTTGAGCACCTGGGCTCAGGAATAAAGTCACCGACCAACTCAAACTAGACGTAGGGCACATTGCCTGAACCAGTATAAACCCTGTGTCATTGAGTGCTATGCCACCTCCGATCACAACGTATAGCAAAACTACAAATATTTACTTGTTGGTCACTTTCTGCACCGACAAGTCGACTGATTGCCTTTCACTCGCGAGAGATAGGAATTATATTACTATATTATTATCACATGGAAAATACAAATGGTAGAAAGGAAAAATGGTGACCGAGCAGGGATATGGTTTGGGTATTGGTGGGTGTAAGAGGTTGTGTCCTACGGCCGACGAGGCGTAGCTTGGTTATACTATTTTCCCTATCTGTGTCGGTTAAGGACCAGCCGTTGCATTGGACTCTAGGCAAGTCACAGACTTATTATCCCGAGCACATACTTGGGTATGGGCGCAGGGAAGACTTGTTACTCTCTTGTCATGGGTTCTGGCTCTTTTCGGACCGACTATTAGGGTGGTTTTTGGGTGGAGGCCCTTGCACCGCACTGAGTCCGGGGACTTAGGGGCGAGGGCTTGGAGTCCCAGTTTGGATGGGGACCTAGACCCCATGACAGGAGGGTAGTGGGTTGGTCCTGCTTGTGCCTAGGGTACAAGCAGGGCGTGTGTTTTTGGGGTACCCAACTGGAGACACTGATTCGCGAATCACCGGGCAATCCAGTACGGCTTGTCTACAATCTAGCACCATAGTAAGAACTGGAAGATGAAAGATGGTAAAACGATTCTGATTGCTTACCACCTGCTTGAAAGTAGCACAAGTGCTTACATAGAATGGTTAGTTAATAAACTAATACGACTACTAATAAAAATCAAATATAAGGATGCATGCATAGTAATGCTTTTTATAGATGCAATAAACCCACAAGCCAGATAGCCTTGCATATCCTTGGCGTCTTTTTTTTCCTCCTGTTGGATAAGTCTTGCTGAGTACAATTGAGTACTCAGGGTTTTATTTCCCCTTGTTACAGGTGATAGGTGGATGCTAGAGCTAACTCTTGTGTGTGGATTCCTCTTGGTGGGCTCAGAGAGGATTTCCTTTACGTTGTGATCATATGCTTTATTTATAACTCTTACTAAATTTTTTATCAATGAAAGTTTTATAATTTACTGTCATAGTTTATATATCAATGCTTCATCATGTCATGAATAGATATTTATTCCGTTGTAACTCTGTTCACATGTTTATATTCCGCTGTTAAATGAAATTATTCATAACTCTGATAACATGAGCATATTCCTCTATTATAAACAATAGATATTAAACTCTGATGTACATGGAAAGTGATGTAAGAAATGGTTAATAATGATGTAAGCTTTATTCGCTCATTTGTCATCCTGATGAAAAAAATGTGGATTTTTGGGTTCTCCCTTTGGGTGTGCTCGACGGAACTACGTAATATGGTGTCCTTCCTTGGGTACTTAGTGTCTAATGGAAGACGAGTACTCCTGAGAGTCATTTGATTAGGCGGTTCTACCACAGAAGCTAACATGGTCATCCATGTGGACATGATTTGAACAGAAACCTGAGCCGAGGGTCCCATGGTGCCCAGTGTCCACTTCCTCCTCCACCGCCGATGGGGATGCCGCCATGGTCACCTCGTACCGCCACACCATGTGCTCCTTGTTCACGTACGAGGTCACCGGGGAACAAGCCGCACCGGCGGCGCCGCGGCGGACAAAGACGCGTGACACGCCCACCGTGGGGAAGGTCGTTGGGGCCAAGGAGGAGTCACGGCCTAGCGACTGGAGCGCCATCACCGCGGTGGCCGTGCTGGATGACCCACATGCCAAGCTTGACAAGGAGCGTGGCTCGGGATGAGGCAACGGGCGTGGAGGAGAAGGCGGCAGTGGACATGGAGGAGCAAGAGCAGAAGCCGTGGCTCGAGATGCCACACGAGTGGGCTCGAGCCACCGCCGCTCTCTGTTTGGCTGCTTGCATGGAGGCGCAGATCTCTCACGCATGGACACCCTTCAAGCAGGAGCTGGCAAGCGTGGACGCCTCACTGCACCCTCGCCGTTAAAAAACCGAGCCGCCAGCCGTCTCTCTCTTTCCCTTTCTCGATCGCCGCTGAGCTCCTCCGTCCACTGGTAAAATCCATCGTCGTCGATCCGTCCCTAGTCCAATAGCTCACGCTCGTAGCTCAGCCACATCCTTGCGCTTCTCCCTGACCCGGTCGTGTCGTCTCTAGCCATCGAAATCGACCGTACGTCGGAGTTTCGCCGCTGCTGTTCATGATCGCCACCACAAGCATCTCCATCGTGGCTGGCCCACTACGATGAGGCTCTCGTCCTCTCATCTTTTGTTTTAGCTGCGCCGTGCTTCCGTGATGCTTATCGACTCGTTGGTTGCAACAAGGACACACAGGAGGCGCCAGAACGCCGATTTGGCCATCGGTTCATGCCACCGTCTACGTCCTCGACGCCGGCAGCGCCTTCTGCTCCACCTTCGCTTCAATCGGGTAGCCGACCAAGTCTCGATGAGCACCTCGGAGCCGTCCCGTCCCTTGCGCGTGTCCGTGAGGCCAAGAGGGACGTGTAGATGCAGGTCTTGTCACCAGTGAGAACCCACGGCTGCTACGAGGACACCTAGGGCCCGAGGCCGGAGCCCATGGCCATGCCCAAGTCGACGCCGAGGCCCAGCGACGGTGCACAGCCCACGACCATGTAGGAGATAGCCGGCTTCGCGACGAGCGTAGGCATGGGGCGCGGCGTGCGGGAGCCGCCACCGATGGGGACGTTGCATGCCTCAGGGGTTTCCTGTTCAAATCATATCCACTACATGTCCACGTGGATGATCACGTTAGCTTCTAACCTTCTCGTGTCTATTTTGAATTTGGATGAGACCACTTAAATATATTAGGTAGTCAAACGTGCGATTTCATAGTTTGAAGACTCAAATGGGAATATTTTTTAAGGACCGGCCGCACAATTTACTAAAAAACCAATATAACTCAGGATACATATATTCGTGTGTGGCCAAGCCAAAACAATAACTGAGCATACAAATATTCTATCTAAAATACAGCAAAAGCAACGCGCGCATATTCGCACTGGCCTTGCATCAATAGAATCTTAACAGTGGGGATGTGCAGAATAGCTCCTAGCTTTGAACTACCGTAGAAATCAAATCTCTATATCTCTAATCCAGAGCCAAGCTCTAACATTCCGTTGGGCCACGTCACCAACAAAGCATGACCGCTCGATCCCTATCACAGTAAATCAGAACCATTAGTCCAATATAAAGCTCTAGAGGCTTCACGAGCATGCTATGTCTCCGGTAATATTTTTTAGAACTTTTTTACTATGGTAGGGAAGGCGCCAGGAAGCGTTAAATTTGTCTATGATTGGTGGACCCATATGAGGGAAGGCGTTGAGAGGCGTCAAGGAGGGAGGCGTCGAGAGACGTTAGATGTGTCTATGGTCGGTGGGCCCATATGCGCCGTAACGTCTCCCAACGCCTCCAAAGTTGAGAGGATTAGACTTCAAATAAAAGAGTGGCAATTCCTTTTTCATAGTTTTTTTTTAATCAGGGTAAAACAGTAAATCCACAATTATAAAAGTAATATTTTGAGTAGTATAGTTGGGATGTATGATTTAAGCACTATAGTTGGATGAATATTTGCTTTTAAAAAAAGATGAATATTTTCGTCTGGTTAGGGTTCATTCTCCGATGTCTCTCTATATTGTCCGTCTCTGTGCCGCCACCGTCCGCCGCCGTTGATTTGTCAACGGGAGGACCTCGACGCGCTGCGCCACTCCTACATCACCTCCGTCTAGATCCGGGCCCGACCCCTTCTCACCAGTCCTCAGCTCCCCAACCGAGCATGTGGAGGCCACGGCGGCGACTGCGCTCCCGGTCATGACGGCGGCGGCCGTCCCTGCTGCCCGGGGGTGCAGGTGGCGAGGTGCGCACGTCCACCGATGCGGCGGTCCGTGGTGGCGAAGCTGGAGGGCGGGCTCGGCACGCCGGTGCCCACCACCAACTATCACGCCTGCTACGAGTACGAGCGCCGTGAGGGCTACTCACGTGTGGCGGGCGACAAGGAGGAAGACGGCGTCGATGACCTGGAGGCGAGCTTGGCCTGCAGGATGGCGGCATGGGGCATGATGATGACCCACAGTATGTCGCCGAGTCCATGCTCAGGGCGCAGATGAGCTACGGCCGTGGCGGGGATGCGCATCCTGGTTTTAGCCCATCCCCAATGTGCCGCTCCTCACCAATGGCCCGATGGTACACACCTGCTACTCTCCTCTTCCTCTACTGCTTGCATTGCTTGCTTTCGGTTGAAGTCTGCAAGCTAAGACAAGCAAGCAAACGAAGGCATCATTGTCATAAAGCAACAAATAGTGATACTTAAGTGAATAAGAATTGCTATAGCTTGTTTGTCCTCTGCCTGAAACTTTGTTGTCTGAAGGTCTATGATTGCATAAATAAGTCACCGAATTGTTGTATAGAAATATGAATACGCCAATATGACACCCTAGTGTTTTTCTGCTAATTAAACATTGTCATGTATTGAGTATGTCCCTTTTCATATTCGTTGTTCCACATGCGATGATTTGAACAGTTGATTCAGTTACCTATCTGAATAATATCGCTTAAACTTGTCTTGCCTATTACCTTAGCATTTTACATGTGTCAGTTCTAAACTCTGAATATTTGCCAGCTCTTTTGGTTCAGATGATACTCCATTTATTTCCAATTCCAATGGTGTCATCACCCCTGCATCTCAGCATGGATGGGATCAAACCTATAACATCATGATCTGTATGGTGTACATTCGTTTCCTTATTGTCTGATGCTTCTTTCAAGCACTTGTTTGATAGGAATTGCATGTTGTTTTTCTTCCAAAGGAAGCAGCTCATCTTCTAATGTTTGTTTATTTTCAGGTCATCTGAACCAACAGGTACTGGTGCCACTTTCAAGGCCTTGAGGGCATGGCTGCCAATAACATGGATGCTAGCCTGAACCAACAGATGAAGGGAATGCTGAACGCTCACAGAATGAAGTCTTCTAAATCATTGACTAGTAGTTGAGGCATGTTTAGGATTGCAACATCTTACTGATCTTGGATATGTGCAACTGCATGTCGACTTACTTTGTTTAAACTAGTTGTAAGGCTGCTAGGTGCTTTGCTTAAACTTCTGTATTCTTCATAGCTCATATTGTTCCAGGCTTATAAGCATTTGAAATCACTTGGATATATCGTTGGAAGATTTGGTGTTCCTTGGACAATGAAGCATAGTTGTACTTGTGACACTTATTAGAGCTTAAATAGAGCAGCATAACATAGGATAGGGTAGAGCATAGCATAGCATATTGGTACTTTTGGATCTTACAACAGCCTAGACTTGTACAACAAAATAGTTTATTTGTCAAGAACTTGAATGTCGGTTATTTTTCCCACCTAATTGGGCTTTTACAGTTGTGTCGATCCAATTGTATTTGTGCAGCATTTTCCATGTCGTTTACAGTGTCTGTTAAAAAGATAAAGTATAAAGTATATGTTGGCACCCTGTATATTGAGTTGTCCACTGCATCTCCATGTTGCATTTTAAGATTTCAACTTATTATCTTGGAATTTAAAGTCAAACCTTCACTTGTGCTAAATTTGTTTCCAGCACATTCAGTTCTCTCAAACTTTGTGGATAAAACAATTATTCTTGAGTCATGGTATACTTACCGATAACTATGTTTTTCCAGGATAAGAGGAGACCAGCAGACCAGCAACATTTTGTTCGCCGAGATGAACTGAGGGTTTGTGATTGACCATGCATACACACTTCCTTTGCAATGGGCTGCCTTGAGAATTACTTGTTTTGACAGTGTGTTTGTTGGTCACAGGCTGCATAGGAAATCTTCACTCCTTTACTTCACGACATCGATGGTGGCAAGCTGAAGTTTGTTCCATACAAGCCAGGAACCCGAGGACCACAGGAAGCCGACGAGTTGAGCAAGAGGATGGGGTATGTGTAGACCCGTGGCTACATATGGGTTCCGACAACCCTTTCTAAGGTTTAGCTGTTTTATTATCAGTTGTCGTGTAAGTTGTAACCGCAGAATGACAGAACGCTAGGAAGAGCCCTTGTAATACATGGGTCATGTAATGAGAGAAACTTCTGCTTGTTGATAGAGTGACCGTTTATGATATCGGAATAAAAAAGGATGTGTTGTTCTGATTTCAATTTCTGTTTTTAACTTACCTACTTTCTTCTGAATATATTGGATTTTCTTTTTCCTCGAGAAGCTTAGATATAATTGCAATTTTTGTCATTACAGTCGCCTGTGTTAAAAGAAATAAAGAACATGCTTATTGTTCGTGAATCATCATCAGTTTTTGCAAGAAAAGGCCCGAGGCTTTGTCCTAATTTTTTTACGACAGCCCCAGTATCGGATAACTTATGTAAACCATGCAAACTACGAGAGCAAAGAAGCGTTGCCAAGCTATTGCTAACACCATACACTCATTCGGATCCGACACGTAGAGTACAAAGCATTCAAGCAGAAATTAAGCGGTACTTTGTGCACCCAGTCCACCCACCGATGATTCACACAAAAACTTACAGATCTAATAGCACTAATAAAGACTCAATGTGTATATTGGTAACGAGAACTCTGGCATCTATCATTTCATCTCATTTCTCACTACCGGATTCCCAGCAGGGCAATACTATTTTCTCACTCAGTCTTGATCAGCTTCTTCACAATGTTCAAGAGCCACAGACCCACTCGCATTTGCATTTCGATCAAGAAAGCATGACCTCCTTCCTCACCGCCTTTGCACGCCGCCTTCACAATGCAACAAAAGCGAGAGGTGGGATGTTTTGGAGAACTTGGTACAGTCAAATGGTCCAACATCTTGCGCTTTCCGTTTAACTTGTAGTAATTTGGAATGAAGAGTTGTTACATTATACACTGAATGAATGGTTCGTAAGGAAGTCATTTCATCGGTTGAGCTAATTTTGTTCTTGGTAAGGTGACCTTCCCATCTATCAATCTATTCAAATAGTTTCAGAGTAATGTGAATCCAAATTGTCCACTTTAACTTAGCCGAGAATCACACATTAGTATTGGTCTCCTCAGCCACTTGTGGCGTATCGCAATCACTTGGGTTAGTTATCGACGACGTTTCTCAATTCTCATCACAGGGTTTCAATGACAGACAAATTCTACATGGTTCTCAGTTTTCCACAGCAGGAAAGGAAGAGAAGGGGCCTGCGAACCTGAGTGCGTGCTCATCACCAACGAAGACCTGAGCAGGCTCCAACCTCCCCGCGCTGCCCTAGGTTGGATCAAGGCCAGGCAGCCTCCTCCACGTCGCCCTAGGCCGGATCAGGTCCAGGTGGCCTCCTCCGCGTTGCCCAAGACTGGATGAGGGCAACTGGGATCATCGCCCCTGTGCACACACGAGGGCAGCCGTCGCTGCTCCGACCGAGGGTGAGGGCAGACGCCGCCCCGCCCTAGGCTCTGGACCTCTCCCTCTCGGGGCTCGATCTGGAGTGCGAGGCTAGGGTTTGACACACCGAGGAAGCCACTGCTGCGCTCGATAGGAGGATGGGGAGAAGGGGGAAAGAGGCACAGGAGGGGGCGCTGGTGTCTGCAGGAGCAGTGGAGGAGACGATAGGGTTTCAGCAGGCTTTATTCGAAGTCTGGTATATCGCAACCATCCATTTCATAATCCAACGGCTGATAGAAAGAGGACTTTATTTGGGCTGAATATGAGCATCATTTTGAGGCCCAACATAGTCTGAAGTTTTTTTCTTTTAATTTGTATAATAAATTTTGAAAATTATTTTGGAAACCGACACTCTTGAAGCAACTACAAACTCATCGAGATTATATACAACTTTTATTTTGACACTCCAAACCAAGAATGTTGTTCAAGAATTTTGGGACATACAATGATTTCAAATGGGTGGAGCCAGAACCGACATGGTCATTTCTCCATCCTTCCATCAAATCAAGTGGTAGTATACGATGTTCGGTTTTAAGGACCGGCATAACTATGATGTCAACCCCATCATCTTGCCGGTATACTTTATGTCCGCTCGGAACAAAAAATCCGCAATAAAGTGGGTTTCTTTGACAAGTTTGAGTAAAGATTGAAAAGAAAAAAAGTGATGTCCAGATTCTGGGTAGTGCCATGTTTTTTCTCAACAAGAAAAAACACTAATGAAACTGAGGCATTATTACGTTGAGCAGGAAAAAAATTTGGATTAATTAACATTCCATAAGAACATGTATTATGCAACCTATCAAGCAGCACAACATTTAAAGCAACAAATCCATACGACTATATGGAAAAGAACATTGGCAACCAAAAGCCAGTGTACATTCACGTTTAACTCTGAACATCAAGCAAGTTCTTAACTAGGATAAATTCTAAAAAAAATTGTTGTTGTTTGAACAGTCACTGAACTATGAACTAAGAACCAGTTTTCAGCTTTTTAACACTATATAATTTAGAGGCACTCATATGTATATTCACCCTGTTCGTTTATGCTGAAATTTGGGGAAGACAGTGACATTACCATAGTTGAGGCAACAGCTGACTAAATTTCGATCTTGTTAGAGATGGGCAACAACACAAGCATCGTGTATGGACGTGCTATGGCCTATGGGGAAGTGCATAGATTATACCTAGATGGGAGGAGGCGATAGGGCAGTGTCGGTGGAGGCGGGGGTCCTGATGAGGAGGACACCATCGGCCGCGGCGAAGGAGGGCGGGGATATTGATGTCGAGGACACCGACGCGGAGGACATCGGGAGCCGCAGCACAGGGTGGAGGTTCACGGTGCTGCGGCGGCGGGGGCGAGGGTAGGGCGGCCACCGCGACGAGTGAGAGCGGGGCGAGGGAGACAGCACGGCAGCGGCGACGGCTAGGGGCAGCCTCTTCGGCGTGGGTTTTCTTTTTGTGTGTGCAATCACCACGTTAGCCTTCCACGAACAAAATCAATAAAAATAGCTATTTTGCGGAGGCGACGGAAACGTTGCCAATCTCTGTCTCTTCTCTATCTCTTCTCTACAACTAAAACATTCATAACTATTCTATCCACAGGTGTGACACCAAAGCCGCTCCATACGATCAGATAAGGAAGGCAACGCGCACTCGCTTCATGCGATCAGCCCAATCCCCATAACAGCCACAACAAATCAGGAAGGCAAAAATCAATTCCCTATCTCTCATCTCTCACAACTAAAAAGACTAAAGAGAAGACACCGCTTTGGTGCGACAAAAACTTCGCCTCACCTTCGTGCCGGTCCCATGCGACAAATGAAACGGTCGTCGGTATGCCCTTCCCTTGCGATCCCGCCGCCCGACGTATGATTATCACCCAAAAGAAGTGACAACCTGTGGCTTAACCGATCTCCATCATCGATCTCCCCCCCCCCTCGGGTCGCCATAGCTTTGCGTGCCACATCGCCACACTGTTTGCCTCTTTTTTAGAATACCTCTAGTGTTGCAAGCTTGCTTTGCACCGAGATTTAGACCTAAGAGGATTTACCGGAACAATTTTCTCGGATTTTAAAATTTTAACTTATATTTAAAATTGTCAATGTGATGTTTGTTAGTTTAAAAATAATAACGAAAGTTATGCTGGCCAATTCAGCTCACCTACCTCGCCGGTACGACGCGCGCGTTAATGGATGATTTGTCGGGCTGGCTGCCTTCGTGTCCTGACAGGTTCGAGTCATCCCGTCTATGCAATAGTTTGAGAGACTGTGGTGCCTCGTCGTTTTTTTCGCATGTACTCGGTCTCGACTTAACTAGCAGAGCACTCTCGCCTTGGTCCATCTAGCTCCAATTGGGCCGCTGCCATTTTTCATGCTGCTTGCATGTGGCCCTGCTCCCGCCCAGCTCAATGTCATTATGCTGACAGGACCATGCCGAGCAGGCCGGGCCACCTCCGAGCTGCTGCTGCTGCCATGTACTGCTTTCTCTCCCTTTCTTTTTCTGCAGCCGAGGAGAGGCACCCCAGTTCCTGCTCGCCTGCCCCGCAGGCCCTCTGTTTCTCTGCTTGCCTCCATCGCATAGCCTGCTGCATCATGACATCGTGCTATGGTGTGCGCATGGCCGCACGTAGGCACGCTTTAATGCCCCTGCCGCAGCTCATGTCGTGCTGTCCCTGCCTTGGCACTACTTTGTCTCCTTCACTCTCTCAGTGTCTGGCGCTATCTACCTCCTTTTCTTTGCTTGCTCCTACACCGGGCCGTCGTTGCCACGCCTGCTGCTGTCCGTCGCCGGCCCCTAGCGAGCATGCACGCGAGACCCATGGCCCCGCGTTGGACCTGCTGCTCCATGGTTGTCACCGCACTCGCTCGAGCCTGCATCGTTGAGAAGCCACGCCTCGCCAGCCGGTTCGTCCGCGCCCCGCCGTAGCAGGCCATCTCTCCCGGCCGAGTTCGGCACACCGCCTCCTCCTCTCTCTCACTTCTAGCTCCCGCTTGCCATCGCACTGACCTCCTGGCTGAGCTAGCTATCGCCGCCGCCATCACAGCAGAAGGCGTGGCCTCGACCCCGTCTTTGGGCCTATTGCTCCTCGGCGCCCCCCTCCTCTTCCTCTCCGTGTCACACGCCCTTGTGCTGCTGGCTGCCGTGCCCCCGCCGGGATACCGGTTAGCCGCAGCTGCGCACCTCCACGGTAGCTACTGACCATGCCGTCCGGTCGCTGTTGTCCGCGCCCGCCCGTCGTCGATCCTCCCTCATGAGCGAGCGCGCACCACCACACGGTCCCTGCTTGCAGTCATTCCCCACGCTGCTCTCGACGCGAGCTCGAACCGCCCACGCCACGCCACGCACCAGCCCTACCACATTGTCATCATCGCGTGGCTCCACCTCGCCTCACAGCACCTCCCCATGGTTGGGCCGCTGGGCGTCGTCCCCGCCATGGCCTCATCACTGCAGCCACCCCCGGTGCGCCGTGGCCGCCCGTCGTTGCCTCCCCTGCCGCGGCCGCGTGTGGCCGTCATGCCAAGCTCCTCTGCCGCTGCGCCTCCTCTGCTTCGCCAGGCCACGGCCGCCATCGTCCTGGTCCGCGTCCGCCATGTTGCTTGGGCGTCGGAGGCCTACACCGGCAGTGACCTCGCCTGGGTCAAGTGCCACGGCGTCGGGTCAATGGTGTCGGGCCACCGGGAGTCGCCGTGTATAGCACCGCAGCCGGTCGGTTCCCCTTCCCTTGCGCTGCTCTATTTCTAGGTAGAGAAACGAGTCAAGCGCAAATAGAATTCTTTACCGTGTTCATTTTACATAACTGCTAGACTCATAGGTTTGCAAATAGGGGCTTAGTTAATTTCAGAAAAACTCGGGGCCTCTTAGCAATTCGGTGCCGCCGTCGCTGGGCTTCTCGTCATGGGTCGGCCTGCTCTCGATGGGCCACCAGCTTGCAATTCTTCTTGCGTGCGTTGGGCGGTTCTTTGCTTGCCATCGCCGCACACGGTCTGTTGCCACCGTGTCTGGGCCGCTCGCTCCCACGCATTGGGCATACACTTCGTACCCGCTCATGGCCCCAGGCCACCTGCTATCGCTTCGCTCAAGCAGCTCGTCGTCGGCCGTGGGCCCGCTTACCACGTACCCACGCTTGTGTGGGCCGTGTGGGCCACAGTGTTCTTTTCTTTTTCCAAGGAATTAGTGAAGATTTCCTAATATAAATTCTGAGCGGATTTTGTAATTTAAATATAAATTTGTGTAGTTGTCCAAAAATTATGAAACTAATTTTGTTAAGTTTCTAAAATCATGATCTACCTGATAGGGTATTTCGTTCGCATAGGTTCTGTATATTTTTAGGATTGCTCTAACTATTTTAACATACTTAAAATCGTTAAGACATGAACTTGTGGGAATTTTTGTGAGAAAATGGTGATAGTGTTGACTCTAAAATTTTACAGTAAATTACAAATATTATTAGCTACTCACTATAATTTTTGTAGTTCCAGAATAATTAGTTTGCTAGATAGATAATGATGCCCTATTTCGAATAATGATTAAATCGACAAAATGAAATAAAGAAACACCTCGAAATTGTATAACTAAAACACTTATTGGGAGATGACATCTTTCTCGACGATGTTGATACGTAGATTAGTACGTTAGTCGTTAGAACTAGCTCGTTAACTTGAAAGGCGTAAATCATATTTTTACAAGTCACAGTTGCAGTTGATTAATTCCGTCTTTGCATTGCATCACATTGCATATCATAATAGGGACGTCGATGGATCGTGGAGTCATCGGGAGTTGCTAGAGAAATGGTACCTTTGGAGATCGTGTCGCCATGATAGAAAGCTAACTTCTGATTAAATCTTACCCAAGCAAGCCCCGGTGCATAACCCCTACTTTTCTGCACTTTAAATTATATTTGTGTATTAAGTTTTAAGGAGTTGACTGAAACCCACTTGCATATATATATATATATATATATATCTTTATGCTATGAGTCTTACTAGTGTAATAGGATCGTGTAGATTGCTATGCTACAGGACTCTGGTAGAAGTCGAGTGTTTGCCTATCACTCGCGAGAGATAGAAAATATATTACTGTATTATTATCACTTGGAATATATAAAATAGAGGAAAGGAAAAATAGAGACCGGGCAGGGATATGGTTTGGGTATTGGTGGGTGTAAGAGGTTGTGTCCTGCGGCCAACGGGGCATAGCTTGGTTACACTGTTTTCCTTATCTGTGTCGGTTAAGGACCGGCCGTTGCATTGGGTTCTAGGCAGGTCACAGACTTATTATCCCAACCACATACTTGGGTATGGGCGCATAGAAGACTTGTTACTCTCTTGTCATGGGTTTTGACTCTTTCTGGACCGACTGTCAGGGTGGTTTTTGGGTGGAGGTCCTTGCACCGCACTGAGTCTAGGACTCAGGAGCGGGGGCTTGGAGTCCTAGTTTGGACGGGGACCTGGACCCCATGACAGGAGGGTAGTGGGTTGGTCCTACTTGTGCCTAGGGTACAAGCGAGACGTGTGTTTCAGGTACCCAGCTAGGCACATTGATTCGTGAATCGCCGACGTTTCAGTACGACTTGTCTATAGTCTAGCAACATAGTAAGAACTAGAAGATGAAAGATGGTAAAAGAAAATCTGATTGCATACCACCTGCTTGAAAGTAGCACAGGTGCTTACATAGAATGGATAGTTAATGAACTAATGCCGACTGCTAATAAAATTGAATATAAGGACGCACGCTTAGTAATGTTTCCTGGAGATGCAATAAACCCACAAGCCAAAAAGCTTTGCATATCCTTGGAGTCTTTTCTTTTCTCCTGTCGGGTAAGTCTTGCTGAGTACAATTGAGTACTTAGGGTTTTATTTCCCCCTGATGCAGGTGACAGGCGGATGCTAGAGCTGACCCTTGTGTGTGGATTCCTCCTAGTGGGCTCAGAGAAGATTCCTTTACGCTACAATCATAGTTTTTATTTATAACTCTCACCAAAAAATTTTATAAATAGAAGTTTTATAATCTGTTGTCATAGTTTATATATCAATGCTTCATCATGTCATGAATAGATGTTTAATTCCACTGTAACTCTGTTCACATGTTTATATTCCGCTGTTCAATTAAATTGTTCATAACTCTGATAACATGATTACATTTCGCTGTTATAACTATAAAGATTATACTCTAATGTTGTATTAAAAGTGATGTAAGCAATGGTTAAGAATAATGTAAGCTTTATTCTCTCATTTGTGATCCTGATGGAAAAAGTGGATTTTTGGGTTCTCCCTTGGGGTGTGCCCGATGGAACTGCGTAATTTGGTGTCCTCCCTTAGGTACTTAGTGTCTAAAAGAAGACAGGTACTACTAAGAGGCATTAGATTAGGCGGTTCTGCCACACCTACGCCAACACCACCACCCACCTTCCCTGCCCCGTGATCCACCTCGTCGACCCCTCCTCTCCCCACGCCCAGCACCAGGGATTGGGGTTGGAACCCTAACCGCCCCAAGCACCACTCCTCTCCCCACTTGTGATTCCTCCTCTCCCACCCCATCCCCAGCAACGGTCAAGATCCGTGAGGACGAGGAGGCCACCACCCTTCTCTGCCCCCGCCGACGTCGCCTCCATCGAGGGGCTTGAGGCCACGGCCACATCGCGCGACCTCAGGGACGCGCTGGCCGCCACCACCGTCGGGCGAGGCCATGAGAGGCCGCCACCGAGCGAGGTGAGAACATGGTGGGGTGCGCCGCCTCTAGGCTAGGCAAGGCCGTGGCGGGGCGTCGTCGTCTGACGAGGTGCGAAGCCGGGCGGGGCCGCCTACTCTCCCCAACGGTATCCCACGGATGGCCCTCGACCACCGGCACCGGCGGGGACCACGTCTGACGCTGTGAGGACTGCTGGATGTGGTGGTGCGTGTCTAGGAGGTAGCCATGGGCGGGCTCGGGATGTGGGGGCGCACCCTCGAGATGCGGCAGCGACGCGGGTCCGAGATGCAGCAACTGAATCCGTTCCGTCCCACCTCGCCGCCCTCTCCGCACTCATATACAGGTACAGCACACCTCCGTCCCAGGCTCCCAGCATCCCTCCCCTTGCCGGTACTACTACTTTTCTCATCTATTTATCAGGAACGAGCTTGTACAATTCCTAAGATTTTTGTCTGAATGGTTTCTTGTTCGGTTAAAGTATATTTTTCTATTTGTATAGGTAAACCACCGATCCTTCTCTTTTCTTTACTAAAATCATTATGACTTGGATAATTTTGATTCGATTGGTATGTGTTGAACTGACACACTATCAATATTCATGCATGTATCTTTGATATCGTTTTGGTATGTCGTAGTCTAACAAAAATCTTGGAGAATTACCAGGCCACCTCTAGAAAGATATTGTGGGATGAGAAACACAAGGTAATATTTGATTTCCAGACAGAATGGGAACCCCTTTTTTAGAGCTTAACTATTATTTATTCATTTTGCTAGCCTCGGAGAATTAGTTGAACATATTGATTGACTATTTGATGCGCACACATGAACCATTTTCAGAGCCTTAGTGCAGAGATTGATCGTATAAAGAAAGAGATGCTTGAACTTCAATAAATTGTCTTCATATCAAGTTTAATTTGAAGAGTGTGTGCGGTCTCATAGTAATCTTTTAAGCTAGAATAGGTTGTCTTTTCTTTTTGGGAATTTACTTCTTCAGTTTCATGTTGATATTTATGGAGAATGTGATCTCCTGTGTGATGGTACAGGCACCTGAAGGTGAAGATCTAAACTCCCTACAACCCAAAGACCTGATCATGATTGAGGAGGCACTTGATAATGGACTGACAAATCTGAATGGGAAACTAGTATCAATCTACTCAATTAGTCGATCTCAATGTGGTTGATGTTGCAGGAATAAATTCTGATATTGGTTGTGTTATTGATGTAGAAGATGGAGCACTGAGAAAGGCGTGTGACAAACGTATGAGCTTAATCTGACTAATGATTCTATATTATGAATTTTATTTGAGCATGTGGTTCTTTTTAATTCTTACTCTCATCCACTATTTTATTGGTTTATTGTAGAATAAGATGATGGAAGATGATAACAAATTGATGGCCTTTAAACTTGTAAGTGTCCTTGCAGGGTTGCATTTCAAAATTGCAATCTTGGTGTAACTTTTTTTATTAGTTTTGTAAAGTAACTGCAACAGCTTTGGTGCTCCATTTTGGTATATGTATACAATGTACATGAGTAGATTGGCTGAGATGTGCCTTTGCACTAACCTCTATTTCCATTCTTTAGTAATTTGACCATTAGTTTGCAAAATTTCTCTAAACAGTTTGCTACATCTGAAATAAACAGTTGTGGTGTGTTGCAGGAAGGAGGATCTTGAACTTGTTGATTTGGTTTTGTTGATGGTAAGGAATGAGTCAAAAAAGCAAATGTATATCCTCTCCTGATATAGTCATTATCAGGCCCCGTCCCTCCTCGTAAGGCTTGCAATATTTTGTGGATTATGAACCAAGGTCAATTTGATGATATCTACTTCTAATTGTTCATACTCTATGTTGCGAGGGTTGTTGAATTTCTGATTTTAATACTATATGAGGTTTCTTCTTGTATCTTATATTCAATTTAACTACTCCAGGGTACTAAATATACATAATGTAGAAAGGGATCCTTTCATGAGTTCTGTCTCCTATTGGCTAGCATTCCACATATCTTGTCTAAATAATAGGTCTATGGCCATGTAAGATTTGCATCTCTGCTAAGATCGTTCTCATCCTGTAAACAAATCACGTGTACTAAGTCCTAATTATTCAAATAAATATATATCTTTGTCTTAAAAGAATAATTGTTGTTCTATGGTCTAATTCTCATTTTTCTTTTAATTTTCTTCAACGTGTGAGTTTTTGAATTTCATGGCATAGTTTCTGTTGCGGTTTTCCTCCACCTTTGTAGTGACCTTAATGAAACCGATAGATGATTTATTATTTTCTTTTAGAAACGATAGAGGATTTAGGTGAGGGAGAGAAGGGCCAACATGAAGACATCGATGTATTCTGTATGCACGAAGGACTCTCAAAGGCACCACAGAAGCTCTCGTTGCAATGCAAAGAAAGGTCTATAGTTGGTGAGCTTGCAACGCCGCGCTCTTCATGACTGTTTTAATTTCACGAACTTTGTTTTTTATTAAATATCACTTTAACGTCGGTATTTAATTTTACAGTATTGTTATCTTATCGTGTGATTCGTGTGTTTTTAGTACAAAAGTTTAGTTGTCCCGTAGCAACGTACGAACCTAGTCATTATAAAAGATCTTTTTTTTATATAAACTTGTGCGACAATATTTTGATATTTTCTCAGGCGCTTCTCGAGTTTAAATAGATCGTCGTGTCTTCGGTCCGTAGTCGAGACAGCTCGAACACATGCCTTACGCTGCCCCCGCCGATGAACGTAGCCGACATGGCCAGGCGGTGGCGCAGCTGCGGAGGAGGAGGCGTGGAGCACCAATGAGCTGAAGCCTGGTGAAACAGCTGTTGGCACGATGGGCTCAAACCGCACGAAACGGCCGCCGCTGGCACCGCTTGCTGTCGGCGTGTTTACCAGCAAACTCGAGCCGTGCTAAGCGACTGTCAGCCTGTTTGGTTGGCTGCTTTTTTTTTCGTTGCTGGTTCGTGAAGAAGTACTGCTGGCTAGTTTGTGTGAGAAAAAATACTATTCTAGCTAGAAATTTACGATCGTTAACGAACAGCCTATGTCCTAAGCAGTGCGCGGCGTAGGACGCGCTCTGGCGTGCAACAGAGTCGGTGCGAGAGACCAGGCCCGGGGGCAAGGGCGTGACGTGGCTGCAGACTCTCGAGTCTCGAAGTGCCTTGGCGCAAAGGAGACAGGTGTCTGCGCAAGTCGACAGCGCTCGCGAGGCCGCGAGCTGAGGCGCTGAGCGCAGCAAGCCATCGCGAGACCCCGTGCACCGCAGCGATGAATGTCAAAATGCGGAAGAGACAGAGGGACGACAAGCTAGGACCCATGGCGCCGATGAAACAGAACATCGAGCGGACAACCAAGGACCGAGACCTCCTGTGCCATTGCGCCTCGCATTAAACTCCGCCGCGCAGACACCCGCGTCTCCTGGATGTGGATGCCGCTGGACCTGCCTCGAGAGCAGGCTACCGAGGCCCTTGTTCGCTCCTCTTATAATTCGTACTTTTTAGTTTGTTTTTTTAGTTGGAATAGTGTTTTTTTTTATAGTAAATTAGTCGAAACAATTATTTTTTAGCTTGTTTTTTCAGCGATGCCAATGGGCCCGAGCGGCGAGCGGCGAGAAGGGGAAGCACGAGCACCTGCAAGCAGGGAACGTGCGGTGCCGCCGTGCCGGCCTGCGACGATGAGGAATGCGACGGCGCCACCGCAGCACTGCACTAGCTGACTCGTCGCCCGCACATAAGTGAGATCATGGATGAAAACGGTACGGATATTTATTCGACCGTAGTTCTTGACGTGTCTTCAAATATGAACACTTATCATTTAGTTACTATTTCTGGTTTTTTTAGATAGTCCAATGTAGTAAAAGAATCTCTTAGGCGGATATCAAATACGGATGTAATATCATCGATATCCGATATCGGATAATCCCTAAGTCTTTCGGATATATCCGATATCTAACAATTGATATTATCCGGATATTTATTCAAAATTTAAAAATCATAAATTTGAACCATCCAAACTATCTCAAATGGAAAGTTGACCAAAACAACAATTGTAGATCTTGATGAGTTGAACAAACTTGGTATTCAAAACTTTTCAATTTGAAGTCATTTAGAGTTCATAATACTACAGTCATTATTGTTGTTTTTCATTTGACCAAATTTGACTTGGTCAAACTTGCTCAAATGAGACACTAAATGACCTCAGATGAAAAACTCTGAATACCAAGTTTGATCATCTCAGCAAGATCTACAATTGTTACATAGCTCATTTTCCCATTTGAGAAAGTTTTATCAAACACTAGTCATAAATTCTTGAATCTCATATAGACTTTCTGAAACTATGTCACACATTTGTGAAATTTGAACTATATTTGTTGTCAAACTTTCTCAAATGAAAAATGGCCTATATAAGGATTGTATATCTTGATGAGATGAACAAATTTGGTATTCAAAACTTTTCAATTTGAGACAATCTAGGGTTCCGCTTTAAACTAGTTTTAAACGTTGCCTTCCAATTAAAAATCACAAATTTGAATCATCCAAACTATCTCAAATGGAAAGTTGACCAAAATAAAAAAATTGTAGATCTTGATGAGTTGAACAAACTTGGTATTCAAAACTTTTCAATTTAAAGTCATTTAGAGTTCATAATACTAGAGTCAAAGTGTTGTTTTTCAATTTGACCAAATTTGACTTGGTCAAACTTGCTCAAATGCTCAAATGAGAAACTCACTAAATGACCTCAGATGAAAAAACTCTGAATACCAAGTTTGATCATTTCAGCAAGATATACAATTGTTACATAGCTCATTTTCCCATTTGAGAAAGTTTTATCAAACACTAGTCACAAATTCTTGAATCTCATATAGACTTTAATCTATGTCACACACTTGTGAAATTTGAACTATATTTTGTTCAAACTTTCTCAAATAAAAAAATAGCCTATATAAGGATTGTAGATCTTGATGAGCTGAACAAACTTGGTATTCAAAACTTTTCAATTTGAGACAATCTAGGGTTACCTAGTTTGTAAGCATCGAAATTTAAAATCACAAATTTGAACCGTCCAAACTATCTCAAATGGAAAGTTGACAAAAACAACAATTGTAGATCTTGATGAGTTGAACAAACTTGGTATTCAAAATTTTCAATTTGAAGTCATTTAGAGTTCATAATACTAGAGTCAAAGTGTTGTTTTTTCATTTGACCAAATTTGACTTGGTCAACTTGCTCAAATGAGACACTAAATGACCTCAGATGAAAAAACTCTGAATACCAAGTTTGATCATCTCAGCAAGATATACAATTGTTACATAGCTCATTTTCCCATTTGAGAAAGTTTTATCAAACACTAGTCACAAATTCTTAAATCTCATACCACTTTCTAAAACTATGTCACACACTTGTGAAATTTGAATTACATTTTGTTCAAACTTTCTCAAAATGAAAAAATGGCCTATATAAGGATTGTAGATCTTGAATCCATGACCATGACTCCATGAGACCCATGAAGCAATGTGCTTGGCTATTTCTACTCATGCTATGATTGGTGCTTATATGATGTTTGATGTATGATGTATATCAATCTTTATCTTATTTGTTGCTTTACTTTAGTTAATCTTTCGGCCTTAATCTAGATAGATTATGGACTCATAGAGTGGTGTAATGGTTTAGTACTTGATGATGCCACTATATATATATATATATATATATATATATATATATATGCTTGCTTTTACTCAATATCCGAATAGATATTTGTATCCGACCTTCTCCGAATCCGATTCATACCGTATTCGATACTCATTATTCGTATCCGTAACCGAGTCAATCCGTATTCGTATATGTATCCGAACGCTATTCATGTCCGAATCCGAATCCGAACATAAATATGAAAACAAATATAATATGAGTGATATCCGTTCGTATCCGATCCGTTTTCATCCCCTAGTGAGATGTGAAACAAGCTAGATAGTAGTTCTTGACGTGTCTTCATTTTGTCGTTTCATTTTCATTATTTCTGGTTTTATTTAGATAGTCCAAATGTAGTAAAAAGAATCTCAGTAAATTGTTCGAAAATACTAGAGATTGACACCGATATTTTATCTCCCCTCGTCTTTCAAATAGTTATCAAATGAATCTATTTCACAATTAGTTATTAACTAGATGAGTGCTCGTGCGTTGCAACGGGTGCAACATAAATTGAATGAGATGTTTGTTAGCCAAGTCCAAATCAATAATATATCAATTCAATTTTTCACGTGTATCATACTATGATAATGTCTAGAAACACATTCATTATTGTAATGAATCCGAAATAAAAGATAGGCTTGGAGCTTGTTGCCTGAAAGTTACGACAAACATCAGTTGCCTCAAAGGCTGAAAATTTATTGCTAGACATTGAATTGAACTTATCCATGCTCTGTCTTGCCAAAACATGTATACTCGGACTTACAATATCCTACCCTGCATGAGGCATGGCAATAATTCATTTTTGGAAAAAAAAGTATTTGTTGTCAACACGCAACGCGTAGGATGACGAACGAGATTTGGATCACGATCATGATCATTGCGTGGTGATATTCCAATAAATTCCTTTCTCTTCCCATAATTATCTTTCCGTTTTATTCCATTTTATTTACTTGCCTTCCAGTGTCTCCATGCGGTGATTATTTGTCTGTCGGATATGGATCGCATGAGATACGGTGATTATTTGTGCCGAATATGAGTATTTTGGTCCTGCCGGGTAGATGTTGACAATCCATATGTTTTAGTTGTAGAGAAGAGATCAATTAAATTGTTTGAACACAATATTCATACCGGCTCAGTTGGTAAAATTATTATGAGTTCATTCATCATGCATCCCGAGGTAGTAATCCACTGGCATGCTCAAGTACCAAGTAGGTGCGGCAAAGTCCGCACGTTTTTTCTAGTTGAATAGTTGATCGTCCCTCCCATCGCCCCCCATAAACTTAAAACTTATTACCCCCAACTTGCAAAAAAAAAAGAATAGATGATCGTTGTTATCGTAAAGACCCCTGATCTGTGCTGGCAACGACCAGAACCAAAAGCAATCCGCTACGAAATTTAATCAGAACCTTCTACTATTTATACAGGTAGAGGAACCTTCTACTATTTATACAGGTAGAGAAAGATTTGTGTTTAGGAGTCCGCGTCAGAAGTACAAGGACTTGTCCTCCGTGTGTACCTAGGACTTCGAAGTTCTAATGACAGTTTGATCCAACTCTAAGCTGTTACCGTCCTGGACTCGGCCTCGCCATCATTGAAGCATTTGACCAGCATACGAACAATGTAGGACCTGCTGCACAACAATGGCAGCTTCAATCGGCATGTTCACTTCTTTGATTTTTCCTCACTAACATGGCCGTGCTGGTTTGTTGTGAAAGAAAAATATTGTTGAGGATTGAATAATGTTTTAGTATGGAACCAAAAATTCCATAGGGTGAAATGCCTGACCAAGCACTTTAAAGGACTAAAAAAGGTAGGGTTTTGATTAATTGGCCCAAACAATGAGACCACTCAAGCCAAACCAGTCAAACCTCGAGCAAGGGGGTACTTGTAGTAGCTGTCAGCCAATCCTTAACCGCATCGTGCGTGCACTTGGAAACTATGGTACTCGAACAAGCTCCTACTCATATCTATGAGTGCTTTGAAGGGAACTCGAAAGACTATCAATCGTATCTACGATTCAACCACAAGTTAATGGTGTGCCCCCAACTAGGACTACGGAGTTGGGTACTTAACGACGAGTACTCGGATGCCACTTGTTTATCCCATTATTAGCTCGACGAGCATAAACATCACTGCTTGATGACGAGCATAAACTTGTTCATCCCGTTATTAACTGCTTGATGGGCGACTAGCAGCTATAGTGAGACATTCTTTCTCTTGGTGTGGCAAGGAAATCATAATGGAAGAGGAGGAGGAAGGTAGCCGGCCAGCCTAGTGGGGCCGTGGGAGCGATCTAGCCTTGGCAGGCAGCAATGGGGAGGGCCGAGGGTGGGAGGCCTCTAGGGGCAGCTACAGGGAGGAGGGTAGGGCGAGCGCCGGATATCGTGCCGAGTCAATAGAGAGGCACGGGCGAGTCTGGTGCATGGTGGGATGGTGGTTAGGGTTAAAGAGGGGTTGTGAGTTGGGTTCTATAGGAGGGGTGTTGGGCTAGGTCGGAAGACCTACTCCTAAATTTTTTGCCCACGACCGGGTCTACAGCCTCGACAGCCCTACCCCCTCAATGAGTCTGGCGGCCTAGGTGCCTTAAAATAGGTTTCCTTCTTGTCCATGGTTCATATAGGGTTTTAGGAACTACCTTACTTGGAACTCTATCCAGCAAGTACATGAGGATCCTTAATGCTTGCATGCACAAAGACAAAGGTACATCAAAATAACTTAACATATTCCTAACCATTTTCATGAGAGTATGCTTCTGTCTTACAGCCACACCATTTTGATGAGGTGTTTTAGGCAAGTAAACGCACAAATGCCATGACTTTGAAGAAACTTTGCTAATGGATCTAGACTTGACCACTTTCATCATGCTTTCCAAACTATTCATCCCTCTAGCAGATTTCACCACCTTTACTTTCCTATCAAGTTGCCATTCCACCCATTCACAAAACACCTCTAGGATGCTTGCGGCTAAGTATAGATAACAATAACATGAGAAATCATCAATAAAAAGAATGAAATACTTCATGCAACAAGTATAGATACAATAACATGAGAAATCATCAATAAAAAATGAAATTTTTTTACCACCCCAAGAAGGAACGTCAAAGGGACCACAAATATTAGTGTGTATCAACTATTTTGTTTGGTGATCAAGCCTTTAGAGTGCAATCACACATAGGATTCCATAACAAAATCCAAATGAGAGAGTATTTCACTTTTCACAAGCCTCGTAACAAAGTCTTTGGATATGTGATCCAACTCTTTGCACATGAAAGCCAGGATCTCATTGGAGTGCTATGTTTTTTCCAACAATATGCTCGACATGAAACAAGGATCTAGAAAAAACATCATCAAGCTTGAAGTGGTATAAACCATCCATTAAAATACCAGAACCATAACAATATTTATTCTTATATAATGAAAACATACCATCAACAACCATAAACTTAAAACTTATTACATCCAACTTGCACATAGACACAAGATTTCTAGAACACTCAGGAACATAAAGACACCTTTTCAAATCTAAGTGCAGACTAGTCTTGAGCATTATTCTATAAGTCTCGATCCCGTCACTTCATGCCTTCATCCTATTCCCATGTACAAGAACTTTTGAGGTTGCTTATGGGTTGGATCATACGGAATTCCTGCATAATATGTGAAACATGAATAGTAGAACCAGAATCTAGCCACCCGGTATTATTTGATTTTAAGCATATAGAAACATAATGTATAGCTTTCTTTTCGAACCATTTCTTTCTCTTCAGACAATCCTTCTTGAAATGGCCAATTTTCTTACAAAAATGGCATCTCAACTTCTTACTGATTTTTCCCTCACTAACATGAAGCGGATTCTTCACCTTCTGTAACACCTAGAAATGCATAAGGAATAAATACATGTTTTAGTATGGATTAAGAAAATTCTATAGAAGGTTGACCAAGCACTTTAAAGAGAAACAAAAGTTAACCTTTTGATTAATTGCTCAAATGGATGATCAAAGGCCATGAAAATGAAGGGATAGTTGAATGCATTCTCCATCATTGATCACATCATCATTGAGTTTGAAAGAGTATCAACCAATTGCTTGAGTGAGTTTGTAAAGCTTGGGGTGACTATCATCTATCTGTCTTAGGTTATGTATTCCCTTAGTGATTGGTCAAAATAGGACAAGGAGTCGAACTAAGGAGTATAATGAAATTGCTTGTCAACCATAGGATTCTTCTTGGTGATTGTTCGAACTAGAATGTGAGGAAAGAAGAATGTCTATCCTTGGGGATAGAGCAAGGTCCTATAAATTGCTCGTGTCTTTCTCTTCTCACTTGTGGGAAATCATAATGGGTTAGATAAGGTTTCCTGAAACACCTCTAGTCTCAGTATTGATGAACCACCAAGAGAAGTGGTTCGGTCAAGGGGTGAAGGATTAGCGTGTTAGAATACCATTGAGATAACTAAGAAAAATCGGTTCCATGTCTTGTCATTTGCAAGCTCTTTGAGATTTTTGGCTGCATGGTTACATCTATGAAAAAGAAAAGTTCATTCACTACTAGAGATTGATCATCACTCACTTACATTTCATTGCTAGATATAGTAAGCTCTTTAGTGTAACTTTTACTTCCACCGAGAGCTTGCCTTGTGCTGGACCGATATCTAGTGGAGCTCTTTAGGAAGCATTTGTGAGAAACTTCTTACCACCGATAGTTAACAATAGATTGTGTGCCAATTGTATCATTGCAACTAGAATTGTTGAAAAGCCGGCTTGCAACCCTTGTAGAGCTAGAGCAAGTTTCCATTTCCGCTTTTGTCTTCCTAATCAAATTGCTCTAGTTGATTTGTACTTTTTAAATAGGCTATTCATCACCATTACTTGCCATATTATCTTTACCTTGGCCTATTTAACCAGGGTCTGGATGCACCTCTTGGGCTCACACCAAAATCTGGGAAGATGCACAGGAAGCCCAAAACTCAGGGAAGCGTGCGTGATTGTTGAATGTCGTCCCAACTTCCAACACCGTCCCCACCACTTATTACGCTGAGAACCATCGTATACCTCATCTCCCCTGAAGTGTGCTCCCTAGAACACACATCTTAACTACACTGAGTCTAGGTGCATCTTCAAGGCTGGCCTATTTAAGTGCATGAGTGTTGAATGTCCCAACTTTGATTCCAATATCGTCCCCACCACTTATTATGCCGAGAACCATCGTATACCTCGTCTTTCCTGATGCGTGCTTCCTAGATCACGCATCTTAACTGCACTGAGTCTAGGTGCATCTTCAAGGCTGGCCTATTTAAGATGGGTCTAGGTGCACTAAGTCTGTCACCCCTCCCCCTCCCTCCAAATCTCTTAGCATTAGACTGAGAGAGCGGCAACTCCTTTCATCCACCATGGTTCATGGCGTACTTTGGCGGCTTCACCATTGTTGAGAGAAAGCTTTCAAGATTGGGTTCTGCAGCGGCCTGCTGGTGGCCGTTCATCCTAGGTGTTAGAGGAAGTTTCGTGAAGAGATGGGGAAGAACAATACCATCTTCGGTGGGCCGGGTCACCGATGACATGGTGGCTAGGCTCGTTGATGATCGACGTGCGGGAGACTTTCAGGTCAGAATATCTGTAGGAAATCCTAGAGGGCGGAGGAGGGCGCCTTGCTATTATCGGGAAACCTTTTGAGCCCATAGATCTCGACCTAGGATCTCTCGAATGCATGGCATATGTTCCTCCCCCACTTTGATGAAGACGGCACGGGCAAGGCTCCTCGTGGGGCTCCTCATCCTCTCGGATGTAAGAGGGTGTTCCGCGAGGTGGTTCTTCCCCAGGCTTCTTCCAGGCGTCATCCCTTCTCATGGCAAAGATTCAGAGGCGTGGTGAAGGTTAGTTATGCCTTCGTCCGGGTTCTATGCTTCATGAGATGTCCATCACTTAGGCGGGGATAAACCTATGGTCATCGCTAAAATTTGGCTTATGCCGATACTTATGCGGATTTGTTGTGAGAGAAAAACACTATTTGTTTGCTGAAAAGTACTGCTAAAGTAGTGCTGAAAAATAGGGCCAAGGTTTTTGCCATCATAACTATAGTTGTTGATAGATCCTTGTTATTTTGTACACCTGGTGAATGAAAAGTGTAGCAGAGTTAATCGAAAAAAATGTCATTTGTTGATTTTGAACATTGTTACCTCACTGTGATGCTGGTGGGGTGTTGCTTTGTATGTGCAAACCGCCGTATGGTACGGCTTTGTAATCGCGTCCATTGTTATTATAGAGATCAGTACCTTTATTATGCAACATCAACTGATGAACTTTGTCATGTTAGCGTCCATTGTTATTGTAAAAAGTACACCATGTGTTCAGTAAGCTACTAAGGCCCAGCTGAATTAGTATCAACATTGTACAATTGTGTCACCATCAGATATAAGCGTCATTGAAAAAATTGTCAAGCATGCACAGAGGTCGGTTGCGGTGGCGCCTCTCAGGCCCACCTTCGGTAGGCGGTGCATTCAATGCCCCTGAGGTCGATTACGGTAGGGCTTTCCTAAAATACCTCAGCAAACCGTCCTTGGAGAGCTATAAAAGGAGGAGGCCACCCTCTCACAAGGGATTCATCATTCATCAACACAAGATACATAATGTAGCAAGAAGAGGAGGAGCTCCACTTTCATATCTTAGCTCTTTGGCTTAGTTTAGGGAGTGAGTGAGGAAGAGAAAAAGATGGAGAAGTACTAGAATTGTCGGCTACCTCCATTTGTGTACTTGGGGCCCCTTGTACACAGTGGAAGGAATGCCAGGAATGTTGGCTCCATCTTCACTTGTACCTTGGTGAATCTAGTACTATTTGGAGTGCAAAGGTTCGTGTTTATCTTCGGTGGTGAGTTCTACTTTAAGTTAGTCTTGCTTACTATTTACTTACCGGGTTCGTCATCCGCTCTCGTAGCAGATACTCTAGTAGAGGGCTCCCGATAAAGACAGATCACCCTGTGCAGTGCTATAGTAGTAGTCGATAGCTTAGACGTGGTGTCTAGGCTAGAGGCTACCTTCATTTGCTTCGTGCCCTACGGTTGAGGGGTAGGCGGCAGGTGGTTATAGCCCTGTCCGTCCCTTGTAATCCTCCACTTCTGGGTATGGCGTAGAGCTAGAAGCCAGTGGTACTTGGTAGACCAAGTATAAGCCGGTGCCCAAAGTAAGTATATAGTGGCAAAGCTATCTTAACTTAGGATCTCTATCCCTAGAAAACCTTGCTCCCCGAGCTATCTTTCTTTTTGTTACCCTAGGTGAACTAGCTAAGAGACTTTTACACATCCGTTCCTCATGGAAATACGATACCCTGAATACTTTCGAGTGAAATACTATAACGGTAATTCTGTGCGCTTGCGGATTATTTCTGTATGCGTTAAGAAACACCAACAACCACCGTGGTTGCTCGAGCTCAGTGCTGCAAGATCCAAAGGCGAGGGTAATGCTTTTTCGCACTTCCCTTATCCATGTTTCTTGGCTTTTTATTCCCCTCTTATCTCATTTGAGTACGAATCAAGCTTCCATCTGATCATTAAGGACCTCACGAGCACATCCCCGCAGGTGCTCCTACTCTGATTCAGGCGACAGTGCTGCCGCTTCCATCACCAGCCCTGCTCCACCACATTCTAGTCAAGATGGAGGGGGAGGCCACCAACAAAAGGAATGAAGTAGACATCCTCATAGATGATGTCTTGGTCCTTATCCTCCGCCGCCTCACCACCCGCACCTTGTGCAGCTGCAAGTGTGTGTGTCGCTCCTGGTACCGCCTCATCTCCGAATCCGAGCACTATATGGGGCTGCCCTAGTTTGTCGCTGGATTCATGTATGGCAACTGGAAAGGCAAATGTGAAAGGTCCTAATGGCTAGAGGGGGGTGAATAGGCTATTAAAATTTTCTACAACAACACTTAACAAACCTGCTAGACAATTATGAGGCGAAGCAAGTGTTGCGCTAGCCTACTAAAATTGCAAGCTACCTACCACAATTCTAGTTTATATAGTTTCTATCCACACAATAGCTATGTCACTACACTAAGTTAGTGCGCTCTCAAATGCTAACTAAAGAGCCATACTAACCAAACTAACAAGCTCTCACAACTAGCTACACTAAAGAGCTTGACAACTAGTTTGCGGTATTGTAAAGAGAGAGCAAGATAGTTATACCACCGTGTCGAGGAGTGAACCAATCAATCACAAGGATGAATACCAATTACCTCGGGAATCAAATGATGACACAATGATTTTTTACCGAGGTTCACTTGCTTGCCGGCAAGATAGTCCTTGTTGTGGCGATTCACTCACTTGGAGGTTCACACGGTAATTGGCATCACACGCCAAACCCTCAATAGGGTGCCGCACAGCCAACACAAGATGAGGATCGCACAAGCCATGAGCAATTCACTAGAGTACCTTTTGGCTCTCCACCAGGGAAAAGGTCAAGAACCCCTCACAATCACCACGATCGGAGTCGGAGACAATCACCAACCTCCGCTTAACGATCCTCGCTGCTTTAAGCCGTCTAGGTGGCGGCAACCACCAAGAGTAACAAACGAATCTTGCAGTGAAACATGAACACCAAGTGCCTCTAGATGCAAACACTCAAGAAATGCACTTGGATTCTCTCCCAATCTCACAAAGATGATGAATCAATGATGGAGATGAGTGGGAGGGCTTTAGCTAAGCTCACAAGGTTGCTATGTCAATGCAAATAGCCAAGAGAGTGAGCTTGAGTCGGCCATGGGGCTTAAATAAAAGTCCCCACAAAATAGAGCCGTTGTACCCCTTCACTGGGCACAACACGGGGTGACCAGATGCTCCGGTCAGATCGACCGGACGCGGGACCCCAGTGTCCGGTCGTGCGATGCACGCCACATGTCACCTCTCTTCAAATACTGAGCGCCCGATCCCAACGGTCAAGTGATGACCGGATGCACTGTTGCAAAGTGACCGACGCTGGACCTCAGCGTCCGGTCGTTTCTAGTAAGCATCTAGAAAAGAAAAAACACGACCAGACGCGTCCGGTCATGCTCGACCGGACGTGTCTAGCGTCCGGTCACTCGGTGTCTCCTTTGTGCGCTGCCTCATCAGCAGGACCGGACGCACCCTGTCAGCGTCCGGTCACTAAGTGACCCAGTGTCCGGTCAAAGACCGACACCAGCGTCTTCACACCACCACTGACCGAACACGCGCCGGTCCTACCGAGACCAGCGTCCGATCACTTACGGTGACCTCCATCTTTTCTGTATAGGGCGCCGGTGGCACCGTCGGACTGTTCGCACTCTACTGGCGGACACTCCGCCGGTGAAGTTCCTAACCCTTGCTCAAATGTGCCAACCACCAAGTGTATCACCTTGTGCACATGTGTTAGCATATTTTCACAAACATTTTCAAGGGTGTTAGCACTCCACTAGATCCTAAATGCATATGCAATGAGTTAGAGCATCCAGTGGCACTTTGATAACCGTATTTCGATACGAGTTTATCGATCCTAAATGTGATCACACTCATTAAGTGTCTCGATCACTAAAATAAAATGACTCCTACCATTTATACCTTTGTCTTGAGCCTTTTGTTTTTCACTTTCTTCTTTTTAAGTCCAAGCACTTGATCATCACCATGACATCACCATCATTATGTCATGATCTTCATTTGCTTCACCACTTGGAATGTGCTACCTATCTCATGATCACTTGATAAACTAGGTTAGCACTTAAGGTTTCATCAATTCACCAAAACCAAACTAGAGCTTTCAATCTCCCCCTTTTTAGTAATTGATGACAACTCTTATACAAAGATATTTATTGAAATTCAATTGAATCCATGTTGCTTGCCCAAGTATGTTTACCATGTGTAAAAGAATATGGACAAGTTTCATGAACCCCAAATGGTAGCAATTGCTCCCCCTACATATATGCTAAGAGTTTGGATTGAAGTTTGCACATATGCTTAGATAGGAAATATAGGAGACAATGTCTACCAAATGATGCTAAGGTATACAAGATGGACCTTTGAAGCGTGATACCAATCGGAGTGCACCATTATACCATCCTTAGCACCATGGTTAGCTCGATACCACTTGGAAACACATGAAAATGAAATCACTAGATAAACTTATCCATGCTAGATTTTCCTTTCATCATTCAAACCTACAACTAGCATACACCACACAAGCATGGATATTGAAATTTAAAACTTGTGCCATATAAGCAAACATATGAAATGCACATTCAAATGCACCATACAAGTTCATGAGCTTGTTGAAAGGTCCTTGTTGGTTTTGGTAATTGAGTGACAACCTAGGTGGACTAATTGTGTTTATGTGAGATACACAAGTGATTAGTCCACAGGTACATGTGTATGAGCAACATATGCCATGGAGGTGAAAATGGCTTGGAGATGTTGCAAAGCTCACACATGTGATGATGAAGGAGCTTATTGCACATGAGACATGACATTGAGTCATGTGATCAAGGTGGAGAAGATCAAGACAAGACTTGGCTTGATGGACCGGTTGTAAGCGTGAAGGGCAAGTCAAAGGCTTTGGAGTGATGGACCGTGTGGCGGTGAAGCTTGAGCAAGACTTGGCGCCGATGGACGATAGCAACGGTGAAAAGCAAGTAGAGTCAAGATCGATGAACCAATATGATCATGTGATGATATGAAGTGGATCATATCATTGTTGATCGTGTTGGTGCATGTGTTGCATCGACATTGAAGGAGATGGAATAGAATGCGCAAGGCAAAGGTATAACCTAGGGCATTTCATTTCACCGGTCATAGGTGTGTAGAGAAGTTTATGACTGGGTTTAGGATAGATGGCCGTACTATCAAGAGGGGCAAACTTGTTTGCATATCGGTCATCTAGTGCCACTCGAGTGATCTAACTTTGCATTGTCGCTAGGATCGAGTGGCGTGGCAAGTTGAGTGGCTAACATCCTTTGGGAAATGATTGTGAAAATGCTAACACACATACACATGGTGGTGTACACTTGGTGGTGTTGGCACATTTACAAAGGAGGTGGTGTTTGTAGGGGTGAGATGGGTTTGGGTCCATGATTCGGCGCTTTCGGGAAAATAGAATGCCTATTTTCTATTGCTTTGCAAGTTTCTTTTTAGCACATTTGAGCAAGGGTGATGAAGTTAGAAGTGAAGACGAGTTAGTCGCTGATCATCACCCGGACGACATCACGAATCATCATGTCATGATCGGTGGATCTTCATTTGCTTCACCACTTGGAATGTGCTATCTATCTCATGATCACTTGATAAACTAGGTTAGCACTTAAGGTTTCATCAATTCACCAAAACCAAACTAGAGCTTTCAATCTCCCCTTTTTAGTTGATGACAACTCTTATACAAAGATATTTATTGAAATTCAGGGGATTGAATCCATGTTGCTCGGTGCGTCAAGTGAAGGGGTAACGGCTGTTTACCATGGCTATAAATAGAAAGTGGCCCTCGGCCATGGACCGAGCACCTCAAGGGACTTAGTGTCCATGCTTGTGAGTGCTTGGGAGCCCTCCATCACATATACTTGATAGTGATCATTCGATTGTGTGAGTGAGCGATTCTAGTGCGATTGCATCGTGAGGTTGCATCGAGTGGCACTAGGTGGTGCGAGTGCTTGTTACTCTTGGAGGTTGCCACCTCCTAGATGGCTTGGTGGTGGTCTCCGTCAAGCCCGCAAGAAGCTTGTGCGGATAGGAGAATGCTTGTGAGGGTACTTGTGTCTACCAAATCGCGAAGAGCAACTTTAGTAAAGCGTGTCATTGAGCTACCCTCACTCAAGGGGTGGACTTGCTTTGAAGCGGGTGATGCTAATTAGCCAACCACCAAGTGAGCGGTCGACACAACGGGACTAGCGTGTTGGCAAACCATTAACCTCGGGAGAAAAATCATCATGTCAACCTTGTTCTTCCCGTTGGTTTGCATCCCATTACACAAGCTTGCAATTACTTATATATATATATCTTTAAGCTTGTGTAGTTGCTCTTGTAATTAGATAGCTTGAATTACCTTCTTGAATAGAAGTAGCTCTCTTTGAATTTGGTTTTAGTAACTTATTAGTCATATTGCTTAGTTTGTAGATAAGTTTCGCTTTCTAATTAGGCATTGGTTGCCTTGTTATTGAACCATTGCTAGTGAGCTTAGTTAGCTTTATGCTTTTGCTTACTAGCATGTGTAGGAGCTCCTTGTTACTTAAAGTACTAGTGGCATAGGTTGTGTGACCTTGCTCCTAAATTGTTTAAAAGCTCTAGCTAGCCCGGCACCTTAGTTGCTTTTTAGTATCTTTGCAAGGTGCTAGTGAACATATAGAGGGGGTGTAGTCTTGCTAGACCGATTGTTTTAATTCCGCATTTATATCGGTGCACCATACAAGTTAATTTTAGAAAATACTATTCACCCCCCCTCTAGTCCGCCATCTCGACCCTTCACTTGTTCCCCCTACTTGTGTGCTCAAAATTTTAATTAATCACTTTCCTTTGTCATATTTCTCCCCTTATGTCAAATTCTCCCCTTTGTTGCCTTTTTACTATCTTAATATTCTTTGTTTTTCTCCCCATGTACTAATATCCCCATGTACAAATATATTTGTTTTTCTCCCTTTTGTCATCAATGACCACAAAGGTCCAAAATATAGATAGGTTGAGATTATCAATGTCAATCAATGGGGTGAGTATTATTTTCCCAAATTTGGTCCAATCTTGATCATTTGCCAAAGATATTTAACTCGGTTTGATCTAAGAACAAGCTTCTTCACACCTCCAAATAAGGGTTATCTTGTACCATGTTGAGTTAAACACTTAGAGCTCATTTTCTAGATCAAACACTAGGTTTACAAGCCCACAAATATGTCATATGCTACCACTAGACCAAATTAAGCATAGAAGCTATATTGGTACCATACAATCATCAAATTCATTTGATTTTCATGAATGAGCCTATTAAATGTGAAAGATGTCTAGATGTACTAAACATGTACTTAGCAAGGATGTATGCCATGTCAATCAACTTTTACCTTGGATTGCTCGAAGGAGAGGCATGTCATATAAGTGGGGGGTGCATCAACACATATTTGAGAAATCCAATATGTTCAACTCATTTCTTAACTTGCAAAACCTTTTCTCATCCAATGGCTTGGTGAATATATCGGCAAGTTGATCTTCGGTGCCTACACTCTCAATGCAAATATCCCCTTTTTGTTGATGATCTCTTATGAAATGGTGGCGGACATCAATGTGCTTTGTTCTTACATGTTGAACCGGATTGTTGGTTAACTTGATTGCACTCTCATTGTCACATAGTAATGGCACTTTCTTGAACTTGATTCCAAAGTCACTCAAAGTGGCCTTCATCCAAAGTATTTGTGCACAACAACTACCGACGGATATGTATTCGGCTTCGGCGGTTGATAATGCAACACTATTTTGCTTCTTTGATGACCATGAAAAAAGTGATCTTCCCAACAATTGACATGTGCCCAATGTGCTCTTTCTTTCAACCTTGCATCCCGCATAATCCGAGTCGGAGTAACCAACTAGCTCAAACTTTGCTCCTTTGGGATACCACAAGCCAACATTTTGTGTATGCTTAAAATACCTCAATATTCTCTTTGTAGCCTTCAAATGACTTTCTATTAGTGAGGCTTGAAATCTTGCACATATGCATACACTAAACATGACATCTGGCCTTGATGCGGTCACATAGAGTAGGCTTTCAATCATAGACCGATATAATTTTTGATCCACCATATTACCACTTGCATCACTATCCAAGTTACCATTTGTTCCCATTGATGTACTAATAGCTTTGCTATCACTCATGCCAACCTTCTTGATGATGTCATTGATATACTTGCTTTGACTCACAAATGTACCATTCTTCAATTGCTTGATTTGAAGACCAAGGAAGTAACTTAACTCTCCAATCATGGACATCTCAAACTCATTAGCCATCATCTTTCCAAACTCATCATAAAAGTCTTGATTGGTTGATCCAAATATGATGTTATCAACATAGATTTGCAACACAAATAAATCTTTTCCAATCTTCTTGATGAAAAGAGTGGTGTTAATCTTACCCATCATGAATCCTTTAGAGAGTAGGAAGTCCCTCAATCTCTCATACCATGCTCTAGGTGCTTGCTTCAAACCATACATGCCTTCTTCAACTTGTACACATGGTCAGGCATCTTGTTATCTTCAAAACCGAGAGGTTGCTTAACATATACTTCTTCATTGATGTAACCATTGAAAAATGCACTCTTAACATCCATTTGATAGAGTTTGATGTTGTGGGCACAAGCATATGCTAGCAAGATTCTAATTGCTTCCAATCTAGCAACTAGGGCATATGTTTCTCCAAAGTCAAGACCTTCCACTTGTGTATAGCCTTGTGCTACCAATCTTGCTTTCTTCCTTACTACTATCCCATCTTGATCTTGCTTGTTTCTAACAAAACATTTGGTTCCAATCACATTGTGTCCCTTTGGTCTCTCTACTAATTCTCATACTTGATTTCTTATGAAGTTATTCAATTCTTCATGCATAGCATTCACCTAATCAACATCCTTAAATGCTTCATCTATCTTCTTTGGTTCAATAGATGACACAAATGAGAAATGCTCATAAAATGAAGCCAATCTTGATCTAGTTTGCACACCTCTAGAAATATCACCAATTATAGTGTCCAATGGATGATCCCTTGCAATATTTGTTGGTTGGAGTATTGGAACTTGATTGCTTGTATTTACTTGATCATTTGGTTGAGATGATGTACTAGCCACTTGATCTTGTTCATTGTCATAAGAGCCACTTGCACTAGCTTGATTTGTATCATCTTGCACATTTGAGTTAGAGAGCACTTGTACTTGATCATCTTCATCATCATTCACTTGCCTAGGCCTTAATTCACCAACATTCATGTTCTTTATGGCATTTGAAAGTTGAATACCTCTAACATCTTCCAAGTTCTCATTCTCTTCTTGTGAACCCTTGGTTTCATCAAATTCAACATCATGAACTTCCTCAAGAGTACCATTATCCAAATTTCAAACTCTATATGCTTTGCTTGTAGTGGAATATCCAAGTAGGAATCCTTCACCATATTTCTTATCAAATTTGCCCAATCTAGTGCCTTTCTTCAAGATATAGCATTTACAACCAAAGACCAAAAAATATGCAATATTGGGCCTTCTACCATTTAAGAGCTCATATGGTGTCTTCTCTTTCAATGGGTGACAATAGAGGCGGTTGCTACAATAGCAAGCCGTGTTGATAGCTTTGGCCCAAAAAGATTGACTCACATTGTACTCACTAAGCATAGACCTTGCCATATCAATGAGTGTCCTATTCTTCCTCTCAACAAGGCCATTTGATTGTGGAGTGTACTTGATCGAGAATTGATGTCTAATTCCAAATTCATCACACAACTCATCAATTCTAGTGTTCTTGAACTCACTACCATTGTCACTTCTAACTTTCTTGATGGTTGTTTCAAACTCATTGTGAATGCCCTTGACAAATGATTTGAATGTTGTAAACACATCACTTTTGTCCACTAGAAAGAATAGCCAAGTGTATCTTGTGTAATCATTCACTATCACAAAGCCATATTTGTTACCACCGATGCTAGTGTATTGTGTTGGCCCAAACAAATACATGTGCAATAACTCAAATGCTTTACTAGTGCCCATCATGCTTTTCTTAGGATGGGTGTTTCCAACTTGTTTTCCGGCTTGACAAGAGCTACAAAGCTTATCCTTTTCAAACACAACATCTTTCAAGCATCTAACCAAGTCATGCTTAACCAATCTATTCAATTGTTTCATTCCAACATGACCAAGCCTTCTATGCCATAACCAACTCGTGCTAGACTTAGTGAACAAACATGTAGATAATTGAGCTTCACTAGTATTAAAATCAACCAAGTATAGATTCTCATATCTAAAGCCTTTGAAGATCAAGTTAGAGCCATCTACACTTATGATCTCTACATCATCTACCCCAAATATGCATTTGAATCCAAGATCACATAATTGAGCCACGGATAGCAAATTGAAGTTCAAGCTCTCTACTAGCAACACATTGGAAATGCTCATGTCATTAGATATTGCAATCTTACCAAGCCCTTTGACCTTGCCTTTGACATTGTCACCAAATGTGATACTATCATAACCATCATTGTCATTGGTGTTGATTGAGTTGAACATTCTTGCATCACCGGTCATGTGTTGAGTGCATCCACTATTAAGAACCCAATGCCTTCCTCCGGCTTTGTAATTGACCTACAAAAGAAGATCAATTCTTTTTAGGTATCCAAACTTACTTGGGTCCTTAAAGGTTAGTCACTAAGCTCTTTGGTACCCAAATGGCTTTCTTCTTTGAGCCCATCCATGGTTTACCAATGAACTTAGCCTTTATACCATTTGCATCCTTTTTAAGTACATAGAAAGAATCAAGCTTAATGGAGGATACATTTGCTTGTGACTTCTTGTTCATGCACTATTGCTCTACATGACCAACTTGCTTGCAACTAGTGCAAAACTGACCATTGTTCTTCACAAAACTAGTCTTGTGAGGAGCAAAGACCGCCTTGCCTTTCTTGGGGGTATAGCCCAATCCCTCCTTATAGAGAGAAGCTCTTTGGCTACCCAAGCACATAAGCAAGCGGTCCTCACCACCATAGGCCTTAGCCAAGGTGTGAGTGAGCTTATTGACCTCCTTCTTGAGGTTCTCATTCTCAACCATTAGTGAGGCATTACAAGTGAAGCCATCACTACTAGAAGAGGTGGAAGTAGAAGTACTACAAGAAGGGTTAGCGGGAACAACAATGATAGGCATAGATAATGATTCATCAATTATATCACAAGTTAAGCCTACATTGCAAGTCTCAACATGCTTCTTTTTATTTTCTCATCAAGCAAGGAGGAATGAGCCTTTTCAAGCTTTTTGTGAGCCTTGCCAAGCTTCTCATGGGCTTCCTCTAGCCTCTAATGAGTTGCTTTGAGCTCATCAAGGGCTTGCTTAAGGGATTTTATCTCCTTATTCAAGCTCTTGCATTCCCTTCTCTTAATGTTAAAGTGTTCTTTAGCATCTTCTAGCATGTCAAATAATTTATCTTTAATAGGTTCATCATTATCACTATCACTATCATTTTCATTATCATGTTCATCATCATTTCCATCATCACAAATTTGTACCTTAGTGGCCTTAGCCATGAAGCATGATAGAGTGTCGAAGAGAGAAGGCTTCTCATTGATAGCAATGCTTGCAAGTGCCTTCTTCTTGGTGGTCTTGTCATCATCACTATCATCATCATCACTTGAGGAAGCATTACTATCCCAAGTGACCACATATGAACCACCCTTCTTCTTCTTAAAGATCATCTTGTCCTTCTTCTCTTTCTTTTCTTTCTTGTCCTTCTTATTCTTCTTGTTGTCATCATCATAGTCACTATTGTATGGGCATTGAGTAACAAGATGATCTTTGCTTCCACATTTGAAGCACCTTCTTGACTCTTACTTGTTCTTGGATGAAGATTTCTTCCTTCTAGCGTGGTATCCCTTCTTCACCATGAACTTGCCAAATCTCTTGACAAATAGAGCCATCTGCTCATCATCATCATCCCATGAACCATCATCTTTACTTGATGTTTCTTGCTTTGCCTTGCCCTTGGAAGATGTGGCCTTGAATGCCACACTCTTCTTCTTCTCATCCTTCTCATCTTTCTTCTTCTTCTTTTCTTCCTTCTCATCTTCATCTCTATATGTGTCATCGGTCATTATATCTCCCAACACTTGGTTTGGTGTCATGGTGTCCAAACCACTCCTCACTAGAATAGTGACCAATGTGCCAAATCTTGAAGGCAAGCATCTCAAGAACTTGTGGGAGAAGTCCTTGTCCTTCACCTCTTCTCCAAGTGCTGAGATCATTAACAAGCACTTGAAGCCTATGGAACATCTCCGGCACACTCTCATCCTCCTTCATCTTGAAGCTTGCAAACTTCTTTTGAGAATGTATGCCTTTGCACCCTTCATGGCTTGAGTACCCTCAAATGATTCCTCCAATTTCTTCCATACCTCATGAGCTCTCTCAATGTTCTTGATTTGCTCAAAAGTTCTCTCATCCAAAGCATCATGGATGGCACTAAGAGCAATGTCATTATTTTTTAGTAGCATTTCTTCGGTGGCGGTGGGAGCCTCTTCATCTTCAATCTTAATCTTTATCTCTACCACCTTCCAAACCTTCCTAATGATTGACTTAATATAAGTTGTCATCTTAGCTTTCCAATAGGGATAATTTGAGCCATCAAATTAGGGTGGCTTCTAGGTGTTGTTGATTTGAGCCATTTTTACACCGAATGTTGTTAAGCCTCAAATCACGGTGACTACGGCTCCGATACCATTTGAAAGGTCCTAATGGCTAGAGGGGGGTAGAATAGCCTATTAAAAATTTCTACAACACTTAACAAACCGGTTAGACAATTATGAGGTGAAGCAAGTGTTGCGCTGGCCTACTAAAATTGCAAGCTACCTACCATAATTCTAGTTTATATGGTTTCTATCCACACAATAGCTATGTCACTATACTAAGTTAGTGCGCTCTTAAATTCTAACTAAAGAGCCACACTAACCAAACTAACAAGCTCTCACAACTAGCTACACTAAAGAGCTTGACAACTAGTTTACGGTATTGTAAAGAGAGAGAGCAAGATAGTTATACCGCCGTGTCGAGGAGTGAACCAATCAATCACAAGGATGAATACCAATTACCTCAGAATCAAAGGATGACACAATGATTTTTTACCGAGGTTCATTTACTTGCCGGCAAGCTAGTCCTCGTTGTGGCGATTTACTCACTTAGAGGTTCACGCGCTAATTGGCATCACACGCCAAACCCTCAATAGGGTGCCGCACAACCAACACAAGATGCGGATCACACAAGCCACGAGCAATTCACTAGAGTACCTTTTGGCTCTCCACCGGGAAAAGGTCAAGAACCCCTCACAATCACCACGATCGGAGCCGGAGACAATCACCAACCTCCACTCGACAATTCTTGCTGCTCCAAGCCGTCTAGATGGCGGCAACCACCAAGAGTAACAAGCGAATCCCACAGCGAAACACGAACACCAAGTGCCTCTAGATGCAAACACTCAAGCAATGCACTTGAATTCTCTCCCAATCTCACAAAGATGATGAATCAATGATGAAACTTTGATTCCAATATCGTCCCCACCACTTATTATGCCGAGAACCATCATATACCTCGTCTTCCCTAATGCGTGCTTCCTAGATCACGCATCTTAACTGCACTGAGTCTAGGTGCATCTTCAAGGCTGGCCTATTTAAGATAGGTCTAGGTGCACTGAGTCTGTCACCCCTCCCCCTCCCTCCAAATCTCTTAGCATTAGACTGAGAGAGCGGCAACTCCTTTCATCCACCATGGTTCATGGCGTACTTTGGCGGCTTCACCATTGTTGAGAGAAAGCTTTCAAGATTGGGTTCTGCAGCGGCCTGCTGGTGGCCGTTCATCCTAGGTGTTAGAGGAAGTTTCGCGAAGAGATGGGGAGAACAATACCATCTTCGGTGGGCCGGGTCACCAATGACATGGTGGCTAGGCTCGTTGATGGTCGATGTGCGGGAGACTTTTAGGTCAGAATATCTGTAGGAAATCCTAGAGGGCGGAGGAGGGTGCCTTGCTATTATCGGGAAACCTTTTGAGCCCATAGATCTCGACCTAGGATCTCTCGAAGGCATGGCATATGTTCCTCCCCCACTTTGATGAAGACGGCGTGGGCAAGGCTCCTCATGGGGCTCCTCATCCTCTCGGATGTAAGAGGGTGTTCCGCGAGGTGGTTCTTCCCCAGGCTTCTTCCAGGCGTCATCCCTTCTCATGGCAAAGATTTAGAGGCACGATGAAGGTTAGTTATGCCTTCGTCCGGGTTCTATACTTCATGAGATGTCCATCACTTAGGCGGGGATAAACCTATGGTCATCGCTAAAATTTGGCTTATGCCGATACTTATGCAGATTTGTTGTGAGAGAAAAACATTGTTTGTTCGCTGAAAAGTACTGCTAAAGTAGTGCTGAAAAACAGGGCCAAGGTTTTTGCCATCATAACTATAGTTGTTGATAGATCCTTGTTATTTTGTACACCTGGTGAATGAAAAGTGTAGCAGAGTTAATCGAAAAAGAATGTCTTTTGTTGATTTTGAACATTGTTACCTTACTGTGATGCTGGTGGGGTGTTGCTTTGTATGTGCAAACCAACGTATGGTACGGCTTTGTAATTGCGTCCATTGTTATTGTAGAGATCAGTACCTTTATTATGCAACATCAACTGACGAACTTTGTCATGTTAGCGTCCATTGTTATTGTAAAAAGTACACCATGTGTTCAGTAAGCTACTAAGGCCTAGCTGAATTAGTATCAACATTGTACAATTATGTCACCATCAGATATAAGCGTCGTTGAAAAAATTGTCAAGCATGCACAGAGGTCGGTTGCGGTGGCGCCTCTTAGGCCCACCTTCGGTAGGGCGGTGCATTCAATGCCCCTGAGGTCGATTACGGCAGGGCTTTCCTAAAATACCTCAGCAAACCGTCCTTGGAGAGCTATAAAAGGAGGAGGCCACCCTCTCACAAGGGATTCATCATTCATCAACACAAGATACACAATGTAGCAAGAAGAGGAGAAGCTCCACTTTCATATCTTAGCTCTTTGGCTTAGTTTAGGGAGTGAGTGAGGAAGAGAAAGAGATGGAGAAGTACTAGAATTGTCGGCTACCTCCATTTGTGTACTTGGGGCCCCTTGTACACAGTGGAAGGAATGCCAGGAATGTTGGCTCCATCTTCACTTGTACCTTGGTGAATCTAGTACTATTTGGAGTGCAAAGGTTCGTGTTTATCTTCGGTGGTGAGTTCTACTTTAAGTTAGTCTTGTTTACTATTTACTTATGGGTTCGTCGTCCGCTCTCGTAGCAGATACTCTAGTAGAGGGCTCCCGATAAAGACAGATCACCCTGTGCAGTGCTAGAGTAGTAGTCGATAGCGTAGACATGGTGTCTAGGCTAGAGGCTACCTTCATTTGCCTCGTGCCCTACGGTTGAGGGGTAGGCAGCAGGTGGTTATAGCCCTGTCCGTCCCTTGTAATCCTCCACTTCTGGGTATGGCGTAGAGCTGGAAGCCGGAGGTACTTGGCAGGCCAAGTAGAAGCCAGTGCCCAAAGTAAGTATATAGTGGCAAAGCTATCTTAACTTAGGATCTCTATCCCTAGAAAACCTTGCTCCCCGAGCTATCTTTCTTTTTGTTACCCTAGGTGAACTAGCTAAGAGACTTTTACACATCTGTTCCTCATGGAAATATGATACCCTGAATACTTTCGAGTGAAATGCTATAACGGTAATTCTGTGCGCTTGCGGATTATTTCTGTATGCGTTAAGAAACACCAACAACCACCGTGGTTGCTTGAGCTCAGTGCCGCAAGATCCAAAGGCGAGGGTAATGCTTTTTCGCACTTCCCTTATCCATGTTTCTTAGCTTTTTATTCCCCTCTTATCTCATCTGAGTACGAATCAAGCTTCCATCTGATCATTAAGGAGCTCACGAGCACATCCCCGCAGGTGCTCCTACTCTGATTCAGGCGACAGTGCTACCGCTTCCATCGTCGGCCCTGCTCCACCACATTCTAGTCAAGATGGAGGGGGAGGCCACCAACAAAAGGAATTAAGTAAACATCCTCATAGATGATGTCTTGGTCCTTATCCTCCACCGCCTCACCACCCGCACCTTGTGCAGCTGCAAGTGTGTGTGTCGCTCCTGGTACCGCCTCATCTCCGAATCCGAGCACTATATGGGGCTGCCCCAGTTTGTCGCCGGATTCATGTATGGCAACTGGAAAGGCAAATGTGAAAGGTCCTAATGGCTAGAGGGGGGTGAATAGCCTATTAAAAATTTCTACAACAACACTTAACAAACCTGTTAGACAATTATGAGGCGAAGCAAGTGTTGCGCTAGCCAACTAAAATTGTAAGCTACCTACCACAATTCTAGTTTATATGGTTTCTATCCACACAATAGCTATGTCACTACACTAAGTGTGGCAGAACCTCCTAAATTATAGGGCCCACATGCACCTGTCACTGTCCAACGACCTTTGACATTTATGCATATGTTACCGATAACTTAAGAAGACTGTCGGGTGTCCTCGGAGAACCCCGAATCATCCACGATTTCCGAGCAGGATCACATTACAGAGTCATTGCAGTATTACAACATTTATCCAAATATCAACACAGAGTAAATCAGCGGAAGTCTTACAATAACTTAGTTTACAAAACATTTGTTTCAAACCTTACAAACTAAGTTCGATTATTATTACAAAAGCGTAGTAGTGGAGTGGCATTATAATATATACAAAACACACAAATAACATCGCCTACCTTAAGGGCCACACATTACTTATCATCATCGATTTGAACAACAGGTCATGCGGCAAAGACGATCCAAAACAGATCACGCTCATGAGCCTCACACCGCAACAAGGGTCAATAAACCACGAGTACGAAAGTACTCAACAAGACTTAACCGAAATAAAAACTGATAAGACTGTGAATGCAGCTCAGGATTCAAGGTATGGCTTTAGCAATAATCAAAGTTCTTTTAAAAGCATTTTAACAAAATTCTTTGTATCAATATTTAAAATCTCATCGGATCATAAACAAAGTTGACACGATCCGTATTAAGATCATGAAACTTCATATCCAACACTTTCTCGAACCATTCTCGAGTTCCAGCTTATTAATACTACGATGATGAACAGAGAAGCGAGTCTCCATAACCGAGGAGCAACGACGATTCAATCGATTATTAACCCAAATGGGACTTCCAGACACACGACATATGTAGGTCCCCGACCTACATATACCAACCTACCCTTGGATCCTCTAAAACAAGAACGGGTCCATGCCACCCGAAGCACAAACACACCTCAAATCCGCCACATTCCAGCCACGAGGGTACACGCTACTCCCCATCATCTCTCCACTCCCAAGCCGAGGTAGCCATTCTCGTAAAAAGAATAGCCAAGTTAAGGCTTACCGGAGTATGTGGTTAGTACTACAAAGTCTCACCGCAAGCGGTTCACCAACGGTACGGACCTTAATCGACATAGTAGGAAAGAACCCGCTCACAAGACATTACTGTGTCTTGTGGCTCACACACACCGAGTCCGCCCGGTCTAGATTTATTACTCCACATTGCCATATCACATGATAACATAAGTAACCAAAGTTCCATATAAAACTCGCGGTGACAGTAATCACCCAACTCGATCGGTCTAAGCAGAGCTAAGCATAACTAGGCATATCTCGATTTTAAACGGGTAACAAGGTAGATATGGAACAACAAGGTTGATAATGCAACAATTAGGTTTCCACTTGACTTCTAATCACTTAATGCATTGAAAAGCAAAAGCGAAATCAATTTGTAAAATACAAGGTAGGGTTATATGCATCCGGGCTTGCCTTCGTTGACGGAAAAGTCGCCTCTGCTGACGTTTCACAAGTCTTCGATCCGACCTCAACAGACAGATCAACCTCCTCCGCAACTTGATTAACTACCACGTGCTCACCTTCGTTTACTACACGTAGTAACATTGCCATGCTTAACATGATGTGGAATATGAAACATGATGCTCTATGATGGATACAAAAATAAATAAATTGGATACAAATTTTCTTCATGCGATTACAAACCAAATTAACCAAACCATATTCAGAATCGATGTGCCTTGCACGCTAGCACCGATCACTTTGGTGAACTCTCCGACCACTATGGTGAACTATCCGACCACTACGGTGAACTATCCGACCACTACGGTGAACTATGCGAAGCAAAAGATCGTCGATAAGGAGAACCGCGATCGCAGCGATCAAAATGAGTAAACAACAATCGACGAAAGACTACTGAGATCGAAAACGAAACCGTAAGTACACCGATTAAAGACAACGGCTCACCGAAAAACTCGATTCTCTCCAGCGGGTGAAGTTGCTCACCTCGAGGAAGAAAAAACGTGAATGACGAGTTCTCGGCAATTTCGGCGATCAAGGCTAGTGGCCAATGGAAAAGACGGAACTAGGACGGCCTTTACCGAGATGATGGCAATAGCGCTAGGGAGACGATCTTGAGCTTGTTGGAGCGATGACAACGACGGTGGTGAAAACAAAGGAAGAAAAAGCGACGATGACGACGTCTTGGTACTTATAGCGCCAGCAAGCTCAAGGAAGCCACGACGGAGCTATTCCGTGCGCAAAGATGGCCACGACACGCTGGAACGCCAAGAAGGAACGACGGCAATGTAGCTTAGGCGGTGAACACTGTTCACAAAATTACAAAATTGCCATACGCCAAAAATTCACAATTTACTCTCAAATTTTTCATAACAACTCAAAATCTCCAAAAACAAAAGTTGTTCAAAATTGAAAGTTCTACAACTTTGCTTCTATAACCATCTCCTAATTCAGTCTAGATTTTGAAATGGATTTTCAGGGTAGGATTTAAATGCTGAAAAGCGGGATTTTCTCGAAAAATTCAAAATCCAAACAAACTTTGAATTTAAGTCAAACAATACAATTCAACACATACCACATGAATATAAACTTGTTTTAGTGTATGCATCTCAAAGTTTTCACCAAATGCCAAATGCTTTGCAATGCATATGATGACATGTCAGGTTTTAGTATTTTAAACACCCGAGGTGTTACACTAAGTAAGTGCGCTCTCAAATGCTAACTAAAGAGCCACACTAACCAAACTAACAAGCTCTCACAACTAGCTACACTAAAGAGCTTGACTACTAGTTTGCGGTATTGTAAAGAGAGAGCAAGATAGTTATACCGCCGTGTCGAGGAGTGAACCAATCAATCACAAGGATGAATACCAATTACCTCAGAATCAAAGGATGACACAATGATTTTTTATCGAGGTTCAGTTGCTTAACGGCAAGCTAGTCCTCGTTGTGGCGATTCACTCACTTGGAGGTTCACGCGCTAATTGGTATCACACGCCAAACCCTCAATAGGGTGCCACACAACCAACACAAGATGAGGATCACACAAGCCACGAGCAATTCACTAGAGTACCTTTTGGCTCTCCACCGGGGAAAGGTCAAGAACCCCTCACAATCACCACGATCGGAGCCGGAGACAATCACCAACCTCCGCTCGACGATCCTCGCTGCTCCAAGACATCTATTTGCGGCGACCACCAAGAGTAACAAGCGAATCCCGCAGCAAAACATGAACATCAAGTGCCTCTAGATGCAAACACTCAAGCAATGCACTTGGATTCTCTCCCAATCTCACAAAGATGATGAATCAATGATGGAGATGAGTGAGAGGGCTTTAGCTAAGCTCACAAGGTTGCTATGTCAATGCAAATGGCCAAGAGAGTGAGCTTGAGCCAGCCATGGGGCTTAAATAGAAGCCCCACGAAATAGAGTCGTTGTACCCCTTCACTGGGCACAACATGGGGTGACCAGATGCTCCGGTCAGATAGACCGAACGCGGGACCCCAACGTCCGGTTGTGCAATGCACGCCACGTGTCACCTCTCTTCAAATACTGAGCACCCGATCCCAACGGTCAAGTGATGACCGGGCGCACTGCTGCGAAGTGACCGGACGCTGGACCTCAGCATCCGGTCGTTTCTAGTAAGCATCCAGAAACGAAAAATCACGACCGGACGTGTCTGGTCATGCTCGATCGGACACACCCAGCGTCCGCTCACTCGGCGTCTCCTCTGTGCACTGCCTCATCAACAGGACCGGACGCACCCTATCAACGTCCGGTCACTAAGTGACCTAGTGTCCGGTCAAAGACCGACGCCAGTGTCTTCACACCACCACTGACCGGACGCGCCGGTCCTACCGAGACCAGCGTCCGGTCACTTACAATGACCTCCGTCTTTTCTGTATAGGGCGCCGGTGGCACCATCGGACTATCCGCACTCTACAGGCAGACACTCCGCCGGTGAAGTTCCTAACCCTTGCTCAAATATGTCAACCACCAAGTGTATCACCTTGTGCACATGTGTTAGCATATTTTCACAAATATTTTCAAGGGTGTTAGCACTCCACTAGATCCTAAATGCATATGCAATGAGTTAGAGCATCTAGTGGCACTTTGCTAACCGCATTTCGATACGAGTTTCACCCCTCTTAATAGTACGGCTATCGATCCTAAATGTGATCACACTCATTAAGTGTCTCGATCACTAAAACAAAATGGCTCCTACCATTTATACCTTTGCCTTGAGCCTTTTGTTTTTTTCTTTCTTCTTTTCAAGTCCAAGCACTTGATCATCACCATGGCATCGCCATCATCATGTCATGATCTTCATTTGCTTCACCACTTGGAATGTGCTACCATCTCTCTTGATCACTTGATAAACTAGGTTAGCACTGAGGGTTTCATTAATTCACCAAAACCAAACTAAGCTTTCAAAATGTCGATTCGCTAGCCTGCCTTCCCCATTCAAGATTTAGTCATCTTAGATTGCTGCAGAGGCCTCTTCCTCTGCTGGTGCGTTGGGCTTCGCTATGTTGTCTGCAATCTAGTGACTAGCAAATCAGTGGTACTACCGCATATCAACCTTTGTTATGGTTCAACTCGCTTGGGGTTTGATCCCACAATCTCCTCACACTTCCATGTGGTAGAACTATGGGTAAAGTCGCTTGGAGTGTTAGTTGTCAGCATCTACTCATCCAAAACTGGATCATGGATGTGTAAAGAATCTGAATGGGGAGAGGATATTCTAGTATGCAAAATTTTTAGGAACTGTGTTTCTTAATGGTTTTATGCACATGCTGGAGGTGTCCCACATAGTTGCTGTTGATATGGAGGGAAAGACATGGAGAAAAATTCTTAGGCCACCAGGTCCTACAATGTCCATCCATAGAGATAAGGATCAGTTGTGTCTATGTATTGCTGATATTTTCAATACATCTGACCTTTCAATCTGGATCCTTGAAAACTTTGGTACTAATAAATGGATATTGAAGTATACGGTGAACACGTTGCAGCTATTTGGACTGAACAATATTGGACTCGGTTCTAAGGCTGCCAATGCGGACTACATAGTGATTGCAATTCACCTAGAATGGAATTTGATTTTCCTTGTTTGAGAGGATAGAACACTGATGGCATATGACATGAGCTGCAGAAAAGTTCATGTCCTCTCTGCCCTGGTCGTTCGCTATCCTAAAAGTACATGGAGTATTTATTTGAATGGACCTCGTTATCTGCCTTATGTTCCTTTGTTCATGGAGTCCTTAGCAGAGCAGTAAAGGTGCATATGTTGTATTTTGTTGTTAGGACGTCGTTGTTTAGGTAGGGAGTTGTTTTAAGTCTATATATAGTCCAATTTTGGCTTGGTAGTGAAAGCTCTAGTTTGGTTTTGTGAATTAATGAAACCCTAAGTGCTAACCTAGTTTATCAAAGTGATTATGAGATAGGTAGCACTTCTTCAAGTAGTGAAGCTAATGAAGATCATGACATGATGATGGTGATGCCATGGTGATGATCAAGTGCTTGGACTTAGAAAAGAAGAAAGAAAAACGAAAAGCTCAAGGCAAGGGTGAAATTGTTAGGAGCTTTTTGGTTTAGTGATCGAGACACTTAGAGAGTGATCACATTTAGGATCGATAGCCGTACTATTAAGAGGGATGAAACTCATATCAAAATGCGGTTATCAAAGTGCAACCAGATGCTCTAACTCATTGCATATGCATTTAGAATCTAGTGGAGTGCTAACACCCTTGAAAATGTTTGTGAAAATATGCTAACACACATGCACAAAGGTGATACACATTGTGTTTAGCACTTGGGAGCAAGGGTTCGAAACTTCACCGGTGGAGTGTCCGCCCGTAGAGTGCGGACAGTCCGATGGTCCCACTGGCGCCCTATACAGAAAAGACAGGGTTTCACATAGTGCACCAGATGTTGGTCACGTGGTGACCGGACGCTGGGGAGCAGAGTCCGGTCAATTATAAAAGAAGATGGTACTCTCGGTCTCTTGACCAGACGCAGGTGACCGGACGTAGGCTGAACACTGTTCAGTCCGGTCATGCTGCTGTGGCGGCGCACTGAGGAGACAGTGAGTGATCGGACGCTGGGCGAGTCCGGTCGGTGGTGACCGAACGTGTCCGGTCGCGAGTGGAACCTTACTGGAAACGACCGGAGGCTGGGGTCCTGCATCCGGTCACTTTGAGCAGCGCGTCCAGTCACAACTTAAGTGCACTATTGACCGTTGAGATCGGGTGATCAGCATATGAAGCAGGTGCCACGTGGCGTGCATCGCGCGATCGAACGCTAGGGTTCTACGTCCAGTCGATCTGACCGGTGCGTCTGGTCGCCCCGTTTTTCAGTGGACTGAGGAGCCAACGGCTCTATTTCATGGGGACTTCTATTTAAGCCCTATGGCCAGCTCAAGCTCACTCTCTTGGCTATTTGTATTGACATAACAACCTTGTGAGCTTAGTCAAAGCCCTCCCACTTATCTCCATCATTGATTCATCATCTTTGTGAGATTGGGAGAGAATCCAAGTGCAATGCTTGGGTGATTGCATCTAGAGGCACTTGGTATTCGTGTTTCGCTGCAGGATTTGTTTGTTGCTCTTGGTGGTTGCCACCACCTAGACGGCTTGGTACAGCGGAGGAGGATTGGCACGAGTTGGTGATTGTTCGTGGCCATCTCCCGGTGATTGTGAGGGGACTTGTGTCTTTCCTGATGGAGCGCTGAAAGGTAACCCTAGTGGATTGCTCGTGTCATTGAGTTACCTTACTTGTGGGTAGGTTCTTGCGGTGTCCAATTGTGTGGACAGGTTCATGCAACACCTCTTAGCCGCTGAACCACCAAGTGTTGGTCGATACAACGGGGACGTAGCGTGTTGGCAAGCATGTGAACCTCGAGAGAAAATTAGTTGTCTCTTGCCCTTTGGCATTCTCCCGGTGATTGAATTATTATTCATCTTGTGATTGGTTCACTCCTCTACGCGACTGTATAATCACATTACTTACTCATTTACATTCCCGCAAACTAGTTGTGACAAGCTCTTTAGTGTAGCTAGAATTTAGAGCTTGCTTTGTAACTTAAGTTCATCTAGTGGAGCTCTTTAGAGTAGCAAGTGTGAGAGCTCTTAGTGAGTAGTGACTTAGTAAATTGTGTATCTAGTGATCATGGTAACTAATTACTGGATAGATGGCTTGCAACCCTTGTAGAGCTAGAGCAAGTTTGCTTTTCGCTATTTGTCATACTAATCAAATTGCTCTAGTTGGTTTGTAGAATTTTAAATAGTCTATTCATCCCCCCTCTAGCCATATTAGGACCTTTCAGGTAGCTAAACCAATGGTATATTGAATACTATTAATTTTGCTGCTTTACATTGTGTAGGTTTTGGAGTCTCAGTGCTTTTGAACGATTTTCCTGCAATGGCTATGGGAGGAAGAAGAGGGGTTCCATGCTACATTGGCTGCCAAGCTGATCAAGGAGTGCTAATCTGAAGGAGCGGAGCACATCTACCTTACATAAGTCTGTAGAGAGCAGAACCTTTATTATGCTATCTATGTACCGCTTGTGTTAATTCATCAGTTGACACAGTTGTTATGTTAGTGTCGAGCATTATTATTATAACAAGTACTCTTCGTTGTGGACATGATGAATGATGTGTAATGATTATATCTGTATGGTGTGTGTTTAGTAAGTTATTAAGGCCCAGCTGAATTAGTAAATACATTGTGAAAACTGGATGCAATTCTGTCACCGTCGGATGTAAGGGTTGTGGGTTATTTTGTCATCACCGCCGTACCACTCGCCTTTGGTGAAGCAGACGGCCATCACCACCGCTGTTCGTCTGATGTGGCAGGGGTCAAATAGTGCATCACCGCTGAATCATTTAGTAACTCGACACCGACTAAAGGATCATCACGGGCGGATCGTACTGCAACGCGACGGTGACCATGCCCTATGATTAGACGATTCATACACAGAAGCGACGGTGATATTCGTCTCGACACATGCGGGTCACACTCCAATGCGATGGAATAAGGATCTGATCACGGACGGATCATAAGCTATGTGACGGTGTTAGTGCATACCCACACACGCGGGTCGTGTTCCAATGCGATGGAAGTAAGAAACTTATCATGGACGAATGATAAGCCAATACAGTGGTGTAGTGTACACCCTAGTCGGTCTCAGCTACCAACGGTGATGGCTATGAGTATCATTGCCGACAGCTTACTGCCGAGGCCGAAATTGGACTGCGATGTGGGTTACGACGCGGCTGTGAAAATTACGAGTGTAGTAGTGATAGTGCAGCTGTCATGAATGGTAGTGCATTGGTAGGTGCTTGAATGGTGGCTGTGGGGCTCTAGTGTGTTATTCATGTTTCTGTTTGTTTGTATAATGGTGTTGCCGTGTTGTTATTGAGATTTGCTTCTATAAGGTGGTTTGCCTTTGGAGCATACCCATCTCTTCTCTTGATCGTCGGTAAAGGCAAGTAAACGAGGCATTGTGTAGTCCACATACTTTAACTTTATTGTTTGAATAAGCTTACCTAAATGCCAGTACCTCACACTAGCCATATAAAGGGGCTATTGCCTTGGCAATATCGACCATGGAGGCTGGCAGAGTTGGTGAATGAGGCCGTGCAACTGGTGGTGACCGAGATGGGGGCTCAGCTTCTGGAGTCAGGAGCGCCATTGGGAGTTGTTGATGGGGGGACACTCGATCCACAAGGGGACCTAGCGACCCCGTCATCCACAATGATGACATGTGGTGGAGAGATGGCAACCGCAGGTAGGGATGGGCGCTCTAAGGGCGGGCACCAAGAGAGTTGGCTGTGCAGGAAGAGACAGAGATGATGGCAACGACAACCATAGATGAGGAAGCTACATGGGGCGACTCAGTGGTGAAAAACTGAGGCAAGAAGAGATGGAAGGGAGAGACATGGGGGGAGACAGAGGGGGCTGAGGCATAGGTCACCTCCACCGACGGTTGCAGCGGTGGAAACCCTTGGAGGGTCGTCCTCTCGTTGCCTGCCGTGACCTCATGCCCATCTCTCTAAGGTATGGTGTTGACTGTGAGGGCCAAAATAGTAAATAGTTTTGGTTTGGTAAAAATTTTAGGTTAAACAAAGAAGGTTAAAGTATTAAAAATTAAAATGCACAAAGATATACCAGATTTGAGCTGGATGAAGGTGGTGTCTGCCTTTCCACTTGTGGGTTTCGTTGATTTTGCTGGTTCCGAGCGATCAAGGTCTTAAGAGCAAACAACAATTGTGGCTCGATTGGTCCCTTCATCATATTGTAGTAGTCATTCTGCTCAAACAATACCATGATCAAACAATCAAAAGGGTGAAACAGCAAGATTTACTTTTGCTCCCTAGAAATGTACTTATCTCTAGTAGAACAAAGCTTCGCAAAAGAAAAAGGGAAGGGGATAGCAGTACCTTGTTTGGAAATTTTGTATACAAGATCTTCTCAAGATACTTTGTCAGCACCGGCACCGGGTGCTGCCGCTCAGCTAACGATGGTTTCCTTCGTATATACTCTAGTCTGCCGATTTAAGGGCGTGTATAGTTTCGAAAATTTTTGGCTTTTGGCTACTGTAATAATTTCGTTTGTATTTGATAAAAATTGTCCAATTATGGACTATTTAGGCTTAAAAGATTCGTCTCAAAACTGTGTAATCCGCCACTCCATGCACTAAAAAAATTCGTTAATCTTGAAAAATTTTAGGTTTTGGGTTGCATCTAAACGGGCCTAAGAATAGTTCCCATGCCTTCTGGGTTCACAAAATCCGCCACATGCACTAAAAAAAATGTTGGGGTAGTACGGAGTACGGAAATTTATGTGCAATTCCTCATAAGAAGGGAATACAATAACATGCTGAGTAGTACTTATACAATATATCCATTGCCGACTTGGTAATTATGGAAATTTGGAAATAACTCTTGCATTATACTAGAAAAGTTGATATGGCCACAAGTTATACCTTCTATTGGGTTCACAAAACCAGCCACATGCAAGATTCAACTACCCCTAGTATAGAAATTTCTGTGCAAATAATTTCGAAGGGAATTCTGTAACATACATACAAGTAGTACTAAGTGTAAAAAAATCCGTTGTCGCCTTGGGCATCACAAAAATTAGGAAATATAGGTATTGTGGAAAAAATTGATACGGGCACACTTCAGAAATCTTGGATTCCCTGTTTAGCAGTCTAGGCAGCCAGAAGTGCCTCACTAATTCAGTAAAACTGATTGTAACTGTGATCGGTGAAGTCAGCACTGGATAGACAGAAACTTACATCTTCTCGCGCATGGCGGTGCGCAGCATCACGAACTGCTGGTCCGTCGCCGGGAGGCCAGCTGCGTCCTCCACCAGCTGGTGGTGGTGCGCTTGGCCGTTGGCGCCGCCGGTACCAAGCTGCTGTCGACCTGGTCCATCTGCCCCGACATCCTGCACAGGTGACGATTTGATCAGCCGTACGGCCGCCGGCGACGGTGGCGGGGAGAAGCGGAACGTTGGTGATTTCTGATCTTGGGGATCGTCGAGGCTGAGCGACCGAGGAAGCGATGATTCCTCAACGCCAATAATAACAATGAAAAGCGCCACGCACGAGCTAGGGTTTCGTTGGAGCCAGTGGCGGATCCAGGATTTGGCCAAGACTAGGGCCAAATCTTAGCAGCCAAAATTGTATACCGTAATGAGAAATTAGAAATTAGAATCAAATGGTTAAAATTGGGAACTTAAAAATTAAAAATTTGAAATTAAATCAGTTTCAGATCCAAACCTATTGCAACTTGCAAGGAAGGAGGGCAGGAGGCTCACTGGTCAAGGTCAGCCGGTCAATCGACAATGAGGGGGGCGCCTGCACCGTTGCTCGCCTGGGCTGCCTGTGTTGTTGGATTGCTTGATGGAATGATGGGCCAAAAAACTGAAGACTTGCTCCCTTGTTACATGGGCCGCGACTAGGGCCATGGCCTGGGCTGCCCTAGTGTTGGGTCCGCCCCTGGTCGGAGCTCCGCGGTCGCCGCCCATCGCCCCGCGCGGGCGGGCTAGGGTTTTGACGGAAACCCTATCTCGCTCGCAGCGCCACCTTCTTCCCCTCCCCCTTCCACCGCCGCCATGGCCATGCTCGCCAGCCAGCACTGCCGCAACGCCCCCGCCCTAAACTGGTTCGGCCGCCTCCACCGCCGCTAGGGCCCCTAACCGCCATCCAGCCTTCCCCACTGTCTCGCCGGCCTTTCTCCCCCAAACCTTCCCTTTCTAAGCCTGCCGGAGTTTTGGAAGATGAGAGGGAGAGCTCGCTGGAACACTAACTCGCAGATCTAGGAAAAGCAGGAGGAAGCCGCCTACCTCATCATTGCTGCCGTCTCCAGAACCCGCCGCCAACGCTAGAGGCGACAGAGGGAGGAGCCGCCGAAGAGGAGAGGGAGGAACCACGGTGCGTGGAGAGAGAGATGAGTGCGGGCGTCGGGCGTAAGTGTGTGTGCGCACAGCTAGATAAAATACGACAGTGCGTATTAAAGTTATTACCATAATTATATAATAATACAAGCAAGAACCAAACATCACACCATTTTTGTTTTTTTATAAAGGAAACTGGATTCATCCCTTGCAAACAAGGGAATCAGACCACATTTTACAAAGAAATACATGAACGGTCTCTAAACTACACGTAACTCTCACCTAGATCCCAAGCTATAAAACTACTCAAAGAAATACAAGGACGGTCTCTAAACTACATGTGACTCTCACCTAGGTCCCAAGCTAACAAACTACTCATCTAGGTCCCTAATCTATCAAAGTACTACAATCCTAGTCCAAAACAACCTCTTCACAATCCTAGTCGAAGACAAATATAACGGAGGCAATCACGAAACTTTTTCTATGAACAATACAGTTAACTCTTGGTCGTTACCACAAAGTCTGTCACCGGCTATTCAAGTGTATGAACGAAGACAAACATGAAACTATAATTACCAAGTTAATATATCTTCATGGTTCAAGTGTATAAACAATACAGTAAACTCTTGGTCTCCACGTCTCCACCACAAGTCCAATACGTACAATACCTGTTATGCAGTTTTGACCACTAGCAATGCTGCATTTCTAGCTACAATAAGGTGCACTCCTCAACACTTCACCTGACACGAAATTGGGGAGTGGTTATTGCTTCAAGATATCAACTACTCAGCAATGAGGGTCATAGTGGCGAAAATCAGCTGTACTTCAGGCTGTCCCTAGATCATAGCACTTGTAGTCATTCTGCATTAGAAAAGGAATTGCATGATAAATAAATCTCCATAAATAAGATAATGTATTTCGCATTTCTGGTATTTTATTTACTCAGGATATGTATGATTTGGCTTGCTCCCAAAAGTCAGAACGGATCCACATATGCTGCTAATGACAAATTCTTACTGCATTTTCAGTAAAGGGATGTTCTGAATGCCAGCAAGGAGAGAGCAAACACGATGCATGACGTATTAGTGCAGAACTTCACTAGTTTAATCCCGCTCTTCAGCATGTGTGGATGCAAACTGGAGGCGGAGGGATGCAACAAACAGCTCAGAGAGACCATCAAGATTCACATCATGTATCAGGCAACAGTATACATCAGTGACAGCATGTTTCAAACTACATTTGCATTATCCAAACACAATTTGAATGTGTTATCTGATAAAAACAAATACTCTGGATCTTCTGTTTTAAAGCTATTGCTAATCAGCCACACAGCGAGTAGTCACTTGTAACCCACACTATTGAGGTGAATGGAGGTGAAGCAAATTGCTAATTAATTGCAGTTTTTTTAAATTATTTGTGCCAGTGTAAATTTATCCAACCTCGGACTAGTCATCGCAAAACATATAATCCATTGGAAACAACTGTTATGTCCCCATCTTCTTCCTCTACCCCCGCCCCCCTCCCCTCTCTTTCTCACATGCTGTCACCTGGCTTCAACCTGGTAACTCCCGCACAACATCGAGCCTGCTACCGCTGCGCAGATCCGTATGTCATCCCCATCTTGCCAACATATTCAGACTTCAGAGCTTGACAAGTTGAATCGCCATGCCACTGATAATGGTGTTGACCACAGGGGTCAAAATTGTAAATAGTTTTGGTCCCAGTCAAATTTGGGTTGCATGAAAAAGATTAAAATGTTAAAATGCACAAGGAAAATATACCTGATTTGAGCTGGATGAAGATGGTGTCTGCGTTGGCAGCTGTAGGTTTTGTTGATATTGCTGGTGCTGATCAACCAAGGTCTTAATAGCAAACTCCAACTGTGGCTCAATTGGTCCCTTCATCATATTGTAGTAGTCATTCTGCTCAAACAATACCAGGATCAAAAAACCAAAAGGGTGTAAACAGCAAGATTTATTTTTGCTCCACAGAAATGTACTTGATCTCTAGTAGACTAAAGCTTTGGAGAACTAAAAGGGAAGGGGTTAGCAATACCTTGTTTGGGAATGTTCTGTACAAGATGTCCTCAAGCCGCTTTGCCAGTTCTGGCAACCGCTTCCCCCACTCAGTTGACATCTGTTCCCTTCCCATATACAACATGTTCGTTTGGTCGTATTTGGCTTATAAGCTATGGCTTATCAGCCAACGAATAGTATTTTTCTCTCACATCAAACCAGCCAACAGTACTTTCAGCCATGGTTTATAAGCCAAACCAGCCCAAACGAACAGGGCGATAGTCGAATCTACCAATTTAAGATTAAGAACAGTACAAAAAGTAAGTCATATATGTTCTATTTGAGAAAATCAGCCACAAACCTAAACTTTGGATGCTTAGGAGTTATGAGGGCTATTCAACTAATTTCAAAATATAAATGGCAGTCAATGACATAAGTATCAATTGTTGCCTTTGTAATTATGGAAATGAAATAATTCTAGGAGTATAAAGTTTATGGTACTCCCTCCGTTCCAAATTATAATACGTTTTGGCTTTTTTAGATACATTATTTTTATTATATATCTAGACATAGTGTATATCTAAGTGCATAGCAAAAACCACGTATCTAAAAAAGCCAAAATGTCTTACAATTTGGAATTTAGGGAGTAATGGTCCCGTTCGTTGGTCTGAACTTTGGCTGAAACTGACTGAAAAACACTGTTCCGGCTGAATTGTTGTGAGAGAAAAACACTGTTCCGGCTGAAAAAATAAGCCGAACAAGCCAAATTTAAGACAAGCGAACGGGCCTGCCACTTTAGTTTGGATATGCTATCGTTCAGCCAATCGAGACTCACTAATTCACCACAATTCTTTTTAGGGTCAAGAGGTTAGGGGTGGGACCAACACATAATTCATTAAAGGGGATTTCGGCAAGCCAAAACACATAACATCAACATGGAGAGGAACTAAAAGGATTAATTTCAATTTTCATGGACGATAGAGCTAATCTCAATCCTTTCGCGCACAAATAGTTTACTTAGTCAAAGTCAAATGTAACTCATGGCCTACAAAATAGTTTACTTAGTCAAAATCAACACTAATAAATGCTTACATTTTTCGCGCATAGCAGTTTGTAGCATGACAAATTGCTGGTCCGTTCCTGACATGGCTGCCATATCCTGCATCAGCTGGTGCGGCAGGATCCCATCGGCGCCGCCAACACCAACAACGACCCCGCTGCCAGAGACCTGATTCATCTGCGCTGCCTGCCCAGACATCTGTGGGTTTTGTTGATTCTGAGCGCTCAGTGTCCTAATAGCAAACTGCAAATGTGGCTCAATTGGTCCCTTCGTCATATTGTAGTAGTCATTCTGCTCAAACAATACCAGGATCAAACAACCAAAAGGGTGCAAACAGCAAGATTTATTTTTGCTCCACAGAAATGTACTTGAACTCTAGTAGATTAAAGCTTTGTAGAACCAAAAGGGAAGGGGTTAGCAATACCTTGTTTGGGAATGTTCTGTACAAGATCTCCTCAAGCCGATTTGCCAGTTCTGGCAACCGCTTCCTCCACTCAGCTGACGTCTGTTTCTTTCCTATACTCGAAGCTGCCGATTTAAGATTAAGAACAGTATTAAAAGGTAAGTCATATATATGTTCTATTTGAAAAAATCAGCAGCAAACCTAAACTTTGGGTGCTTAGGAAGGTGACTCAACTAATTTCAAAATACAAAAGGAAGTCAATAACTTAAGTATCCATTCTCGCCTTTGTAATTATGGAAAGGAAATAAATTTATGAGTATAAAGGTTATGGTAATATTTATTGTCAGTGCATCTTAACAATTTGGGCCTGCCACTTTAGTTTAGAAATGCTATCGTTCAGCCAATCGAGACTCACTAATTCACCACAATTCTTTTTGGGGTCAAAGGTTAGGGGTGGGACCAACACATAATTCATTAAAGGGGATTTCGGCAAGCCAAAACACATAACATCAACATGGAGAGGAACTAAAAGGATTAATTTCAATTTTCATGGACGATAGAGCTAATCTCAATCCTTTCGCACACAAATAGTTTACTTAGTCAAAGTCAAATGTAACTCATGGCCTACAAAATAGTTTACTTAGTCAAAATCAACACTAATAAATGCTTACATTTTTGGCGCATGGCAGTTCGTAGCGTGACAAATTGCTGGTCCGTTCCTGACATGGCTGCATCAGCTGGTGCTGCAGGATCTCGTCAGCGCCACCAAAACCAACAACGACACCACTGCCAGAGACCTGATTTATCTGCGCTGCCTGCCCAAACATCTGTGGGGTTTGTTGATTCTGAGCACTCAGTGGCTGCAATTGTGGCTCAACTGGTCCCTTCATCATATTGTAGTAGTCATTCTGCTCAAACAATACCAGGATCAAACAACCAAAGTGGTGAAACACTAATGTTTACTCTTGCTCCCCAGAAAGTGCTTGATCACAAAAGGACCAGAGCAGAGCATTGGAAAAAGAGAAGGGGAAAACACACAGCAATACCTTGTTTGGAAATTTTGTATTCAAGGTCTCCTCGAGCCACTTTACCAGTTCCGGCAACCGCGGCCGCCACTCAGCCAACGATGGTGTGCTTCGCACATACTCAAGTCTGCCCATACAAGAATAGTCATAAACCCAGTGCCATGTGCAATTCCTAATAGATTTAAAGGGAACTCAGTAACATACTAATATAAGTAGCAGAAGGATAATAAATCCATTATATTGTCGCCTTGGTAATCTCTACCACTATTCAATGCACCGCTTGTGAACTTAAGCCACCTCAACATCACAGTTATGTGAACTCTCCTAAGTATACCAAAGTAATTACACCCAGCAGCGACTAACCTTTCAAATAAAAGGACAAGATTTACTCTGGCCTCTTCTTTCTCTTGCTCACTCAAGATTGCTGGAACCAAACCTCATCACTCATCCCACTCATCCCGCACCCACCCCAGCAGCGCGCAACGCTCAGCCAGGGTTCGATTCCATCCCCGCGCACCTGCTCCCCATTTTCTTCTCCTGGAAAAAACAAAAGGCGGCCGCAGACGACGCAGGAGTAGGGCACGGAAGGGGCGACGACCCTCAAGGCGCTCGGCACGACCGAGAGCGCGGCGGTCGGCGACTCAAAACCCCCATGCGCGACTCCTCTCCCGCCCCATCCCCGGCGACGGAAAGATCCGCTAGGACGAGTGGCGACGACCACCAACGCCTCCGCCGTCGGAAGCAGCTACGTCACCCCTTCCGCGCCCCCGTCGAGGGGCTCGAGCCAGATCCAGGGCCTCGCCCGCCATCCCCGCCGTCGCGGCCCCATCCCTGCTGCGCGCTCGTCAGGGTCGCCGTACCCCCGAGCCCCCATCCCTGCTGCGCGGCTGTCCTGGACGCCGTCCCCGCTGCGCGCTCGTCGGGATCGATGTAACCCCGAGCCACCATAATCGTCGTCACCACCCCCGTCGTCATGGCCGTCGTCCCTGCCTCCACCGCCCACGAGCTCAAACAGAAGCAACCCAAGCAGATTAGGGTTCGAGCCCTTCGCGACCATGTTCCGAAGCTGCCAGGGGCGCGGCCAGGCTCGCGGCCTCCAGGCAGGGGTGGGGGCCTCCAGGATAGGTTGGGGCGCGGCCAGGCACACCGGCCTCGCCTCCGACGACGGCAGCAAGCTCAAGATGCTGCTACTCAAGGCCTTGGGCCCTGTTTAGTTCCCCCATTCCAGAATTCGACACTATACAAAAACAAGATTCTCCGTCATATTAAATTTGCAGTATATGCATAGAGTACTAAATGTTGACGAACTAAATATTGATGAAATTAAAAACTAATTGTACAGTTTAGTTATACTTTGCGAGATGAACGTTTTGAGCCTAATTAGTCAACGATTGGATAATTATTACTAAATAAAAACAAAACGGTACTATAGCTACAGTGCTGCCGGAAATTCGGCGGCGCCGATTCGGTGGCCGAACTAAACGAGGCTTTGTTTAGATTGCAAGTTTTTTCACTCTCTCTATCACGTCAAATCTTTGGACACATGCATGAGTATTAAATGTAGATAAAAAAATAATTAATTACACAATTTGATTGTAAATTACGAGATAAATCTTTTGAGTCTAGTTAAGCCATGATTGGACAATAATTGTCAAATACAAACAAAAGTACTACATTGCCAAATACTGATTCCTAACCCCGATCTAAACTAATTCACTGGTGTTGAGAACGGATGGGTTGCTTTAGGTTTTAGTAGGTTCTGAGATATGGTGGCACCATTTGTGTATGGGAGAATTATGTATTTGGTACTAAAATAAATTGGTCTTTCATATTTTATCCTAGAAAATTTGAACTTCCTTAACTAGCATCAACTTAAAATTTTCTTTTATAAATAGCACTGCCGTCCATTTGATACACTAACGGTGTTAAGTGACAGCTAAAATAACATGTCTTCCCTTCCATGTAGTAGCAACACTTAGAACTGAACATGTTGTCAAATAAAGAAAGCATAAATATCACAAATATATTTGTGAATTAAAACATGACATTTTGATAATTGAAGAGTGCAAACAAAATAATCAATAATTTCAAATACTAAGATAAGAACACATACAAAAAATAATAAATAAATTTCAGGCACAAGCTTACATCGTAGACCGTACTGAATTAGGAGTATAACTTGGAAAGAGCCTATTCTGCTTTCCCGCCGGCGTGACGCCCAAACACTGTCGTCGTCACGGCCGGCCGGCGTGCTAACTCCATAGAGGTGTTGTGCTGCGTCGTCTGCGTGCGTGTACACTGGCCAGCGCGCTGCTGGGACCATCGCTTCTCGGCCGGATGCTCCCGCACGGCGGTGAACTCTTCGCCATGCCGGAGGGGTGGGTGCAGATAACCACCATCGGCGGGTACGCCTTCATGCTGCAAATCTTCGTCATCGGCGTGAAGACGGACCTGGGCATGATCGTCAAGTCCGGCAAGAAGGCCGTGGCCATCGCCTTCTTCGGCACCATCACGCCGCACCTGGCCATGTACGCTGCCGGCGCCGCGCTCAAGCCGCGCGTGCCGGTGGCGTGGAAAGCCACCTTCATGCTCACCAACCTCAACGTGTGGTGGTCGCTCTCGTGTTAGCAACCTGTAGCTGGATTGTAGAGAATAGAGGGGAATTAGAAGAACAGCAGTAGGAGCTCAAGGATTTGGGAGGAAGATGAACAGTGGAGAGAGAGAGAGGAAGGAAACCTGTTTGTATTCTGTTGTTTGATGATCTTTCCAGCTGGTGCTCCTGCGCTCTTGTAGGTGACGGCCTGTGGTCCAGGCCAATGCTTGACATCCAGGCCACTTTGATAAGGTCTGCCACTTGAACTGTATTACCAATGAAAGATGGCCAGGGTGTTGGCCTAAGTTGAACTCCATTGCCCTGCGTCCCAAACTGCTCCGGTGGCGGCCATGGTTGCCTATGCGGCACTGCATCCCAGCTACGACAGGATGGAGGCGAGAAACAGCTCTGTATGCTCTTGTCAACCAAGGATTGAGCTGAGGGCACACATTCAGTACATAGCATGTTTGACATATGCATGGGAGGTGGCCACGGTATCTCTAAAATATGCTTAGCCATTTCCTCAAACACCTCATGGGCCTCTTGAATGACAGAGACAGGCCCAAACGCAGCAACTCCATTGGAGTGAGGAGGGTAGATGATAGTGTTGTACCTTCTCGGCATCAAACACCACTTGCGCTTGAATGGAGATGGAAGCAGGCCTAAATGTAGTTGGCATGGTGGGGTCGATGCAGGTGGCGACACGGACGGAGAGCTTGGACGGGAACGCGTTGGCGTACTCGAAGGAGATTTGTCTCGCCGCCGAGCAATGGCTGACCGTCGTTGTGGAGGCAGTCGTCATGGCCCTGGTAGACGGCGATGTCCTCCGCGGCTGCGCACCCCTCGTCCATCCGGCTTTTCCGTATCGGGCCTCCTGCTCCTCCACCGCCTCCAGCGACTCCTGGCGAGCAGAGGATCTGGCGGGGCAGTGGCGCTGGCACCGGCACGGGCACGGGCTAGGCGCCGCGTCGGACATCCAGCGGGCATGGGCACCCCGCGTCCATTGCTGCGCGATCTGCAACCGACGGCCGCGGCCGCCCCGCATCCTCCGCGTGAGGGCACGCGTGGGGCCGTGGGGGCGTGCGCGGCCGGCCCTGGCCACCGCCGGCCGATCCCTCCTCTGCCTCTGCCTGCGTGACACGGCGCGTGCCGAGGGGCAGGGGTATTTTGGTCTCCCTCGAAATGAACTGACAAGTTGAACACAGTCAACTAACAGATGCCTGGTCGAAATGGACGGCAGTGCCATTTATAGAAGAAAATTTCAAATCGATGCTAGTTAAGGAAGTTCAAATTTTCTAGCGCCAAATATGAAAGACCGATTTGTTTCAATGCCAAATATATAATTCTCCCTTTGTGTTTACTCGCCCACATGTTTGTGTTTACTCGCCCACATTTCGTTTGATGAAATGTCTCACCTAATAAACAAATAAACAAGTGAGCCTTGTATCTTGGTTATAGGCCTATCTTACTTTTCTACGGCCCTTAGTACGCACGGTGGCCTCAAAAAAAATTAACAAGTGTCAAGTGTGTGCAATCACACCACTTGATCAACAAAATACAGTAAGAAAATCATATCACAAAAGGGGCGTTGTCCTTTGCTCGTAGCTGGGCAACATGTTGTTTTCTGACAGTTTAAATCATTTGATTTTTAATTTTCTATCCTATTTTTAACAGGAAGTAGAGGTATAGTCTCAGATCAGAGGCTGATTATCTGCTTTACTGGTATCAAATATATGGATGCAATGTTATCTCACGTTGTAGGCAAAGGACAAGGCCTATTTCTTTTGGGGGTGCTTCAGTGCTTTTCTACACTTCTGATAATCTGAATATTTGGTCTGTACTACTGCTACTGGCTGATTTAATGTTGTTATGTTATCGATTTGGAGCACATTGTTTCTTATTATTTGCTACGGTCATGACCTCCCACTTCTGCTCAAAATGACATTGGAAATGTCATGGATCCAGATTTTTTGGTAACCTTTGCATTCTTATATGATAATGTTGTTTGCAGGAGGAAGCTGCCGCGGCCCCTGAGTTTGCCGCAATCACTGATTACCAAGGAGCTGATCAGTGGGGTGGTGACCAGTGGACCTCTGATGTTGCTGTGCCGCCTGTTGCTCCTACTGGTGCTGATTGGGGTGTTGCTCCTGGTATATACTGTTACCTGCTCATTTTAGAATTTCCTCATCTTCTTGCTTGCTCCTACTGGTTGGGACCAAGCAACCCAGCCGACTGCCCAAGGCTGGGAGTAGGCATAGTCCATTCTGAGACTTGTCTTCTGCGGCTTAAGTTTCAGTATTTTTTCTGAAGTATGAATGTCCAAAATCTGATGCCATCTTCTATAGCTATGCTTTGCTTTGAACACTTATGTTTGAGGGCTTTCTAGCTGAACATGTTGTCCAACATTGCCGCTATGATGGAGAGAGCTGCACTGCCAACGTATTTTTTTTTACACTTTCCAACTTCCACTGTCATTACAATTTCCAGATTGCCAATGTTCTACCTTCCAACAGAAATCAGCATTGAGTGTGCTGAATTAATTAAGGATTGATGCTCTGTTATCTAGCTAATTAGTTATACCATCAGCAATCTGGACATCAGCAATGTATGACCCAAATAATGTTCTGTATGGGTGACAGCATGTTATATCTGAGATACACAGTATTTTGTAGCAATTCCGATCCTTAGATTATTATGCAACCAAGACAATATTTGTTCATTATTCCTTCTAATATATGATTTGTAACAATTCTGATCCTTACATTATTATTTGTTTATTAAAGTCAAATTTTTAGGTGGTCTGTCATGGGGGATAGACGACCAACCCGCCCTGCATTTAGCGACATATCAAACATCATTGGACGGGGTATGTTAGCTGCCATGGTTCCTGGTCAGTTTCTCAGATTTTTTTGCGAAACTGTGACACACATTATATACGTGAAGGTGAACCTGCAGATGATGAAGAGAGAAAAAAGAGGGAAGAAAGGAATAGAAAACAACGTGAATACCGCGCACGGAAAAGGGCCGAGGAAACCACCGAACAAAGAGGAGCGGAATAGAAAGCAACGTCAATACTGTGCAAGGAAAAAAAACACCGGCAATACTAACGACTCGTCGACTCCTGATCATGGTATCCGCAATCTGATCATGTATACTATTCTTCTTTGTTTATGCATCGAAATGAGTAACACGCTTAATTTTTATACACCCAGAACCATGTGATGTAGAACCTATATCCGGTTGCACAGATGTTAAAATGACAGAAGCAGTATATTCCACCTTGGCGCCATCTCGGTTGGGTACGTGGTCGCTGTCGATGCAATTGATTATAATTCTATAGGATGACCTATTAGGTTTGTTTCAGAGAAACAATCTCTGTCATTTCTTAAATTAGATGGCTGCAGCAGGCTATGGTGGCGTCAGTATTAGTTCTGCAAAGTTGAGTAAGTCTTAGCTTCTCAGTTCCAGCTCTAAGCGAATGCAAATTGTAAAGATTGAAAATTGGATAAATGGTGGCAACAAAGTTGAAGATGAGGTCCAAGGCTATCTGCAGGTATCTCTAGCTTCCTTTTTTCACTCACTCTGATTTTTTTCCGAAAGTTTTACTATGCAGCTTACAATCGGCTGCAAGTTCAGATCTATATATGCAGCAGAAAATTTGTTCTTAGATGGGCCTATAAGAGATTGAAAAATTGTACAGACAGAAAATTGGTTAAATGGCTTGCTCTCTGCATATATATGCACATGATATGCTATAGGTTGCTAGCTATTTCTAAATTTGAAGATGGAAGAAGATTTTGCAGCTTCTGAAAATTTAACCATGGGAGAAGATTTTGCAGCAAATGAAAATTTCAGTGAGCCAAGGGTGTAATTTAGCCCATTTGGACTCTGGGGTTTTGTGTGTTTGTGATTTTTACATCTAACCTACTGTAGGACCTTTTTCAGGTTTCGGAAGATCAGCCCAGAGGGTAAGGTGCATGTGTATAACGGTGCTGATGGCAAATGGATTGCTAATTCTGAAGTGATCACCCAAGTCATTGAGTAGAAGTACCCAACTCCATCTCTGATCACCCCTCAATGTAGTAAGTTCAACTGGTGCTTGTTTCTGAAGATCCTTGCTATATATTTAGCCCTGTAATTTTCATAGGAGTTACCTCCTAAAGGAAAAAAGGAAGTAATGCATTTATCAGGTATATACAGATCATAAGTTTCAGTGAGAAGCAGAATCTGTCATGCAATTGATTTTTAGCCTGCAAAATGCTTGTAAATTTATCAGGTGGCTAGAATTGAGAATTATCAGGTAGTTAGAATTGATTTTTAGCCTGCAAAAGGAAGTAATACTTGTTTCATTTGCCTGTAGCTCCAAGAACCATACAGTAGACAGGTGACAACAAATAAGCTTGGTCTTTGTTTCCATTGACGGAATCGGAAGACATCTGAGGTACCTGGGTTACTATGTTGAAGGGTGAAATAGTTGCTAGGAATTATCAAAAGTCGTCAAATGTTTAGTGTAGTTTTGACGTGTTCTTGAGACATGTACATTTGTATGTCTGTGATGTGATTCCCTGTTATTCTATCTACTCTGAACTCATCCATCATGCCACAAGAACTAATGGTTCGTGATGTTAGGAAAGCTGTCTTAACTGTTCAATTGCAACCTTGTCATTTTTCTTTTACATGAAAAAAATTGGTGCTGCATTTAGCTTCCTAACACTTTTGGTTGTTTCCATGAATGTGAAAACATTATGCCCGGAGAACTCCAAGATCTACTTAAGCAATTCAGAACTTATTTGTAGTATGCGAGACATGACTTTATTATGCCTTCTTATGCATGAGTGTATTCCGGATTATATGTATGGTGATATACAATTACGTGCGACTAAAAACTATGGAAAAAATGTCGTCGTTTGGTTGAAAATGGTTGTTTTCAAGTGCATCCTTAGAATGAAGTCGTGGTGTTAGCACGGGCACTATACTAGTTACGGAAAGGAAATAACTCTTGTGGCATAAAAAGGTTAATATGAGAGGACAAAGATGTAGTTCAGCCAGAGGTGCCTCACCAATCCAGTAAAATTACTCTCCTCTCTAAACCTTAGTGAAACACATACATAGAAGGAAAAACTGAGCAGAACTAGTACCATGACGACTGTGATCGGTAGAGTCAACGCTGGACAGTAAAAAAAAAAACTTACATCCTCATGCGCATGGTGGTACGCAGCTGGTCCATCACCGGGATGAGGCCAGCCGTATCCTCCACCGGCTGCCCGTTGGCGCCGCTGCGGTGAATCTGCCCCGACATCCTTGACAGGTGAGGGATGCGGTGGTGATGATGGGACGACCGGATCAGCCGTACGACGGCAAGCGGCGGCCATGGACGGCAGCGGGGAGAAGCGGGACGTGGGCGATCTTCCGATCTGGGGCTTGGGGTTTGGTGGAGGCTGAGCAACCGAGGAAGTGAATGTGAAATAGGCGGGGAAAGCACCTGAGGCTTGTCGACCGTGTTCCGTGGACCGACTCTGGGTCTGTCTGCACCCGCTGTGGGTTGGCTCGTCGCGAGCTGCGGGTGGCCCCGGGGAGTGAGCTTCGATAGAGTTTACTTTCTCCTCGTTCCGAATTATCAAACTGTAAATCTTTTGATTTTATATATATATATATATATATATAGTGTTATATTTATATAGACATATACTACGTCTAAATATATGTATCTAGAAAAATCAAAATGACTACATATATATATACTACGCTAAATATAGTATCTAGAAAAATTAAAATGGCTTATAATTTAGAATGGAGAGGTAGTTAATTTATGACAACTCTAGAGGTGCAAGCGAACGCTAGACCAGTTGGTCTAGCTGTGCGTTTTGCACCTTGCTGGCCAGAGTTCGAACCCCCTTGAAGCGGATTTGTTGGCCGGAGGAAGCGTGGTTTATCTGCGCGTTGAAAAAAAATCTTCTCGTCTGTCCCACGCCAAAGCATAGGTCTAAGGTCAGTCCAGTCTCACGGGAGCTACGGTGCCACTGTGTATGGGTGGGGCAAAGGTTCGAAGGTTTTTTCGATTTGCATGAGAAAGTCTTCTTCTTAAGGACAATACGCGGGACTGTCTTAGCCTGTGGGTCGAGTTTTTTTTTTAAGACAACTCTAGAGGTTACCCCTCCGTCCTGGGGTATAATTGCCTGTGCTCTCGACGTAAGATATAGTTGACTGTGCTCTCTGATTCAGAGTTTTGGGCTTTACACGTCTACAGTGACAGAGAGAAGCAGCTTTATTAGAGGTGAAGTATGCAGTGATCCATCCTCACTGGTAAAGAGCGACGCTCACAAGGAGAAAGCTTCAGCTTACTGCCTCTCCTGAACAGAAATACAGAACTAGATAAATCACCACAACCTATGCCCTATTTCATAAATCACCAGAACGAAGCCATCTCACCACCAGAACGAAAATTCACTTTTGGTAAGACACTGGCTGTTGTGGCTCTTGTTTTCTACAGGAATTCAGGTTACATGCACCGGCTACTGGCAAAAATCCTAGCGCCTACTCACACACGTCATCAAAATTCACTTTTGGTAAGACACTGGCTGTTGTGGCTCTTGTTTTCTACAGGAATTCAGGTTACATGCACCGGCTACTGGCAAAAATCCTAGCGTCTGCTCACACACGTCATTTTGCCGTCAATGATGATCGGCTCCAGTATTGCGAACCTACGCTGCTTTGCTTCTGGAACCATGAACATATGTGTGCATGAGTTTAAGAATGCTCTATATATGTAAATTATATGTTCTGATTGAAACGCATGAACCGAGCAGATGCAGCAATTGAGGATTTCCATCAGCTGAACAATCTGAAAAAGCAATGACAGCACGCATCTACACTTCAAAAATCTATGGTACATTACCAAGGTAGCCACCGCCTACTGCACGAATATCCAACAGGAATAACTTCACTCAATTACATCAAGCCAAGTAACAAACAGTCAATGACATCAGCTAAATCACTTCTACGAGATACAAAAAAACCATTCTGGTGCCGTACATGCTCTATCTCAGCTATAAAACGCGGACTAGACCATGGACCAGTTAGCATCAGGAAAGATTGTACAGATCAGCGTGCTCCAAACTTGTTGAATGCTGTGTCACATCTTGAAGTGCTGCCCAACGGCTCGAACTGGATACAGCCTTGAAGCAAAGAGCACCGGACAGTTGCATTTCCCAGACCAGTTCCTTCACACTAAGCCGTGGGCTTAGATGATTTTGTTCCTCATGTCTTCTAGCTTCTTCAGGATCTCACCAGGAGTTCTGTCCAGCTCATCAGCAATCTTCCTCTGCATATCAGCTGGGAGGGAGGGATACTGCTCGCAGAGATCACCATCTATCACATCCTGTAACGGACATCACATCAGTAACAGCATGTTTCAAACTGCATTTGCAGTTCAGCTGTAACAACAAACAAATAAATTAAAGTCATGGGCTAATGTGAATGAGCTGCAACCCACATCAGCATGGTTTTCATAAACTCCAACTGATTCCAAATGTAAGTCATTTATGGCATTGATAGTCTACACTCCACAAGGTGAAACTTTGACTGGCAATTTCTATGAAAACAAATTTCAACAGAGATACTATATATTGTGAAATTACTTTTCTTGATGAATCTAGTAGCATCAACCTTATGTTGTAAACCTATTTACATTTCCAGCTATGAGTGGTCAAAGTTAAAATTGCTTGACTTAGATCAAATCTAAAACGACCCCCAAGGGAGTAGTAGCTTACATACAAGAAATTAACTGGCTGACAAAAGTCAAGTTCAGTGCAGGTAGTGAAGACCTGTGTTGTCATGACATTAAGTAGAACCACTGGACTCTAATTCACTGCAACTACAGGAAGTGAACAATCCGAATATAACTTAAATATATATGCATTAATCGCAAACCAAGAACGTCAATGCCATGCTAGAGGGGCTCATAAGACTTCATCAAGTTACTCAATATGACATGCGAGTTTATACCAAGTCCAGTGGAAATGAATTTTCCATTTGCTAAATTTATGGTGGTGAAGGGCGGGCCTGGTGCAAGCGGTAGTCTCTTACCGCCTGTGACCGGAAGGTCCCGGGTTCGAGTCGCGGTCTTCTCGCATTGCACAGGCGAGGGTAAGGCTTGCCACTGACACCCTTCCCCAGACCCCACACAGCGCGGGAGCTCTTTGCACTGGATGCGCCCTAAATTTATGGTGCTATTCTATATGTGTGCAGTGTGGGAACCATCCATTACCCATGCACTGGGTTCCAATGGTTTTTCAAGGTTAGACTGCTACAAAGTCAAGAGCACAACTAACTATTTGTGCAAGGCTGCCACAAGAATGCTAGATCAGCCTTTTCTCATGCTAACATAATGCACTTGGTGACATTATAGAATATTAGAATCAGAGTATATATATTGCCTGGTTCACAAATCCAATGCAAGGAACATTTTACCTTCACTGGAAAATAAGCAGATCTGTAAGCCATGTGATCTCTTCCACATAATGGTGGATGCTCCTGGCGGAGATGCATCTCCAAGTGAGAGAAGAAGTCAACATCTTCCCTGGAGGTGAATGCAAGCAGTGCTCCCACACTGCCCATCACAGTCCCATAAATAAGACATTCACCTCCACCAGGAATCAAAGAGGCTTTCTGCAAACATGTTACAACATCACCGACATGAAACTGCACAATCTCCTCAACTTTGTTAGGGGCACCATTTAACTTCCCTTGCTCCCATTTAATCTTGCCTCCAGTTGGGTCTTCTTCAATCTCATCTGAGAGATCCTGAGGAAGACGAGCAAAATATATATTCCCAAACTTATCTGCTCCAGCCATAGTGTCAAAATCTATGTGTTGTGCTGCTGTAAGCCATCTGGGAACACTGTCATCAGCAAATATATAGAGTTGGTTTTCATCTCGTCTGTACTTGCAATAGTGAAATGACTGCAAAAGAAAATGGCACCATACAGAAAGTATATCAGAGATAAAGGAAGGAAGCCAAGGGGGATCTGGTGAATGACATGCTACTGCATAAGCTGAACAATGGTCATAAGGAACCCAGTCAATCAATATTAGAGGTAATCCTACAACAAAATATCAGAAAACACAAAGGAAAAAAATATGAAAAATACTCTAGGAGATACAGATACATGTTATATATACAGTATTCTACATGATTCAAGTATGTCAGACAATTCGCTTCAAGCTCCTACACTAGTAAATTGAACAGATCATATGCTGTTAAATCTAATTAAATACAAAAAATGTGTCACATACTTCAAATGAAATCACTGTGAACGCCATAACTAGGTCTAAGGGGTTGACAACTATAACATGTTGTCAACCTTAGAAAGCACATCCATGTGAAAGAACTGACAATCAAGGGAATTCAGCAGAACAGAACGAAGATTGACAGCGTACCTCTTGCATATCACCAACATAGATCCTATCACGGTAGGTATGAATAGACACTATTGTCCTCGGAAAAAGCTTGTTTTCACATTTTCTGAGCAACTTTCTCTTCCCCAGATCATATAGTCTGAGCACTGAACCAACACCTGCAAGTAATCGTCCCTGGAATTGGCACAACGCAAGAGGTACTTCCTCCACTTGTGTCTTGTGTAGAAGTTCAAGTGACCTCCCTTCGTCCACAAACTTATATACGTGGATGAATCCACCAGCAAGGGTCCTCCTTGGCCAGAACTGCAATCCCTTGGCAGTGCCAACAGCCAGTAGAGTTCCGTGCTCCTTATCATGGAAATTCACAGTGCAAATACTGACAGCAGCCTCATTTTCCTGCAATTCCAGCAGACAGGTTGTGTCTCTACTCCTTGGATCAAGGATCCTAATGCAGGAAACCCACCTCTCAGATTCAGCCTTTGGATAACCATATTGTTCATCAGGAAACGTGTTACCCTCAGCACCATCTTCTTGACCATCACCATTCTCCATTGGATCACCATTATTCGCATTTCCATTCTCCGCTGCACCAGAAGCCTCAAGGCACTCTTTCTTAGCAGCTTCTCGCTCTTCTGCACTGAACGCACCCTTATCACTCTCAATGACAGCAATATATTTTTTCTTTGGTAGAATCACAAACTTCCTTGGGGTGTAGCGTAGAGGGATAGCCGTCTCATTGAAAGTCTCCCCCAGGCGCTCAATGGTGAAAATACGTAGGGCATCTCCCGCAACAGCAACTACACCTTCTGAGCACTGATCAGAAGAAAATGATGCTGCAGATTCGAGCGTATCACAGGACAATGGTGTCAAGAGAAAATGGCCTTGATGTATATAACCCAGCCAAGGACGGCTGGACAGGCAGAGCATTGCTTGCCTGTGGCTAACTATACAAGGGAATAGCTTTGGAGGTCTCAGGCCAAGGAATCGAGAACGTGTGTCCGATAGCTGACCCGTAACCATGTCGACGTTGGTCCGGAAAAGTACACCATTCTGCAAACCAGCATTGAGGAAAAGATTGGCTGGATAGTCTGCACCATCCTCACCACCAATAGAGGCCTGGACCTCCAAGAATAAAAGTGACTCCGGTGCCGATGATACACTCTGGACACTTAGAGGCTGCAAGCAATCGTCAGGGTCCAGTGAGAGGATACGGATGGTGTTATCATAGGATCCTACAGCAAGAAATCTTGACCTTTGCCTCCCCTCAGGGACCGGCGCAATGGCCAGGCACGCAACATCACCAGACATGTCCTGCTTCTCCACCTCCATGAGCTGACCAGTCATGTCCATCTCAAAATAGATGAGCTCTCCACCACTAAGAGCGATTACCACCTGGAGACGGTTTGATCCAACCTTTGTAATAGTTTTCTTTCCAGGCGTCCTCCACTCATTGACACGACCATCCTCCCTGATGTGCCGGATGCCATTTGGGTGGACCTGCATTAGAGAGTCCTCACCAAGGAGCGTGACTGCAAGGGAGTGCGTGGTGTCCAGGAACTGGCTGTCACTGACTTCTTCAATGGTCTCACCAATAGAGAGCACAAGTGTTACATTAGTAAAGGACACAACAATGTAAGCATCAAACATGTCATTGATATTCTTCTTGACAGTCCACACAGCAATAGGCTCGGCAGGGAGCATTGATCGGGCCATCTCACTGATGGCAAGGCCAGGCCTCAGGATGCGCAGCGTGGAGCGTGGACCACGGCCACAGGCAGTGAACAACTGGGGTGTTTCCTCGTCAAATAAATTCGCGACACGCATGTCCATGACTGGCATGAGGCTCTCAATCTCATCTATGCGCATGAGGTTCTTCAATGCCCTTGGCTGAAAGAAAACTGGCTGGAATCCCTCCTCTGTCTCCATCAGTGTTGCAGAAGAGGACTCGACATCCGCATCTCTACCAATATCACGGAACTGGTAAAGTGCATGGTTGCCAAACTCAGAAGCAGCAAAGAGGAAACCAGATCGCAGCACACAGACAGCTGATGTCACTGGTATGGTGTCAAAGTATTTGATCCTGAGCTCACTAACAGTATCCCCACTATGATCAAGGTCAACCTTGAAGATGTCACCATACTCAGTCTGTAGCAGGAAGAAGAACATACTCTTTTGTTTGTGTGGTGCGGCAGCAACAATGAGGACGCCCCGCTCAGCAGGGAGGTCAGCACGGCGTGGAATCACAGCACGAATCTCTGGGTGACCCTGGTTCCGGTACAGCACGAAATTGTCACAGCACACGAGAACCCCGCTCGGACCGTCACCACCACCAGGGACAGTCACGAGAAGATTGGCGCCATTATCAATCGGTTCAGAGACCTTGCGGGAGACATGGTTGAGCCCCAGGTCAAGCTCGTAGAAGGTGAGGAGCTTTTGCGCCTGGTTGGCGGCCTGCCCCGTGGGGTCGCGGTCAGACTCGGCGTACTCGAGCTCGATGGCGGCGAAGACGGGGTTGTCGAACCCGCAGTCAAGCGCGGCGAGGGCGAAGGTGAGGGTGTTGGACTTGTGCGCCTCGAGTGGGGACGAGATGGTGAGGCGCGCGGCGGCGTCGCGGTTGAGGACGTAGACGAGCTTCTGCTTCTCGAGCGCGGCGATGCAGAGCGCGCGGCCCTTAGGGTCGACGGCGAGGAGCTGGCCGGGGACGATGCGGCGGCAGCCCGACTTGCCGAAGGTCTCCTGGTGGACCTTGTCGAGGCGGTTGCGGTCCGGGGAGTACTCGAGGATGACGAGGCGGCCCGAGTCGGAGCCGACGACGAGGTAGTCCTTGTTGGCGCCGGTGAGGCGGAACTGCGCGAGCGAGCGGATGGCGCCGAAGACGTCGACGGAGAGGAGCGTGCGGAGGCGGCCCGTCTCCGGGTCCGGGCGGAGGAGGTCGAGCGTGCTGCCCCGGGCCACGGCGATCTCCTGCGTGGAGCCGGACCCGGACACGGAGGCGGCCGACTTCTTCGAGTCCCGCCCGCTGAAGCTGCCGATGACGGCGCACACCGCGCCCGTCGCGCGCTGCAGCGTCAGGTTGTAGAGGTACATGGCTGCTGCGGCGAGGCGCCCCTCCTCCTCCGGCGACTGAGGCGGCGGCGGGGTCGGGGTTGGGGGACAAGGGTAGGGAGATCTAGGGTTTTAGAGTGGGCGCCTGGGCGGTGGGGCGGGCGGGCGGCGCTCGAACGGTGGGGAAATTCGGCGGCTTATCAGATCGGACGGAGGCAGGGCCCGACCGAACCGTTGCGGGCCTTGCGGTTGCGGCTCGGTGCCATGCCAGATGCCGCCACGCTGAAGTCCTGAGTCCTGACACGCTGAGTTTTTTTCTTTCTTTCTTTTTCTTTTTGTTTTTTTGAAACGATTTTCTTTTTGTTTTTTGCTATATGATTCTGTATTTCTGTATTAAAAACAGGCAACTCATCAAAAATCGAATAAAAGGATATTTTATTAGAGAACAAGAGCAGAGCACGAGACTGGCCTAACCAAACTACAACTTGAAAATTACCCATATTACAACCACATAATACTCTTTTTTTCTCAAACACGCAAAATGCTTGCGCGTCTTTATACTCAGGAAAAAGAAGTTTACAGTACAACGCTAAAGGGGCGGGCTATAACAGATTTGAATGAAGCTTAAGCCCTCACTAAAGACCAAAGCACCTAGGCTATTATACTAGGAAGGAGACAACCTATGTGTATGTGTGTGGACTCCATGTTTGATTACGGCGAGCAGCTGGTGGAGCTGGGTGGCGGCGCCATGGACCTCTTAATACTCTATTCAGGAGATTGCTCGTATAACCATACCAAATTAGCTTGATATACGGCATCATCCAATTTTGGGCTTGTTTGGTGTGGCTCCTGCACAACTCCGGCTCTGGCTCCGGCAGCGGAGCCGCACTAAACGTTGCTGAGAGGAGGAGCCCTTCTGGCCAAAAACAGGTGAAGAGAAGCCATTTTATGGTACGACATGCGGAGCCATGAAATGGGGCTTCGACACTCCGGCTCCGGCTCCAGCTCTGGTAGAGGAGCACGCGGAGCAGAGCTCGGCCAAACGGCCCATCTAGGGTGTTTATTTAAGATAAAAGATGGTGTGAAATGGTGGTGAAGTGGAATCCGTGTCTTGTGGTACTTGATAATCACCCTAATAATAATTTGTTTTTAGACTTATAAGTCGTAATTTTTTTAAAGTTTTTTCTCACGCCAAATGGCGATATCTTTGCAAAAGCAAATTTTTTTGCCTTGGTTGTTTAAACCAAATGAATAGGTGATATATTTGCAAAAGCAAAAGCATTTTTGGCCCATTCGGTTTTGAGAAAAAACACTGAAACTTATCTGAATTAATTTTGAGAAAAAACACGTTCGGTTTGAATTGTTGTGAGAGAAAAATATTGTTCCGCCTGAAAAATCAAGCTGAATAATGCGGATTATAAGGTAAGCCGAACGGAGCCTTTTTTTTTGATAGATACATTAACTCCCTCGCAAACAAAAATCCACTACCCAATTGTGATCCTTTTTGCGATCGATGATGAAAGGAAAACAAATTCACAAAACGAATGTTTGGATCTGATCATTGAGGATCTTACTTTTCTTAGGTTCAAAATGATATGCGACAATAAGTTACTGTTTTGTTTGTGAATCTACTTATGTGTCCTCGAGGAAGTAACTTAACCACCGCTAGTTATTGTTATTATTACCCAACCGTCCAAACAAACCTTAGCGTTACTTTAAAAAACTGTAATACATTTTTAGTTGCAGTATTAGTTGTCACTTATGGGCCTATTCCGCAGGACTAAAAAATACTGTTCCGGTTGATTATTGTGAGAGAAAAATATTGTTCGACAGGACATGAACAATGATTTCATAAGTGGCGGAACAAGCCAGCCGAACACGCCCTATGAGTCTATCTTTTGTTACCTGGGAGGAACGAGCGAGAGCAGCTTTATGGAATATTGGACTTCATTCATTACCTGGGATTAGCATTTTCCAAACGTTTGGAGGCAGACGGGCTCCTAGTCCAATCGTGGTTTCACTTCATTTTTCTTTCAAATTCGCACTGGCCTTTTCAGCTTCCCACACATCCGAGAAAACAAAAGGGCAGTGCTAGCATCCGCAAGTCCGGACGAACGCCAGCGTTCGTGTCCCGTGCTGCACTCCCGTTTCTCGTGCTCGGGTCTGCATTTCGCGCACCCATGAGGGGCCCACGCCGCCCGAACGACGCCTGTGCCGCCAGACCGCGCGCAGGTACCACTCACACCCCCTCCGCTTATCACACGCATTATAACACACAATCTACTTTTGCAACATCCAGATAAAACACTTGCACCATACGTCCGAAACAACTAAAACACTTGCAAAACACCAGAAAAAACTTGAAAACACGTGTGTAGCCATTACAAACATATGTGTCGGGGACCTAATACCGGGGTACCCAATGAGGTGGAACTAATGACCATCGAACGTTGACACTTCCGGTCAGGCAAGAGCACTACTGCGCTTCTTGCCCGAACGATGGAAGACTGGTTCCGCCTCGCCCGACCACCGAGGGCTAGACTCCGTCTCGCCCGATGGCTAAAGGTGAGGCTCCGCCTCGCCCGACGTCCAAGGACGGGCTCCGCCCCACACGAACCCCGGGGCTAGACTCCATCTCACCCGATGGCTAAGGGCAGGCTCCGCCTCACCCGACTGCGAAGGGCTAGACTCCGTCTCGCCCAACCCCCGAGGGCAAGACTCTGCCTCGCCCGACGCCTGAGGGCTAGCTCCGCCTCGCCCCATGACCGCATCCTGATTCTTCATAAAGACGAGCATAGGGTCCGACGGGACATTCGAGTCAACCATGATATCAAGGGCCATACCCCGCGCGCCTACAGGAAAGTACTGTTAGACTACGATGGGATGGGTGCTTTCCGCCCCTTCCATCATAGCAGTGCTCGAATAGTATTGTGGGCGCCGACTTTTGTCCCACAGTGTAGTAGGCGCCGCCTTCAGCCTTCGGGCGCGGATACTAACACAGGCATACGACAGCCACTACGGTCCAAGACAGGACTCACATCATCTACAGTGACGGGCGTGTGGTCACTTCCCCAATTACTCCCCGAGGAGTCACAGCTCGGCTCTCCGGCACGTCGCACCATCCGTCGGCATAGGATGGGACGCACCCACTTGCGAAATGGGGCCAGGTTATGGCCTACGAGGATCAGCAAACACGCCACCACTGACGTGATCTGCCGTGTTAAGCAGGGCAAGAACAAGGAAAAAGCAAGACACGGCTCCCTCGAATGACCTTCTATACCTTTGGTATTTTCCTCTTTCTCTCATCTGTAACCCCTGCTCCCCCCTTGGTCTATAAAAGGGAGGGCAGCCCCCCCCCCCACGGGGAGAGACCGACTTTGGACGAATCAGTTCAACACACAACACATCACGCATACGGCCAAGCAGCGACCAAGCTCTTGGCATCCTTTCGACCATTCCTTCAGAGACTTGGGACATTTCCCTCTCTCGACTGTTTTGTACCCCCTACTACGAACCTTTTTTGGTACTAATAACACGAGCAGCAGCAGCAGACTGAACGTAGGGACATTCAGCCCGAACCAGTATAAACCTTGTGTCCTTTAGTGCACCATCTGGGCCTAACGCGCAATAATTATAAATTCACTAGCCGGTGTTTGTTCGAAACACCGACAGTTGGCGCGCCAGGTAGGGGCCTTTGCATGTTCCAAATCAGGCATCGGATGGCTAACCACGCAATCAGCTGGGTCCCCAGCGCACACATGCGTTTTGGTGACCTAGACTTCATCGTCACGGTGGGAGGAGAGTTGGCGTTGGCTCACCTCGCCCAGTCTCTTCCCTCCATCAGCTCCAGCTACAGGAGGCTTGAGCGCCAGCCTGGCATCTCCCTTGGACCCCAGCCGTCCAGAGATGACCCGCGCCGCCTCACCCTCTCTCCGAAATATGCCGCACGGAGCGCCCCAACGGCGTTTCCGTTCGGTCTCCACAACGCCGCGGCAACTACTAGCCACCTGGTGGCACAACGCGTGATCCCGTCCCCCGCGAACAACGGGTTCGTGGGGATGATCGAAAGCGTCATAGAATCCCTCCATGGCCTCCTCGCGGAAGGCCCGGGGTCAGACTCTGGCTCTGACTCCGGTAGGGGGAGCCATCATCCCTCCTAGGAATGTTTTATGGCGGAAACCTCCGAGGGACGCGTCGAAAGCGTCTCTGCGGAGGAGACTACCCCGGTGGGCAACCTCGGCGGCGTGGCCGAAAGGAGGACAGTGGCCCCGCCTTACATAGGGGTGGAGCAGCTGAGAGCCCAAAAGTGGGAAATAGACGAAGCCGAACAACAGCTTGTTCGGGAGTACGAGAAGGTCGACGAGGAGATCAGACGCCGCGGAGATGGCGGGCGCGCGTGCCGTGGCCCGCGACATGAACCAAAGGATCATTGCCGACGGTGAAACCCTTCCTCACTTTGCTCGGGCAAGTCAAAACATCGCCGCCGCCATGGCTTTGCTCCATGGCCTTCTAGAGGCCGTGGCACCCGAGGATCGTCGGGCCCACCGTGAAATTCGCGGGCTACTTTAGCGTGCGGCGGCGCAGCAGGCGAGAGCTCATTGTCTCGGTGATGCGAGCTCGACACTAGCCAGCGTACGCCCTCGGTGCGCCCCTGTAAGGTCCTAATGGCTAGAGAGGGGTGAATAGCCTATTAAAATTTCTACAACAACACTTAACAAACCGGTTAGACAATTATGAGGCGAAGCAAGTGTTGCGCTAGCCTACTAAAAAACAAGCCACCTACCACAATTCTAGTTTATATAGTTCCTATCCACACAATAGCTATAACACTATCATAAGTTAGTGTGCTCTCAAAAACTAACTAAAGAGCCACACTAACCAAACTAACAAGCTCTCACAACTAGCTACACTAAAGAGCTTGATAACTAGTTTGTGGTAATGTAAAGTGAGTGAGCAAGAAGGTTATACCGCCGTATCGAGGAAGGAGCCAATCAATCACAAGAGTGAATAACAATGAAGACCAATCACCTTGGAATCAAATGATGAACACAAAGATTTTTTACCGAGGTTCACTTGCTTGTCGGCAAGCTACTACTCGTTGTGGCGATTCACTCACTTGGAGGTTCACGAGCTAATTGGCATCACACACCAAACCCTCAATAGGGTGCCACACAACCAACACAAGATGAGGATCACACAAGCCACGAGCAATCCACTAGATTACCTTTTGGCTCTCCGCCGGGGAAAGGTCAAGAACCCCTCACAATCACCATGATTAGAGCCGGAGACAATCACCAACCTTCGCTCGACGATCCTCGCTGCTCCAAGCCATCTAGGTGGCGGCAACCACCAAGAGTAACAAGCAAATCCCACAGCGAAACACGAACACCAAGTGCATCTAGATGCAAACACTCAAGCAATGCACTTGGATTCTCTCCCAAACTCACAAAGATGATGAATCAATGATGGAGATGAGTGGGAGGGCTTTGGCTAAGCTCACAAGGTTGCTATGTCAATGAAAATGGCCAAGAGAGTGAGCTTGAGCTGGCCATGGGGCTTAAATAGAAGCCCCCACGAAATAGAGCCGTTGTACCCCTTCACTGGGCACAACGCGGGGTGACCGGACGCTCCGATCATATTGACTGGACGCTGGACCTCAGCGTCCGGTCACGCGATGCATGCCACGTGTCCCCTCTCTTCAAATACTGAGCACCCGATCTCAACGGTCATATGATGACCGGACGCTGTAGCAAAAAGTGACCGAACGCTGAACCCCAGCGTCCGGTCGTTTCCAGTAAGCATCCAGAGATGACTTTTCTTGACCGGACACTCCTAGCGTCCGATCGCTCACCTTCTTCACTGTGAGTTGCCACGTCATCATGATTGGACGCTGGACCTCAGCGTCTGGTTAGAGACCGACGCTAGTGACTTTGCAGGTTCTACTGGACCGGACGCGCCTGTCCAACCGAGGCTAGCGTCTGGTCACTTCCAGTGACATCCATCTTTTCTGTCTAGGGTGCCGGTGGCATCGTCGGACTGTCCGCACTCTACGGGCGGACACTCTGTCGGTGAAGTTTCCTACCCTTGCTCAAATGTGCCAACCACCAAGTGTATCACCTTGTGCACATGTGTTAGCATATTTTCACAAACATTTTCAAGGGTGTTTGCACTCCACTAGATCCTAAATGCATATGCAATGAGTTAGAGCATCTAGTGGCACTTTGATAACCGCATTTCGATACGAGTTTCACCCCTCTTAATAGTACGACTATCGATCCTAAATGTGATCACACTCACTACGTGTCTTGATCACCAAAACAAAATGGCTCCTACCATTTTATACCTTTGCCTTGAGCTTTTTTTTATCTCTTTCTTCTTTTCAAGTCCAAGCACTTGATCATCACTATGGCATCACCATTATCATGTCATGATCTTCATTTGCTTCACCACTTGGAATGTGCTACCTATCTCATGATCACTTGATAAACTAGGTTAGCACTTAGGGTTTCATCAATTCACCAAAACCAAACTAGAGCTTTCAATCTCCCCCTTTTTGGTAATTGATGACAACCCTTTCACAAAGATATGAATTGAAATTCAATTAAATCCATGTTGCTTGTCAAGCATATTTACCATGTGAAAAAGGATATGGACAAGTTTCATGAATCCCATATGGTAGCAATTGCTCCCCCTACATATGTGCTAAGAGTTTGGATTGTAGCTTGCACATATGCTTAAATAGGAAATATAGGAAACAATATCTACCAAATGATGCTAAGATATAAAAGATGGACCTTTCAAGCGTGATACCAATCGGAGTGCACCATTATACCCATCCTTAGCACCATGGTTAGCTCGATACCACTTAGAAACACTTGGAAATGAAATCACTAGATAACCTATGCATGATAGATTTTCATTTCATCATTCAAACCTACAACTAGCATACACCACACAAGCATGGATATTGAAATTTAAAACTTATGCCATGCAAGCAAACATATGAAAATGCACATTCAAATGCACCATACAAGTTCATGAGCTTGCTCCCCCTACTTGTGTGCTCAAAATTTTAATTGATCCCCTTCCTTTGTTATATCTTTCCTTATGTCAAATTCTTCCCCTTTGTTGTCTTTTCACCATCTTAGTACACTAATATTTTTTGTTTTTCTGCCCATGTAATAATATCACTAATATCTATGGATGAAAACGGTACGGATATTTATTCGACCGTCCGTTCGACCGAACAAATATGAACACTTATTCGGATAGTTACTCGGATATCCGTTTTTTTTTCGGATACGGATACTAAAACGGATAACTTAGGCGGATATCAAATACGGATGTAATATCATCGATATCCGGCGGATATCGGATAATCCGGATAATTATCGGATATATCCGGATATTTAAAAACGGATATTATCCGGATATTTATTCAAAATTTAAAAATCACAAATTTGAACCATCCAAACTATCTCAAATGGAAAGTTGACCAAAACAACAATTGTAGATCTTGATGAGTTGAACAAACTTGGTATTCAAAACTTTTCAATTTGAAGTCATTTAGAGTTCATAATACTAGAGTCAAAGTGCTGTTTTTTCATTTGACCAAAATTGACTTGGTCAAACTTGCTCAAATGAGACACTAAATGACCTCAGATGAAAAAACTCTGAATACCAAGTTTGATCATCTCAGCAAGATCTACAATTGTTACATAGCTCATTTTTCCATTTGAGAAAGTTTTATCAAACACTAGTCATAAATTCTTGAATCTCATATAGACTTTCTGAAACTATGTCACACACTTATGAAATTTGAACTATATTTTATTCAAACTTTCTCAAATGAAAAAATGACCTATATAAGGATTGTATATCTTGATGAGATGAACAAATTTGGTATTCAAAACTTTTCAATTTGAGACAATCTAGGGTTCCGAAAACTAGTTTGTACACGTCGAAATTTAAAAATCACAAATTTGAACCGTCCAAACTATCTCAAATGGAAAGTTGACCAAAACAAAATTGTAGATCTTGATGAGTTGAACAAACTTGGTATTCAAAACTTTTCAATTTGAAGTCATTTAGAGTTCATAATACTAGAGTCAAAGTGTTGTTTTTTCATTTGACCAAATTTGACTTGGTCAAACTTGCTCAAATGAGACACTAAATGACCTCAGATGAAAAAAAAACTCTGAATACCAAGTTTGATCATCTTAGCAAGATATACAATTGTTACATAGCTCATTTTCCCATTTGAGAAAGTTTTATCAAACACTAGTCACAAATTCTTGAATCTCATATAGACTTTCTGAAACTATGTCACACACTTGTGAAATTTGAACTACATTTTGTTCAAACTTTCTCAAATGAAAAAATAGCCTATATAAGGATTGTAGATCTTGATTATCTGAACAAACTTGGTATTCAAAACTTTTCAATTTGAGACAATCTAGGGTTCCGAAAACTAGTTTGTAAGCATCGAAATTTAAAAATCACAAATTTGAACCGTCCAAACTATCTCAAATGGAAAGTTGACCAAAACAAGAATTGTAGATCTTGATAAGTTGAACAAACTTGGTATTCAAAACTTTTCAATTTGAAGTCATTTAGAGTTCATAATACTAGAGTCAAAGTGTTGTTTTTTCATTTGACCAAATTTGACTTGGTCAAACTTGCTCAAATGAGACACTAAATGACCTCAGATGAAAAAACTCTGAATACCAAGTTTGATCATCTCAGCAAGATATACAATTGTTACATAGCTAATTTTCCCATTTGAGAAAGTTTTATCAAACACTAGTCACAAATTCTTGAATCTCATATAGACTTTCTGAAACTATGTCACACACTTGTGAAATTTGAACTACATTTTGTTCAAACTTTCTCAAATAAAAAAATAGCCTATATAAGGATTGTAGATCTTGATGAGCTGAACAAACTTGGTATTCAAAACTTTTCAATTTGAGACAATCTAGGGTTCCGAAAACTAGTTTGTAAGCATCGAAATTTAAAAATCACAAATTTGAACCGTCCAAACTATCTCAAATGGAAAGTTGACCAAAACAAGAATTGTAGATCTTGATGAGTTGAACAAACTTGGTATTCAAAACTTTTCAATTTGAAGTCATTTAGAGTTCATAATACTAGAGTCAAAGTGTTATTTTTTCATTTGACCAAATTTGACTTGGTCAAACTTGCTCAAATGAGACACTAAATGACCTCAGATGAAAAAACTCTGAATACCAAGTTTGATCATCTCAGCAAGATCTACAATTTTTACATAGCTCATTTTCCCATTTGAGAAAGTTTTATCAAACACTAGTCACAAATTCTTGAATCTCATATAGACTTTCTGAAACTATGTCACACACTTGTGAAATTTGAACTACATTTTGTTCAAACTTTCTCAAATGAAAAAAGAGCTTTTATATAAGGATTGTAGATCTTGATGAGCTGAACAAACTTGGTATTCAAAACTTTTCAATTTGAGACAATCTAGGGTTCAAAAATTAGTTTGTAAGCATCGAAATTTAAAAATCACAAATTTAAACCATCAAACTATCTCAAATGGAAAGTTGACCAAAACAAGAATTGTAGATCTTGATGAGTTGAACAAACTTGGTATTCAAAACTTTTCAATTTGAAGTCATTTAGAGTTCATAATACTAGAGTCAAAGTGTTGTTTTTTCATTTGACCAAATTTGACTTGGTCAAACTTGCTCAAATGAGACACTAAATGACCTCAGATGAAAAACTCTGAATACCAAGTTTGATCATCTCAGCAAGATATACAATTGTTACATAGCTAATTTTCCCATTTGAGAAAGTTTTATCAAACACTAGTCACAAATTCTTAAATCTCATACCACTTTCTAAAACTATGTCACACACTTGTGAAATTTGAACTACATTTTGTTCAAACTTTCTCAAAATGAAAAATGGCCTATATAAGGATTGTAGATCTTGAATCCATGACCATGACTCCATGAGACCCATGAAGCAATGTGCTTGGCTATTTCTACTCATGTCACAAGATTAGTGCTTATATGATGTTTGATGTATGATGTATCCGTATCTTTATCTTATTTGTTGCTTTACTCTTTAGTCTTTCGGCTTAATCTAGATGGATTATGGACTCATAGAGTGGTGTAATGGTTTTGCGCTTGATATATATATATATACTCAAAATTTTACTCAATATCCCCTTAGATATTTGTATCCGACCTTCTCCGAATCCTTATACCGTATTCATACTCATTATTCCTTTGAGTCAATCCATATTCTTTCCGACCATCCGTTCCGAATCAATCCGAACAGAAATATGAAAACAAATATAATATGAGTGATATCCGTTCGTATCCGATCCGTTTTCATCCCTACTAATATCTTTGTTTTTCTCCCCCTTTGTCATCAATGACCACAAAGGCTCAAGATATAGATAGGTTGAGATTATCAATGTCAATCAATGGGGTGCGGATCGTTTTCCCAAATTTGGTCCAATCTAGATCATTTGCCAAAGATATTTAACTCGGTTTGATCCAAGGACAAGCTTCTTCACACCTCCAAATAAGGGTTATCTTATACCATGTTGAGTTAAACACTTAGAGCTTATTTTCTAGATCAAACACTATGTTTACAAGCCCACAAACATGTCATATGCTACCACTAAACCAAAACAAGCATAGAAGCAATAGTGGTACCATACAATCATCAAATTCATTTGATTTTCATGAATGAGCCTATTAAATGTGATAGATGTCTAGATGCACTAAACAAGTCCTTAGCAAGGATGTATGCCATGCCAATCAACTTTTACCTTGGATTGCTCGAAGGAGAGGCATGTCATATGAATGGGGGGGGTGCATCAACACATATTAGAGAAATCCAATATGTTCAACTCATTTCTTAGCTTGCAAAACCTTTTCTCATCCAATGGCTTGGTGAATATATCGACAAGTTGATCTTCGGTGCCTACACTCTCAATGCAAATGTCCCCTTTTTGTTGGTGATCTCTTATGAAATGGTGGCGGACATCAATGTGCTTTGTTCTTGCATATTGAATCAGATTGTTGGTTAACTTGATTGCACTCTCATTGTCACATAGCAATGGCACTTCCTTGAACTTGATTCCAAAATCACTCAAAGTGGCCTTCATCCAAAGTATTTGTGCACAACAACTACTGGCGGATATGTATTCAGCTTCGGCGGTTGATAATGCAACATTATTTTGCTTCTTTGATGACCATGAAACAAGTGATCTTCCCAACAATTGACATATGCCCGAGGTGCTCTTCCTTTCAACCTTGCATCCCGCATAATCCGAGTCGGAGTAACCAACTAGCTCAAACTTTGCTCCTTTAGGATACCACAAAGCAATATTTTGTATATGCTTCAAGTACCTCAATATTCTCTTTGTAGCCTTCAAATGACTTTCTCTTGGTGAGGATTGAAATCTTGCACACATGCACACACTAAACATGACATCCGGCCTTGATGCGGTCACATAGAGTAGGCTTCCAATCATAGACCGATATAATTTTTGATCCACCATATTTCCACTTGTATCACTATCTAAGTTGTCATTGGTTTCTATTGGTGTGCTAATGGCTTTACTATCACTCATGCCAAACTTCTTGATCATGTCCTTGATATACTTGCCTTGACTTACAAATGTACCATTCTTCAATTGCTTGATTTGAAGACCAAGAAAGTAACTTAACTCTCTAATCATGGACATCTCAAACTCATTAGCCATCATCTTTCCAAACTCATCACAAAAGTCTTGATTAGTTGATCCAAATATGATATCATCTACATAGATTTGCAACACAAATAGATCTTTTTCAAACTTCTTGATGAAAAGAGTTGTATCAACCTTGTCCATCATAAACCCTTTAGAGAGTAGGAAGTCCCTCAATCTCTCATACCATACTCTAGGTGCTTGCTTCAAGCCATACAATGCCTTCTTTAACTTGTACACATGGTCGGACTTCTTATCATCTTCAAAACCGGGAGGTTGCTCAACATATACTTCTTTATTGATATAACCATTGAGAAATGCACTCTTAACATCCATTTGATAGAGTTTGATGTTGTGGGCACAAGCATAGGCTAGCAAGATTCTAATTGCTTCTAATCTAGCAACCGAGGCATATGTTTTTCTAAAGTCAAGACCTTCAACTTGTGTATAGCCTTGTGCTACCAATCTTGCTTTATTCCTTACTACTATCCTATCTTGATCTTGCTTGTTTCTATAGACCCATTTGGTTCCAATTAGATTGTGTCCCTTTGGTCTCTCTACTAACTCCCATACTTTATCTCTTGTGAAGTTATTCAATTCTTCATGCATAGCATTCACCCAATCAATATCCTTTAATGCTTCATCTATCTTCTTTGGTTTAATGGATGACACAAATGAGAAATGCTTATAAAATGAAGCCAATCTTGATCTCGTTTGTACACCTCTTGTGATATCTTCAATTATAGTGTCCAATGGATGATTCCTTGCAATATTTGTTGGTTGGAGGATTGGAACTTGATTGCTTGCCCTAGCTTGATCATAGGGTTGAGATGATGTACTAGCCACTTGATCTTGTTCATTGTCATAAGAGCCACTTGTACTAGCTTGATTTGTATCATCTTGCACATTTGAGTTAGAGAGCACTTGTACTTGATCATCTTCATCATCATTTACTTGCCTAGGCCTCAATTCACCAATATCCATGTTTTTTATGGCATTTGAAAGTTGAATACCTCTAATATCTTCCAAGTCATTCTCTACTTGTGAACCCTTAGTTTTATCAAATTCAACATCATGAACTTCCTCAAGAGTACCACTATCTAAATTCCAAACTCTATATGCTTTGCTTGTAGTGGAATAACCAAGTAGGAATCATTCATCACATTTCTTGTCAAACTTGCCCATTCTAGTGCCTTTCTTTAAGATATAGCATTTGCAATCAAAGACCCAAAAATATGCAATATTGGGCTTTCTACCATTCAAGAGTTTATATGGTGTCTTCTCTTTCAATGGGTGACAATAGAGGCGGTTGCTACAATAGCAAGCCGTGTTGATAGCTTCGGCCCAAAAGGATTGACTCACATTGTACTCATTAAGCATAGACCTCGCCATATCAATGAGTGTTCTATTCTTCCTCTCAACAAGGCCATTTGATTATGGAGTGTACTTGGCCGAGAATTGATGTCTAATTCCAAATTCATCACATAACTCATCAATTTTAGTGTTCTTGAACTCACTATCATTATTACTTCTAACTCTCTTGATGGTTGTTTCAAACTCATAGTTAATGCCCTTGACAAATGATTTAAATGTTGCCAAATACATCACTTTTGTCCACTAGAAAGAATACCCATGTGTATCTAGTGTAATCATCCACTATCACAAAGCCATATTTGTATCCACTAATACTAGTGTATTGTGTTGGCCCAAACAAGTTCATGTGCAATAACTCAAATGCTTTACTAGTGCTCATCATGCTTTTCTTAGGATGGGTGTTTCCAACTTGTTTGCTGGCTTAACAAGAGCTACAAAGCTTATCCTTCTCAAACACAACATCTTTCAAGCCTCTAACCAAGTCATGCTTAACCAATCTATTCAATTGTTTCATTCCAATATGACCAAGCCTTCTATGCCATAACTAACCCATGCTAAATTTAGTGAACAAGCATGTAGATAATCTAGCTTTACTAGCATTAAAATCAACCAAATATAGATTCTTATATCTAAAGCCTTTGAAGATCAAGTTAGAGCCATCTACACTTATGATCTCTACATCATCTATCCCAAATATGCATTTGAATCTAAGATCACACAATTGAGCCACGAATAGCAAATTGAAGTTCAAGCTCTCTACTAGCAACACATTGGATATGCTCATGTCATTGGATATTGCAATCTTACTAAGCCCTTTGACCTTGCCTTTTCCATTGTCAGCAAATGTGATACTATCATAACCATCATTGCCATTGGTGTTGATTGAGTTGAACATTCTTGCATCACCGGTCATGTGTTGAGTGCACCTACTATCAAGAACCCAATGCCTTCCTTTGGCCTTATAATTGACCTATGAAAGAAGATCAATTCTTTTTAGGTACCCAAACTTGCTTGGGTCCTTGAAGGTTAGTCACTAAGCTCTTTAGTACCCAAATGGCTTTCTTCTTTGAGCCCATCCATGGTTTACCAATGAACTTAGCTTTTACACCATTTGTACCCTTTGTAAGCATATAAAAAGAATCAAGCTTAATGGAGGATACATTAACATTTTTGCTCTTATTTTTGCATTCATGCTCTACATGACCAACTTGCTTGCAACTAGTGTAAAACCGACCATTGTTCTTCACAAAACTAGTCTTGTGAGGAGCAAAGGCCACCTTGCCTTTCTTGGGGGTATAGTCCAATCCCTCTTTGTAGAGAGAAGCTCTTTGGCTACCCAAGCACATAAGCAAGCGGTCCTCACCACCATAGGCCTTAGCCAAGGTGTGAGTGAGCTTATTGACCTCCTTCTTTAGGTTCTCATTCTCAACCATTAGTGAGACATCACAAGTGTGACTATCACTACTAGATGAGGTGGAAATAGAAGTACTACAAGAAGGGTTAGCGGGAGCAACAATGATAGGCATAGATAATGATTCTTCAATTATATCACAAGTTAGACCTACATTGCAAGTTTCAACATGCTTCTTTTTATTTTGCTCATCAAGTAAAGAGGAATTAGCCTTTTCAAGCTTTTTGTGAGCCTTACCAAGCTTCTCATGGGCTTCCTCTAGCCTCTCTTGAGATACATTGAGCTCATCAAAGGCTTGCTTAAGGGCTTTTAGTTCCTTATGCAAGCTTTTGCATTCCCTTCTCTTGATGTCATAGTGTTCTTTAGCATCTTCTAGCATGTCAAATAGTTCATCTTTAGTAGGTTCATCATCATCACTATTACTTACATTTTTATTTTCATTATCATGTTTCTCATCACTTCCATCATCACAAATTTGTACCTTAGTGGCCTTAGCCATGAAGCATGATGGAGTGTCGAAGAGAGAAGGCTTCTCATTGATTGCAATGCTTGCAAATGCCTTCTTCTTGGTGGTCTTGTCATCATCACTATCATCATCATCATCACTTGAGGAAGCATCACTATCCTAGGTGACCACATATGAACCACCATTCTTTTTCTTGAAGGTCATCTTGTCCTTCTTCTCTTTCTTTTCCTGCTTGTCCTTCTTCTTGTTCTTATTGTTGTCATCATCATTGTCGCTATTGTATGGACATTGAGCAACAAGATGATCTTTGCTTCCACATTTGAAGCATCTTCTTGACTCTTCCTTGTTCTTGGATGAAGATTTCTTTCTTCTAGCATGGTACCCGTTCTTCATCATGAACTTGCCAAATTTCTTGACAAAGAGAGCCATCTTCTCATCATCATCATCTCATGAGCCATCATCTTCACTTGTTGTATCTTGCTTTGCCTTACCCTTGGATGATGTGGCCTTGAATGCCATGCTCTTCTTCTTCTCATCCTTCTTCTCATCTTTCTTCTCCTTCTTTTCTTCCTTCTCATCATTATCTCTATATGTATCATCGGTCATTATATCTCCCAACACTTGGTTTGGTGTCATAGTGTCCAAACCACTTGGAATGTGCTACCTATCTCATTATCACTTGATAAATTAGGTTAGCACTTAGGGTTTCATCAATTCACCAAAACCAAACTAGAGCTTTCAGCCCCGCCAGGGACACATCAGTCCACCAAGCACCGCAAGGCGGTGGGCAGCGCGCTGCGATCCCAGTACATCTACGTCTCGACCACAACTGCGACGCACGCAGCACCCTCGACGCCCGCAGGCGCACCTACGGTGACCCAAGGGAAGGAGCCCGCTGTGACTATCATCCTCGACGCGGCAGACGCTACAACAGCCTGCTAGGGCCTCAGGCCTTCGGCCGGTACATCCTCAATGCTGCATTCCCCCCAAGGTATCGTGCACCTACCAATATCCCTAAATACCCTTGGGAGATGAACCCCGAACTTTGGCTTGAAGACTATCGGCTTGCCTGCTAAGCCGGTGGTGCGGATAATGACAACTTCATTATCCGCAACCTTCCACTATTCTTGGCCGATTCGGCCCGGGCATGGTTGGAACACCTACCGTACAACGCGATCCAGAGTTGGGCAGATCTGAAGGAGATCTTTGTGGGAAACTTCCAGGGCACGTACAAACACCCTGGGAACCCCTGGGACCTCAAGAACTGTCGTTAGAAGGCTGGTGAGACCCTCCGTGGGTACATCCGGCGCTTCTCCCGGTAGTGCAACGAGCTCCCTAACGTCATCGATGCCGACGTGATCGGAGCCTTCCTATCTGGGACGACTTGTGAGTCCTTGGTTCATAAGCTGGGATGCAAGGGCCCGCGAACCACTAAGAAACTCCTAGACATCGCCACCAGCCATGCCTCAGGAGAAGAGGCGGTCGGAGCGATCTTCCTCCGTTCGGCCAAGTACCAGACGCCATGAACCAACTAGACGAAGCCCACGACATCGCCCTCCTCTGTTCGACCAAGACCAAGCAGGAGTTGCGACGGTACCACGGCCGATGGGTGCGGGACCGAGCCTTCAACGTCGGGGACCTTGTTCTCCGCCTCGTGCAGAGCAACAAGGACCGCCATAAGCTCTCCCCACCCTAGGAGGGGCCGTACGTCGTCGCGGAAGTGCTCTGGCCAGGCGTCTACAAGTTGAAAACCATCGACGGCGAGGTCTTCACCAATGCTTGGAACATCGAGCAGCTATGTCATTTTTACCCTTGATAAACGCATACTTTTCCTTATCAATTTTTGTCTTCATAAATCCCCGGTCTTTAGTGACATCCGACCCCTGCAAATCGCGAGGGGTCGGACCTCACTCGGGGGCTGATATAAATGATATAAGTACGTTTATCTTGCAAACACTTCTTGTGTTACCTTTGCAAACATTCTCTAAGTTTTCCGTTCTTCTCATAACAAAGTCCTAAAGGCTAGGATTTTGAGAACAAATTCTGAGTACAACTGGTAGGACTGCGGGAAACCAACGCCCTAGTGGCTATGACCTCCTTGCTCACCAGCGTGATTAGAATTGATTCGCCCACACTCCTAGTTTTTGCGACCTAAACCACGAGAAGGGTCAGAGGGCACCAAAACCTCTTCTACAAAAAGAGGAAGCTGAAAAGCTGTTTGCCGTAACAAAAGATGAAAATTTGTTCATTTTTGCACAAATTCACCGCTTACAAAGTGATTTCACCATGAAAAGGACTTATGTACTCATAAATGCAAAAGACTATTCACTCGGGGGTTCCCCCACAAACTTATTCGATTATAGTCCCTGACCAGCTCTACTACGAGTACTACTACGATCACCGTGCCATGCTCTCCATCGGCAACGTCCTACCGCTCCTGAGGTCCTCGAAGGTGTCGTCATCTGCAATGTTGAGCACCACGTCGGCGACTGTGGCACCTCTGCCGGGGCGTCCAGGGACTGCACCATCGTGATTAGCCACAACCCCAACAACGGCACCCCCGCCAGGGCATCCAGGGACTGTGCCACCATTATCAGCCACAACCCTAACAACGGTGCCTCCGTCGGGGCGTCCAGGGACTGCACCATCGTCATCAACCACAACCCCGACAACGGAGCCTGCGCTAGGGCATCTAGGGACTATGCCATCGTCATCAGCCGCAACCCCGACAATGGAGCCTATGCTAGGGTGTCTAGGGACTATGCCATCGTCATTAGCCACAACTCTGACCACGGCGTCTAGATGGGAGGCGCCTCCCATCGAAGAAAGGCTGCAACGAATGACGGCAAAGCCGACGACGCTCGACACCCTCCAGTGCTCCTCCTCCTTCGGCAGCAGTGGCCCCTTCTCAGCAAAGGCGGCCCACACCATCTCATCTATGTTGGATGACCTCTAGCTCGACATCATGCACTAGATTCACGAACGGATCTATGAGTCTTTCTCTCCTTGGCATTACCCTCTCTCACTTAGGAACCGCTACGACGCACGAACGCATTCGGTGGAAAGGAAGGAGAAGAGGTAGCGGCTCAGAAGCTGACGAAGGAGTGGGACGAGAACTCCCCTCCCCCTCCCTATTTAAGGAAGAGGCACAACAGCTGAGGAAAGGCGAAAGGTTAGGACGAGAGACTCTCTGCCTTCTCCTATTCAATGTAGATGGGAAATCAATGCTGACGGGAATCTGAGGGGACGTGCCGGAACTGACGGGACGCGCTCTGGTCGATGAGATGTCGCCTGGTCAAATAGGACGCCGCCTGAGTGTGGCCCACCACTAATGTGCACCGGGCGCGAGAACCAGGGCACACCCGCATGCAGGCGACTCTCCGCTTCCCCCAAGCAGAACCATGGAATGACCCAACGACGGAACCCCCGTCCAGGGTGGCCCAACGGGCCTCCTAGGTCGATCGGACAGCCTAGGCGAAACGACGGATGAACGGCCATAGAAAGAGAAGCACCTTTGTTTTCTTACTTTGCGCGTTAATTTCAGTACCGAGTTTCCGACCCCAGCAACGATAGGGGCGCGGACACCACTCGGGGGCTGCCGAGAGTGTCTACCAATTTAGACATCCTCTTTGCCCGACCCCTCCTTATGTCTAAAACTAGAAGCATGGTGTGTGGGTATAAAACTTTGAATACAACTGGATGAACCGCCAGACCCTACGCCTCGACGGCTATGGTGTTTTTTTGTTCACCAGCATAATTGAATTTATAGTTCCCCGCACCGCAAGCTTTAGCTCCCGCCTTCTCAAGAAGGGTTCGGAGGGGTCCTCCTGCAGAATCTCCTTCGGGGAGAAACTGTCAGGTTGCCTAAGTCAATCGAACGGCTCGAATCACCACCGAGAGACGGAAACAAAAAATTGCGACACTCGTGCAGGTCACGCCAGCCCCATCGCAAATGTCAGACTCAAACCCCGCATAGACAAGCCTAGTAAGAGCTTCTCATCGCTCATGCCACCGAGGTAACGTTGCCGACCCCTGCTTTCGTCTCAATTAAATCGCACATTAATCCCATCACCCAAACGTTGCATATGCAAATCGCTGCATCTCAACGCTTCATGTCACGTCACGAAGCGGCAGCCGCCTCATTCAATATGAGCAGCGACTGACCGAGGTTCAAAGGCTAGCTAGCAAAGGGCTCAAGGCCGCCTCGCGTCAAATAGAGCCAGGGGAGAAAAACTGAGATGAGCCCCAGCGGCCTTACCCGATCGCGCTCAGAGGCGGACAGGGACATCTCGACCTTTCTCGTTCGATTCAAACCCTGAGCCAACCCATAGAATCTCCATTGAGGGGAGGCCAATGGGCCACCTGAGCCTATCGAATGGCTCGGCATCTACCGGGAGGCAGGTTAAGAAGTAGTGAAATGCCACAAGAGGGCTCTACCGACCCCGTCAGCGAATGATGGACCCAGATTTCACACGAACATACCCATTAGCGAGCTCATTGAGCGCGACACTCGAGCCATCGAGGTAAGTGTCGCCAACTCAGCCCCTACGGTTGCAGAAACCAGGGGACGGGTGACACGCGTAACATGGTCGACCCCTATCAGACCCCAAGGGGCTCGGGGGCTCGGGGGCTCATGCCGCTCGATCCAAAATCAAGAGGCCGAGGTTCGAAGGCTGACCCACGAAAGGTCCGAAGCCGCCTCGCGTCGAACAAGAGCCAGGGGAGAAAACGTAGATGAGCCTCAGTGCCCTTCGCCCATCCCGCATTAAGGCGGACAAGGTCATCTCAACCTTCTAGTTCAATCCAGCCTCTAGTGAGAGCCCATAGAATCCCCATTGACGGGGAATCTGTTGGAAGGAGGGTCAAGGAGCAACGAACGCCACCTGAGGGCTTTGCCAACCCTATCGCAAAGCAACGAGACCGGATTCCATCCGAACATCCCCGTTAGCGAGCTCATAAAGCACGTCACTCGAGTCGTCGAGGCAAGTGACATCGCCTTAACCCGTCCGGTTATAGAAAACGTGGACGGGACGATAGTCATGAAACGAGCTGGCCCTTAACCGAATCCCCACCATGCGCGGGGGCTCGGGGAAGGCCGGTCCAACGATAAGACCAAGCGCATGGTCACACAGCGATCACCAGAATCCTAAGTAAGGGGTACGTGCAAATGCAAAAGTAAGCTCGCTACCCTCGCTCCGGTCTCCAGTAATATCCAGAACCGCAAGGGCCGGATCTCACTCGGGGGCTGATAAAGGTACGAATTCCTCCTTTCTTTTTTTAATAGTCATTACATCAGACCTTTTCCTCGCATCGAGACTGGCGGCAAGGTTTGGGGGAACAAATAGGTAAAACTACAAAAAGCCCACGCCTAGACAACTACGGTAATTTTGCTCACCAGCACAATCAAAATTTCCCAACACACCTCGGGCCCTACAATCTAAATGAGCGGAATGGTCGAATCACATAAACTTGTCCACATATCCATGAATCTATTTTCGAACACGAAAGTACCGACACTTGTCCACATATTATAGATAAATATTTATTAGACTCAACTAACTAACTACCCTCCGAGGGAGAACCATGTCTTCAATTTTGCTCGCCAGACTTTCCGCAAGAGGAGTCACCACCGCTTCTATTTCATCCAGCTCGGAGAGCTCATAGCCAGGTGCGAAACAAATCCATAAATCTGTTTTTGAACACGAAAGTACCGACACTTGTCCACATATTACAGATAAATAATTATTAGACTCAACTAACTAACTACCCCTCCGAGGGAGAACCATGTCTTCAATTTTGCTCGCCAGGCTTTCCGCAAGAGGAGTCACCACCGCTTCTATTTCATCCAGCTCGGAGAGCTCATAGCCAGGTGCGAAACAAATCCATAAATCTGTTTTCGAACACGAAAGTACCGACACTTGTCCACATATTATAGATAAATAATTATTAGACTCAACTAACTAACTACCCCTCTAAGGGAGAACCATGTCTTCAATTTTGCTCATCAGGCTTTCCACGAGAGAGTCACCACCGCTTCTATTTCATCCAGCTCGAAGAGCTCATAGCCAGGCGTGAAACCTAGGCTCATCGCCCTCAGGTAGATGTTATCAGCATAATGCGAGCGGGCGATGGCGAAGGCTTGGATAACCCCCAGGCAAAAGCTTCCTTCTCTAGCTGGCGCACCACGCTATGATATCTATGGCATGGGCTGACGAGCGAGCTAGTCCCTTCCACCTACACCACCCGCAGGTCATCGCAAACAACGCTCAGGCCAACCTCCAGGAGTTTGAGCTCGTTGCTCTCCGCCTGAAGAACACTCCTCGCTTTGGCAAGATCCTTGGCAAGTTCGGCAGCGGCACCCTCAGCCTCAAGCTTCTGAGCCTTCGCGGTCTCAAGCTCGGCATGGAGGGAGCTGATCCTCTGCTATGCCTCGTCATGCTTTCACATGGCCTGGTCACGCCCCGCAGATCGTACCGCTCTCCAAGCGAAGCCTCTCTGAGGTGTGGTGTTGCTCATCTCGCTCCTCGCATAGCCGAGCGACCGCCTCGGCATCTAGCTTCGCCCTCTGCTCCAGGGCCGCAAACCTCTCCTCGGCTCATAGCTTGAGCTCCTGCTCCTTCAACACCTCCTCCAGGAGGTCAATGATCTGCTGGCGGGCCTCGGCATCCCACTAGAGCAGCTCGTCCCACTGCTTCTGCACCCTGGCGGCCTCCTTCACGTCAAGCCACGCCCACACCGCTAGATCTTGGAACAAATCCCCGCGATTGGGATATCAGGGTTCCCCAAAAAACTATCCAGTTGACAAAAACCGAATCTCACAGCCTTACCCGTGAAGGGTCCAAAATTACCCCCCGGACGATTCTGCTCAAATCACCCGGGGGCTCGGGGGCTACACCCGATGGGTGCGCTCGTGCGCACCCTCTTGCGAATTGAAATACCCCCCGGATGATTCTACCCAAATCACCCGGGGGCTCGGGGGCTACACCCGTTGGGTGCGCTCGCGCGCACCCTCTGGCGAATTAAACTCTAGCAGGTCAAAACACCCCCCGGGCGATTCTATCCAAATCATCCGGAAGCTCGGGGTCTACTGTCGGGGACCTAATACTGGGGTACCCAATAAGGTGGAACTAATGACCATCGAACGTTGACACTTCCGGTCAGGCAAGAGCACTACTGTGCTTCTTGCCCGAACTATGGAAGACTGGTTCTGGCTCGCCCGACCACCGAGGGCTAGACTCTGTCTCGCCCGATGGCTAAATGTGAGGCTCTGCCTCGCCTGACGTCCAAGGATGGGCTTCGCCCCACCTGACCCCTAAGGGCTAGACTCCGTCTCACCCGATGGCGAAGGGCAGGCTCCACCTTGCCCGATGTCCGAGGGCTAGACTCTGTCTCGACCAACCCCAAGGTCAAGACTCTGCCTCACCCGATGCCCGAGGGTGGGCTTGACCTCGCCCGACAACTGAGGGCTAGCTCCGCCTCGCCCCATGACCGCATCCTGATCCTTCATAAAGACGAGCACAGGGTCCGACAGGACATTCAAGTCAACCATGATATCGAGGGCCATACCCCAAGCGCCTACAGGAAAGTACTGTTAGACTACGATGGGACGGGTGCTTTTCGCCCCTTCCATCATAGCTGTGCCCGAATAGTGTTGTGGGCGCCGACTTTTGTCCCATAGTGTAGTAAGCGCCGCCTTCAGCCCTCGGACACGGATACTAATATAGGCATACGACAGCCACTACGGTCCAAGACAGGACTCACATCATCTACAGTGACGGGCGTGTGGTGACTTCCCCAATTACTCACCGAGGAGTCACAGCTCGGCTCTCCGGCATGCCACACCATCCGCCGGCATAGGATGGGACGCACCCACTTGCGAAATGGGGCCAGGGTATGGCCTACGAGGATCAGCAAACACGCCACCACTGACGCGATCTGCCGTGTTAAGCAGGGCAGGAACAGGGAAAAAGGAAGACCCAGCTCCCTCGAAGGACCTTCTATACCTTTGGTATTTTTTTCTCTCCCATCTGTAACCCCTGCTCCCCCCTTGGTCTATAAAAGGGAGGGCAAGGCCCCCCCACGGGGAGAGACCGACTTTGGACAAATCAGTTCAACACACAACACATCACGCATACGGCCAAGCAGCGACCAACCTCTTGGCATCCTTTTGACCATTCCTTCAGAGACTTGGGACCTTTCCCTCTCTCGACTGTTTTGTACCCCCTACTACGAACCTTTTTTGGTACTAATAACACGAGCAGCAACAACAGACTGGACATAGGGACATTTAGCCTAAACCAGTATAAACCTTGTGTCCTTTAGTGCACCATCCGGGCCTAACGCGCAATAATTATAAATTCACTAGCCGGTGTTTGTTCGAAACACCGACAATATGCAAACATCAAGATGAAACACTTGCAACATACGTATGAAAACACTTGAAACACTTGCATATATATGCAACATCCTAATCTAGTTTTGCAATATCCAAATAAAATACTTGCAACATACATCTAAAACAGATAAAATATTTGGAATATAAACCTAAAGCATACGTATATAGCCCATTGCAACATGTACAACATCCCGATATACTTTTGCAAGATCCTTATGAAACACTTGCAACATACATCTAAAACTTCTAAAACATTTGAAATGTACACCTACAACATCCATTGTACCTCTGAAAGCATCTAGGCCCCTAGTTGGGTTTCAGTGATTAATGATGACACAATATTACTATGACTAACGTGTGTTTTGCAGAGGCAATTTAAGTTAGGTCATGGTAATGGCAATTGATTGGGCAATTATGGTTTTCATGCCCCCATCGATGGAATTTGTTTTAGTTTTTAAAAGATGGACGACAAGGTTAAGGACAATTAGTTCTAAGTGTCATTTAGAGTTGAAGAGACACTTAGAATAGTTTAGGACTTTATTTTTCCTTTGGTCCTACTATTAAGGGGGGTATGGACTAGTAGCATGACCTAAGTGAGTCTAGTGGGTTGGGTGTGGTGCACACTTGTCAAACCTAGCACTAGGTAGCTCAGGAATAGCCCTAGATCAATTGGAGTCAACTTCATTCATGTAGGATTTCGAGTTGAAAATAAATGGAGGGTCAAATGACTGACCGGACACTGGTCTGATTGTGACCGGACTCTGGAGGGTGAGTCCGGTCAGTTCATTTGATCAACTACAGTCGTCTGGTACTGACTGGACACTGAGTGGAGGAGCACCGGACACTAGGGTGCCTACGTTTGGTCTACTCCAGAGAGGGCTTTTTCTTGACCGAATGCGTCTGATGGGTGCTGACCGGACGCTGGTTAGAGTCCGGTCAAAGCTTAATGGCTCTCTCTGACACAGTGGCGGGTATAACTGACCGGAGCGTTCGGTCACCCTGACTAGAGCGTCCGATCAGCCCGCAAAGTGATGACTTAGCCTCCAAATGTTATATTTTAAATGAGGGGTATAAATACTTACTCCACTCGTCCATGGGAGGTCTGTTGCCCATTTGTTCAGTTGAGAAACACCTTTGGAGTGCAAGGGAGAGCAAGAGACTAGTGGGGTGATTGAGATTTGATAATCCAAGATTAAAGACCTCATTAGTGCATAGGGAGTAGCAAGTGTGCATCCACCTTTCTTATTAGGCTTGTCTTGGTCAAGTGAGAGTTTGTGCTTGTTACTCTTGGTGATCGCCATCACCTAGACGGCTCAGTGGTGATTGAGAGCTTGGAGATCATCCGACGGAACTTGTGGATGACCCAAGTCATGTTGTGAGCGGTTGTCGGCGATTCACCATGGTGGAGTGTCAAAGAATTAGCTCGTAGAGAGCACTTGATCCTTGCACGGATCAAAGGGGAGCTACACCCTTGCGTGGGTGCTCCAACGAGGACTAGTGGGGAGTGGCGACTCTCTGATACCTCAGAAAAACATCGTCGTGTTCCTTTCCTTCTCTTTACATTGAGCATTTACATTTGAGCAATTCATTTCATGTCTTTATATTCCTAGAATTGTCATGCTAGAGTAGGATTGGGACCTAGGGTGTAAAACTTTTGTGCGGGAGAACAATAGAAACACATTCTAGGCACAAGGGGTGAAATGGGCTAAGTGTAGGGCTTAATTATTGCAAAATTTTAGAATTAGCCCAATTCACCCCCCCCCTCTTGGGCATCTTGATCCTTTCAATTGGTATCGGAGCCTCATGCTCCCTAAATTAGGCTTAACCGCCTAGAGCAAAATGTCCTATGGGGATGAACCCCCTCCTATCTTTGAGGGAGATGATTTTCCTAATTGGAAAGTTCGCATGGAGGCATACCTAGAGGCTTTAGATGTTGGAGTTCTTAGAGCCACCTCACAAGGCTTTCCAAAACCTAAGGATCCCGTCAACCTTCAAGGAGATGATGTTAACTACGAGAAGTGGAATGCAAAGGCTAGAAACACCTTCTTTAGAGGCCTTTGGAAGGATGTTTTTAACCGTGTGTGGAACCACAAAGATGCCCATGCATTATGGTCGGATATTTGTGCGCTCCATGAGGGAACCAAGAGTGAGCATGAGGAATGCTACCACCTTGTGATGAAAAAGCTTCATTCATTTGAGATGCTTCCTAGAAAAAGTGCCAATGAGATATATTCACGCTTAAATATTCTTGTAGAGGAAGTCAGTGGGCTTGGACTAACACAAATGCAACCCTCCGATGTTGTGAGAAAGATCTTGAGTGTCCTCTCCATTGACAAATATGGGCATATTGTGACTGTAACAGAACCGACCAATTTATAAGAGCACAAGTACGAAAGCAATCACCGGAGTGATCAAACCGTCATATTTGAACCCATATAAACCCGGTAGTCAACTGAAACCGTGAAGGATTTCAAACCAACTTGCATACAACCAAGATCATAGTGATTCAACATAACAAGCCACATGTTACATCCATTTCACAAGTAGTTCACAAGTACCTTATACATCGGAGTTCACATAGTTATTACAACATAAGTCACAAATAGCGGAAGCAAAGTAGTTTGAGACCATCACACACACTTAGTTCAAATACAAGCCAGTTCCATAGTCATATCCAACAAAAGCAACATGATAAGATAACATAGAAGATCATGCCCCATGATCTAATCTTCATCCCCCGCAGGGTGGAGACAATACTTGCAGTAGTTGTTATAGAGCACGTCATCTACAACAAGAGAGAATAAACCCTGAGTACGAGAATGTACTCAGCTAGACTTACCCGTCGTAAACTAAAAATAAATGACACCAAGGAGTATGCAAGGCTCTATCAGTGGATCTCGCTTGACAACCATTTTGCATAAAAGCTTTAATGAAATAAGAGCATAATTTAAATTATTACTTAAGCAGCAAGTTATCAATATCAACCTGTCATCTAGATTAGCACCTATACTAGAGCAAGCAATTGATTAAACTCCAAACATTAGTAACCATATCCGGTATACTATTGTAACATCATCATCATCATTTTAACCATCAAGTTCAATTAAGTGTTTCTATGTTGCCGCTGCTCAATCAAGTTCTCACTATCCAGAAGAGACGGCGACTCGAATCGATTCCTACCCAGCTGAGGAATTATTCCTAACACAAACCCAATCAACCTGATCAGTGGTTGCCTCGGGTCACCTTTGGTACAACTCAGGAACAAATTCGCGGGTCCGCGCAGCGCCGCACTCTCAGGGAATCCACTCTGCCAGGTCGTCAATCTCACCTTTTCACTTATGCCAATGGCTCCCCGCACATTCTTACTACCGCTAGAGTGTGCACTTTCACTTTTCGGCTCCCGGCCTGAGTTAAGCTACTCGGCTTCACGGTCGGAACGAGTTATCCGACCAACTAAGTGATAGGCATGCGTTCAATATGATATGAGGACGTACAGCGAATCGGTCCTTAACCGACACAGACGGGGATAGATCCACACCCAAGACCTCATTGCCTTGTTGCTTCTCTATCGACACACCGCCTGGTCTCTATTCATTATTAACACATGGTTATTTCCACGATAGCAAATATAGCCAACCGTGACTAGGCATCATCCTAACTTGCAGGTGATAGGAAATCACCTGACTTTATCGGTCTAAGCAAGGCTAAGCTTTGATTCACTCCTGGACCTAAATAGGATTTAGGATACGTTTACTGGATAAGGAATAGATATATATGCAGCAAATGTTTGCATCCAATTTCTATCACTTAATGCATCAAACATATATAGATACTCAAAGTAATCATTTTCAAAACATAAGAGACTTAGAATGCTCCGGGGCTTGCCTTTTAGAAAAGATGAAGGTTGGTGATCGGGACACTCAAGGACTTCTTCTTTGTTGGCTCCTTCTTCTAGGGCCTGCACCTCTTACTCCTGCACTTGCTGCTGCTCCTCCGGAAGTCCTGGCTCGAATTCTAGAAGTTTGACTCCCTATAGAACACCTATTGCATGCATATACATAGCATAAGAGTCATGCATGCACAAGAGATGGAAGGTGATGATGAAATGTACAACCATATCTAGATGGACACATAAATGACATGATGATTCAATATTAATATTTATTTTACTGAGGAGATGCATATCTTTTCATGAAAGCAAGAGCTACACACTCACCAAGCTCTAACAACCTAAGATAAAGTTGTTCATCTTCAGTAAGAGGTCCAGCCCCTACAACTTAACAATTTATTTTAATTAGCCTAAGCCTCTAAATCATCACATCAACTCATAGAAAGCAATCAAGTCATACACTGCATTCACAGATTCAAGGCTGCAAACAGCAGTGGTTAGTTTAACTCATAACTGGAGTTGTACTAATCCAAAATACATGCAACAAGACAATTTGGAAAGCTTATGAAATTGTATACAATTCATATTTAAACATCTCAGCCTGATTCCCAAATTAACAAAGTAAAACAGGCACCTTTATCAAATCAGATCCTGAAATTCCAGAGAACTACAAGTTCTAAAGACCAACTTTGAACAATCATAACTCACAAACTATTTGGCCAAATGCCATGAAAAATTAACACAAGCTAGTTAAGTGAGTTATCTACAACTTTATTATAGACAAGATTCATAGCAAACATCAAATTCACCATGTAATTTGTTTAACACTAAAATCTATCCAGAAAGTCACAATAAATGAATTATAGTGAAAATAATCATTTCACTACATACAAGAATGGTACTTTGAGCACTACCAATATTATCAACAGTTAACATACATCAAATGAACACTAGAAAACATAGTGGTCATTCCTAAATAAATTTTTTCATGCCTTTATTAATTTATTTAGATAATTAGGTTAAATAATAAATACATAGCCAAAGTATATAGAAAATTCCACAAAAATTACAGTATCTTATACATGTTCCCAATAGGATACTGTATAAATTTCACATCATTTGAACAAATATAACATTCTACACAAAAATGACAAGCCAGTAGGGCTTAAAATAGCATAAATAGGAAATCCTATAAAAAAGTGTCAAACCACAGTATTCATATTTTTCATAGTTTCATCACAGCACAAAAACACTGTACAAAAAGTTTCATGCTCAAAGGTTACATATTTTTACAATAAAAAATAGCACAAGAATCTAACATTTATTTAAGATAAATAGCAAACTCCTAGCAAGATCCCAGTACAACCAATATATTTCCCAGGTAGTACATGACAATACAAGACCAACAAACTTGGAATTACATTTTTAGCATTTTCCTAGCTCAAGTTATAGATTTTACAAGATTGAAACCATTTAAAAGCATTTATCAAACTCTATTTTATTCTTCTAGAAAAATAAAAGAAATAGTGCATTTTATATTTTTATCAAATACTACACTTTAGGAGGAACACAACAAAATTTGGTTCACTCAAAAAGGATACTCCTAGCCCTAGAAATCAATTTCCCAAGTTAGCACAAAAATCAGGAAAAGAAATATAAAAACCCTAGGACTACAGACACAGACATGCGGGACCCAACTCACAGCGGACCCCATAGGTCAGCCACACAGGGATAGGGGATGATGGTCGACTGACGGTAGCTCACCAACGGTGAACCCTCCGGTGAAACCGACCCCACCGTGATGATCCTCACCCTCTCTAGCATCTATTCATGTAGGTGGTTAGCACGTAGGTGCACTGGAGGTGGCTCGTCGACGGCCATGGCGGCACGACGGCGTGGCACGACGGTGCGCCGACCATCTCCGGCCATGGCTGGGCTAGGCGAGAGGTGCTGCGGTACCACGGTGCTCAGGCGAAGCTATTCATGCTACCCTAGGGTTAGGGGATGTGCTCGGGAAGCCTGGCCGCGAGAATGCCTGCGCGGTGGTGGAGCTCACTCCGACGAGGTTCATACACCGGCGACTTCAACGGTGCAGCGGTTAGGCTAGGTAGGGTAACAACATCTACTAGACATGGGAAAGACAATGCGCATGAAAGGAAGCTTGAAGGAATGGTGGCGAGCTCAGACCACGGCGAGCTCGTGGTCCAGCGAGGCGCCAGTCATGGCGGCGGTGACTGAAACGGCCAATGGGCCCTCACCTGGTCACAAACGCGACAGCAAAAGGTTCGAGCGAGTAGAGCAGCGCAAGGCGCTTCAATGTGCGCGAGCAATTGCTCAGTGATTGGATGGAGGAGGAGCTACGTGGCGGCGAGCGCTCGGCGGCGATGGCAGTGCGCAGCGCTGTGCTAGGACAAAGTGAATGGGCGCGGGCGGAGGCAGCAGATGAAGCAGTGGGTCCGTGGCGACGTCGTGTCCGCGATAGCCTAACGAGTGGGGGTAGCACCGGCGTATGGCCTCCACTTGGCATGTTCGGCCTAACACCGGTCGGCCATGTCGGCCTGAACTCGAACGCCATTAGAGCCAGCGTCAAGTGACTAATAGCGTTGTTTCCCCCCTCCCAAACTCTAAATCCGTGACTAGTTAGCACACATAACCTTAATAAAAGTTGGAGTTCTATGTTAGGGCTACAATCTTGCTTAAGAAAGCATCAGCTAATTCACAAGGGATTAAGAGTTATGTCAACCCAAAGTCGGCCACGTCAAACTGTAAACGCAGTTATGACTCAAAAAATTTCTAAGTTTGAAAAACAACATTTCAATGATTTTTGTGATCCAAATTCAAGCATGTTAGGGGCTAAATCAGCCTATGACCCAAAAATAAAGTTGTCACATTACTCAAGTACTACAACTTTGTTTTAGGGTGCACGTCCATACAAAGCTTCTAAAATGTAGTTCAACTCCAGTCAAACATATCACATGAAATTGGTACTTTACACTATAAGTATGACTTAGAGGATAAACTAGCTTTGGTCATGAATACCAAAGTGGTTCCTAGTAACATTCTAAACATGTTTGAAGCATTCCTAAGGTTCCACAATCATTTCATACATTTCTTACATGTAAATCCTAGGTCAAACTTAGCATATCATCACTTAGGAGCTTAATTAGGTGAAGTAACCTACATGAACATTGTTCCATTAAGTATCCTAAGTGTAGCTAAGGTATTTTAGTGATCAACACCAACCACTTGCACTCAATCATACATGATCATAAGCATACACATAGGGAAAACATAAAATAACAAGCCATGTTTCAATTGCATGTTTCATATGTGAAAGCTCATATAGAAATGCTTGATGCTTATGCTCATGTAATGCAAGTGCAATTATGCAAGCCTAACACCTAGGGTGTTATAGTGACGGTGCTTCATCAAGGTGATCTTTGCACCGCTACACCAACTCAAATATTGGGGAAGATCAATGCATATGAGATGTACATGCACATCACTCCACAAGATGGCTCTTCTTCCACCAAGAAGAAAGATTTGGCATTCAAGGCTAGCCAAGAAAAAAGGGGCAAAGCAAGAGTTGATCATGATAGCTCAAGTGATGATGAGATTGATGATGCAAGTCTTGCTCTCATGGTGAGAAGAACCGCCAAGATGCTTAAGAAGCTAAATAAGAATGGTGTCAAGTTTGATGGCAAGAAGAAGAAATTCTTCACTAGTAATAGAAGGAAGCCCATCTCTGAAATGGATTGCTATAATTATGGAGAACTTGGTCATCTAGCTCATCAATGCCCCAAACCCAAGAAAGACAAGTACAAGAAGAAGTACAAGGGCAAGAAAGATGACTCAAGTGATGAAGATGATGATGCGAAGAAGAAGAACAAGCCATACAAGAAGAAGGATGGCAAGAAGAAGGAATTTCACAAGAAGAAAAAGAATGGCAAGACATACATTGTTGGTGATTGGCTCGCGGATATTGATTCATCAAGTGGCTCATCCGATGATGAAAGTGAGAATGAGAAGGAGAAGGTGGCCGCTCTTGTGATTGATTCTTCGCTATCTTCATCGACACCGTCACCATCATCCTCTGCACACCTATGCCTTATGGCCAAGGGTGAACGAAAGGTACAAAATGATGATGATAGTAGTGGTGATGATAATGCTAGCAATGATGAGAGTGGTAGTGATAGTGATGAAGAATTTGAATCACCTTCTTATGATGATCTTGTCCAGTTGCTAAACCAATACACTAAAATCATTAGAAAGATAAGAGCTAAAAATGAAAAGCTAGAACTTGAGAATGACTCACTCTTAGCAAAGTATGACATAGCCAAAAAAGCTAGTGTTGAGCTTAGAGAAAAAAATAAAATTGTGTCATCCAAACTCAAGGAGCTCAAATCCTCTAAAAAGAAGCTTAGAGAAAAACATGACAAACTTGAGGGGATACATAATGAGCTTACCACTAGTTACAATTTGCTAAAAGAAGAGTACACCAATCTCAAGATTAATCATGACAATCTTGTTCTTTCTCATGAGTTATTATTCAATGAGCCATATGATGCTACTAACAATGTTGTTAAGATTGATATAGCTACATCATGTGATGACTTGATTGTTGAGAGCATTGAGCAAGGTTCTAGTAGCAAAGGCAAGAAAGTGGTTGAGTCCGACAACTATGATGAGTATGTCAAGCTCAAGAATGAGAATGAAAAGCTCAAGAAAGATCTTGAAAAGCTATCAACCACCAACACAATTGTGATAGAGAATCTTGACAATGATTATGATATAGCTCTTGAGAATGAGATGCTTAAAGAAGAGAACAAGAGACTCAAGGAGGATAAAAATCATGATGAACTTAGAGAAGAAAACAAGAAGCTCAAGTTGGAGAAAGAGTATCTTAAGACCGGTTTGAGCAAGTTTACAAGAGGCCAATATCTCCAAAGTGAGCTACTCATGAACACCATGATGAAGATAAATAGAAGTGGTATTGGGTACTTGGCAAATCAAGAGAAGAAAGCTCAAGCTCAACATCAACAACAATACAAGTCAAAGCCTAAGCCAAAGAGATGCTTTGAGTGTGGACAAGAAGGTCACTTTGCTCATGAGTGTCAAACTCCACCACCACAACCCTTGCCCAAGCATGCTAGACCCTTTGTCTTCAATGCTCACTACATGCTTAGAAATGATTCTAGTGGAAAGATGAAAGTCACGTTCTTAGGTCCACCCAACAAGAATAGGCCTAAGCAAATTTAGGTTGCAAAGTCACTAGTTGAGAAAGTCAAGGGCCCCCATCAAGTTTGGGTCCCTAAACAACAAGCTTGATCTCTTGTATGTAGGTGAACTACAAAATCGGTGCAAGTCATTGGGTTATTGATAGTAGTTGCACTCAACATATGACCGGTGATCCTCGTATGTTCATCTCACTAGATGAAGAAGTAGATGGTCAAGAAAGGGTTATGTTTGATGATAATTCAAAGGGCAAAGTTGCAATATCAAATGATCATTCAATATCAAATGTGCTATATGTTGCTTCATTGAGTTTCAACTTGCTATCTATTGGTCAATTGTGTGATCTTGGCTTTCGATGTTTGTTTACCGAGAAGAAAGTAGTTGTGTCAAAGAAAGATGATGCTCAAGTTATATTCAAGGGTTTTAGATACAACAACCTATATTATATTCAAGGGTTTTAGATACAACAACCTATATCTAGTGGATTTCACCTCCGAAGATGCCAACTTGAAGACATGTTTATTCACCAAAACATCACTTAGGTGGCTATGGCATAGAAGACTTGCACATATTGGGATGAGCTCACTCAAGAAGCTAATGAAGAATGAATTGGTGAGAGGTTTAAAGAATGTGAAATTTAAGAAGGACAAGCTTTGTAGTGCATGTCAAGCCGGCAAGCAAGTTATAAACACTCATCCAACCAAAGCTTATATGTCAACAACAAGAGTACTAGAGCTTCTCCACATGGATCTATTTGGACCAATAACTTACAAGAGTTTGGGAGGCAATCTCTATTATCTTATGATAGTTGATAACTACTCTAGATATACCTAGGTGTTCTTCCTTCATGACAAGACCGAAGTGGCCGCATGTTTTAAGAAGTTTGCCAAGAGAGCTCAAAATGAATTTGAAGCGAAGTTCAAGAAGATAAGAAGTGACAATGGAAAATAATTTGACAACACAAATATTGAAGCATATTATGATGAAGTAGGGATCAAGCATGAGGTCTCCGCAACATACATTCCTCAACAAAATGATATAGTAGAGAGAAAGAACCGGACACTTATCACCCTTGCAAGAATAATGCTTGTTGAGTACAATACACCCGAAGCTCTATGGGCGGAAGCTATCAACACCGCATGTTATGCATTCAATTGCCTATTTCTTCAAAAGTTTCTTGGCAAGACCCCTTATGAGTTGCTCAATGGGAAGAAGCCGGACGTCTTATTCTTCCGGGTGTTTAGTTGCAAATGCTACATCTACAAGAAGCGGCAACACCTAGGGAAGTTCCAAATACGTTGTGATATTAGTTTTCTTGTTGGTTACTCATCAAAGTCCAAAGCATATCGAGTATTTAATCATGCTACCAGCTTGGTTGAAGAAATATATGATGTAGAATTTGATGAATCTAACGGCTCCCAAGGAGCACATGAGAATCTTGATGATGTAGGTGATGAACCATTGAGGGAGGCCATGAAGAACATTTTGGTTGGAGACATCAAGCCCAAAAATGATAGAGATGATGTGCAAGTGATTGATCCACCCTCTTCATCAAATATGCCACAAGATGATGATAAAGATGGGAGAGTAGAAAATGAAGATACTCATGTCTCTCATGATCAAATGGTGGCACAAGCTCAAGATGTTGATGCTCCACAACCTCCCTCTCAAGTGGTTGATAGAAGAAATTCACCCCTACTACAAGCACATCCACAAGATCTTATCATAGAGAGTCCTTCAAAGGGAGTAATGACTCACTCTCAAAAACTTGCTTCATTTATTGAACATCGCTCGTTTGTTTCTTGCATTGAACCTAAGAATGTAGAAGAAGCTCTTTAAGATCCGGATTGGATAAATGCTATGCATGAAGAGTTGAACAACTTCACCCACAATGAAGTTTGGACACTTGAAGAGCGACCACAAGGTGCAAGAGTCATTGGAATAAAGTGGGTGTTCCGCAACAAGCAAGATGATCAAGGCATTATTGTGAGGAACAAGGCAAGACTAGTTGCAAAGGGTGTCGGGTTCATAAACCCGGGATCCCTCATGGACCTGCTTCCCAGCAAAAGCTCAGCCTAGCTAACGACATTGCAAATGATGTGCAACTCCTGGGCTGGCCCAAAAACCCAACGATAGGCCAGAAGGGCGATCCAGTCTCCGACCGAAAGGACTGGCCAAAGAGGAATGGTGCTCATTTCTGACTCTGGCCTGCCTCTCCGACCGGAAGGCCTGACCGATGAGGAATGGCACTCGCTTCTAACTCTGGCCCGCCTCTCCGATCGGAAGGTCTGGCCAAGAAGACTCTGGCCCGCCTCTCTGACCGGAAGGCCTAGCCAAAGAGGAACAGCGCTCGCTTCCGACTCTGGCCCGCCTCTCCAACCGGAAGGCCTGGTAAAGAAAAGGACGACACTCACTTCTGACTCCGACCCGCTTCTCCGACCGGGAATACACCGAACCTCTGCTTACAGCTCTTCTCCGACCGGGAGGCCGGAGCCGACTGGGAAACGACTGACCGGGGACGCCCGCTCGGTAAGGACCCAGGAAACAGACAGAGCAAGTAAGGCAGGGCGCTCCAGTCAACCGCAATACCAAGGACTATACCCTGTAGACCTGTACGACAGTACTGTTAGGTCATATCAGAAGGGTACTTTATAACCTTCTAGACATATCCTGACACCAACAGTATTGTGGGCGTCGACATTTAACCTACAGTATGGTAGGCGCCGACATTCGCCATACCAGAAGAACCTAGTGGAACCGACCGCATGCATCCAGCCATCAACAATATGGTAGGCACCGACAAACCGCCTTGTACCCGACGGCGTGGGCAACAATACTAGGAAACACGCACACTCCCTTTCTCTCACACACTCTCTCTCTCTTGTAAAGTCGTCCCCTTCATCTATAAAAGGGGATGTGCTCTCTCTAAAAGGAGGACAATAGATTCAAACAACCATCGATTCACATAGATGATTCCAACCAACAACAGATGTTCAAACACTTAGCTTATGTCGGAGCTCCTGTCACTCTCGGCCCTTCAGATCCGAGTCCGACCGGACCTCTGATACCCCCATCTTACTCCCTCTTGTTTGTAACCCCACAGCAAACTTTGAGCACCTAGGCTCAGAAATAAAGTCTTCGACCGACTTTAGACTGGATGTAGGGCACGTTGCCTGAACCAGTATAAACCCTGTGTCATTGAGTGCTAGGCCACATCCGATCATAATGTACGGCAAAACTACAAATATTGACATGTTGGTCACTTTTCGCACCAACAATTGGCGCCGTCATGGGGGAGGACGTCGTACGGTCACGCTTTTGGTCATCGGATGGCCCACCTTTCTACCACCTTCGCCATGGCGGGCTCAAGCGATATGACTCGCTTCAGCTTGCTAGAGTTTCTCGCGCTCCCACTTGTTGGGATGTGGGTTCCTCCCGTCTTCGAGCCATCCTAGGCCTTCCTCTTCGGAAGCCTGGACTTCATCGCCGACCGGCTCGGCGTGCTTCACCTCCGCGAGGAGGCACTTGTCCCGGCGCCCATCGGAGGAGGCGCCCATCGGAGGAGGAGCGCCCTCCGTCGGCTCCGGGCCACCCGATGACCTCTCCGACGAGGCGCCTACGCTTCGCTCCGAGCCTACACTAGGCTCAAACCCCACTGTGAGTAACGTACATACTGTTCTTTACTCGCTTTTTCATATTTTCCATCGATTCTCTAGATGGACACCGTTCTCCCTACCGCGACTGCCATACGACCGGTTCCCCTATGGCCTCACATCCCTTGTGGACGCATACGCCCGGGGGCTCCGAAGGATGCTGGTGCCACCCCATCTCACATCCAAATTCATGGGGATGGCGAGCTATGCTCCCACCTCTTTCCATGACCTCATGGATGACGATGTTGAGAGCGACGGCTCCAACATCGGCGATGTCGTGGCACACAGCCACCCTTTGTCCTAGGAGTGCGCTATGGTGGACGCTCCAGGACAGCCGCCGGTGGTGGTGGAGTCTCTATAGACCCACACCCTCCGACCCTTGCGCGGAGGCCCTCGCATGTGCAGGAGAGCACGGCGAGGAGCTACGACAGAGGCGGCAAAACCAGCCACCACCTGTGCCCACGCTCTCGGCGCAGCACGCTATGCCCTGTGCGCGGGACCAGGTGAGCGGCACCCGGGGTCGCGCCCGCTAGGTCCAGCGCAACATCATGGATGGGGGAATGATCCCCCACAGTTCACTCGGGCAGGCCAGAACATCGCCGTTGCGGTGATGCTTCTATGCGGCCTTCTAGAGCCTGCCGACCCCCAGGAGCATGTGGTCCACCGGAACCTCCGGGCACTGGTGAAAACCGCCGCCGTTCAACAGGCGAGAGAGCTCCGCGTCGCGGCACCGACTCACGGCCTCTCTCCCCACCAGGGGAGAAGGGACGCACCGGACGCATCGCTCCATCCGCTCACCTCTACAGCCGCCAGGCACGAAATAGGAGGCCACAGCTGCGCCACAACCTGACCCGGTGCCCGCTCCACACCGGCCGCCTGTGCGTGAATGCCTCGGGCCGAACCGAGATGCTCGCAGCATCATCAACAACCGGCGTCAAGCCCGGCATGACGATGACGTCCATTGGGCGGTGGTAAGAGCAGGCAGCTCGGGCTTCGCCCGGACCATCGAGGGCACCAGTGAGACGCACCCTAGGCGTGGTCGCCGACCCGATGACTAGAGTCCCAGCCCGGATGGCCCGGGACCACGGGCCTTTGGCTAACACATCCAGAGAGCACCGTTCCCATAGCGCTTCCGACCGCCTACCAACATCGCCAAGTATACCAGAGAGACGAACCCCGGTATATGGCTCGAAGACTTCCGGCTCGCCTGCCGAGACGAAGGAGTGGATGATGACCATTTCATCATTCAGTACCTCCCCATCTGCGTGGGGGAACATGTTCGAGCATGGCTCGAATTCCTCTTGCACGACAGCATCCGCGACTGGACGGACCTCAAGAGGATCTTCGTAGGGAATTTCTAGGGGACGTATGTCCGCCCTAGGAACTCCTGGGATCTCAAGAGCTGCCACCTGGAGCCCAACCAGTCCCTGCGGGATTATATCCATAGGTTTTCAAAGCAGTGCAACTTCCTTCCTAATGTCGTCGACGCAGACGTCATCAGCGCGTTCCTCTCTGGGACAACCTGTGAGCCTTTGATTCACAAACTTGGCTGTCTGAAGCCCCATACCACCCGCGACCTGCTCGACGTCGCCACGAACCACGCCTCCGGTGAGGAGGCGGTCGGAGCGGTCTTCAACAAAGGCCGGGACAAGGGCAAGGCCAAACGCGAGGACCAAGACGAGGGCCCCTCCACATAGAGGGGCAAAAAGAACAAGAAGGATCGGCGCCAACTGGCCAACTCCGCGTTGGTCGCCGTGACTGATCGCGCAGGCAAGCTGCTCCAACAGGGCCAGCCTGACCAGTTCGACAAGCTCATGGATAGCCCATGCACCAACCATGCTTACCCCGTCAAGCACCTCTACAAGGACTACGAGCTCCTCAAGCGCTTCCTGCGATAGGCCGACGGGCCAAAAGAAGGAAAGGGCAAGGAGGTAGCAGCCAAGAAAGGAGGCACGGCGGACAAGGATGGGGACGGCTTTCCCGACCCCGAGGAATGCATCATGATCTTCGGAGGATCCGATGCCGTCTACTCCAAGCGCCAGCACAAAGTGCGCTATATAGAGGCATGCGTCGCCGAGACGGCCGTCCCCACCTTCCTCCGCTGGTCGGAATCTCCGATCACCTTTGATCAGAGGGACTATCTTTCTCACGTCGTCAGCTCAGGTCGTAATTCTAAAGCCACACATTCCTCTGCCCTGTATCCATCTTTTTTCCTCTCCAGATTAGAATCACTAAGCAATTTATTCCAATGTTTCATTATCTGTCCTTTCCCCGGAGTAGTATTCCTTGATAGGCTAATATTTGCGGGTGAATATTTGCAGATAGTGGCATCCAATGTTGGATGCACATGGTCAAAAACTGCTTCATGCTTCAGGTTTGTGTGCTCTCATCCTGTATATACATTAACACATAGATATTACCATTACTATCCTTCTAAACCGAACTCTAGAGGCACACCTAACAAATAAACTGAGTGGCAATGCACTGCTCACTGCTCATTGCTGAGGGATGAATAGCACTTTTGGTTCACTGAAGGGTATCTAATATGGTCACATCTCATCTGAGTATCTGATCCCATCCTTTCCTTTGCATGCTTCGCATGTGCATAGCTGAAGTATCCTATCGTCCATCATGCTTTTCTTTGAAGTCATTCTTGTCTTCTTTGAAATTTCATAAATTGACAGCTTATCTTAGAAATGCATTGTCCCTGACCAAACAGAAGCAACAAGCAACTCAAAAAAGGGAGAAGGAAGCAACAGTCAAAGAGGGGCAAAAAAAGTGGCAAGTATCACTTTTGCCCATTATAATTTATGTTTGTACTTGTTAATCAGGCATTGATTTTTTTTCCCATTTGATTCATCAGGAAAAAGAAATGATCGGTGGTATATGGGTTTGATATGAAATTCCTTTATTTCACTTTCTTAGAACGCCAGGCTATGTAATAAACAATATAAGTAACTCTATATATGCTACCCCTTTTGGGTAAGTTATAAATCTTATTCTATGGCTTGATAATCAAAACACATAGACTTTTAGATGTTTTATTCACATTATCAAAAATCACATTTCATTTTATTTGTGCTGCTTTAAGTATGACTCAAAACAGTGTGTTACTAAGATCAGGTTTATTGTACTATCCGGTGATCTCAAAAAACTTTGTTTTAGAGTAGGTGGAATATACACCTGAAGCATACGTGTATAACCCATTGCAACATCCTGATCTACTTTTGCAAGATCCTTATGAAACACTTACAACATATCTCTAAAACATCTAAAACATTTGAAATGTACACTTACAACATCTATTGTATCTCGATGCGGCCTCCTCCACCGTCTGCATCGGGACGCCGCAGCTGTAGCAGGAGGCGAGGCCGGAGGGCTTCCGCGCCAGGGCCCGACGCTTCTCCTTGCGTAGCGGCCTTAGTGGCTAGCTGACGGCGAGCGGTCGCCACACGTGGGTGCGGCGGTGCGGGGGGAGTAGGCCGCAGAGCAGAAACAACGGGGTGGCGCGGTGGAGCAGGAGGAAGGAGCAGCGCGGGGTGATCGTCGACAGCGGAGCGGGCCATAGAGTAGGAGCAGCAGGGCGCCCGACGGAGTAGGAGCAAGCGGGGTCACCGTCGATGTGCGGAGCAGGTCTCTCGTCTCCTTCTTTCCTTATCAACCGGCGCAACGGAGGAGATGGACGTGGATACCGTAATAAAAAAAACAAGCAGATGCAGAGCAGAGGTTTATTGGGCTGGTACGCACGACGACGAAGGGGCGTCCGTACATTCATAGCATTTCCGAAAACAAAACTACAAACGCACGCTAGTGGAAAACGGCATCCTTTGAAAGCCTCTTATACTACTAAGAGTAAGAGGTGAAGCTGCAATATTTAGAGTGAAAGCCTCTTTCAAATTCGCAACGACCTTTTCAGCTTCCTACACATCCAGTATTTACATACAAGGTCAAAAGTTTGATAGTCGCCAAACAAAATAGTTCAAACGTTGCCCAAAAAAAAAATCAAAAATCCTTGACCTTTGAAACACTCGGTAACCATAGATTCCTTATAATAACTCAAAAACGTATTTGAAAAGCAGCTAGCAGCCTAGCACTATGGGTGATTCACAGTGCCTCCTGGCAAATTTAAATCGGTAACCATAGAAATTTTATTATGGTTGGAAAAAAAGAGAACCGTTAGTGAGGAGAGATCGAGTGGCTGGAAAATTAAAGAATTTGAAAAGCAGCTAGCACTATGGGTGATTCTCAGTACCTACTAGCAAAATTTAATTCAAAGATTTTTCAAAACATTTCTCATGGAGATGGAGCCCAGAAAACAGCCACAAACGAACAAATAACCTGAGAGAAAAACCAGAAAATTCAAACATATTAGCCTGAGATTCAAAGGATGAAAGGAAACAATAGTATGTCATCTCGTAGGATCTGACGATTACCCACGCTCAATTTGTATCATTTTGTCGAGTACATGTACATAGATGAAATGTTTCCTTGTAGTTATGAACATAACTTCAAGCATATCTTGACAGGATATGAATCAGGATAAATTTTGAAACTACCACTGTAGTGCCAATATTTACATGAAATTCTGAAGACACTGTCTGTTTACAAATAGATTACCTGACCAATTTAATAAAGTAATAAATACAATATTTTGAATCAAAGCTTCTAAGAGTAAGATCTATTGGAGTTGCAAGGATGGATTATCTTAAGACTACCCGTGAGTTGGGGACATGTGTGTTCAAGAATGAGCTTAGTTGGCTCCATAAGGAAATTTTGGTACCATAGAGCCGCACACTAACTGATTTCCTTGATCCTTCTCTGACGAACTCCAGTTCCCTGGATACACCATGCTCAGCATAGCTGGGTTCTTCTAGAAATGGCAGGTCGATCGAACCCTCAGACTCGAGGTTCTTCAACCACCCTCGGAGCAAGTAGTTTATAACCTGATGATCAGGAAATTATTACAGATCTCATAGATATAAGCTATTACCATGATCAACTAAATAATACTGGACCATTTTGCAAAACTGGGGTGAAGCTGTGGATTGAATTATTGAAGACAATGAGCTGCAGAGAGTTATGTTGTCGCTGCAAGTAGGGAGCTTCTTAGAGGCTACCCATTGTACACGGCTGCTACAGATGAATAAGAAGAGATCTTGTCTCTTTTAAGGCATTGTTATACTTGTTGAATCATGAATGTGCAACAGGACAAATAAGTACTACAACACATGAGGCCCATTGTACTGATATTTACTTACTTCATAAGAGTATATGCGCTTGAACGGTAGATCTAATGCATACTAGTACCTCCCATCATTAGTATAGGATACCATAAAACTCCTTTTACTTTTCCCCGTTTGCATTATAGCGGTAATTGCTATTTGAGTAGTGTAAAAGCAAAGCCTTTAACAGTTTGCAAGGAAAAAAAAAACAAACTTTCGCAATACTCTTCCAAGGTAATATTTACACTTGTTAATTTTCCATTTCTATTGTATAGACATATTTAAGATTCCAATTTCCAAACTTAGACACAAGTCATTAATAGCTGCGATATTTACAAAGTTTAAACCAACAGAGTCCTGTTGGGTAACATGTTAATCAATGAGTTTCTTCTAAACTTGTTACATTAGAAGAAAATTCTGAATCTTATTTTGCTTAGAACTGGTTAAGTAGAGCTCGGTGCTTTGAGTTTGGTGCAGCTGATAGTTTCAGGTTTTCGTATGCTAAAAACTGTAAAACTGGTATCCCCAGTATGTCGGATCTTTGGCCTTCGTTAAGCTTTCAATAAAGCCGGGTGAATGCCTTTGATCTAAAAAAAAATTCTGAATCTTAGTCAGATACACTATATACTAAGGGCCCGTTTGGATCCTTGGAATTGAATTCATTCTAATAATTACAATTTAGACATAGATTAATTAAGCTAATATAGTTGTATATGGAATATATTTGTATATTTATTGTTAGACATACAAGGGACATACTTATATGTTGCATTTCTATTGTAGTGAAGTGAGTTGAAGAGTATGCTATAAGTTGGAGAATAGAATTATAGCATAGTGATCTAAAGAATCCATTTCCATCTCCCACCCTATGAATTTGAGATAGGCTTATTTGTGAGCTTGAGAAAGTTATGGAATGTCAAATTCCAAGCAAAATAGCCTAATCCATTAAGTAGATTTCAATTTCTCCAAAATGAAGGGATCCAAACAGCCCCTAATAGAAATTCCTTGCAGTTTTCCATTTCCTATGTGCAATAGCATTATTGCTGTGCAATAACTCCAACAAGTTCTCTTAAAAGAGACAGTTTTACCCACTTGCAGAACTTATGCAGCTCATTTCCTAATCAATGGGTTAATACCATGAACCTTGTAGGAGGATTGCATTCGATATACATATACCCCTACAACATGCTGTCCAACAGAACAGCTAGTTTGTGTCATTTACTTTGATGAGGAGTTGAGGACCCCTGACTTTTATTGTTTGTTGACTTGCAGAGAAATATTTGTAAGACAAAAGTATTACCAAAACCCATTAAGAATTACCAATTGGAATATGGCATATTAAGGCCAAAAGGAGAGCTGAATTTTATAAACAAAGAGCAATCCTTACCTCAGGGACCTCATCGTGAGGACAATGACCGGCAGGACTAATTTCATAATAAGGTGCTTCGGGTACCTGCTGTTTGACTTTAATGCCCCAAAAAGGTCTAATCCAAGGATCTTCTCTTCCATACATGAGAGATAGAGGAACGCCTTGGCTTTGGCACCTACAAATGATGAGTGTTAAAATGGAAAATTGCATTTATCATGTAAAGTTTCACTTGATCATTTAGATTATCTAATTCACCTAGAGATTGCCTCTTGGAAGGATATCTGACCCCTTGGAGCAAACATAATGGAGGCAAATGATGCAGCAGCTGCTGGGTGTTGTGTTATCTCCACAATACGAGAGAACACTTTGTCCACATTTGTTGAGTGGTCAGCATATACTTGTTTGAGTATGTCTTGAATACTTTTTGGGTCACTTATCTTTTGCCAACTACATCACAGAGGAAATTACACTCCACTTAGTTTATAGACACACATTAGACATTTACTTTTGCACAAAAGTCTATTTCTAAAATTTCAATAATGCAACTATGCGAGAGAAATAAGTAAACTAAATCACTATGGTAATAATATTTTCACATGTAAAATCTACACATATAGTGTCTTATGAAATAAGTAAATATCATATAAAGTTAAAAGTGTTCAATATAGTGAAGTTAAAACATCAGAAACTATTAGTTCACCTCAGTGCGAAAATGTTCTCCATAACTAATAAACAACACTTACACAGCTTCAGTAAGTTTCCTCACAAATGATGGAAGAGGAAATGTCCCAGCCCATGGGAAAATCTTTGACAATCGGGGAGATGTAGCAGGGTTAGGAAAGAATCCCCAAAATGGTGTTGCATTAAGCAATGTGACACCTTTTACAAGGTGTGGACTGGATGCGGCAAAATACAGAGCAACGAAACCTCCAAGAGAGTTCCCCACAATATAAACTGGCTCACGGATAACCTGGAAATGAACTATAAACTTAGCTTACGAGATACGTTGTATAAATCTCATGGTGAAAATATATGATCATATGCATGGGTAAGCGTCTATAGCCATGTTTTAAAGGCGTCGCCTAGGCGTCCAGGCGTACCCAGCTCGCCTTGGGAAACAGTGGCGCCTTGTCGCCTAGGCGTCCAGGCGTACCAAGCACTCACCTGGACGCCTAGCCGCCTTTAAAACATGGGTCTATAGTTTCTCTGCAATACAAAGGCATAGATAGCTAAACCATCCATCTACGATGATGAGCATACACAAAAGTTAAACCTTCTGTATGCAATTTTGAACAGGACAAACAAATAAGACAATTACTCTATTCCTAGCAGCAAAATATGCAGAACTTATGTTGATCATCGGTGTTAGTTTCAAGCAGTTTGTCAACAAAAAAATGAAGGAATTCAAATAATGTTCCAATTTCAGACATTTATCAACAAAGAAAATAATAGTAAGAAGCCTACGAGGAGTTCCCAAGAGGCATGCTAAGATTTTTAAACTAAACATGGATGACATTTTAGCAAAACAAACATTGCAAGACACAATTACGAATTCAAGGAGATACCTCCTCAATGAAATGCTGAACTTGGTTTTGCCATAAATCCACAGAATACACCAGCTCCTCTGCCCAAGGCTGCGAATCTTGTCCAAACCCCCAAAACGCCTCTTCACTCGCGATGCTACTAGGAGCAGGGTCTTCACCTGGCAGCAACATCCCCTGCCCGAGAAAATCCATCGTCCACACCCTATGATCGCGACCAAGATCCCTCAGCTGCTTCTCGAAATGGAACGTCCCGACTCCGAACCCCGGCAGGAAGAGCACCGCAGGCGCCTTGCTGTTCTCCACGCCGGACCTCTCGTAGTACACAGTCAGCTTCGGCTTCCACTCCCAGAACCCAGTACTGATCGGGAGACCATCAGGGCCTTCCGGGAGGCCTTGAATCATCACCTTCTCAACCTCCTCCACCTTCCTGGAAGGAATGGCCTGCAGAGCTGCATCCACGTCGCTTACATGGAATCCCTGGGCTGCATGGACCTTGCCAGAACCGCCTGGATTCGAAGCTCCTCTTGTGGTTCCGACACACATAACCGCATATCTTCTGGGCCGGGAAGGCTTGGCATGCCCCAGACCAAGACCTAGAGCACTGCCCCGAAGCCTCCATGCACTTGCTGGTGTTTGATGTAATGCCGAGCAGGAGTGGCTGCATGAGACCACCTCCATGGTCGCTACGATGCTTGATGCCCACTAGTTCTGCAGAGAAATGGAGATAAACGACTTCACTGGACCGAACTGGAACCAACAATTCGACCGTTTTCCATATGACAATTTTTTTTGATCCAAAGAGCTAAATTCTGCCGTCTCATACATAGATATAAAGCAGGGGCGGCAGGACACGGGTGTACACATGTATACCCGTATTTTTTTGGGCCAAAAATCGAAGGTAGAAGGTGAAAAAACATGCTCAGATCTGAATATAGATAGCATAAATCAGAGTTTTTGGTGGTGGATTTCGCACGGCAGGAAGGGAAGGGAACGAGCGGGCATACCTGGCCGACCTGGCACCGGCGGCGGTGCTCACTACTCACCCTGTCGTCGCCGCTAGGAAAGAAGGGCCGAGAGAGTGAGGGAGTGGGGTGAAGTCGAGGATCGGAGACGAAGGAGAAGGAGAGTGCAACGCAGGACGCGCTCGCGCCGCCCCGGATGGACTGCTGCTTGCTTGGACCTTGGATGCGTGCACGCCATCCGCGTGGGGTGGAAGAGGGGAGTGGAGGAGAGGAGTTCGGTGTGCACGGATTGCTCTGGGTTTGTCCGTTTGCGGGTTGGAGAATCGTGGAAGTAACTCGAGACTACAGAGAAAAAGACCGCCCTGTAGCTTTTCCTGTTTTGCTTCTCAGTCACCGGGGGTGTCTAAAATTTAGTTCCGGATGTTTCGCACTAATTTAGATTTTTAAACGTAGTCTAATTATAAAACTAATTATATGGATCGAGATTAATTTATGAGATAAATCTATTAAGTCTAATTAGATTTATGTTTAGTTTTTTTAATTAGTATCTAAATACCCGATGTGACATGTACTAAACTTTAGTCCTGGATTCAAACACCCCCATTATATCAGCGGTTACAATGGTTTAAATTCATCTCAAACGAATATCCCATAACATTGTGATTCCTAAATAAATCATTATGGGAGCTTATAACTTTGGTTGAAATGAATCAAAATGCAGGAAAGTTCCCTCTACTTCTCAATTTACATGGAACGTAATCTCACTTTTCTAGAATAAAGTTCCGCTGATAGTTTCTGTGGTTGATAAGTCGGTTGATGCTGATTTGTTGTGAGAGAAAACATTGTATCATGACTAATAAGCTAGGCTGATAAATTCAAGCGAACACACCGCCAATCATCCAACTTTAGTGTATATCAAGATGTGCTCGCACACGTTACAGACATCGTTCGCATGGGCTAGACAGACTCGTTACCTATCAATCCCCTCCTCAAAATTCCCATTATTTACTCTACTTTGACGTGTATCACCATCTTCATAGTGATGTAACACCTCGGGTGTTAGCCTTGCATAATTTGACTTGCATAACATGAGCATGATCATCAAGCATTCATAAACAAGCATTTACCATTGAAACATTAGATTGAAACATCTGCAACGCTTGCTTGTTATCGCATGTTTCTTAAACATATGCAACTTTTCTCGTTATTTCATGTCTCCATGTATCTATGCATATGATCATGAGTGTACACATGTACTTGGTGGATGTGAGTCACACAAACATATAGCCACACCTAGGGTAGCAAATAGGACCCTGTTCATGGTTACATTTCATGAACCAACACTTAAGCTTTCTTGTGATTACACTAACTAGCTCAATGAGTGACTACTACATGAAATGATTGAATGGCCTTACAAATTGCTTAAACATGTTTAGAATATCTTTATGAACAACTTTGATATTCATGGTTAGGGGTAAAAAGGTCATTAAGCCATGCTTTGATGTGTATCATCATGTAAATGTGACATGTTTGACCAAGTTTGAACTAGGTGTTAGAGACCTTGCATGGAGGAGATCACTAAAGCAAAGTTGTAGTATTTGACATAAGGAACAACTTTTATTTTTGGGTCACTAACTAATTCAGCTCCTAATATGTGTGAAATTGGATCACAAAAATCAGTAAAATCAACATCTCATGACTTACGAAATTTTGCTAAGTCCTCGGATCAACGACGACCGACGACAAGTCGACCTTGATCATGATTTTACTCAGTTTATGTTGCGATTTAGCACGAGATCATTGAACAACATTTGGAGATGGTACTTAGTACTACGACTTTTGTTCCGAAAGAAATCAACAATCGCTTTGCATAGGGAGTTATTTCGATTGCAAAACTCGTCTCGAGCTCGGCATTTTGTTTACGAACGAATCGAATCGATGGATTCGATGGCCGACCGAATTCGAGACCGTGGCGCCAAGCGGCGGCCTTGCGGCCAGCTGTCGCGTGCCGCGCCCACCCGCCCGCCATGCCGCCGGCGCGTGCGCTTTAACTCGCCACGTTAACCGCATAACGCCCAAAGACCCATTTTTCATTTTTCCGGCCTCCTTCTTCGCTCGCGAGAGCCGCCTCGGCAGAAATGTATCGGCCGCCAGTAGCCATCGCGCGCCACTCGACCTCGCCATTTCTCCATCACCGCAATAGCTCCACCGCCACCCCAAAGAACCCACCGCCTCCTCTCGTGTCCGCTGGTAGCGCTTGGTAACAACGCGCAGGCGCTTAGCTCGCCGAGCTCGCCGCTAGCCCGTCTCTCCGTGGCCACGCCGCCACCGTCCCACCCCAGTGCCGCAATAGGGCGCTAGCTAGCTCCGCCCAGCACTCGATGATGATGCTCGGCGTAGCGTTTGATCGAGCCACCGTAGCCCCCACAGCGTACCGCCATTGTCCGGCTCCGCCGTGCCGCCATGAATGCCACCACCGTGCCTTAGCTCCGGCAATAGGCTCGGTAAAGTAGGTCACTAGGTCCGGGACATAGTGGGGGTCATGTCGTGAAGACGTCACCGCCGGTGGACTCGCCGTCGACGAGCTCCAGCCGCGCAGCGTCGAGCGGCACCGTTGTACTCTGTTTTGTCTCGCTGACCGGTGGGGTCAACTGACCAGTGGGTCCCGCGTGTCAGCGACTCCATGTTTTAAAGCTAGTTCATTTTGAATGCAGATTTCATATGTTTTGTAATTTTTGAATCTTCAGTTTGGTAGCTTCAAAAATTGTGCAATAAATTGTGTAGTGTTACTTAGGAAGTGTAATATTTAGGAAAAATATGTTTTTGACATTTACAGTAGAAATTTTTGAAGATTTAAATAGAGATTTGAAATGTACTTTTGAATGCATTCAAATTTGTTTATTTTATATCTAGAGTTCCTATGCTCCAAAAATTATGAAATTTTTGTGGTAAGCTAGTCTTAGCATATATGAGCTCTGGTAAAAATTTGAAGATGAGTGCATGTATAGATTTATAGTTATAGATTTTCTTTTTATAATTAGGAGATCTTTGTGTAAATTTTTATAAATTATTTAGGAATCCAATACACATGAAATTTGTTAGAGGTTATCCTAGTACCATAAGGATGCTAAGAAAAATAGGAAATCTGTTGCTTGACACTTTTCAATAAGGTTTTCTATTTATGCTATTTCAAGCCTTGCTGCCTTGTCCTTTTTGTATAGGATGTCCTACTTGGCAAAATAGCATGAAACTTTTACAATAGTCCTTTGATAGCATTAGTAAGGCACTGTAATTTTCTGAGAATTTATGATGCACATTTGGTATAGGTTTATTATTTAACCTAGGGGTTCAAATAAAATAATAAAGGCATTTAAATAAATAGTTTGGGTTTCACCATTATGTTTTCTTGGATGTATTTGGTATGCTTAAACTGTTGGTAGACTTTTGGTTGTAAAGATTTGAATACTTATATGAAGTAGAAGTATTGTTACTTTATAATACGAATTGGAATAGTTTCCGGACAGATTCTGGAGTTTGCTAAGTTGCATGATAGAGATGATGTTTGCTGTAAAAATGGTTAATAACAAAGTTGTAGATAATTTGATAAGCTTTCCAGAAAGTCTAGGATCACTGCATTTGGATTAGTGGAACTCCTGATATGAGTAAAACAAGTAGCTATTGTTTTGTGATATAGTAGATGTATCGTGGAAGTAGTAATTAAATAATCGAGAAGAGATATGCACCTACTCAATAAACATGATGCACTTGATAACATATATGCATTCGTAATACTTATGCCATATTCATGCATCTAGGATCGGAGGAAGAAATAACGCTGTTGGAATTCGAAGAAGCAGAGGAAGGGGACCAGCAGGAGAATCCGCAAGCCGCAGCTCCCAAAGGCGTGGAGCAGAATCCTGAGGAGCTTCCGGAGTGTCCTGATCACCGCCCTACTTCCTTTCTGTGAGGCAAGCCCCGGAGCATTCTAAGTCTCCCAGTATTTTACAAATGATTACTTAAGTACTTATGATTGATGCATTAGGTTATAAGAGTTGAATGGAACCACTTGATGCATATACATTCCTTGTCCAGCTATTACACCTTTAACCGGTATAGGTCTAGGATCGAATATATGCTTAGCCATGCTTAGACCGGTAGAAGTCGGGTGATTTCTGTCACACCGCGAGATATAAGTGGATCTACCGAGCACGGTTGGTTATAATTGCTATCGTGAAAAGAACCATGGTTAATGTAAATGGAGACCGGCGGGATGTCGATAGAGAAGCAACAAGACATGGAGGTCTTGGGTGTGAATCTATCCCGTCTGTGTCGATTAAGGACCGTCTCTTGTTGTTGGTGCTTGACAAGATTGAGCGCATGCCTCTCACTTAGCTGGACGGATAACTCGTTCCGACCATGGCTGGCCGAAAATAATTCAACTCGGCCGAGACCCGCTACATTGTGCGCTCCTTCCGAGGAACGATCGACTGAGCCCAAGGGCAAGCTAGGCTCGAACGTCCCGGCATCCGGTGTTCCAGATTATGCGGCGCTGATGCGGACCCACAAATGTGTACCGAGTTGTACCAAAGGTGACCTAAGGCTATCGTGGGTTTGGTAGACTGGTTTGTGTTAGGAATAAATTCCTAGTGGTTGAAATCGATTCAATCGCCGTCTCTCCTGGATAGTGAGAAACTTGGCTAGTCCCAACATCATAGTAAATCGTGTTATGGAACATGATGGTTCAAATAAATATGGAATTACAATACCTGCTATGGTTACTATTGTATGCTTTTAAATGGATATACCACATGTTTGGCACAAGATAGTTGTTAATCTAGAGATGGATAGTTATAAATAATTGATAAAGGAATCCTAATTGTATAATAAGTCAATTGCTTTTATGCAAATGTTGTCAAGCTATTTCCACTTATACCGCCTTGCTTAATCCTTGGAGTCATTTTATTTCCGGTTTATGGCGGGTAAGTCTAGTGAGTATCTTCTCGTACTCGTGGTTTTATTTCCCATGTTGCGATGATGGCACCTGTATCATGGTTATTGCAAGAGTTGCTTCTATCCCATTGTGGATGAGGAGTAAGCCTTGGGCGTGCTTCTTATTAATCCTTCTACATGCTTTTGTGGACCATGATCGTATCTTGGCATCAGCTAAACTATGTTGGAAACGTTACTTTCAAACTTAATTTGCTTCCGCTTTTATCTATCAAACTCGGTTTGTAATAACTTTTATTCGTACTCTGATGGAGAAATGTATCTGCGAACTTTATGTAATGTGTGGCATGTATGTTGAATCATGTACGATCTTGGTTGTTGTAAATCATTTATCGAGACCCGTCGTGGTACTCGACGGACTACCGGGTTTATATGGGTTCAAGTATGACAGTGCGACCGCTTGCGGGCTGCCATTGTACTTGTACTCTTATAAATTGATCGGTTCTGCGACAAGTGACACCCTCGATGATGATTGTTGTTCATCCTTTCAAGAGTCAAGAGAGCTCTCAGGCAATCATCGCTCCAAGTGCCATATTCCTCCTCGCTAATGTGTTTCGTCTTGAAGGTGAGTCAAGCCATGCAAGTCCATGTAGTGATGTTGCCTCACCTTTGAAAGCTCCAACCATGTCCTTTGCAAACAATCAAGTTGGGATCCAAGGTCTAGACATGAGCCCAAGCCCCAAAGGACTTGATAGGCACGGCTAAGGATGACGATAGACACGCTTGACATATAGCCTGTTCGCTTGTTGGTTTCAGCCAGCCCAAACCAGCCAGCCAACAGTATTTTCCTCTCATAAAAAACCAGCACCAGCCAGCCCAAGCCAGCACCAACACCAACCAGCGAACAGGCCCATAATAAGGTTTCCGTATGCGCTATGTGAGCGAGGAAGGTTTGGTGGTGTGGGCTTTAAAATCACATTTGGTATGGTTTTTGAGTTTCAAGAAGTGCGTCCATCTTATGCTTATGTAAAAAAGTTGGATCGGAATACTTCTGTTAAGTAGTAGAACTATAGAAGATCGGTGTTGGATAGAAAGGTAAGCCTTTTACATTTAGACTAGCAAGTGTTCAAGACAAGGAGCGTTAGGTGTAGGGTGAGTGTGCTCCCCTTTTCATCTAACCCTTAACCCTTGTTAGCTAAGAGTAGACGTAGACCAACTTTTTCTGATATATAAATTTTCTACCAACTCATATTTAAACTCTTTCTAATCCTAATGATAACACTTTTAACTGTCTTTGTGATCTACGAAAGTGACAATACAACAAGGGATCATAATTCTTCAAACTATATACGGAAATATTGTGGGTAGGACGTCCGTTTCTTCCAGCCACGCGTTTTTGGCCTCGACACCCGCCCGAATGGCCAACACTGCCATCCGCATGGACGCAACCATCTCGCGTTGCTCAAAATAAAAATCTCCGTCGCTTTCCTCTTGAATCGCCGTTGCGTCCGCATCCATTTACTCGAACCCACTCTCGAATCGTTGTCGTGCCCGCACCGCCACGGCGTGCTCCACCGCGACACACGCTGCCGACGGCTGAAACATGGCGGCGTGCTGCACCGCGCCCAAGCGCCGTCGCCTGCCTTCCTATCTCCCGACCGCCACTCACCACTCGTCGCCGAGTTCTTCGAGCGACGCAGTGTAGTCCACGACAACTGCTCCGGTGCGGCGTTCTTCACCATGCCCAGCCGCTTGCCTACCGCCATCCTCCCTCTCCACTGCACCCGAGCGCCGCTTGCTGGCTACCATAGTTCCCCACCAGGTAGGCCGTGGCCGCCGTCGATGCCGTGTTTCAAGTGTTTTCAGGTGTTTCATAAGTATGTTTTCAAGTGTTTCATCTGGATATTGTCTATGTTGCAATGGCTATATACGCATGTTGCAAGTATATGTTTCAAGTGTTTCAGTTGTTTTAGACGTATGTTTCAAGTGTTTTATCTGGACATTACAGAAGTATATGTGGATGTTGCATAACATGCATGCTTCAAAGCGTATGTTTCAAGAGTCTCAGGTGTTTCATAGGTATGTTGCAAGTGTTTTATCTGTATATTGCAAAAGTAGATCTGGATGTTGCATGCGTTTGCAATAGCTTTCAAGTGTTTTCAGGTGTTCTGCAATCAGACGTATGTTGCAAGTGTTTCAACTATTTCGGACATATGTTGCAAGTGTTTTATCTGGATATTGCAAAAGTAGATCTAGTATTGCACATGTTGCAATAGGACCAACTACCGCAGCGGGCTGCTGCACTTGCTGCGACGCCACCGAGTGGGTGCAGAATGTCCCTGCCTGCATGCACATGGAAAGCGTATGAGGCACGAGCGGTTTCCATATGTTGTACGGGTGGGCGGCGCGAGCCCCACGTGGGCGCACCAGGGTGCAAGCACCAGAAACGGGGTGCCAAACGTGTTCGGACGTCCGGGCGCTAGCCATTTCCAACTGTATATGCCCGCTGGAGGTCTAGCCGTACAATTTCTAAGCAAATACACATACGCTTTCTTTGTATGATGGCGTATTGGTGAAGTCGCCTCCGAGGAGACGACGTCATTAGGATAAGGGGACCTAGCCGCAAGCAAGAGCGCCCTATCCGCATCCGCATAAATCCCAGTCAAATTGAACAAGAGCGCCACTCCCCTCTGCTAATCCCTCCCGAAGCAAGCATGGCCATGGCGGCCGTGGGCGTCGGCGGCGCAGTGGCCTCCCTCCTCCCGCAGCGCCGCCGCCGCGGTGGCACCGTCACCTGGAGCGGCGCGGCGGCCTGCAGCGGGCGGCGGCGGGCATCCGTGGCGGTGCGCGCGTCGTACGAGGCCGGGGTGGGCGTGATGGCGACCAAGGTGGGGATGATGACCTACTTCGAGCCGGAGACGGGGAAGCCGGTGCCGGTGACCGTCGTCGGGTTCCGGGAGGGCGGCAACGTGGTGACGCAGGTGAAGACGGCCGCCACGGACGGGTACGACGCCGTCCAGGTCGGGTACCACGGCGTGCGCGAGGACAAGCTCACCCGCCCGGAGCTGGGCCACCTGGGCAAGGCCGGCGCCCCGCCGCTGAAGCACCTGCAGGAGTTCAGGCTCACCGCCGTCGACAGCTTCGAGCCCGGCCAGCCGCTCGACTTCGCCGACCTCTTCAAAGAGGGCGACCTCATCGACGTCTCCGGCAACACCATCGGCAAGGGCTTCCAAGGTACACCAATTCTCGCACCGTCCGTTACTGCATTTGCAATGCCAGCAACAGCAATTGTCCACATTTCTGCTAATTGTATCCACAATCCTCCGGCTTTATGTATCATTCCGTTTCTTGGAGAAAGAAGTTAGCGCATTTGCAATTCCATTTGCAGCCCTTGGCTTCGCTGCGCCGATTCCATTGATCTGTCTTGCTCGCCAGCACTGTAATGAGCTGAGAACTGTTTGCCTGGCAGTTCTTGTCAAACCTTGGCTGTAGGTGTAGTTTCAAGGGTTTGCATTTGCAATTGCAATGCCACTTGTGCAATCCCCTGTCCTGCAATGTTCTTGATCCGTTCCCGGGCGGTTGCTTGGGACATTGATCGGCAGGTGGCATCAAGAGGCACAACTTCAAGCGCGGGCTGATGACGCACGGTTCTAAGAGCCACAGGCAGCTGGGTTCCATCGGAGCCGGGACGACGCCGGGGCGCGTGTACAAGGGGAAGAAGATGCCCGGGAGGATGGGAGGGACCAAGACCAAGATCAGGAAGCTCAAGATCGTCAAGATCGACAACGACCTCCGGGTGCTCATGATCAAGGGCGCCGTACCAGGGAAGCCCGGGAACCTCCTCCGCATCACGCCGGCCAAGATCGTCGGCAAGAACATCCCCAAGAACTAGACTTCTTTTTTTTTGAGGGGGTGAACGTTGAGTGTTTCCTACCCTGCTGCAAACTGGATGTAATTCTTTGCCAATCGCCAGTTTTTGTACACATGCAACTTCAGATTAGTAAAACTGATCTTCAGATGACTGTTATTCTTTTGCAAACTTCAGTTTTAGTACGGGCCACCATGATGCTTGGGTGGGCGATAAACTTGCAAGCGGATTAGAGTATGACCGTAGATCATTCAAATAGTTAATTAATGTGATAGTAGATCATGCAAATATGTAATGATCTGAAGGCAGGAAATGCAACCAAAACGGAACCATGAAATGCGACAAACAAGAAATACTGCAGATATAACCTTGTGCAACAGGGGCAAAAAGGAGAACTTTGACGTAATCGTAAAGCTTCCACCATAGCTAATCATAACTCAACTGAACAAATACATTTGCTACCACATTACCCTCAGAGAAGATACAAAGATGGATTTTTTGGGGCATCCTTCAATACGGATTATTTGATCTAATAAGCTTTCGAAGAAGCCATCCATGCTTCTACTCTAAGAGCACAAAACCTAACACAGAAGAAGCAGTTGCCACCAAATCAGCGAGTTCCACGATCACAATTGTAGATATTTTTCTGCCCAAAATAGTATGTACAAATGGATCACCGCTCAACCTGCACATAAAGAACAAACGACCAAACAAGTTAGGAACAGTAGGGAAACTTCTATGACCTGCCACAACCTCAACCAAATCGAAGCCAAGCTCAGGAAAATAAACAAGCAAATTGAAGCAAACAACATCTACTTCCTTGTAATTGCAAAAACTATGAAGTTGTTTACGAAATTACCATGTGCAGTGCCATCAAAGGTTTATTAATCACTTCCAAAATCTTCAAAATGAACACCCTCAGATATTGTATCTAGCCGCCTATTTCCTATTTCTGTTGATAACAAGGAAACCATTAGATAAATTGAGCATTTCAGTACTGCATCAAGAGCAATGTCGAGGGAAGGGCAATGGTTAACCTGTATGTTCTCCAGTGGTAGACTCTGGGAAGTTATTTGCATCGGAAGGGATGAAAGGGGATCGACCATAGTTCTCTAATATTTCTGCACATGAAAGACAGAAGATGCTTTATGTATGCAATATAAATATATAAAGTAGCAGCAATGTTGAAAGGAAAAAACCAAAAATATATAGATCAGCAATATTGCATAGAAGTACCTGTGCTGTGGCTGAAATCCTCTGTCAAATCCGAAAAGCTGAAGTTACGAGGAATCTGGCTCAAGAAACCATACGAAGATGAATCCATGTCCAAAATTGGATCGCCTAGCGGTTGTCCATTCAACTCAGAGCTGCTAAAGGATCCACCTGATATATCTCCAACTGACTGCTCTAGGAACACGTTCTCATTGCCGAATCCAAAATCTGAGTTGCTCGAGTAGCCAGACTCTGTCTTTATTGTTGTTCCATTGTGTCCATTAAACTGCCCAACAGTCGAATTATGTGCTGCTAGAAGGCTTGATGAAGCATCCATGCCACCAGGAAGGCCATGAACAACTTTACCAGCATAGATAAATTGGTCATTGGATGGAGCACCATTTACTATACTACTAGAACCTCGATTATGCAACAAGTTATCTTGCATTGCAGTACTGGGGATAGTGTCTGGCAGAAAGGGCACGTTTTGGTTCACTGAGACAGGCAACAATGGACAATATTAGAACTTATTCCTTCCATGGTTACATTTTAGCTGAAAGAGATTATTGTAACTTTGTCAGTTAGTACAGATGTATAGCTGCTGAAGAAAAGAAGCTTACATGTGTTAGAGTTTGAGCCATTAGGAGCAGTAGGAGGCATAGAAGGCATCCCAGAAGGATGATCTTTAGTCATAATCTGATACTGCTGCTCAAGGAGCTTATTGAAGGCCACTATTTGATTCATAAGCATCAGCCTCACATAGTATGCCTTAAAAAAATCACGATTCTCTTCCTCGAGTTTCTGCCAGACTGGAGAAAAAGAATGACAGTCAAGTAAATAAACCCAAACGGCCAAACCAAAGAGACCATCTAGTTATTATCTTATAATGACGGGACGAAATTCATGTCTTTGAAAAGTTCCACCAATCAGAAAGGCATTCACACCATCCCATTTCCAAACAAAAAAAGTTAGAGCACAGTGCAAAGCCACACGTTGATGAATTGATTATAGAACAGAAATTGGCTGAGTGGTGGTCTCAATTTTGCTGATGCTGAGTCATTGATTCTAGGTCCATGACAGAGGACATACAAAATCATCATTTTGTTTCTGGTTTATAGATCATGCATAATTGCCCAAGAAAGACTGGGGGTGATAAATTGATGGTCTAATAAAAATGGGAAAACAATGCATTCTGAGATTTCATCAACAAAAAATAAAAATATATGAACTAAGCAAGTTAAGTTTTGTCCCAATAAACAGTATTATTTAGGACAAAAAAGGGTTTCCTGTGTGACATCATCATGGCAATCAAGATTTAACAAAAAAACATATACACCACTCTAATGCAATAAACCATTGTTCCTCCAATTTCAAGGGAAGTTTATGCTAAGTGAATTTACAATAGCAGAGCTCACAGTGTTGTGATCAGGATGTGTTATCATTTAAAAAATCGAAATCTTGTATCAACTTGTGAAATAAGCTAAGTGCTGATTGAACAGGGAAGTCACTTATGGTAATAGAAGAGAATTACCAAGCTCAGTGAAACTAGGTTCTATTTTTGCCTGGAAAGATAGGGTGTCCACCACTTCTTTCTGGTTCATATATAGCTGAAGGCAACGTTCAATGAGATTCTGGACCTGTAAAACAGTTTTTCCATGAGGCCTTATTGCTTTAAGTACACACTGCAAAAGAAAACTAGCACAAAATCCTACCATAACGAACAAACAATTCAATCAAAGATGAGAGAACAAAAAACATATACAGTGGGCTTTGTTGATTGTGCACAGAATGTGATAAACGGATGCAGGCACATTTCAGGAACCATAAGGCAGATATCTGTATGTGATAATGCTAGAGGCAAAATGAGAGTGAAAGCAGAAGTTAGACATAGGACACTGACAACGAGTCAACTTGGTCAACAGGATTGTGCAGTCACAGCTACATGTTCCCCCACCAGAAATTAATTTCTTACTCCCTCTGTCCTATTATATAGTGCATTCAATTTTAAGACAAATTAAGAGAGAACATAAAAGACGCATATACCCTCATTTTATTTTCTAATCAGACGCTATCATCAACATGATTAATGGTGATTGGTTGATAAATGGAAAGTATTTAATATAAAATTAGTTTTTGTCTTCTAGAATGTATTATATTTGAGGACAAATTTTGAATGCTAAAATGCACTGTATTACGGGACAAAGGGAGTAAGTGAAAACTGAAAGTTCAACTGAAAGATCCGACATCCAAAAAAGGCAAACGGGCATGTGAAAACAGGACAACTACAGTGAAAATTCAGTAGATGACATAACTTCATCGAACTTCCAAGTAGGCATTCTGCTTTTGCATAAGACAACACAGAAGCGCACAGTTTCTCCTTTAACACACATCATTATTACAGATACCAAACAGTAGCAGCATCCATAAATTCCCCACTCATTTCTTACCCATGCAAGCCCCTTTCCCCTTCATCCACCTTTGCCTCTTCCTCCCCCTGTTTCTGTCCCATACAAATACACCCCCCCTGCTCATGCTCTGATGCTCCTCCCCTCCGGCTCCGTGTTTATGAATCATGACCAGACAGGACTGGGACAGCACTAGCACATGACCTAGTATGCAATCAGAGCCCAAACGAGGGCATGCAACTGTTGCAACAACACAACCATCTGTAACCCTAATCGAGCCCATTTACTTCTCATCAAGCCTATCAGGTAACCAAATATACATATAGCAAAAAAAACCCCGGAAAGCACGTACTAAAAAACAAGATGGAAGAGGAGGGCGGGAGGGATCACGGGGGGCGCTCACAAGCTGTATGTCCTGGCGCGAGACCTTGCGGACGTCCTCCCCTCCCGGCATGCCTGACGCCCGTCTCCTTCGTGTTCTGCCCGGCTGCCCTAATCAAATCTCCCTGCGAGCGACGCCAAGCCAAGGTTATCAAAAGAACAAAGTAAAAAAACAAAACGGCACAGCCGCGGACGGCGATTGACCCCAACGGGATAACCAACGACGAAACGGAGCAGCAGGAATCGTTCGATCCAGCTGGCACGGGCGGGCGCGGGGAATCTCTCACCTTGAGGCTTGAGCCGAGGGAAAGGGGAAGCGGAAGCGGAAGCGGAAGCGGAGCGGAACACGAGAGAGAGGAAGGGCCCGCGCGTTGCGCGCGCGAGTTTGACGGGGTCTCTCTGATGAGGGCTGAGGCGGCGGGGAGGAGGAAGGCGACGGCTCCGGCGATCAGGTGGGGGCGCCGCGCAGTGTGGCGAAGCAAGGGCCAAAAGGGGAAGGAAGCAAATGGGGGAAACAGCCAAGTTGTCGTTGGTGGGATGCCAATCCGTCGGCTTATCTAGGTGTTATCCGGTTTAACAAAACGGGGAAGTGGAGGCCTAGTGGGACGGGACGGGACGGACACCAGATTCCGTGCTCGTCTCCTGTCTCCTCTCCTCTCTATCTCTTCACCTCAGTTGACAGCTCGGACATCCGATCTCTTTCACCTCCGTTTTCAGTGTACTCCCTCTGTTTTCAGTGTACTCTCTCCGTTCTAAAATATGATCCTTTAATTATGGATCTTTCGCTTACTAAGAAACAACTTTGATCAAATATATATAAAATTATTAATATTTATGGTACAAAATTATCGGTGTTTTCGGATCACCGACGAGTAAATTTGTATTTGCGCGTCTCGCTCGGATGGTGTGTTCGGAGGACACAAGTGTTTATACTGGTTCAGGCGGAACGTCCCTACGTCCAGTTTGTTGTTGCTTGTATTACCGGCACTTGTTTGCAGTAGGGGTTACAAACAGGCGAGAGAGGGAAATGATCCCAAGTATTTGGTGGAAGGAGTGAACGGGTGCTGAGCCGCTCAGCTGTGTGCTCGTGACGTGCTCTTATGTTCCGATTCATTCCTTGTTCAGTCCCTCGGTAGAGGTGCCCTGCTTTCCCTTTTATAGGTGAAGGAAAAAACGTGGGTTACAGTGGAGGAAAATGAGAAGAACGAGAGAGAAGAAGACTTCCAGGATCGCCGGGTCCTTTTTCTCCTTCATGCGGGTCCCGCAGATCCTGTAGATGTCAATAGGGACGGCTCCACGTCGTGGCCCTGTTCGTCACTAGCGCCATGTGCAGGCGTCATCTGCCGGTCATGGCGTTCCATTCCGTCCCGACGGACGTCATGGTGACGCGCCTCTCAGCGTTTGTACGAGGGTTAGTCAGAACAGCACCGGCACGTCCGACACTGTTCTTGATGTGAATCCTCAGGTATGGTCCGTCATGGCCACGGGTTACATCGAGGCGTGTCAGTCTCTTCCCTGGTGTCAGAGTTTTGACCCAGGGTCATACGCTTGGAGCTGAAGTGGTTGGCGGCGGTATGGGTCCCGTCAAACGAGAAGAAAACCACGTTCTTGGGATCGGGTGAGATGAAGTCCTCACTCAAGGGGTCAGGCGAGACGGAGCCCGCGGCCTTGGGCAAGACGAAAACCGCGGCCTTGGGCGAGACCCCCGCGGCCTCAAGGTCGGGCGAGACGGAGCCCGCACCCAAGGGGTCGGGCGAGACGGAGCCCGCAGCCTTGGGCGAGACCCCGCGGCCTCGAGGTCGGGCGAGACGGAGCCCGCACCCAAGGGGTCGGGTGAGACGGAGCCCACGGCCTTGGGCGAGACCCTTGCGGCCTCGAGGTCGGGCGAGATGGAGCCCACGGCCTTGGGTCGGACGAGACCTTTTTAATACGTCTTGTTCCATCCGAGGAAGTCAACGTGGACGCTAACCTCCTTGCTTTGGGTATCCCTAATATTGATATCTGACAAAAATTAATATTATTAAATAGATCGTTGAATTTATTTTCATAATAAATTTATTTGAAGATACAAATGTTGCACGTATTTTCTACAAATCCAATTAAAGTTACAGCACGAAAAACAAAAAAAAACGACAGTTATTTAGAAACATAGGGAGTAGACTAGATATGCATGTCCAAATTCATAACTAGAGGATCAGACCTATTTGGAATACAGGAATATAAACACAGAGGAAAGGAAAGAAACGCATGAATAGGGTTGGGGTGTTGCAGTAAATCAGAGGAATGGAAAAACACATGGAAAGTATAAGAAGATGTGTTTGAAACAAAGGAAGATGTAACCCAGAAAAACTTAAAACATTGAAATAAATTAAAGCTAATTGTACTTAATTATAGGCTAAATAACATAGATATGTGCCCAAACGTGGGGCATTAGTATTTATGTTATTTTTACTTTGATCAGGGACCAATGATACTCAAAGACAATCTTTCTTAAATCTATCTAACTCCACGGTTCCTACTGTATAATCTACTCCACTCAGATGAGTTGAATGGCATGGCTGCCTCGGGCTTCAGCGCAGGAAACAAAAACCAGAGGTGGGAGGAGATGTTTATTTTCATGTGAAATCTTGTTGCTGCTACAGTATTTCAGAGAAAAGGGTCTGTCCGATTCCTTTTTCTAAACACCCTGCTCATCTTCCTTTCCTATGTTTTTATTTCCTTCATTTTTCCTATGGAAAACCTTTATTCCAAACAAAGCCTCATTAATTTTGAAACGGAGAGAGTATTCTAAAATACATGATCCTTTGGCTATGAATTTGGACTGAACATGCTTGTCTAGATTCATACCTAGAACTAGAAGGTCATCAATTTAAGAATGGATTCGATTCGAATAGTAGTTCAAATAGGATACGATTGGATATCCATCATAAATATGCGATTTGAGTTTTTACGGATACGGTATCGGATGTTGAATATCCGGACTTTCATATGAACGTTAATTACATTATCCAAAACGGTCGAAAAATATCCGTACCATTTTCATCCCTACCTAGAACTAGAAGGTCATCAATTTAAGAATGGAGAGAGTATAGTTTTAAATCGGTACGACAATGCCCGTTTTTCTACCTACTAGTCTACGTTTACTTTCACGAGTTAATTACATTATCCAAAACAGTATCATCACCTATAGGGCCCATTCGGCTTACCTTAAAAGCCGGCTTATTCGGCTTCTTTTTTCAACCGAAACAGTGTTTTTCTCTCACAACATTTTGGCTTTGGGCTTGTTTTTTCAGCCAAGCGAACGGGACCATAATGGTTAATTCTTTTGGTCATATAATCATTATCCATCATCCATAATCATGGAGGCCTTGTATAGGACAAGAACGTAGCTTTCAAACCTCCAAAACAATGTCTCCACGGATCAGCAAGGACGATTGATCCAATGACAGCGATGGCTCCAAGGCCTGAAGCAACGCATTTGCAGATAAGCATTTAACCATCTTTAGATAAAACTGATATGGGTGTACAGGTGTAAGTGTATCGTCTGCGGTTGTCTCGATAGCATCTATTCTCATCTCAGCCACAAGACAAGTTTCGCTGCACACTCTTCGCACAACAAAATCTACATATTTTTGTACCAAATACAAATGCTTATATAAACAGTGCCAACCATTGCCACCTACAATACAGCACTTGCATGCCTATTCCTGCCTCCTGTCATCAGATTCTGCCACATCAGCAGTCCTAATCTCTTGTCTGGTACCAACAGACAAAACAAAAATTTCGCAGAAACTTGGAAGCAACTTGCAACCTGTTGATAATAAGCTTCAAAAACGGAGAATCCAAAGGTAGACGCTGAGGATTACAATTACTCGAGCACATCAGACCACAGGGCATGTGACATGGCGGGCGTGCAACTGTGCAAGGTTCAATCAGCTGTTGGCTCGGCGTCCATGCAGAGATGAACCAGTTTCTGCTGGTACTGCCCGAAGACCTCACTGACTGCAATCAGGTCCTCGTCGGCCACATTCTTGGAAGGGAACCGGAGCTTCTCGGTCTGCTCCGGCGTCAATGCTAACCCGGAAGTGTCATCCTCGGCCTCTGATCCTGATAAGATTTGTGAGTAGGTCTCATGGCAGGCTAGCAAGAACATGGCTGCGATATCTGGGCGCTGGTTCTTGCGGAGTGTATCCAAAGCCTCTGGCAGTGCTCCAGCAGCAACGTATAGTATAAGAGCTCTATAGAAAATGCAACCACTGTGTTAGTACCACCAAGAGAGAAAAACAATCGAATCTTGTTACTTGTTAGCTGTTCAGGGTCATTTTTTACCTCCACATATTATGCTCGCCACGAAGAACATAATCAGCCCACCTCTGCAGTACCCTGCACAAATCAAGCACCTTTAGTACAAATTACAAAACAAAAGGTTCTTTACTGGCCGGCTTCAGAAATAGCAAAGCTACATTTGGGCTTCACCCAGTTCTGCAAAAAAGATGTGGGCCCATTGGTCTGTGGTTCCAGTTTGGCCCAAGCAAAAATTATATCAACCAAATATCAGGTTGTTAACTACACTGATGACTAGATCATAAATTTGATGCCACCAGCTTTTTAATTTACTTTCATATTCCATTCAGCTTAGTTGTAAAATTCACAAAATCACAACCATGGGTGGATAGGCCAAGCAATATATTGATTAAATAAGTTGAAACTTGAAAGACAAAACCAAGGCGGTTTTTGTAAGTACTTAGGGAGCACAATATTCATCTTTTCAGATATAATAAATTGGCATAGTTGAATTATACCTTGCATAGTCAGATCCTTGCAAATGGCTTGCGGCTAAAGTAGCTGCATCATTCCAGCACCCAGCATCTTGAAGCTGAAACAGAACCAAAAGGTTATGTGGTTGGACCCATATTCAGTTCGATTCACATTACGCTCAATAAAATTTAGGAAAACAAATATTGCAATAATAAAAAACGATCCTTTGAAATGCTACAACTTTGAAGGGCATATTAATTGGAAAAAGGAAGCATTCTGTAAATGTGGATTGATTATTATTGTCTTTAAATCCCAGCTATCACTGAAAAAGTGAAAAATAATGCCTCATTATTTAACAAATATTTCGTCAGCCAAACTAAGAGGAAGCAATTTGGTCATATTTGATCTTTCAAAGCTAAAAGCCATCATCTTTTTCAGGTCTAGCTCATCATTTAAGCTACATCTAGAGATGATAATGGCACTACTAGAGGTCTTCTCAATAATTATTAAAATTGTAATTATCCACCACAGTTTTACATATAGAGATGGCAGTGATTTAGTGGAGTTCCTGCACCAGAGTGTCATAGTCAAATAAATTAAACATAGCTTCTATCTGCACCATGTGACTTACAAAACTTAATAAATACTCTAGCCGTTCCAAATTGTAAGTTGTTTTAGCTTTTCTAGATATATAGTTTTAGAACGCATATCTAGGTGCATAGCAAAAAACTATGTATCTAGAAAAGCCAAAACGGCTTAAAATTTGGAACGGAGTACAACTTTGCTGTTCTATGATATGCCATATTGCCATTACATAAATAATCAAATAACTAGCTTATAACCCACATATCATGCTGATCGTCCATTGCATACATCAATTGAAAGAGGAAGTCGACAGTGACATAAAGAGCCTTAACCAGAGCTACTTACAAAACTAATTGACTGCAAGAACATGCTCATATAAGGTAAGAAATTTAATACTGAGAAGGCAAAGGTAATTTGTATTTGTCAACATTCTATATTTATTAGAACAGCAGCATGGTACATTATTTCATATCTGATAAGTAAATATGGAGAATGGACAGAGAAAAGAGCTTGACTCTCTTGCGTGTTCAAGGAAAGAAAAGAAAAGAAAAGAGCATGATTGATTAAGCCAAACGTAAGAATAGTACCTGTGAACATGCTTCCTGATATCTTCCAACAGCACAGAGAAGATGCGTGCCAGACAGCGATTTGTCCGTTCTAACCATATTGGCTGCAACAACCTACATAAGATCATTACTTAGAAAAGACCACCCTCTGCACAAAAATATCTATCACCATGGCATTTATCAAAAATGAGATCCTAACAGACTAAGTGTTAATATAACACAAAAAGTATTTTTAAGGATTAACCGACTAAGAGTTAACGAGGATCAAGGATGCTAGTGTGGTGTAAGTACTTATGTTTAATTTATGTTGATGGATATGCTGTAGAGAACACTTAGTGTTTGCATTTTGCCATTGAGAACACAACTGGCACTGCAATGTTTGCACCCTACAATTGGGAAATGAATAATGCATTCTACTATTCCCTTTGAGCTTTGAGATCTATTCCAGTTTATAATTCTGAGCGTTTGAGAAATATATCTAACTTAAACTGATATCTGTTTTTTTAGGGGAAACCCCTACTGTGGTAGTAAATATATTAATATGTAAAAGAGTTAGCAATCATTCCTATGCTATTAGCTCGTCACAAATATCAATAAATTTGAATAGACCCATATCAAAATTCAAAAGATTTGATTGCCATGCATACAAACTATCCTTCTTTTCTAACAAAGATAAATAAGCATGCAAAATGTCTTGACCTTTAACGCGCTTGCCCCCTAATAGTGATCAGAGTTATACACTGTGTAGTACAAAAAAAATGTACTGAAGAATGTTTATTTTAAAGATGCTCACCTTCACTGCAAGTTCATGCAAAGATTGTGAGACTGCAGATGACAGCACAACTGCTCTTAATGCATTTGGGTAAAAATTTGATCCTTCAGGGGGCGTTGAAAGTAACAGTGAGACCGCAGCTTCTAAGTTCCCAAGAGAGACAAGCCTGTGTTCGTAGAATATGGTAAACATGTGGCACAGGTAATTACCAAGATATATATTACTGATGAACAAGTTTGAAATAATTGATTCTTACTCATGAACACGTTTTTGCAAAGCCTCTTCACCATCGAGCTTATCATGCCAAGGTATCCTTTCATTTGCATTGAACCATAGTTGCTCTTGCTTAAATGCCATTGAGCTTAATTGCCCACAATTCTGCACAAAGATTAAACTTCTAAATTCAAGAGAATAGACATATTTATACAGAGTTAAAACCATGCACTCGTGCAGTGTTGAAGTACAGCGCATCAGATTCAACGATTACCGCAGCATTTTTTGTGAACTTTCCGGAAACAGATCTCTCTCTTGAAGTTATCCGATTAAATGTAGAGCCTTGTTCAGAATCAGGATGTAAACTTGATTGTGAGATCTTCTCTCTTGATCTACTTGTTGATTTATCCAGGAAGTGGCGAAGAGCTTGAGGCAGCTGTAGCCAGAAAAGTGCTTCATGGAAATCACCGAAAATTGCAGCAGCAAATGCAAACCTTGCACAAGCTCCCTTGTTCACTATAGCTGAATATAATCTGGCTCTTCCATCATCAAGAATGCAACCTTCCCAAAAAAAAAGTAGTGTCAATATGCCAAATCATCTACTGGGGGAAAAATTAAGTTGTTGCTGACATACCCTCCTTTCTGTACGGTTCCAACACTTTAAGGAGCAATTCTGCCACAACAACATCACCAATAGGAGGGAGTGTTGTCTCAATCATGTAACTACGAAGATCTCCAAATGCTGGTGCTACCTTAAAGCTGTCCCCAGCTAATTTATCATTATTATTGCATTCAAACCAAGAAGGCTTCACCCCAAGTTGCAGAATCATACGCAGAGCCTAGGATCACATAAAAAGCACAAGTTGCTGAGTGTTTGTGGTTCAGAATTTGATCTTTTGTAAGGACAAAATGCCATGCCCATGACCCGAGGAAACTAATCATAATAATGATTCATGAAAAACCTGCAGCTACTTTCCCTCTTAATGAAATATGTACATGAGAACGGCCACTAAGAGGAAAACCCTGCATCGACTGACTTTACATTTTAGGAAGGTGATTGATAACTGGTAGAATTACTTATAAAATGACTCTTTGTGAAGAGAAGAATATAAACAAATATATCCACGCGCCAGAGTTCATGCATAATAATAATATATAAAAATACAAATCTTTAAATATTATATGCACCTTACCAAAGCATGGGCCGTTGGAAATAATACTGGCAAACAAAATGGCATTGGCCTAAACCTCTCTTTCGTAGCTACTGGCTTTGAAATGGAACTGCCCTTGGTATCACTGGTGAAATAAAAGGAAAAATAAAAACATTCCACACGTAAATTTTCTGAAAAGGGAAAATAGAGCATCAGAAATAAGGTCATCAGCCACATCAAACAAACTAAATAAGGTCTAAAGCATCAAAGAACGGTGTCAAACCGTTTTTTAAGTTAGAGTACTTTATGGTTACAGAAGATAGAAAAAGGGACGGAAAGGATTAACAGGTGGGAGAATTAGGTGAAAAAGAAATAACTTTCCTACCATAGTGACCTATCATGTTGACACTTGACAATAATATTTGTGAATTGTGAGGAGATATAATGACCAGAAATTTTCTTCGAATCAATTTCTTAATTTGTTTCAGTTTAGGGCTCAAAGCTTTTTCCCATTATTCTTACATTTATGTAGTTCTTTTTTTAGTGTTACATGTTGGAAAGCTCTTTAGAATAACAAATAGGAAAGATTATATTCAGCATACAGCTCAACGAACTCAGTGTAATACAACTAGAGCGAGTTAAAGAAGCAAGCTCATATTCTTCCTTCTCTGAGCTCATAAGCATGCTGCAGGAGATGATTGCCTTATAGATGCAGTAATAAATAATAACACACCTTAACAGGTCAAGTTTCATTTATAGATATCAAATAGAGTTCCAGTACAGAAACATATTTAAATCTAAACAATAAACAGAGTAACTCTACACTGAATTAGAACTATTACATGCATGATTAAAATGACATACATGTTAACCTCAATCAGTCGGAAGCTACTATCAGCTCCGGCAATGCATAACATAAGTGGCTCATCCTTCCTTGTTCGGGTTGACAACCAATCAAGCTCCAAGACAAGGGTACCAGGAGATTGCGGTTGAAGAAGGGCATTCGCCAAGGGGTCTGGACTATCCTAAAACATAGTTCATGAAATCAGTACCACATGAGACAGTTGCATATTCCTGCTGAAACATAAAAGGACAGCAATATTGGAAACAAACAATAAATCATGCATGAATTACATTGAGGAATAAAGATGTAAGAAGAATGCAACCAAGCATCATCCGATAAAACAATACTAGGGCAGTCCTACACAATCATTTTTTTAATCAAATGACAAGTGGTTGCTATATATCAATATCGAAAATATATGCAACAGGGTGATCGATATAACATCATTTAGAATCAAACATTGAAATCCAATAGCGCAAAACCATATTCCACAGGTATTATACACGAGATCTAGAAGAACTGAAGATAATACTTACCAGGTCAAATATCGAAAATGTATTATCATAGAAAAGCACAGCGATGCGCCCTCTGCTTCGATCACCATGAACAACAGGAGAAAACTTTATCCTCCTGATGCCTTCCCTGTGAGTGCTAAAAGAAGAAGAAAGGCCTGTTGTAACATCCCACCATCTAATGTTGCCTGATCGATCCCCCATTACCTATAAGATAATAGCATCTCATCAGAGTGTCCCAAGATAACCTGCCTTGCAGATAAAAAAATATTGTAAATGGAAGTATGGACCTTATAAAAGAAACACAATGATAAAATATACATACAACATGGGGAAGGCGATAAGCCATAGCAGTAACCAAACCATCTGAAGATGCAAATGATGATGAGGGCCACTTTGGCCTGCAAAACAGAAATGAAGGCCATGTGCATCACAATGGTGATGATAATGTTTAACTTAAAATAAACTGCAGAATGCATAAAGCAGAAAGTCCAAATGCTTCATTTCTAGTCTTGCTACGTTAAATTTCATAGTTACACTCAGTCTCATCCGAAATCACAAAGTGTATATAATCATTAGCTTTTTAGATACTGTCATTCCTCAAATACCAAAGCTAATCATGTTTTCGTACGCCTCATTCTAAATGCGCCAAACATCTCCCACCTGGCTTAATGAAGCCAAGGGAATAGGCATCATTTGGGCAAGTACCAGCACATTGCATGATTTTATCACTTGTAAATTGTAATCAATATACACACAAAAAAACAAATGCCACGTTTCTGTTTCCTGCATTAAAAGTGGAAAAAAACAGAAAAGAAAAAAAGAACATCATTTTATGGTTGCTAAATTAAACAGCTAGAGGTAGCCGCAGGCATATCATTTTTTTCCAAATACATAAGAGCTGTGTACTGTTCTGAGCCTGGTAATACATACTATGTTTACTGTTCTGAGCCTGATAATACATATCACATTTTTTTGGTCTATCGAAAAGAGTGATGTACCGATGCTAATGCTCTAGTGGAACGATGACTATATAAATCAGATGGTGCATATCTAATGACACATGCTAGAGAAAATGGATATTGTATGTCTTCTGATGAAAGCTGCATTTACTTTAATTGCTGAAAGCTACAAGGACAGAAACTGGAGTACCTAAAATCTCGTATTCGCCGCCCGTGCACTTCAAACACACCAAGAGCACCATTGACTAATGCAAAAGCAAAACTTTCACATGTTTCATCAGAATTTTCTGCACCAGAAGCCTCTGCAGACAAAAATAGATCATGTCATCTAACAATATAGTCGGTGAATGTTTGGTCAAAAAAGATCCTGATAAGAGTTGAAGAATTTCTCCTTAATAATAAACTGATTAAGAAGGCAATCTATCCAGTCTATATAGTTTTGATAGTGAATGAAAATTACACCTGCTGATCGCTCCTTGGAGGTTGAAGACTGCTTAGATGATGCATTTTGACCTGGCCGAGGTGCAGCTGGCAGTGTCCACTCTAACACTGTAAAAGGAAGCGCCAAGGACCTAAGCTACAAGTGCAGAACAATTATGAATACCATGCTTCTTTCGCCAACTGAAAGAACTGATTTGAATGTATAATATAAAACAACAAAAGGGAGGCCATTTTAAGAAGAGTAACTAATAACTGTAACTCCAGCCTTCTTTCTGGCAGACAGTAGCTGAACTTACATTTCAGGCTAAACTAACTTTTGATTCCCATTGTCACCTTGAAGAACAATGTTTAGCACAAACCAATTGCTCATTGCAACAGTCAATGTGGTAACATAAGGCTTTGCTTTTTCTTAGAAGAACAAGTTCATAAAATTTTTCATCTCAGCTGTCAACAGTCATTTCTTTCCATAATTGCATAAATACAGGCAAAGGAAGTAGTACCATCATGGGGTTCTTTGTCATGGCCCACACTTCAACAGGAGCATCGCGAAACAGAATCAGAAGGTACCTGAGAAAGAATATTATGCTTGAGAAATCAGAACAAACATAGTACTGGTACATATGCATAGTTTAGAAACATATAGCTGACCGTCCAGAGGAAGAAGCCCTCAATGCTCTAATTGGTGCACGTTCAGGCTTTTGGAGCACACGGAATGAGCGATTTAGCCCACTTCTTAAGCATGTAATAACAAGCTTATTATTGTATCCACCAGTTTTATCATTAACCTGCAGTAGTCAAAGTGTCAAACCAATGAGAGAAGTAACATGCCGGCACACTGAAAACCATCAAGTTATACAAGAACGCATAAAGTTACAATGATGAAACATAAGCGCAAACTGAATGAAGCCAACAAGTACCTAAATTAAGGAAAACATCATAATAGTTTTGATTGCCAAAAGTAACCTAGCAGTCTCATTGACAAATTACAGAAACACTTTAGTGCAATCACAATTCACAATATACAAGAGTTAAAACTATCAGAACATGGAGGCACCTGATTATATGAGAATGAAACAAGACGTGAGTTTCCAAGCCATCTCAATCCCCTCACTGTGCTGCTATGAACGGAAAAGCTGACTGAAACTGCATTGGCCACAACATCTACAACTTCAATAGTTCCATTCTGAGTCCCCAGAGCAACAAGTGGCACTGCTGGAGCAGGATTGTTTCCACCACCTTCAGATAGGAAATATTTGGATGTGTGAAATTTGATGGCTAGAAATAATTCAGAACATAAAGCAAGGGGTATTGTGGCTATGGACATACGAGCTACTGTGGCAAGCAATGAAGGGGACGGCACTGCTAGTGTAGTGACAGTAGATGACAAAAGATGAAGCTGGCCCATCAAATTAATCTGCAGGGCATAATGAATATGAGCGAAGTAGAGTAGTAGGACATAACACAGGAGGGTATAGACACTAGAATTACACAAGGCCAAAATTTAGGCCCTATTTGGCACGGCTCCAAACGGCTCTGGCTCCTTGCCATAGTGCCGAAGGAGCCAGAGCCGGTGAAGCCAAAAAATAGTGGCTTCACCGGCTCCTAACAACGGCGCAGAGGAGCCAGAGCCGGCCGAAGATCCACCAAACGAGGCCTTAAATAACTAAACAGATACATCAAAACCCTGGCATAAGGGTATCTATTAATCATTACCCTTGTGATACCCACTGGACTATTGATCCTACTTCTTAATCATGGCAATTATCTATTATTGACAACAAAGAGAAATAGTTTCATGCTGTAACCTTTATTGTAAAATCAGGTCTATTGGAGGATGTGTTGGCAGTTGCAGCATTGCTATGGCTCGGTCTACCTGGTTCCTTCCCAATATTAGTGACAGAAACAGAAACATTAGCAGGTTTTGATTGAATAGATAATTACATTTGCACTGGAATGACCACGTAGATTCGCACCTCGATTAGCTTTGTTAGGAAGTGAAGACTTGTCAAATTTCAAAAGCCACGACCAGATCTTGCCATCTTCTGATATCGACGTTAGATATGTCATAGTCCCATGACAAGCATTCTGGTCTGAATTTGTATCAGTCATGAAAGAATATGTTTGTGCCAAATCCTGACATTGTTTGTCAATGTTTCGGAAAATAGACTCTGACTGCCATATTGTAGCTGCAAGAACAGCCGGAGAAGGAACAGCAGTACCAATTGAAGGCATTAGCTCTTCCACAGCACATAATAAATGCACTTGTTCACCCCTGCAACCAAACATTAAAGGAGAAAATCAAAATATTTGAAAACGGCAATGCTAGCATGTAATACATGTATGGATATACTGAAACTATACATATGTTGGTGCATAGAATTGTTAAAACACGAATGTCAATATACAGATGGTATTGCTCAGTTTCAAGGAAACATACATAGAGTAATGGCCACGACACATAAAATGCATGGTTCCTAGAACCATATGTCTTTCCATTTAATGGGGTTCATTTTGATGGGAAAGGAAAAGCTTTCCTTACTGAGTAGTGTGCACACACAAACTGACTGTAAATTCATTTATAAATGTTCCAATTTTTGTCAGCACACTCCTGAGGTTTATCGTGTAGTGTTTACTAATTGTTGCATTGAATCCTGTTTTCTTTTCTCTCTGCATCCAGACTAGGGCACTGATAGCGTTTTTATACAGCTCAAATGCAAACCAGAAATGTCTATCATCACATTTTGGGCACTCAGTAAGCTCTAATTTATATGCGTGTGTTTTGTCGAACATCCAACACTACCCACATAAACAGTAGGACTGCAAACTCACTCCTTACGCCTCCAGATGCTCAGCTTGCCGTCGATATGAGTGCAATAGAGCATGTCGAGATCAGGATCGGCCATAACATCCGAGAACTTGCCGAACCCCCTGGGCAATGGGGTAACAGAAAGCGCAGTGCTGTAGCTGAGGTCAAAGACGATGAGCTCCCGCGGGAAGGTGACGAAGAGGATATGCCTCCACAGCGGGGAGAAGCACATTCTCGAGGCAAAGAGCGGGAACGCCGCCAGCGCCGGGGCCGGTGCAGGTGCCGATATCTCCTTCTCCAGCCTCTGCAGGTCGGCGACATCCCCTGCACCGCAGTTCACCCGGTGCTCCTGCAGCGAGATGTCGGAGTCCTGCCTGGGAAAGGCAGAGAGGAGGAAGCCGCGGAGGCCGATCGCGCAGAGGTGCCTGGCGTCGAAGGGGTCGCGTCGGAGGCAGGAGAGGTACTCGGGCGCCGCGTCGAACATCCAGAGGACGCGCGGGGTGTTGGACGTCTCCCAGATGCAGAGCAGCGAGGGCCCGTGGATGGAGGCGAGGAGCCAGCCGGAGCCGTGGTGGACCCAGCAGAGGTCCTGCACCCCGCCGCCGGAGCCCGGCGCGACGCTGCGCGCCTCGTCGAGGTTGAGCCAGTGGAGCACGGTCCGCGCGCGGGCGTCCCAGACGGCAATGCGGCCGTGGCGGTCCCCCGCGGCGAGGCGGAGCGGGCGGCGGTCGTCGTCGTCGTCGTCGAGGGAGGGCGTGGCGGGGGGCGCCCAGCGGACGGCGGTGACAAAGGAGGCGAGGGAGGAGGAGGGCATGGGGAGCACGCAGAGGAGCTGCATGGAGCGCGGGTCCGACACGACGACGCTGCTCCCGGCGCCGTGCGCCAGGAGGCCCGTGGGGCTGAGGTCGATGCAACCGCCGTTGCCGCGCCCCGGCGGGCCCGGGAGCATCATCGCCGTGGCGCTGCTGCCGGCGCCCGCCGCATTGCCGTGCGATCGCGACGACGGGGAGGCCGGCGGCGCCACGGAGGACGCCATCGCGTGGAAGGCTGCCGTGAGGAGAGGGGGAAGGGGACGACGGGCCTCTGGCGAGGCGCTCTCTCTCTCTCTCAGATCTCGTCGTGGATCACCATTTCAGATTGGGAATTGAACTGGGGTCACGTGTCCTCGCTCGGTCGCCCCTCTTGACCCGTGGAAGGAGGACGGAAGGGAGCCGGAAAGGAAGACTCGTACGGCCTGTCGGTCCGCGGAGATCCGAGATCTGATCTCGCCCGTCGCAATTGAACAGCCAGATGCTTTGAGATTCGGGCCGTCCTGATGGGATGCGAATCCTATGTGGCAGCAGCACGCGCGTGGGATATGCGATGCTCCCGGTATTAAAAAAAAAAAAGTAGAGTGTATCAGCGGTCCCTAAACTTATCGTTGTGTTATCCTGGTTCCTAAACTCGTAAATCGATCGTTTATGTCCTTAAACTTGTTCATCTGTGTTATCTCGGTCCCTAAACTTATTCGACTATGTGTCGTTCCGGTCCCTAAACTTGCAAATCGACCGTTTATGTCCTCAAACTTGTTCAGTTGTCATCCCGGTCCCTAAACTTGATTTTGAGTCTCGTCTGAGTCAAAACAGGGTGATCTAAAAATTTTATATTAAAAAATAATTCATAACTTTTTTATATGAACTCGAATAAAGACAAACTTTATATTAAAATTAAAGCCCTCGACGCGATCTACGACTTTGTAGTTAAAAAGTTTTTGAATTAAAACTGTTTAGGGTCCCAAAATATTATTGTATGTTTATAGATTTTGAAATTTGAAATTTAAAATTAAATTTTGGGACACTAAATGACTTCAAACAAAAACTTTTAACTATAAAGTTGTAGATCGTATTGAGAACTATAACTTTCATATAGACCATATCAATATCCAAGAATGTTTGATAATTTTAAATTTCAAATTTCAAACAATCTTGGCTATTGATATGGTCTATATGAAAGTTATAGTTCTCAATATGATCTACAACTTTGTAGTTGAAAAGTTTCTTTCTTCACACACGTTTTTGAGCCTCTACCTTTGGAGCATCTACACATTTTGAGCCTTTACACGTTTTTGATATGGTATATATGAAAGTTATAGTTCTCAATATTGATATCCCAAGCCTCTATCTTTGGAGCCTACTGATTCTGCTGATATACACACACGTTTTTGAGCCTTGCTAACTCTCCCAACCCTCTCTTAGTCAGTGATTGATCAAATTTACCAAATCAAATTGAGGTTTGAGTGAAATTCAAAAAGAGAGAAATACAACCAATTGAGTACTTGTGCATATTGTCAATCTCGTGATTTATATTTGTTACTCTTGGACTTTTCGGTCCTAAACGGCTAAGCGTCGCCGGAGAGCAACCGAGAGATTGTGGTGTGCCTCAGAAAGTTTGTAACGGTCGATTCCTGAAATGTCATAATGGCTAGAGGAGGGGGTGAATAGCCTAATAAAATTTCTACAACAACACTTAATAAAAGGATTAGACAATTATAAGGCGAAGCGAGTTTTGCGCTAGCCTACTCAAAAATGCAAGCCACCTACCACAATTCTAGTTTAGGTAAAATCTATACAGACATTAGCTATGACACTACTCTATGTTAGTGTGCTCTCAAAGGCTAACTAAAGAGCCACACCAACCAAGCAAGCAAGCTCTCACAACTAACTACACTAAAGAGCTTGATAACTAGTTTGCGATAATATAAAGATAGTGTTCAAGAAAGTTATACCACCGTGTAGATAAAGGAACTAATCAATCACAAGGATTAATAACAATGAAGACCAATCACCTCGGAATCAATGATAAACACAATGATTTTTTACCGAGGTTCACTTGCTTGCCGGCAAGCTAGTCCTTGTTGTGGCGATTCACTCACTTGGAGATTCACGCGCTAATTGGCATCACACATCAAACCCTCAATAGGGTGCCGCACAACCAACACAAGATGAGGATCACACAAGCCACGAGCAATCCACTAGAGTACCTTTTGGCGCTCCGCCGGGGAAAGGTCAAGAACCCCTCACAAACACCTCGATCGAAGCCAGAGACAATCACCACCCTCCGCTCAACGATCCTCGCTGCTCCAAGCCGTCTAGGTGGCGGCAACCACCAAGAGTAACAAGCGAAATCCACAGCGAAACACAATCACCAAGTGCCTCTAGATGCAATCACTTAAGCAATGCACTTGGATCACTCACAATCTCACAAAAATGTTTAATCTATGATGCAAATGAGTGGGGGGGCTTTGGCTAAGTTCACAAGGTTGCTATGTCAATACAAATGGCCAAGTTGGTGAGCTTGAGCCGGCCATGGGGCTTAAATAGAAGCCCCCACAAAATAGAGCCGTTGTACCCCTTCACTGGGCACTGATCGGGGTGACCGGACGCTCCGATCCTACTGACCGGACGCTGGTCCTCAGCGTCCGGTCGCCTGATGGCGGCCACGTGTCACCTGCATTCAACTGTGAACGTTTGATCTCAACAGTCGAAATATTGACCGGATGCTCCGACACTGTTGACCGAACGCTGGACCCTCAGTGTCCGGTCGTTTCCAGTAAGGGTCCAAATCCTATTTTTGCCGACCGGACACGTCCGGTCACGCTTGATCGGACACAGCCCAGCGTCTAGTGCTTAACCTTAATCACTGTGCCGTCTGACAGCTCGACCGGACGCAGCCTTTCAGCGTTCGGTCGCTGAGTGACCCAGCGTCCGATCAGAAGACCGACGCCAGCATCATTGCGACCAACTCCCTTTCACCTCTAACTTTTTCACCCTTGTTCAAATGTACCAACCACCAAGTGTATCACCTTGTGCACATGTGTTAGCATATTTTCTCAAATATTTTCAAAGGTGTTAGCACTCCACTAAATCCTAAATGCATATGCAATGAGTTAGAGAATCTAGTGGCACTTTGATAACACTCTCTAAGTGTCTTAATCACCAAAACAAAATAGCTCTTACAAATTATACCTTTGCCTTGAGCTTTTTGTTTTTCTCTTTCTTCTTTCCAAGTCGAAGCACTTGATCATCACCATACCATCATCTTTATCATGCTATGATCTTCATTTGCTTCACCACTTAGAGTGTGCAACATATCTCATGATCACTTGATAAACTAGGTTAGCACTTATGGTTTCATCAATTCACCACAACCAAACTAGAGCTTTTAATCTCCCCCTTTTTGGTAATTAATGACAACCCTTATACAAAGATATGAATTAAAATTCAATTGAATCCATGTTGCTTGTCCAAGCATATTTACCATGTGTAAAAGGATATGGATAAGTTTCATGAATCCTAAATGGTAGCAATTACTCCCTCTACATATGTGCTAAGAGTTTGAATTGAAGCTTGCACATATGCTTAGATAGGAAATATAGGAGACAATGTCTACCAAATAATGCTAAGGTATAAAAGATGGACCTTTGAAGCGTGATACCAATCAGAGTGCACCATTATACCATCCTTAGCACTATAGTTAGCTTGATACCACTTGGAAACAACACTTTAGAAATGAAATCATTAGATGTCCTATGCATGCTAGTTTTTCATTTCATCATTTCAAGTTTATAACTAGCATTCATCACACAAGCATGGATATTTAAAATTTAAAACTTATACCATGCAAGCAAACATATGAAATGCACATTCAAATGCACCATACAAGTTTATGAGCTTGCTCCTCCTACTCGTGTGCTCAAAATTTTAATTGATTCCATTCCTTTGTCATATCTTTTCCCCTATGTCAAGTTCTCCCCCTTTGTTGTCTTTTCATTATCTTAGTACACTAATATCTTCATTTTTTCCCCATGTACTAATATATTTGTTTCTCTCCCCCTTTGTCATCAATGACCACAAATGTTCAAAATATAGGTAGGTTGAGATTGTCAATGTTAATCAATGGGGTGAGGATTATTTTCCCAAATTTGATTCAAACTAGAATATTTGCCAAAGATATTTAACTCGGTTTGATCCAAGGACAAGCTTCTTCACACCTCCTAATAAGGGTTATCTTGTATCATGTTGAGTTAAACACTTAGAACTCATTTTCTAGATTAAACACTAGATTTACAAGCCCAAAAACATGTCATATGCTATCACTAGATCAAGTCAAGCATAAAAGCAATAGTGATACCATATAAACATCAAATTTATTTGGTTTTCATGAATGAGCCTAAATAAAATGGAGAGATGACTAGATGCACTAAACATGTCCTTAGCAAGGATGTATGCCGTGCCAATTAACTTTTACCTTAGATTGCTCGAAGAAGAGGCATGTCATATAAGTGGGGGTGCATCAACACATATTTGAGAAATCCAATATGTTCAACTCATTCCTTAGCTTGCAAAACCTTTTCTCATCCAATGGCTTGGTGAATATATCGACAAGTTAATCTTCAGTGCCTACACTCTCAATACAAATGTCCCCTTTTTGTTGATGATCTCTTATAAAATGGTGGCGGACATCAATGTGCTTTGTTCTTACATGTTGAACCGGATTGTTGGTCAACTTGATTGCACTCTCATTGTCACATAGCAATGGCACTTTCTTGAACTTGATTCCAAAGTCATTCAAAGTGGCCTTCATCCAAAGTATTTATGCACAACAACTACCGACGGATATGTATTCGGCTTCGGCGGTTGATAATGCAACACTATTTTGCTTCTTTGATGACCATGAAACAAGTGATCTTCCCAACAATTGACATGTGCCCGAGGTGCTCTTTCTTTCAACCTTGCATCCCGCATAATCCGAGTCGAATAACCAACTAGCTCAAACTTTGCTCCTTTGGGATACCACAAACCAACATTTGGTGTATGCTTCAAGTACCTCAATATTCTCTTTATAGCCTTCAAATGACTTTCTCTTGGTGAGGATTAAAATCTTACACACATGCATACACTAAACATGACATCCAGCCTTGATGTGGTCACATAGAGTAGGCTTCCAATCATAGACCGATACAACTTTTGATCCACCATATTTTCACTTGCATCACTATCCAAGTTGCCATTGGTTCCTATTGGTGTGCTAATGACTTTGCTATCACTCATGCCAAACTTCTTGATTATGTCCTTGATATACTTGCCTTGACTCATAAATGTACCATTCTTCAATTGCTTGATTTGAAGACTAAGGAAGTAACTCAACTCTCCAATCATGGACATCTCAAACTCATTAGCCATCATCTTTCCAAACTCATCACAAAAATCTTGATTGGTTGATCAAAAATGATATCATCATCATAGATTTGCAACACAAATAGATCTTTTCCAATCTTCTTGATGAAAAGAGTAGTATCAACCTTGCCCATTGTGAATCCTTTAGAGAGTAGGAAGTCACTCAATCTCTCATACCATGCTCTAGGTGCTTGTTTCAAGCCATACAATGCCTTCTTCAATTTGTATACATGGTTGGGCTTCTTATCATCTTCAAAACTAGGAGGTTGCTCAACATATACTTCTTCATTGATGTAGTCATTGAGAAATGCACTCTTGACATCCATTTGATAGAGCTTGATGTTGTGGGCACAAGCATAGGCTAGCAATATTCTAATTGCTTCCAATCTAGCAACCGGGGCATATGTTTCTCCAAAGTCAAGACCTTCAACTTGTGTATAGCCTTGTGCTATTAATCTTGCTTTGTTCCTTACTACTACCCCATCTTGATCTTGCATGTTTCTAAAAACCTATTTGGTTCTAATTACATTGTGTCCCTTTAGTCTCTTTACTAATTCTCATACCTCATTTCTTGTGAAATTATTCAATTTTTCATGCATAGCATTCACCCAATCAACATCCTTCAAAGCTTTATCTATCTTCTTTGGTTCAATGGATGACACAAAAGAGAAATGCTCACAAAATGAAGCCAATCTTGATCTTGTTTGTACACCTCTAGTAATATCACCAATGATAGTATCCAATGGATGATCTCTTGCAATATTGGTTGGTTGGAGGATTGGAACTTGATTGCTTGCACTTGCTTGATCATTGGGTTGAGATGATGTACTAGCCACTTGATCTTGTTCATTGTCATGAGAGCCACTTGTACTAGCTTGATTTGTATCATCTTGCACATTTGAGTTAGAGAACACTTGCACTTGGTCATCTTCATCATCATTCACTTGCCTAGGCCTCATTTCACCAATATCCATGTTCTTCATGACATTTGAAAGTTGAATGCCTTTAACATCTTCCGAGTTCTCATTCTCTACTTGTGAACCCTTGGTTTCATCAAATTCAACATCATGAACTTCCTCAAGAGTACCACTATCCAAATTCCAAACTCTATATGCTTTGCTTGTAGTGGAATAACCAAGTAAGAATCCTTCATCATATTTCTTGTCAAACTTATCCAATCTAGTGTCTTTCTTCAAGATATAGCATTTGCACCCAAAGACTCTAAAATATGCAATGTTAGGCTTTCTACCATTCAAGAGCTCATATGGTGTCTTCTCTTTCAATCGGTGACAATAGAGGCGGTTGCTACAATAGCAAGCCATGTTGATAGCTTCGGCCCAAAAGGATTGACTAACATTGTACTCACTAAGCATAGATCTTGCCATATCAATGAGTGTTCTATTTTTCCTCTCAACAAGGCCATTTGATTGTGGAGTGTACTTGGTCGAGAATTGATGTCTAATTCCAAATTCATCACATAACTCATCAATTCTAGTGTTCTTGAACTCACTACCATTGTCACTTCAAACTATCTTGATGGTTGTTTCAAACTCATTGTGAATGTCCTTGACAAATGATTTGAATGTTGCAAATACATCACTTTTGTCCACTAGAAAGAATACACATGTGTATCTAGTATAGTCATCCACTATCACAAAGCCATATTTGTTACCAGCAATGCTAGTGTATTGTGTTGGCCCAAACAAATCCATGTGCAATAACTCAAATGCTTTACTAGTGCTCATCATACTTTTCTTAGGATGGGTGTTTTCAACTTGTTTTCCGGCTTAACAAGAGCTACAAAGCTTATCCTTTTCAAACACAACATCTTTCAAGCCTCTAACCAAGTCATACTTAACCAATCTATTCAATTGTTTCATTCCAACATGACCAAGCCTTCTATGCCATAACCAACCCATACTAGACTTAGTGAACAAGCATGTAGATAATCTAGCTCCACTAGTAATCTAGCTCCACAACATCAAATTCTCAAATCTAAAGCCTTTAAAGATCAAGTTAAAGCCATCTACACTTATGATCTCTACATCATCTACCCTAAATATGCATTTTAATCCAAGATCACATAATTGAGCCACGGATAGCAAATTAAAGTTCAAGCTCTCTACTAGAAACACATTGGATATGCTCATATCATTGAATATTGCAATCTTACCAAGCCCTTTGACCTTGCCTTTGCCATTATCACCAAATGTAATACTATCATAACCATCATTGCCATTGGTGTTAATTAAGTTGAACATTCTTGCATCATCAGTCATGTGTTGAGTGCACCCACTATCAAGAACCTAATGCCTTTCTCCGGCTTTGTAATTAACCTACAAAAGAAGATCAATTCTTTTTAGGTACCCAAACTTGCTTGGGTCATTGTAGGTTAGTCACTAAGCTCTTTGGTACCCAAATGGCTTTCTTCTTTGATCTCATCCATGGTTTACCAATGAACTTAGCCTTCACACCATTTGTTCCCTTAGTAAGCATATAGCATGAATCAAGCTTAAGGGAGGATAATTAGCATTTTTGCTCTTATTGGTGCATTCATGCTCTTTATGACCCACTTGCTTGCAACTAATGCAAAACCGATCATTGTTCTTCACAAAACTAGTCTTGTGAGGAGCAAAGGCCGCCTTGCCTTTCTTGGGGTTATAGCCCAATCCCTCTTTGTAGAGAGAAGCTCTTTGGCTGCCCAAGCACATAAGCAAGCGGTCCTCACCACCATAGGCCTTAGTCAAAGTGTGAGTGAGCTTGTTAACCTCCTTCTTGAGATTCTCATTGTAACGTCCCACCTCTCCGAGGCCGGACCCGCTTACATCTGACAGCTTCTCTAGGATATAGACTGCCCTCACAGACCAACACAGGTCTTTTCTGCGCACTTTGTCCTCACTCGTGTGCACCCGGGAAGAACTTCCCAGTCGGTCACCCATCGCTCCAGGCCAAGCACGCTTAACCTCGGAGTTATTTGCAGATGGGCTTCCGGAAAAGAAGTTGCAACTTATTGGTATGAGTATCCTATTAATCCTGTTAAGCCCTGGGCCGGGATGTTACACTCATTCTCAACCACTAGTGAGGCATCACAAGTGAGACCATCACCACTAGATGAGGTGGAAGTGGAAGTACTACAAGAAGGGTTAATAGAAGGAGCAATGATAGGCATAGATAGTGATTCATTAATTATGTCACAAGTTAAACCTACATCACAAGTATCAACATACTTCTTTTTATTTTGCTCATCAAGCAAAGAGGAATGAGCCTTTTTAAGCTTTTTGTGAGCTTTGCCAAGCTTCTCATTGGCTTCCTCTAGCCTCTCATGAGATGCATTGAGCTCATCAAACGCTTGCTTAAGGACTTTTAGTTCCTTACGCAAGCTTTTGCATTCCCTTCTCTTGATGTCAAAGTGTTCTCTAGCATCTTCTAGCATGTCGAATAATTCATCCTTAGTAGGTTCATCATTATCACTATCACTATTATTTTCATTTTCATTTTCATTATCATCATCATGTTCGTCATCACTTTCATCATCACAAGTTTGTACCTTAGTGGCCTTAGCCATGAAGCATGATGAAGAGTCGAAGAGAGAAGGCTTTTCATTGATGACAATGCTTGCTAGAACCTTCTTCTTGGTGGTCTTGTGATCATTACTATCATCATCATCATCACTTGAGGAAGCATCACTATCCCAAGTGACCACATATGAACCACCCTTCTTCTTCTTGAAGGCCATCTTGTCCTTCTTCTCTTTCTTTTCCTTCTTGTTTTTTTTGTTGTCATCATCATTGTCACTATTGTATGGACATTGAGTAACAAGATGATCTTTGCTTCCACACTTGAAGCATCTTCTTGACTCTTCCTTGTTTTTGGATGAAGACTTCTTTCTTCTAGCACGATAGTCATTCTTCACCATGAACTTGCCAAATCTCTTGACAAAGAGAGCTATCTTCTCATCATCATCATCATCCCATGAATCATCCTCTTCACTTGATGTTTCTTGCTTGGCTTTGCCCTTGGATGATGTGGCCTTGAATGCCACGCTCTTCTTCTTGTCATCCTTCTTCTCATCTTTCTTCTCTCTCTTTTCTTCTTTCTCATCATCATCTCTATATGTATCATCGGTCATTATGTCTCCCAACACTTGGTTTGGTGTCATGGTGTCCAAACCACTCCTCATTAGAATAGTGACCAATGTTTCAAATCTTGAAGGCAAACATCTTAAGAACTTATGGGAGAAGTCCTTGTCCTTCACCTCTTCTCCAAGTGCTTTGAGATCATTGACAAGCACTTGAAGCCTATGGAATATCTCCGGCACACTCTCATCCTCCTTCATCTTGAAGCTTGCAAACTTCTCTTTGAGAATGTATGCCTTTGCACCCTTCACAGCTTGAGTGCCCTCAAATGATTCTTCCAACTTCTTCCAAGCCTCATGAGCCATTTCAATATTCTTGATTTGCTTAAATGTTCTTTCATCAATTGCATCATGAATGGTGCTTAGAGCAATATCATTGTTTTGGAGAAGCACTTCTTCGGTCGTGGTGGGATTCTCCGGATCTTCAATCTCAATTTTTGTTTCTACCACCTTCCACACATTTCTATTGATTGACTTGATATGTGTGGTCATCTTTGACTTCCAATAAGGATAATTTGTGCCATCAAATTGGGGTGGCTTCTTGGTATTGTTGATTTGAGCCATTTTTACAACGAAGGTTGTTAAGCCTCAAATCACGGTGACCTCGACTCTGATACCACTTGAAAGGTCCTAATGGCTAGAAGGTGGTGAATAGCCTAATAAAATTTCTACAACAACACTTAACAAAAGGATTAGACAATTATGAGGCGAAGCGAGTTTTGCGCTAGCCTACTCAAAAATGTAAGCCACCTAACACAATTCTAGTTTAGGTAGAATCTATACACACAATAGCTATGACACTACTCTATGTTAGTGTGCTCTCAAAGGCTAACTAAAGAGTCACACCAACCAAGCAAGCAAGCTCTCACAACTAACTACACTAAAGAGCGAAGCAGCTAATTTGTGGTAATGTAAAGATAGTGTTCAAGAAAGTTATACCGTCGTGTAGATGAAGGAACCAATCAATCACAATTATTAATAACAATGAAGACCAATCACCTCGGAATCAATGATGAACACAATGATTTTTTACCGAGGTTCACTTGCTTGCCGGCAAGCTAGTCCTCGTTGTGACGATTCACTCACTTGGAGGTTCACGCGCTAATTGGCATCACACGCCAAACCCTCAATCGGGTGCCGCACAACCAACACAAGATGAGGATCACACAAGCCACGAGCAATCCACTAGAGTACCTTTTGGTGCTCCACCGAGGAAAGGTCAAGAACCCCTCACAAACACCACGATCGGAGCCAGAGACAATCACCACCCTTCGCTCAACGATCGTCGCTGCTCCAAGCCGTCTAGGTGGCGGCAACCACCAAGAGAAACAAGCGAAATCCATAGCGAAACACAATCACCAAGTGCCTCTAGATGCAATCACTTAAGCAATGCACTTGGATCACTCACAATCTCACAAAGATGTTTTATCTATGATGCAAATGAGTGGGAGGGCTTTGGCTAAGCTCATAAGGTTGCTATGTCAATGCAAATGGCCAAGTTGGTGAGCTTGAGCTGACCATGACGCTGGACCCTCAGTGTCCGGTCGTTTCCAGTAAGGGTCCAAATTCTATTTTTGCCGACCGGACGCGTCCGGTCACGCTTGATCGGACACAGCCCAGCGTTCGGTGCTTAACCCTAATCACTATGTCGTCTGACAGCTCGACCGGACGCAGCCTTTCAGCGTCCAATCAATGAGTGACCCAGCGTTTGGTCAGAAGACCGATGCCGGCATCATTGCGACCAACTCCATTTCACCTCTAACTTCTTCACCCTTGTTCAAATGTGCCAACCACCAAGTGTATCACCCTTGATATTTGTGTCGCTCCAGCTCTTGTGCAGGTTCTCTGTGTATATTGTCATCTCTAGTAGGTGCCTGCAGTTTGGTTTGAAGATAGAAATCGAAAGGAACAAGTTCAGGGCTGATCTGTAGAAATCGTGTATACCGGACACGTCCGGTATTAGAGCTATGTGCTGAATATTATTTGATCCCTGTCCTAACTTTGTATTACAGGGCTGTAGCTTCCAGATATATTCTTTATACCTTGTTTACTCTGTGGCTAACTTGTGAGGGGTGGTATTACTCTTAATTTAGAGTTTCCATTTTGGAAACTCTCTTTTCTAATTATTTCCGCATTTAAAGGTGTTAATTTTTAGAAACGCCTATTCACCCCCCTCTAGGCGGCATCCTAGGTCCTTTCAATCCCCTACAACTAAAAAGACTAAAAGTAAGACTATTGTTTGGTGCGACTTTTTTTTGGGGTCGCTCCTCCCTTCCGGCCACGCGATACCCCACGCGATAGAAAGAGAAACTTCCATCCCTACGATCCCCGCCTGCTTTGAAGGAAACAAATCGATCACCTAAGGCCACATGCATGGAAGGAAACAATAATCATGCATGGAAGGAAACAATTGGTAAAGATCAAGCAAGACTCCTCCCTTCCGGCCATGCGATACCTTGCGCGATAGAAAAAAAAACTGCCATCCCTGCGATCCCCGCCTGTTTTGAAGGAAACAAATCGATCACCTAAGGCCACATGCATGGAAGGAAACAATAATCATGCATGAAAAAAAACAATTGGCAAACATCATGCAAGATGACTCAATGAGGTTGGCCCTTAATTTTAGTGTTTCCAGCATGCAGACCTAAAATTAAAAAGTGGCTACTCCTTGAGAACATCAGTGGTATCAAAAAAAGATTTGCATGTTATACATGGTGAGACTGGTGAACCTTCTGCAAATTCCCACCATTCGTATATAGGTCCATTCCCATGCGTTTCTTCATGCTCCAATTAGTATATAATATTGTTGTGTTCATCATGACTTCCAGTTGACTACTCCCATTAGCATATACTTCATCTGCCCCAAAATATAAGTCGTTATGGGATGTGTGCTGGTCAAACTTTCTCAACTTTGACTAGGTTTGTAAAAAATACATGCAACATTTAACAATCAAGTGATCGACTCCTGAGGCCACATGCATGTAAAAAATACCTGTATTATAATTGGTCGAAGTTAAAAAAAGTTGACTTTTCGGGAAGCGAGAATAAATTCTATTTTGGGACAGAGGGAGTTTATGAAAGCAGTGCTGAAAATATTTTAACAATCAAGTTCCCCGCTCCTCAAAAGCCCAAAGGAACGAAGTTGATGCTCCCACATCCATAGCATGAGTAGTTGAAGCAAGTGAATGATTTGAAATTCGAGTTATTTCACAGAATAACACTCGTATATATTGAGCTCGTAATGGTACCTCACAATTCAAAGTCTCTGTCTGATTGGTAAGCTTAGACATCATAATGGTATAAAAAATTTCGACTTTCATGGACACCCTCATGGATCAGTGCAAAGCATCCCAATCCTACAACATACACAAATGACAACCTTAAAGACCATCTTAGACGTTCTGGCATTAGAGTATATCGTGACGAAGACACATAGGCATGGTGGTGCAAGTGAGGAACCAGCAGGAGTCGAGAATTAGAGGATGTTTGGATCCTAGGACTAAACTTTAGTTTCTGTCACATTGAATTTTTATATATCAATTAGGAGTACTAAACATGAGCTAATTATAAAACTAATTATATAAGTTGTGGCTAATTCGCTTACCAGCGCCGTGTATAGGATGGTATGGAGATGTGGTGGAACTTATTCGTGGATTTATTGGCGCACGAAAGAAATAAATATCGGAAATCTCTTCCTGCCGGTATAAAAAATGATCTTAGCCGTATCACGGAAAGATCTACACAATAGAGTTTGTGAGCCTGCGACGTCATGCTCTCTATGATTGTGTAAATTTCACGAACTTAGCTTTTTGGATTAAATGTCACTTTAACGTCGGTCATATACTTTTACAGTATTGTTATTTTATCGTGCGATCCGTGTGTTTTTAGTACAGAAGTTTAGCTGTCCTGTAGCAACGCACGGGCACGAACCTATTTACATATATACTCGAACCTGTGTGTACATGATTATATGAAGATACAGTGGAACTTATTCATGGATTTATTGGCGTATGAAAGAAATGGATATCGTAGAATTCTTTCTGCCGATATAAAATATTATCTTAGCCGTATCACGAAAAAGTCTATACAGTAGAATTTGTGAGCCTGGTACGTCGCGCTCTCCGTGACTGGATTAATTTCACAAACTTTACTTTTTGAATTAAATGTCACTTTGACTTCGATATTTAATTTAACAATATTGTTATTTTATCATATGATCCGTGTATTTTTAGTATAAATAATTTAGTTGTCCCATAACAATGTATAGGCACGTTACCTAGTTCCTTGGCACCTTGGTCTCTGTCAGATGGCCCCCTGTCCGGCACCTTGGTCTCTGTCAGGTGGTCCTGTGTCCGGCTGACGCCAGTCTGTCCGGGTTTTCCATTGGTACGCACTCTTTGTAATCATCTTCATGACGCTTCGCTCGTCCTGGAAGGGCTCCGCATGAAGCTCCCGGCCAAGAGAAAAGTTGGTACTTTCCTTCTTCAAAACTTTTGTTTATTAGTTTTAAAAAACTATTGTTTATTTATCGAGAGTCGACTCGTGATCTAGCATCGGTTCATTCTCTCTCTCATCCATGAGTTGCCGTGTGCAGTGGTCCAGTCAATTCATGGGTACGCCACATCAAATGATGAGTCGGTTTGCCATGCCCACCGGAGAAGCCCTTAAGAACCATTTGTAAAAATCATTCTCACCTCTGCTTTCATTACAAATTGACGGCAATATATTGACCCCGTTCGCTGGTTTGAAACTTGGTTGAAACTGGCTGAAAACATTGTTTCGGCTAAATTGTTGTGAGAGAAAAACTCTGTTCCTGCTGAAAAAAGAAGCCGAATAAGCCGAATATGGGTAAGCCGAACAGAGCCATTACTATAAAATGGCGTTTGTACAGTAACGTCTCCAGTAACATGCTCGCTCATGAGACAATGGCCACTACTATAAAATGGTGTTTGCACAGTAACGTCTCCAAATCGAACTCCTGACATTCGCCATGCCAAAGAAACGTGTTGCGTGTGGGCCCACAGGCGCAAACAACAAAGAGATTGACGTGGGTACAGAAAAGAGAGCGTGAGCGCAATCGAGTCAAACCCGACTTTCTGAGACCGTTTTCATCCTCACGGGATACCGCAGAACCCATGCCCTACCTGCGGACGTCGCGTTGCCGTGAATCATCAACCCGCAACTCTTAGGGCACCCGCAATGGTTAGAGCTAGTTACTAGCTCTAAGCCACTTTCTCCAATAGTGCTAACTTTTAGCGCATAGCTTTTAACACGAATAGCCCCACATGACACTCTCACATAACCTTGAAATGTGATCAAGCTCTTGATCAAGAGCAAGTTTTTTCCTCTCTTCTATTAAGATATGAAAAAAAATGTTTAGAGCTAGTTTAAGAGTCAACCATTGCGGGTGCCCTTAGATTGATTCTATTCGCCCGGTACTTGGCCGGTAGGCTCCTGTGTGTGCATCTGCTACGTGTTCAACCCCTCCAAGCATGGCAGAGACGTCCATGGAAACTGCTACGCCTTCAACCCCTCGCACCATGGCAGCGGAGGTCTTCCCAAAATTCACATGGAGGAAGAAGCCTTCCCAAAAGGGCAAGTCCAGAATCTGCCCCACGGAAGGTTAGAACGCCAAAGCCGCTGCTAACCCGCTAGGAAAGCGGCGATCCACAAGGCGAGGAAGAAGAAGACGGAAGTCGGTGATAGCGTCGTCGTCAAAAAACCCCGTGCGTCATAGGCTCGACCTAGAGGAGGAAGCCGGTGATGGCGGCACTGGCGGAAACCCCATGCTGGTGCGTCGTAGGCTTGACCAGGACGATGCCAAGATCGACAGTGGCACATCGCTCTGCTGCTTCAACAGGGCCACGCTCAAAGACAACCTGAGATCCTTTGCCAAACTCGCCTTCACTACTACAGATTTACTTTTAACTGTCGCCACTTTCACTGCCATAGCAATAAAAACATCGGTGTGATACTTCCATCGTCGGTTGACCGATAGGGAGGCCTCGTAAGAAATGAAACCAACAGTTGAAAACCATCAATGCAGCGGTGGTAGTGGGGTTGAATTTCACCGTCGTTTGGAATACTGAGCCGACTAGGATAGGCGTTATGGCCGCCGGCCCTACACGGCCGTTTGGTGTACCGGCGGTAGTAAATTCAGCATGAGTTATTTTCCCATTTCCCAACTACCCATAACACAGTTGCGTCACCATTACTTTCCTATGGAGTATGCCTCGTCTTCCCTGATGCTTATATTAACTACTCCTCTCTGCTTCTCTATCTTCAAAGTTGGCCTATTTAAGCCGGGTCTGGATGCGCTTCTTGGCAATCCACACACTCCTCCTTAGATACAGATAGATACAGACATAGCTCTTGAGCCAACCATCTATATTTTCTTCATCGCCATGGCGCTCCATCTCCAACACCTCTGGCGGCGGCAGCGGCGTTGGGAGAAGGCCTTCAAGATTGGGTACTACCGGCATGTAGGCGCAGCGGGGGCTGCTCGATCTAGGTGCTAATGGAAGTTTTGCGATTAAGGGGGTTCGCTTATTTAGACAAGCCAAGGGGTGCTCAATGCACTTTGGTATCCCTAGTTTGCCCTACGCATTTCTTGTGCCGATTCACCATTCCAGTGCCCTGGCGATCCTCCTTCCTCTGGAGCAGCAGCGATGACGGTGGCGCTTCTCTTCCACACCCTCCTCGCGACCATGAGACGTGAGCACCACCATATCCTAATCGACAAGGAAGTTACTACACAAGAAAGGTGGATAAAAATGGTTTCCTTTATTTTTTCCTACCGCTAAACTTACATGTTGACAATTAGTCATCCTATGTAGGAATACACATGCCCACGACCATGAGAGGTGGAGATGCTCCTTTTGCTCTCTCTCTCTCTCTCAACCGTGAGAGGTGCAGCAGGGAAGGTAAAGCACCTCACTAAGATGCTCCTCTTCTTGCTCTCTCTCTCTCGACCGTGAGAGGTGCAGATGCTAGTGGAAGTTTTGCAAGGTGCTGCCTCGTCCTTAGCTTGCACTATCTATCTCCGGACTCGACTATGGGATGTACTAGTACTCGATGGGTCTTTGTTATTGTACACCTAATAGTCTTTGATAGGTCTTTATTATTGTACAACTATGGAATGTAACTGAAATTATGAATGAAGTTGTTGTGATGATTGTTACTGATATATAGTTCTTCCTTAAAAACAATTAATAACTAAATGGCGATGCTTGTTACTCTATTTTTTAAGTGTCATAGTATTTGCCTTGGCTACATAGACGTGAGATAAAACACCTCACTATGATGGTGCTGGGGTGGACGTATTTGCCTTGGTTAATTTGCAAATTGGTTTGTTGTGTTTGCAAATTGTCATTATTGCAACTCCCGTCGCCGTTTCATACGGTGATTAAGCGTTAGTGTTAGATCGCAAAGTGTAGGGAATCAAATGGTCCGCGTCATCTCTTCCCAGCTCCGTCACCCGCGACTCACGTGGGTGGTCGTGGATGTCACGGACCTTGACTGTTGCCTTCTTCGCTCGTGTTTATTAGTGGAGATAACTTGAATAACTTGTATTAAGAAATTCGAAACATGTGCAAGGGAATCTGAACCGCATCATACGAGAAGAAAGGTAACTGTAATGAGTTTAGAAAGGAATCATACTTGCGTATCATTGAATTAAGGAGAATGAAGAGTTTATCATATAAATCCCCGTCATCCAGATATATACATATCAACATTGATCTATACAGAATCTACCACATTGATCTAAAGAACCTATCACACTCATTGTGGATCCTACACTCCTCGCTGCAGAACATAGCCCACTCCTCGCAACCTTCCCATCCTATGTGGACGCCGCAGCCTCCGCCTCCGCCTCCGCACTGATGTCCATCCTGGCAATGCACCGGCATGGCCAGAGGAGGCAGAGGACTAGACTCACCCGGCCCTGGCAACCCAGCCAAGTCCTGCAACACGAACATGGCCTATTGGAGGCATTGTGTACATATCTCGTTCTTCCACATCACATTCACCGCCGGACCTGCTTCATCACCTTCAACCTTCCTCAACCACCGCCGAGCAATGTTGTCATTGCCGGCACCGCTATTAGACTTGTGGAGCACATGGGAGAGAACAAATACAGCAACATCATGGCTTGCTATGATGGAGCGTTCAAGCATGTCGAGTCATGGCATGAGCATACTACGGTCTTCCACGAAGACAGCACGCATCCCAGCGTAGAAGCAGGCCTCTGGGCTACCGACGCTAGGAAGCCTGGCGATGAGCTTGGCGCGATACTCATGGTCATAGAACCGGTTCCAGGTCCCAAGGTGTATCCCACGCAACAGCACCCGCTGCTGTGGTATGCTCCGTCCCACTACGACGTCGTCGCACACCCTACGCATCTACGAACAGGTTGCCCATAGGCTGCCACGATCGTCCATGGGATCCGCTGCAGCCACAACGACGCGGCTAGCAATCTCAATAGCCACATTCATCGAGAGCTTCTCCATGGAACGAGGACACATGCGCGGCGGCTACAAAAGATGGATTCTTGAGTCGGGGAGCGATGTCACGACAGCGCGGAGCACTGGGGAGGGGGATCGGAGCAGAGCAAGGTGAGTTCTAAAAAATGCTCTTGGGATTTTATGATCGCTCCGTTCTTGAAGGTTCCGCGATGTGGGGATGTCGAACGTCTCGGGGAAGTCAATCGTCATCCTCCGTGTGAATCGTGTAAATCGTGTATGAAAATGCAAAAAAATTAGAATGAACAAATCTTTTATCTTACGATTACTAATTAGAGGCCCTAATGGTGTAAACCGTGTGAACCGCGTAAACCGTGTGAACCCCCTAATTTTGCATGTAAATTACCCACCTCAGCCATTACAAAAGATAATTCAAAGCAGTCGATAAGAATAAAATAGGCTAGCGGTTCGTCACCTCGTCTTCCCTAAGATCGTGGATAGCGCTAGAGGGGCTGAGCCGCATGGTCGAGTCAATTTTCTCCGTCCAACTTCCAACACCGTTCGATCACCATTACTTCCACCGGGAGAAGCATGCTCCACTAAGATCGTGCGAGGCGTGGCCTCACCTTAACTCCTGCTCTCGCTCAGTGTAATCGAAGAGAACTCCAACAGGCGCCTATCTCACCCGTCCTTCTATAAAAGCAGAGGCTAAGGCAGGGAAGCAAGTACATGATTCTTTTTCTCTCAAACTCGTTACACTTACCTATCTTCTCGTTCTATCTTCTTCATCCGATGCTCTGCCTCGACACCCCATCTTTCACATCTCATCCAATGGCGGATCAGGCAAAGAAGCGCCCAATGAAAGAGTTGTCGAAGGTTGTCCTTGCTCGTCCCACTTTCATGCAATGCTGTGACGGGACGGGGAGGGCAGCTCTACGCCGCCGCCACCGGAGAGCCGATCCTCGCTTCCGGCTATCTCTGACGATGATGATGGGGGCGGATGATGTCCTCATGTTGGTGGAGCAGCTAGACGTGGCCACATCCGCCCTCCGCGAGGAGAGCCAAGAGGCGAACTGGTTGTGCCTCTCAGTTGCCACCGCGAAGCAGGAAACGGCGACGACGGAGCTTGCCGCCGCTGAGGCTTAGGCACACCTCGCTGGTAAGGCATTTAACACGATATGCTCTTACTCTTTCACTATGTGCGACGTCGTGTCTTTAGTTGTAGCATTTTCTTGTTTGCTTTTCAACCGTCCAGGAGCAGCTGATCATCGTGCAGGGCGAGGCGGCGGAGGCGATCCACCTTCGCCAGGTCGATGAGGACAACACCCGTGTCTCCTCCTGGATGGTGGTTGAGAGCAACAGGCGCTACCAGGACCTCCACGTGGCAATCGGCAATGCCGTCCGCGTGCTTTCGCCTCCTACCGGACTGCCTCCGCACCGTGCCACCGTGGGTCATGGAGGTGGCCACGTACTGCATTTGCCTAGGGGCTGCTTTGGCCATGGCCATCACCTAGCTTTGGCTGGGTGAGGACCTGACCGTGGTGGAGCCATGGTTCCCTAAAGAGACGAGCTATCGGCAGCGCCAGAACCTGGTCGGCGAGTTCTCCATCGTGGGCGATGGCGTCTTGGCCGCGATGGATGTAGAGGACATCATTTGTAATGCTCCCCGTGAGTAGTTCGATTGTAACATGCCTCTGCATTCTGAATAAAAATGTTCCTAATATTTAGTAGTTATTACTTTGAGTTTATCTCTGTTTGATGTGACTTGAACGTTCCATTTGTGTGCCTTAGAGTTCGCAGACCGTATGACACGTCCATCATTAGTAGGTGCCAACATCTCCCGATTATCACCGTCGGTAGCCTTCACTACCGCTTTCGTCAATTTCTAAGCCCGCGCGTGAGTCCTACGCTTCACTCCCGCGTGTATTTATAAAGTTTGGCAGAAATTTGCATTCCTGCGTCTGATATAGTTGCTTACAAAGAACGCTCCCCACCGTACCTTTCTCCTCCTCAGTGCTGCTATTCCTCATCACCGCCCCTGCTCCCTAGTGCCGAACTGTGCGATCGCCCCTACTCAGTGGAGTGCAAGCCGCCAGTCACCGCCGACAAGCTAGTGCTCCATGCTGGTACACCTCACCGGAAGGTAGACAACATAGATCCACCAGTGACCAGGCTGGTACTCATCACCATTGTTGCCACTCAAGCTCAATGCCGTAAGATCCAAAGGCAATGGTAATGCTTTCACACTTCCCTTATGCATTGTTTTTGGATTTTTATTCCCTTCTTCACTCATCTGAGTATGAATGAAGCTTCCATATGATTATTAACGAGCTCACGAACACATCTCCGTAGTCGCTCCTTCTCTGATTCAGGCGATAGCACCACCGCTTCCATCGCCATCCTCACTCCACCAAATCCTCATCAAGATGGAGGAAGAGGCCCCAACAAGAGGAACGAAGTGGCCATCCCCACAGACCATGTCTTCGTCCTCATCCTTAGCCGCCTCACCGCACGCTCCTTGTGCAGCTGCAAATGTGTCTGTCGCTCCTGGAATAGCCTCATCTTGGGATTTGAGTATCGTAAGGAGCTGCCCTAGATTCTCGCCAGATTCTTCTACCGTAGCTAGAAATGCAAATGCAACTTCACCAGCGTCAATAGTGAATACCCCTCCTTGTCATTCTTGCCCTTCCCCATTCAGGATGTCGTGATCTCAGATTGCTCCCGGGGCCTCATCCTCTTCTAGAACTCGCTATGTTGTCTACAATCCGGTGACTAAGAAATGGTTGCTACTACTGGATAGCAACCATTCTTGTGGTTTAGCTCACTTGGGGTTCGATCTAACAGTTTCCTCGCACTTCCATGTGTTTGAATATGGGATCAACGATGATGACTCCTTAGGTGTCAACATCTACTCATCTAAAACTAGAGCATGGATCTTTAAAGAATCTGAATGGGGTGAGGGTATTGTAGTATCCACATATGGGAAATGTGTGTTTGTTAATGGATTTATGCATATGTTGGAGTTCACCCAGATAGTTGCCATTGATAAGGATGGCAACGGGGTGGATTCAGATTGGGTGGAGTGTTCGGACACCCAAAATCGAAACCTGAACTGAAAACCTGAACCCGCCCCGAACACCAATTCGGGTGGAAATCTATCCCCAAAATCAAAACCCGTGGACCCCAAAACCTGACGGGTTATCCAAAACCCAAAAACAATACAGAGCATTCAAAGAGGCACATGACAAGTTGAGATCCACTAGAATGCTACGCCGCCGCTGTGGCCTACCCCTGCCCTATGGTTAGGGCCTGGAGGCTAAGGGACTCCATGGGGCTGGGCCCTGAGGGGCTATCTGTGGCTAGGGCTGTGGCCTGGGGGCATCGCGTCATCGCCTATGGCCTGCCCGCCTCAGCTCCAAGCGGTTGGCCCTTGCTGGAGTGTTGGGCGCGCGCCGCGCGCTCTGTGGCAGCATCTGCTCCTAGACGTGCTAGCCTTGCTCCTCTGTGGTTGGGCTGAAGCTGCTGGGTGGGGTGGTGCTGGCGCTTGGCACCTGCTCCTTTGCTAGTGTCGGATTGTGGGGGTACAGCCCCCGGTATCCACAAGACAAGACATGGGTTGCGCCCCTCAGGGGTGGCCCAGCCCACAAGATCAAGGCGTGCACGACGCTGCTCGGCGTGCACGGTGCTGCTCGGCGTGCACCGCAAGCTATTGTATAGTACCAAATATGATACTTTACTTGTAACCCTACCCCTCCAAAGTATATAAGGAGAGGTAGGGGTCCCCTAGTGGACAGGATCTACACATCATGTATTCAATACAATACACCAAAGACACAAGACGTAGGGTATTACGTCGATCAGACGGCCCGAACCTGTCTAAATCGCTGTCTCTGCGCCTTGTGTCACCATCCGGTTCCTGATTACGCGCACCTCCACCGACAAATCTACCATCGTGGGATACCCTTCGGTGGACTACCGAGCATATTCTGTCGACAGTTTGCGCGCCAGGTAGGGGTGTGCGTGCTAATCCATGGTGAACCAGATGGTGTACCTTAAGATCAACAGCATCTTCTCGGCGACGGTCCGTGCGTCCAACTAGTATGGGCTGCCGCTGGCGAGGTGCAGCAACACGGCAAGCTCGCCGCTTGATCCGATCTGAGACATCGTTCATAAGCTCCACCACGTTTGCATGCCGGACCATGCTCGAGATCTCCACCTACGATCGAGTCAAGATCAATCTACTCGGCAATTTCTTCTGTGCCGTGCAGTCAACAACTCGGCGGTAAGTACGCCGCCAAATGACATCAGTACCTCCGCAATCGCGTCGACGGATCCCTACTCGGCGGCGATCGACATGCTCAGCGCTACACCGGATTATATGGAGAAGGACCCGGCAACGGCGGTGGTGCGCGAGCACATGCAGTACCACGACAAGAAGGCTGCGTCTGAGACATGCCATGCCATCTACAGCATCATGCATGCTTGATGACGCAAGCAAGCAATCTATTGGAAGAACCGATCTACATGCAAGCCAATGACAAACAAGCAAGCTAGATCCTCATGCAAGCCGCAGATACGTCCGTGTATACATGCATCTATGCTCGATGTTCTCACGAACAGTTTCGGCAAGCTAGATCATCATCCAGTCGCCGAGATCCAATCAAGACATACGGCCTACAGCGGCATACATGCAACCTCATCATCGGCGTCTTCTCCGACTTCACCGACCCGCCGAGGACTCGGTGACGCAACTACGTGGCGTTTGTACCCCGAGCCGCATCCGCACGGGAGTTCTACTCCAATTCGAATCAAACACAACAGAGATCTCCATGGAAGCAAATCTGCATGCATGCAAGCAAATAAGGAAGAAGTATGTGTACATGTACGTGCAGGCCAACTACAGATCGCTGCGGCACTTGCATGTGCACACGCACATATGGCATCAAGCACGCTTCGGCCACGCCCCATCTGCCCCACCGTACAGCATCGTTTCTCCGACCTCAATGATCTCACCGAATCTCCTAAGGCCGATCACTAACATAAGGACGGCGTCGTCCGGACTACTTACTCCGACCACCTGTCGCGTCGCAACGATGGTTGCCGCGAAGAACAACGCCGTGACAACCGCGACCGCCTCCATGACAACAGCTCGAGCGCAATCTCATCAACGCCAGATAACGCCATACGCCGCCGACTAGACTTTCTGTCTAAAGATCTCCAATGCGTTCGCCGAACACACCGAATACATTTTCTCCAAATCTCCAATGCGTTCGCCGAACACGCCGAATACATTTTCTCCAAATCTCCAATGCGTTCGCCGAACACGCCGAATACGTTTTCTCCAAATCTCCAATGCGTTCGCCGACCACGTTTCTCCAAAATCGCCGAACACGATTTTTCCAAATCGCCAAATACGTTCTCTCCAAATCGCCAATAACTTTTCTCCTAGAATGCCGACGGCGGCACCCTTCACCAAAATCAACATCGTATTCCCGCTGGCATCAATCTACGGCACGGAGTCTTCTCTTCCGTATATGTTCCTGTTCTGTGGTGGATAAACGATCGATTTGCTGCGCAAGCGAATCAAAGGCAGGAGACGGGGTTTGATTATCGGCGGCTACCACAGGACTGCCTGGTCTAGAATCGAGCAGCGGTCCCGGCGTTGGTAGCGTCGAGCGGCACCCGTGCAGAAGTTCAACTCCCGTGATGTCTGACGGCGCTACTCCCGCTTACCAAGGCGTCAAGATTTGTCATGACACCGCGAGACTTGGATGGATTTGCATACTATTGGTGCAGATCACCGGCATGCAAGGCAGCTCATCAACAGCCAACAAAGCGATGCAAATCTTACAAAGCCGTGCAAGACCCCTGGGCGCTATCTAGAGTCGGTCAAGATTCCTGATACGGATCCTAGATTCGTACTCAGCACGGACCTAGCGACTAATCTGTTACAGCACCATGAAGATGACATGATGCAAATCAAGCCAGGACATGTCTGAGATCAACTTGCATGTACATGCATCACGTGCAGACTTCACGTACTTGCAGCTACGTGGCCACGTTTGATCTACAAGCAAGCAAAAGGAAGACGCAGGGCCATGCAAGTTATTAAATATTTGATTTACTTGGCGCATGCATACCTGTATGTGTATGAATTCAAGTCGGATTCGTCGGCAACATGAATGTCAACTACGAACAGAGCAGCTGTTTCCACGCCGGAGCAGAGCACTCTTGACTTCAACATCAACGGCATTGACGCCGACAACTTCACCACGGCTGTGCTCTGGACTTCGACAAGCTACCTCAGATTCCACACGTCTGTGTAGGCTCCAGCCTTTCACAGTACAGGTACTCCGACTACGCCCGTTTGACTGCGACTTCGTATCTGCCTGAGCCGCCAGGCGAGTGGTCTACTCAGACACGACTACTCCACTCCACTCGGTCATTAGTCAAGCTAAGTCACGTTTTAATATTTTTTAAATATTCTCCAATCTCCGTATATCGTCATTATTTTTCTCCGATCTGTTTTCACCATATTTGCTCTCCAAACGATTTTCCGAACCTCCGAACAGTCGCGTTGATGTTCGGATGCCTCCAGAGACGGCCCTGTCTTCGGCTCCTCCCTACACGTGCACGAGCGTCTGCCCTCTACGTTATGGGTGGTCGGCAGCGGCTTCTTAGCGACGCTTTGTTCTTTCTACACGTGCACGGGTTCCGCGCTCGACGTTATGGTTAACAGGCTAGCTTAGGGCTGGAGACTCAGCTACACACTAACTGCTCGGGCGATTTATATTAAATATAAATATATCTTTACACCAATTGATCGCCGAACTACATACGCCGTTTTATCACCGGTGCTAATTTTTCTCTAGATTTTATATATTTTTACATCATGTACTACCCGTTCGACATGTTTGTATTACAGGATCATCGTCCAGGTAATCGGACCATCTGGTGCTTGGACTTCTCCACCGATCAACTGGTCGGACGGCTTAGTTCATCGACTTCGTCGCCAACCAGTTGATCGGACTGTTCGCCGGTCGCTTCTACTCAATGCTCACTTCGCTGCCGACCAGTTGACCAGACTGTTCGTCGCTCGTGCTTCATCGCCAGCTACGCCGGTTACTCCTCGACGCTCGGATTCTTCACGCTCGACGACTAAGTGGGCACACTTCACCGCACGCACGTCACCAGCTACGCCGGGGACTCCTCGGTGCTCGGACCTCGCCAGCGACGTCGGCGACTCCTCGATGCTCGGACGTCGCCAGCTACGATGGGGACTCCTCGGTGCTTGGTCATCGCCAGCGACGCCGGGGACTCCTTGCTCCTCGGTGCTCGGACATCACCAGCGACGTCGGGGACTCCTCGCTCCTCGGTGCTTTCGGTCATCGCCAATGACGTCGGGGACTCCTCGCTCGGTGCTCGAACATCGCCAATGACGCCAGGGGACTCCCTCGCTCCTCGGTGCTTGGTCGCCGCCCGGCGGCAGGGGACTCCTCGCTCCTCGATGCTTTCGACATCGCCAGCGCTCGCCGGGGACTCCTCGCTCGCTCGGTGCTCGGTGCTCGGACATCGCTAGCGATGTGGGGACTCCTCGCCCTTGGTGCTCGGTCATCGCCAGCGACGCTGGGGACTCCTCGCTCCTCGGTGCTCGAACATCACCAGCGACGCCAGGGACTCCTCGCTCCTCGGTGCTCGGTCATCGCCCGAGACGCTAGGGACTCCCTCGCTCCTCGGCACTTTCGATCATCGCCATCGCCCAGACGCCGGGACTCCTCGCTCCTCGGTGTTCGGACATCGCCGCCTACATCGGGGACTCCTCGGTGCTCGGACATTGCCACCTATGCCGGGACTCCTCACTCCTCGGGGCTCGGTCATCGCCAGTGACGCCGGGGACTCCTCGCTCCTCGGTGCTCGGTCATCGCCAGCGACACCGGGGACTCCTCGCTCCTCGGTGCTCGGTCATCGCCAGTGACGCCGGGGACTCCTCGCTCCTCGGTGCTCGGTCATCACCAGCGACGCCGGGGACTCCTCGCTCCTCGGTGCTTGAACATCGCCAGCGACGCCAGGGACTCCTCGCTCCTTGGCGCTCGGTCATCGCCAGCGACGCCGGGGACTCCTCGCTCTTCGGTGCTCGGACATCGCCGCCTACGTCGGGGACTCCTCGCTCCTCGGTGCTCGGACATTGCCGCCTATGCCGGGACTCCTCGCTCCTCGGTGCTCGGTCATCACCAGCGACGCCGGGGACTCCTCGCTCCTCGGTGCTCGGTCATCGCCAGCGACGTCGGGGACTCCTCACTCCTTGGTGCTCGATCATCGCCAGCTTCGTCGGGGATTCCTCGGTGCTCGGACGTCGCCGCCGACACCGGGGACTCCTCGGTGCTCGGACCTCGGCAGCTTCGCCTAGGGCTCCTCGGTGCTCGGTCATCGCCAGCGATGCCGGGGACTCCCTTGCTGCTCGGATCTTGCTACGTCTTGTCGGTGTGCTATCAAGCTGCTCCATGTTGTTCAGATCAGGGTGCTGATCTTGGGCAACACGTCTGGGGTCTTGATACGCGCATATCAGACGATGTCGGCAAGCTTTTAGACTTTGTTTTCTTTGACCCTGCTACAAGATTCATTCTTCATCTTTCAGCAGGCTCGGGGACTAAGTGGGCACACTTCACCTTGCGGTGAATGTGCGGCTGTCTGCTCGGTTGGTCTTCTACTTTCTGACCCTGACACCACGTGACTACGTCACCTACTGTCAGGCTCGGGGACTAGCTGTGGGGTTACGGCCCCCGGTATCCACAAGACAAGACATGGGCTGCGCCCCCAGGGGTGGCCCAGCCCACAAGATCAAGGCGTGCACGGCGCTGCTCGGCGTGCACCGCAAGCTATTGTATAGTACCAAATATGATACTTTACTTGTAACCCTACCCCTCCAGAGTATATAAGGAGAGGCAGGGGCCCCTAGTGGACAAGATCTACACATCATGTATTCAATACAATACACCAAAGACACAGGACGTAGGGTATTACGTCGATCAGATGGCCCAAACCTGTCTAAATCGCTGTCTCTGCGCCTTGTGTCACCATCCGGTTCTTGATTACGCGCACCTCCACCGACAAATCTACCATCGTGGGATACCCCTCGGTGGACTACCGAGCATATTCTGTCGACACGGATGGGTGGATCCGGTGGGGGTGGCGCACTAGCATCGGGCCCTACTCCTCTGCTAGCGATGGGGTCGGGTAGGGTACTAGGGTGGGGTGGGGTGGGGTGATGGGAGAGCGAGAGAGGCCATGAGGGGTCGGACTTCGGAAGGGATGGATGGAGAGTTTTAGACTGGCTTATATATCCCTAGGGTTTTTAGATGGGCTGCTAGTGGGCTTTTTTCAGGGCTCCGATGGTGATCCACGGGTGAAGATGGTGATTCACCTTGAACCCGCAACCGTTCGGGTATCAAAACCTAAAAATCCATGGGTGCAAATCTAGATTCAAAACTAAAACCGTTGGACCCAAAATCCACTGATATTTGATCTAAACCCGCCCCGCTGCCATCCTTAGCTGTTGATATGGAGGGAAAGACATGGAGGAAAATTCATAGGCCAACTAGTGATGCAATCTCCATCCATGAAGCTTAGGGTCAGTTGTGTTTATGTACTGCTGATACTTTGAATAGGTATGAGCTTTCAATCTGGATCCTTGAAGACTATGGTACTAGTAAATGGGGATTGAAGCATAAGGTGGCCATGCTGAGTACTATTTGGAATGAAGAATATTGAAATTGGTATCGAGATTTGTGATGCGGCCTACAGAGTGATTGTAGTTCATCCAGAATGGAATTTGGTTTTTCTTGTTGGGGATGACAAATCACTGCTTGCATATGACATGAACCGCAGTAAAGTTCATGTCCTCCCTGCCAAGGCCATAAGCTATCCTAGAAGTACCTGAAAACTATTATGTATGAGCGGCGAACCTCACTATCTTCCTTATATTTCTTTGTTCATAGAGTCATTAGCAGAGCAGTAAAGGTGCATATGCTGTATTTTATTGTAATTACGTCATGCCTTTGTTCAGGTAGGTAGTTGTTTTGATTGTATATATAGGACAATTTGGGCTTCGTAACTAAAGGAATGGTGTGTTGAATATTATTAATTGTGCACAGTGGTGGTGAGCCACATGTTCGGTCGCATGGTGAAGGCTTGGGCGCGCACACGGCCTAAAGTGAGCATTGGCGCGTCCCGGTCTTGGACTGTGGCGCGTCCGATCATTAATTAACTACGTGGGAACTCGATCATTGGAGATCAACGGTAGAGGTTTGAAGATGGAGACACGTGGCATTGATCGCATGATCGGACGCTGGGCTGGCTACGTCTGATCGGTCGGACCTGCGCGTCCGATCGCCTTGAATTTTAGTGGACAATGGTTCCAACGACTCTATTTCATCGGGAGCTTCTATTTAAGCCCCATGGCCGACTCAAGCTCACTCTCTTGGCCATTTGCATTGACATAGCAACCTTAGAGCTTAGCACTCCCACTCATCTCCATCATTGATTCATCATCTTTGTAAGATTGGGAGTGACTCCAAGTGCATTGCTTGAGTGATTGCATCTAGAGGCACTTGGTGTTCATGTTTTGCTGTGTGATTCGCTTGTTACTCTTGGTGGTTGCCACCACCTAGATAGTTTGGTGCAGCAAGGATCATCGAGCGGAGGAAGGTGCTTGTCTCCAGCTCCGATCATGGTGATTGTGAGGGTTTTTGACCTTTCTCCGGTGGAGAGCCAAAAGGTAATCTAGTAGATTGCTCGTGGCTTGTGTGATCCTCATCTTGTGTTGGTTGTGCGACACCCTATTGAGGGTTTGGCGTGTGATGCCAATTAGCACGTGAACCTCTAAGTGAGTGAATCACCACAACGAGGGCTAGCTTGACGGCAAGCAAGTGAACCTCGGTAAAAAAATCTTGTGTCATCTTGTTCTGAGGATTTATTGATTGATTGTGATTGATTGGCTCTATCATATTGTGATTGGCTCTATCCTCGACACGATGGTATAATCATCACATCCCCTCTCTTGTATTTATATTTCTAGTGTTGCTTCGCTCTTTAGTGTAATTAGTTTTGAGAGCAAGTTTGTGTTGAGTCTAGTAGTTAGTGTGGCTCTTTAGTTAGTCTTTTATAGCACTCTAACTTAGTATAGTGACATATCCTTTGTGTGCTTAGAGATCATAGTCACTAGAATTGTGGTAGGTGGCTTGCATTTTTAGTAGGCTAGAGGAATTTTTGCTTCGCCTCATATTTGTCTAACCGGTTTGTTAAGTGTTGTTGTAGAAATTTTTAATAGGCTATTCACCCCCCCTCTAGTCATTAGGACCTTTCAAGTGGTATCTGAGCCATGGTCACCTTGATTTGAAGCTTAACAACCTTCGGTGTCAAAATGGCTCAAATCAACAACACAAAGAAGCCACCCCAATTTGATGGCTCCAACTATCCCTATTGGAAAGCTAAGATAACAACATATATCAAGTCAATCAATAGAAGGTTTGAAGGTGGTGGAGACCAAGATTGAGATTGCCAATGAGGAGGCTCCCACCACCACCAAAGAAGTATTGCTCTAAAACAATGATATTGTTTTTAGTGCCATTCATGATGCCTTGTATGAGAGGACATTTGAGCAAATCAAGAACATTGAGATAGTTCATTAGGCATGGAAGAAGTTGGAGGAATCATTTGAGGGAACTCAAGCCATGAAGGGTTCCAAGGCATATATCCTCAAGAAGAAGTTTGCTAGTTTCAATATGAAGGATGATGAGAGTATGCCAGAGATGTTCCATAGCCTTCAAGTGCTTGTCAATAATCTCAAAACACTTGGAGAGGAAGTGAAGGACAATGACTTCTCCCACAAGTTCTTGAGATGCTTACCATCAAGATTTAGTACATTGGTCACTATTCTAGTGAGGAGTGGTTTGGACACCATGACACCAAACCAAGTGTTGGGAGATGTGATGACCGATGACACATATAGAGATGATGATGAAAAGGAAGAAAAGAAGGAGAAGAAAGATGAGAAGAAGAAGAGTGTGGCATTCAAGGCCACATCATCTAAGGGCAAGACAAAGCAAGAATCATCAAGTGAAGATGAAGACTTGAGCTTTTATGAGATGGATGATGAGAAGATAGCTCTCTTTGTCAAGAGATTTGGCAAGTTCATGGTGAAGAAGGACTACCGTGCTAGAAGAAAGAAGTCTTCATCCTAGAACAAGAAAGAGTCAAGAAGGTGCTTTAATTATGGAAGCAAGGATCATCTTGTTGCTCAATGCCCATACAATAGCGACAATGATGATGACAACAAGAAGAGCAAGAAGAAGGACAAGAAGGAAAAGAAATAAAAAAGCAAGATGACCTTCAAGAAGAAGAAGGTGGTTCATATGTGGTCACTTAGGATAGTGATGCTTCCTCAAGTGATGATGATGATAGTGATGATGACAAGACCATAAAAACGAAGGCTCTTGCAAACATTGCTATCAATGAGATGCCTTCTCTCTTTGACACTCTATCATGTTTCATGGCTAAGGCCACTAAGATACAAACTTGTGATGATGGAAGTGATGAGAAACATGATAATGAAAGTAAAAGTGACAATGATGATGAACCAACTAAAGATGAACTAATTGACATGTTAGAAGATGCTAAAGAACATTTTGACATTAAGAGAAATGAATGCAAAGACTTGCAAAATGAACTAAAAGTCCTTAAGCAAGCCTTTGATGAGCTCAATGCATCTCATGAGAGGCTACAGAAAGACCATGAAAAGCTTAGCAAGGCTCACAAGAAGCTTGAGAAAGCTCATTCATCTCTACTTAATGAGCAAAATGAGAAGGAGCATGTTGTAACATATGACAAAGGCTTAACTTATGATATAATTGATGAATCGTTCTATAAGCCCATCATTGTTGCTCCCACTAACCCTTCTTGTAGAACATATACTTCTACCTCATCTAGTAGTGATGGTTTCACTCATGATGCCTCACTAATGGTTGAGAATAAGACCCTTAAGAAGGAGGTCAATGAGCTCACTCACGCCTTAGGCAAGCCCTATGGTGGTGAGGACCACTTGCTTATGTGCTTGGGTAGCCAAAGAGCTTCTCTCTATAAAGAGGGATTAGGCTATATTCCTAAGAAAGGCAAGACAGCCTTTGCTCCTCACAAGACTAGTTTTGTGAAGAACAATGGTCGGTTTTACACTAGTTGTAAGCAAGTTGGTCATAAAGAGTATGAGTGCAAGACCAAGAACAAGAATGCTAATGTATCCTCAATTAAGCTTGAATCTTTCTATGTGCTTACTAAGGGTACAAAAGGTGTGAAGGCTAAGTTCATTGGTGCACCATGGATGGGCTCAAAGAAGAAAACCATTTGGGTGCCAAAGAGCTTGGTCACTAACCTTCAAGGACCTAAGCAAGTTTGGATACCTCAAAAGAATTGATATTCTTTTATAGGTCAATTACAAAGCTGGAGGAAAGCATTATGTTCTTGATAGTGGGTGCACTCAACACATGACCAGTGATGCAAGAATGTTTAATTCAATCAATACCAATGACAATGATGGTTATAATAGTATTACAGTTGGTGACAATGGCAAAGGCAAGGTCAAAGGGCTTGGTAAGATTGCAATATCCAACGACATGAGCATATCCAATGTGTTGCTAGTTGAGAGCTTGAACTTTAATTTGCTATCCGTGGCTCAATTATGTGATCTTGGATTAAAATGCATATTTAGGGGTAGATGATGTAGAGATCATAAGTGTAGATGGTTCTAACTTGATCTTCAAAGCCTTTAGATTTGAGAATTTATATTTGGTTGATTTCAATGCTAGTGAAGCTCAATTGTCAACATGCTTGTTCACTAAGTATAGTATGGGTTGGTTATGGCATAGAAGACTTGATCTGCTTGGAATGAAACAATTGAATAAATTGGTTAAGCATGACTTGGTTAGAGGTTTGAAAGATATTGTGTTTGAAAAGGATAAACTTTATAGCTCTTGTCAAGCTAGCAAACATGTTGAAAATACCCATCCTAAGAAAAGCATGATGAGCACTAGTAAAGCATTTGAGTTATTACACATGGATTTGTTTGGGCCAATACAATACACTAGCATCGGTGGAAACAAATATGGCTTTGTGATAGTGGATGACTATACAAGATATACTTGTGTATTCTTTCTAGTGGATAAGAGTGATGTATTTACAACTTTTAAATCATTTGTCAAAGGCATTCACAATGAATTTGAAATAACCATCGAGAGAGTAAGAAGTGACAATGGTAGTGAGTTCAAGAAAACTAGAATTGATGAGTTATGTGATGAATTTAGAATTAGATATTAATTCTCGGTCAAGTACACTCTACAATCAAGTGGCCTTGTTGAGAGGAAGAATATAACCTTGATTGACATGGCAAGATCAATGTTGAGTGAGTACAATGTGAGTCAATCCTTTTGGGCTGAAGCTATCAACACGACTTACCATTGTAGCAACCGCCTGTATTATCACCCATTGAAAGAGAAGACACCATATGAGCTCTTGAATGGTAAAAAGCCCAACATTGCATATTTTTGGGTATTTGGATGCAAATGCTATATCTTGCAGAAAGGCACTAGATTGGGTAAGTTTGAAAAGAAGTGTGATGAATGATTCTTTCTTGGTTACTCCACTACAAGCAAAGCATATAAAGTTTGGAATTTGACAAGTGGTACTCTTGAGAAAGTACATGATGTTGAATTTGATGAAACCAAGGGTTCACAAGATGAGAATGAGAATTTGAAAGATGTTAGAGGCATTCAACTTTCAAATACCATGAAGAATATGGATATTAGTGAATTGAGGTCTAGGCAAGTGATTGATGAAGAAGGAGATCAAGTGCAAGTGCTCTCTAACTCAAATGTGCAAGTTGACACTAATCAAGCAAGTTTAAGTGACTCTCATGACAATATGCAAGATCAAGTGGCTAGTACATTATCTCAATCCAATGAGTAAGCAAGTGCAAACAATCAAGTTCCAACACTCCAACAAACCAATATTGCAAGAGATCACCCATTAGACACTATAATTAAAGATATTTCTAGAGGTGTACAAACTAGATCAAGATTGGCTTCATTTGGTGAGCATTTCTCATTTGTGTCATCCATTGAACCAAAGAAGATAGATGAAGCATTAAAGGATGTTGATTGGGTGAATGTTATGTATAAAGAATTGAACAACTTCACTAAAAATCAAGTAGGGAGTTAGTGGAAAGACCAAAGGGACACAATGTGATTAGAACCAAATTGGTCTATAGAAACAAGCAAGATCAAGATGGGATAGTAGTAAGGAACAAAGCAAGATTGGTAGCACAAGGATACACTTAAGTTGAAGGTCTTGACTTTGGAGAAATATATGCCCTAGTTGCTAGATTGGAAGCAATTATAATCTTGCTAGCCTATACTTGTGTCCACAACATCAAGCTCTATTAAATAGATGTCAAGAGTACATTTCTAAATGGCTACATCAATGAAGAAGTATATGTTGAACAACCTCCCGTTTTTGAAGATGACAAGAAAGCCGACCATGTGTACAAGTTGAAGAAGGCATTGTATGGCTTGAAGCAAGCACCTAGAGCATGGTATGAGAGGTTGAGGGACTTCCTACTCTCTAAAGGATTCTTGATGGGCAATGTTGACACCACTCGTTTCACCAAGAAGATTGGCAAGGACTTGTTTATGTTGCAAATCTATGTTCATGACATCATATTTGAATCAACTAATCAAGACTTTTGTAAAGAGTTTGGCAAGATGATAGCCAATGAATTTGAGATGTCCATGATTGAGAGTTGAGTTACTTCCTTGGTCTTCAAATCAAGCAATTGAAAAATGGTACATTAGTGAGTCAACGCAAGTACATCAAAGACATGCTCAAGAAGTTTGGCATGAGTGATAGCAAAGCCATTAGCACACCAATGGGAATAAATAGAAATTTGGATAGTCATGCAAGTGGTAACATGGTGGATCAAAAGTTATATCGGTCTATGATTGGAAGCCTACTCTATGTGACCGCATCAAGGCCGGATGTCATATTTAGTGTGTGCATGTGTGCGAGATTTCAAGCGTCACCAAGAGAATGACTTTGGAATCAAGTTCAATAAAATGCCATTGCTATATGACAATGAGAGTGTAATCAAGCTCACCAACAATCCTGTTCAACATGCAAGAACAAGGTATATTGATGTCCGCCACCATTTCATTAGAGATCATAAACAAAAAGGGGACATTTGCATTGAGAGTGTGGGCATCAAGATCAACTTACCGATATATTCACCAAGCCATTGGATGAGAAAATGTTTTGCAAGCTAAGAAATGAGTTGAGCATATTTGATTTCTCAAATATGTGTTGATGCACCCCCACTTATATAACATGTCTCTTCTTCAAGCAGCCAAGGTAAAAGTTGATTGGCATGGCATATATCCTTACTAAGGACATGTTTAGTACATTTAGTCATTCCTCATGTCTTTTAGGCTCATTCATGAAAATCAAATGAATTTGATACTTGTATGCTACTATTGCTTCTATGCTTGACTTGATCTAGTGGTAACATATGACATGTTTGTGGGCTTGTGAACCTAGAGTTTGATCTAAAAAATGAGCTATAAGTGTTTAACTCAACAAGGTGCAAGATAACCCTTGAAATAAGGTGTGAAAAAACTTATTCTTGGATCAAACCGAGTAAAATATCTTTGACAAGTATTCTAGATTAGACCAAATTTAAGAAAATTATCCTCATCCCATTGATTGACATTGATAATCTTGACATCTCCAAAATTGAACATTTGTGGTCATTAATGACAAAGGGAGAGAAATTGCATAAAGATAGTGAAAAGATGACAGACACACTTGCTACGTAATTGGGCCCGGAATAAGATGGTGGGGTCCCCAACGTTATGACACATCCCCAACAATTAGTTTTATTAGGACAGTAAACTAAAATGCAATGATTGTGTGGCTCCAATACAAAAAAAACGATGTTTTCAAAGAGAAACCTCAAAAACATGTGATGTGAAGTTTTGGCACTAGGCCCCTAAAATTAAGTATAGAAATGAACCTGTGGTACAACGCTTGCTCGGCAAACTCAGGACGATCAATTTTGGCTGCTGTACCTGTTCTATATAGTTACATCATTCTTTTGTACACGAAAGAAAAAGAACAATACAATCAAATTTACATGTTCTATATAATTTCATCGTTCTTTTTGTACAAGAAAGAAAAAGAACAATTCAATCAAATTTACATGGTAGCACGTATAGTCGCATCGCGTCAGTTAACCGCTGGACTTTGATGCGTCGGCACGATCTGTTCTGAGCACATCACACAGTGCAGCTCCGTTCCATGCGTGAGGTGACACAGCAAGTCCATCGGCGAGCCGAGCATGAGCACCCCGTCCCCGTGCCCGCGCGCGCGTCCTCCAGCGCGCGCCGCAGGTCCTGCGCCACCTGCGACATGGCAGGCCGGAACTCTGCCTCTTGCTGCCAACGCCACGCCAATCAGAGGAATCAAGCTTATCGATCGATCGATCGGCCAACGGCCGCGCGCGTCGTTGAGGTGCGGGACGACGACTCACCTGTATGCACCGGTTGATGATGTCGGCGAAGCGCGACAGCGACCTGACCAGCGGCGGCGGCACGGCGAGGCGCGGGTCGGCCATCTTCCCCAGCGCAGCGAGGTCGTACAGCCGCGCGCTCGCCCACGGCACCAGGTGCCTCTCGCCCCGCGCCCGCGAGCTGTCGTACGGTTTGCGCCCGGTGAGGAGCTGCAGCATCACGACGCCGAAGCTGTAGACGTCGCCCTTGGGCGTCCACGCCGCGCCGCCGCCGCCTGCCGCTTCCGGCGGCTCGTAGCTCAGCGTCACGCCGCAGTAATCCGACAGCTGAATCGAAGCCGAGCAGACAAACAGTACACACTTGCACACACGATTGGATTCAAGGAGCTCGGAAGTTCCGAAATGTTCTTCGGATGAGAGTATTATTACCTGAAGCACGAACGGAGCAAGGCCGCATCCGGAGACCGACACTCTGAGCTCGCCGTCGATCAGGACGTGCTCAGGCCTGAAATGCCGGTGCACCACCTGCTTCCCGGCGCCCTCATGAAGATACCTTGCAAAGCACACCAGGCACAGACACAGGCTCATCAGCAAAAACACTAGCTTGGATTCATTCACGCATTCAGTAACATCTACACTAGCTTGGATTCAAATTCAACAACGCAAGCAGCAGAGTGTGTCCATGGTGGCGTACTCCAGTGCTTTCGCGGCTTCGAGGGCCACAGCAATCCGAGCATCCCAGCGAAGGGTGTCGCCAGCTTCAGACGCCCCGTGCTCGAAACGCAGCATGTCATCCAGAGTGCGGTCGCTGAAGTGCTTGTAGACGAGCAGCCTTTGGCCGTGCTCCACGCAGCAGCCCACGAGTTCCTCCACGTTGGGGTGCCGGAGCCCGGCGACTCCATGGACGATCTTCAGGAACTCAGCCACCGGCGTTCTCGCCGCGTCGCCGTCGAACTCAGCACTCAAAGTGTAACAACTTAAAAATCCACACACCAAAAATTATAACTACAAAATTTTTCTTAAAACTCCCATATGATGATAAGTGACATTGTAGAAACCAACCCTAAGAGTTGCATTAGAAGTAACCCAACCTAAGTCAACACATAAGCATGACATATCATTTATTGATTATGATTATTAAAATTCCAACAAATAGCATGTTGCATACATTGTTAATTCAAGTTGTGAATTGGATTTCCATTTGTTTTATGTTGTGCCTAACAATTTCATTAAAATAATAAATCATAAAGTTATTATTAAACAAAATTCTCTAAACTCCAATGAATAAGTTACCTTAGTTTTGAATTCAAATTCTAAACCAAATTTGAAATTCAAACAATGGAAAAGAAATGTAAAACAGAAAAAGAAAAATGAAGAAGAAGGCCTCGCAGGCTCGACCCTTTCGGCCACTGGCCGCCAAGAAGCCTCAAGCACACAGACGCTGCCCAAAAAAAGCCCGCCCAATGGGCCGCTCACGCATGCACTGCCTGTCACCTACAGTGATCATTTGCCACATTATTACATACCGTCGACCACGCCACCTCACCCACATTGCCTTTGCTTTGCTTGCACCGCTGCCCATTGGACCTCATGCGCCACCCACTCACCAAGACAAGATGGCGTCTTCTACCTCGCCCACGCCGAATCTCTCCTCCGACAGAACGTCGACAATGGTGGCAGGGCGGGTCAGGGGGTCATGCCCGGGGCATGGTCCTGTCTCCCCCTTGGCGCCACGCCCACGCAACCCCTTGTGGCCGTAGGATGCAAGCAAGCGCCGCGATTGCCCTTGAACCCTGTCCGCCGATCACCAAGCTCCATGGCCGAGCTCGGCTATAAAGGCCACGGTCCTTAGAGCCCTAAGCGCTCGTCCGTTGCCGCCGCCACCCTCGGTGGCCATCCACTACGCACCCAAACCTAGAGAGAAGAGGAGAAGAGGAAGAAGGGGGAAAGAACGCCCGAAGCCGCCCGTGGGGAGGAGATCGCCGAGCCGGGGCGGCGCCGTCGGCCACATCACCGACGTGGGTCGGCACGCATGCCTTTGCGGCTTCCGGAGCTACATGACCTCGAATTGACACCGCACCGCCATCCTATCTCCCACAACACCTCCGGTGAGCCTTCCGATCCTCTCTCTGCCAAACCTCACCGTCGGCCATGGCGCTCCACACACCAGGCGCGTGGGCGCCATTCCTTGTCCCCGGCCACTAGGAACACACGCACCACGTGCACAATCGTGACCATGCCGTGACTACCCCACTGGAGCCCCATAGATCACCGCGCGCCTCGCCGACATCACCGTCGCCGTGGCCGCTGGAGCCCCTACCGACCACCGGGAAGCCGAAGCCCCGCCTAGAGCTCGGGACGCCCTCGCCGCGTCCACATGAATCCGTAGGAGCCAACACACCCAAACGTGATGCTTCACCGTGGTCATAGCGCGGCCACGTGCCTCGCCGTCATCTTCACCGTCGCCGTGGCCGCCGGGATGTCCCCACCGGCCACAGGAGAACCGAGCCTCGCCTTGAGTCTGGATGACTTCGCCGTGTTCCCACGAATCCGTAGAAGCGTGCACGCCCCGCCGAGACGTTTTACCATGACCATAGACACCTCACCGATACCGCCGTCGAGCTCGGAAGGGCGCCGCCGTGGCCAAAGCCACCGGAGGCCCTGGAGGACCCCTCGACCTGCCCAACATGCCCGTTGGAGCGTTGTGTCGCCCACGCGCACCACAGAACCGGCCTATGCCGCAGCCCCGCGCCATTCCCGCATGCCGGTGGAGCTCAAGCCGCCGCTCGCCGTGGCCAGCACCTTGGGGAAGCTCTGGCCGCCACTTTGACCCCACTGACACAGTCACCGTGGCCTAGGGAAGCTTTTCCCCTCCCCAATCGGACACCAGCGCCACCGCGGGGGCTCACCGTGAGCTCGCCGTCGGTAGGAGCACCGCCGCGGTAAGAAACAGGGGAACACCCCCCTCACCGGCCACCCATGCGTGAACACGGTGCACGTGAGCCGAGCCAAGGAGAAGAGACGGTGGACTTGGTCCACCATGCGCCCTGCCGTAGGTCCATGGACCGTAAACATGGGTCCACCGTGAGCCGCGCCCACGCCCACAGCCTAAGCACGAGGCCCAGTAAGAGCCCATGGCCGTGATGTGGCTGCGCCACAGCCTGCCACGTGTCCGGCCCGGCCCGGCCCAGACCGGCCCAATCCGAAGCCCAACCGGCCCGTTTGAGACCCGGCCCGTGTGTGACCGTTGACCTGGCCCCACATGCCAGCGACACAGTATTGCTGGACCCACACGTCAGACGCTGACGTCATGCTGGCGTTGTGATGACGTCACGCCGACATCAGCTGCTGACGTCAGCAGCCCAGACCCCACATGTCAGTGACCCTGACTGTTGACTGTTGACTAACGGTGACCGATGTTGACTTGACCGGACCCACCTGTCAGTGACCCAATAGCCTTTGGCCCCACCTGTCGGTGTGCATTACGTTGATGACGTCATGCTGACGTCAGCTAGACCCCACCTGTCAGCTCAGAACCATGATGCTGATGTCATGCTGACATCATGCTGATGTCAGCAAGCCACGTGGACCAACCACAGCGTGACACGTGTCAGCCCAGGATTAACTTAGCCTTTTTCCATTTTCAGAAATAGATTTAATCTTCGGAAATTCGTAACTAATTCATACGACCTCAGAAAAATACGAAACCAGGACTAAAATTTATCTAAAATCGAGCTCTACGCAATGAACCCATGTTTGAGTGCATTTGGCTCTTTTGAATTTTCATTGCTTCTTTGTGCTATTCCATAGACGTCGCTAACGCGACTATAATGCGATCGTTTGCAGACTCATAGGAGAACCGGACGGACGAGGACCGTGAGTACCGTGAGGAGTACGGAGACGACTACACTAAAGGTGCCACATCCCACCCAATCTCGTAGCACCTATTACGCATGGCTAATATAGAAATGCTAGCGCTTACTTTATTGTCAGGATCACATTATGGTAGGACTTGCATGGTAGTATGCTTTCTTGATGGCCTTTACCTTGACGCAACCTTACCCCTGCTCACCCTGCTGTTAGGCTAGTCACGCGCTTGCTAATATATTTCATTGCTTACTACTTCTACTATGCTTGCACTATATGGAGGCGTGGTGGAAACTGGTGTTATCTGGACCATGGGGAGAGTGCTGCGTGTGTGACTTGGGTGCGTGGAGGGTGAGGGTTGTGTCGACCAAGTTGGAGTATACAACGAGCCTGGGGCAAGTCATGCCATGGGGTGCTACCTGGGCAGCCCTAGGATGGATACCTGTGGTGGGTAAATGATATAAGAGGTGGCTTTGGGTGTGATCCTGTGATGGGAGGAGCCCAGGGTGGAGGTGCTGTGGTGGCATGGTAAATGGAAACCCTGATGAAGACATTCTGGCTTGGTCATCTCTAAGGACTTACTAGTACTCAGATTCACCGGGAAGCCTTACGTACCACTCGCCCTATATGGTGCGGGACGGCCGGACTACTTGGTAGGATATTGCCACTACTGCTAGGTTGTTAGCGGACAGTGTAAGGAGGTACAGGGTGCAAAGGATTTCCCCCACACCCTTCCGAGACTTCATGGAGACCTTGTGGACCCGGCTCATGACTCACAGTTTCAGCCACCCCAGACCGGACTTGGGGTGTACCAGGGCTGAATGGTAGAGTGGCATTATCCTAGGCTAGCATGCGGCCAGAATTAGCCTAGTTGACGACGATCAGCGAGGAAGGTGGATCTTGTGGTTATGTAAAACCACTACAGAGTGTATGGTTGATCGATCGATACATATGCCGACTTGTCGGCAATGGACCTTTCCTGGGTTTCGCTTAAACTAGATAGTGAGATGAGTCTTTCTTTTCTCCCCCTGGGTTGAGTGTTCGGACGTAGCCAGGGGCTACGGGCCTTGAGACAGTGCCGAGAGGGAGTTGGCCTGTCGACTGAGCGATGGTATGGCTGTGGTATGGTGATGGTGTGGATATGGTGGTTTATCGATCCCAAGATCGAAACCTGGCTCTAGAATGGGAATGGGGGAGGAATGTATGTGAGTGGTGTTAAAACTTGACCAACTATTATTATATACTTGGTACGTTAATGCATAGGAAACCCTAGCCTTTTAGGTTCCTCTTGATTATAACCAATTTGCATCCAATTTCCACAAAGCAATGCTCATAGGGTTGGGAGTGGCCAGTACAAATCATACTGATAAATTTTGGCACACAGGTTCTGCTGAGGAGTATAGCTCCGAGGAGTTTGGCGGTTGAGGGATTCATGCCTACGCTCGAGTTTGGGGATCTTATCTTCAAGCTGTTCTGAATGAATGCTACTTTTGATTCCGCCAATGCGGCGATGTAATAATTTATGTATTTCGCACTATTTGTACTCTGTTATTATCGTTGTATGGATATGATATTCGACTGGAATTTGGGTAATATGATCTACAACGGTCGTATTACACTTTGACTCTGTGGATTTCCCTTCGTGGAAATCAGGGTTGTTTCAGTTGGTATCAGAGCCATACTTGACCATAGGACGAAACCCTTAGAAATGGACGATAAAATAGGACGTGGACAGCCCTTCTTTCGGTTATATACCGACCCTGCATTTACTTTTATGCAAGGCTTATCTATTTATTGACCTGCTAACACCTATTCCTTAAAACATGCAGATGGCAACGAACGTCGAATGGCCGCCTCTAGGACCGCTACCTCTGGACCACGCCAAGCTTACTTTCGACCTACGTGAGCTCGGGGGTTTTGCACAGACCCTCTGCCGAGTTCTTGTCACGTTAGGAGTCCCAGACGAGCTTGTCAAGGTCACCTATACCGGGAAGTCAACTCAGGGAGGAGGAATTGAAGGACCAGTTGTCACCTCAGTCAAGCTCCCAGCTAGCACCACCTTACCAACTGTCCCAGCTTTCACCGAGTTGACTATAGAGGACACAGTTGAGGAGGGACTGCGAGCTGTCTCACACAAGGCACGTCGCAGAGTGATGAGGGATCACTACGAGCACCTGAAGACGACAGAGTTTTGTCTACTTTCCCAGGCCCTCGACCTCAGCCTTACCCCTAGTGAGCAGAGTTTTGCAGCCGGCAGAGTTATCCTTGCAGAGGAGTACAGATGCCTTCGTGTCTCAGCTATTCACCTACTAGAGCAGGACAGGTACGTGACCCAGCTTGAGCAGAAGAGACGTCAGGACCGGACTCTTCTGTGGGAGTACCAGGAGCGAGACTCGCATGGAGCATAGGAGCGAGCTAGTCTGCTCGATACAATTGCCAAGCTATAGGACGAGCTCAACCGTCATGAGGAAGTCCACAGAGCCAAGGTCGTTGACTTACAGGACAAGGCAGCTGACCTAGGCAACAGGAACTGCTACCTCGACAGCAAGGTCTTAGAGTTGCAGAGTGAGTTGGACGATAAGAAGGCCGAGTTCAACCGCAGAGGAGACAGAGAGAGGTCCAAGGGGATTTATATGCTGAAAATCCAGTCTCGGAACAAGACCCTGACCCAGGAGCTGGAGGAGATCGAGATCGAGAACAGCCGTATTTCAGCTGTAGTGTACGAGTTAGAGTAGATGACCCCGCGTGGTCATGAGATATGTTAGTAGCTTCCATGAGTTGTACCCCCATGATGTACCCCTTATGAGATGTATTATGAGACGCTATGCGTAGTACGATTCTCGCACATCTTCAAGCGTAGCTACTGGAGATGATGTTATGTAATAAAACCCATGTAATGAATGTTTTGGATCTTATTGCATCTTATGAATCTTATTGCTTCTTTGTAATGAGTGTTGGATAGTATTAATGTTTTTCTTTAAATCATCAAAATCATATAATCACATTGAATTATAAGCACATATGGCATAAGCACTAAAATTCATATGATCCGTGTTGCAGATGCCGAACCGCTGATCTGCTCGCCTAATGAATCATGGACGAGCACCCATCCTCGAACCAGCCGAACCCAATGGGGGACGTGGTGGCAACAACCGTGGCCATGGCCGTGGCCATGGACGTGGGGGAATACCCTTCAACCTAGAGAATACCCCGTCGCCTGTTGAGGAGAACATTCCGCCACCACCACCACCGAACCTGGCAGAAGTGAAGGCACAGCAGACCCAGCTTCTTGCAGCTCTTGTTGAAGGAGCAAACCATCGCCAGAGAGGTCAGCAGAATGATTTCCAAAGGAAGCTAGAAGGATTTCTGAAGCTGAGGCCACCCACCTATGATGGCACCGATCCTGACCCGCTTGTAGCCGATGACTGGCTCAAGGAGATGGAGGAGAAGCTTGACCTCACTACTTTCACCGACGATGAGTGTGTTGGAGCCGCCAGACACCACTCACAGAGCAAAGACGCGTGCTGGTGGGACAGGTTTGATGATTCCCATGAGGACCACCAATATCTCGTGGGATGAGTTCACCAAAGCATTCATTTGAGTACCACATTCCCAAGGGTATTATGGAGGCCAAGGCCGAGGAGTTCCGCAACATCAAGATGGGAAAGGATAAGGTGACTGAGTACACTACTCATTTCACCAACCTTCTACGCTATGCACCTTCCTATGTTGTGAACTCTGAGAAGGAGAAGCTATATTATTACCGCAAGGGACTTAACCCGCACATCAAACTGAAGCTTGGCGGTATTGAGAGTAACACACTACGTGCTCTGGTGGATCGCTGCATCCAGATTGAGAAAGATCATGCTGAAACTGGAGAAGAGTACAGGGAGAGAAAGCGTAAGCCTGAGGAGTCCTTCCGTGGCCGGGATCGCAAGAGGTTCCGCAGAGATGCACCATCCAGGGAACGCTCTCGCCACAATAGGGATGACAACCCTAGATCGAGTAGGGGTAGTGGAGGCTACACCACCAAATACTCCCACCCTGCTCAGGAGCGTTACACCCGGGACCGTTATGCTCAGGACCGCAACACTCAGGATCGTTTCAACCGTCCCCGTACTGTGAATGAACGCCCAGCACAAAACCGCTCCGCACTGAGCCTTTGAAATCGGAAGGCACCCGTGTTTCTGAAAGCGGTGCGCTTTCACCGCTTCGCTTGTGGCCAACCAGGTCACAAAGCCACGTGAATGCCCTCGAACTCAGGCCGCCGAAGTCTCAAATCAAGGGACTGCGCTACTCGTGGACGTCTCAACCATCTGGACGCTGAGGAAGCACAGACTACCCCTAACGTTGTGTACGGTATGTTTTTAGTTAATGGCAATACTGCATCAGTTCTATTTGATTCTGGAGCAACTTGTTCATACATATCATCCTAGTTTGTACGAGAGCATGACCTGCCTGTAACCCCACGTGAGAACCCTATCATCACCAGCTCACCTTTAGGAGACCTAAGATGTACCCACATCAGTAAGGGAGTGAGTCTTACCATTGAGGGTCTTACCTTTAAAGCCGACCTAACCCTGTTACCTTCCACTAACCTAGATGTCATCTTAGGCATGGATTGGTTAACCATTCACCGAGGCATCATATCATGTTCACCTAGATACGTCCAAGTGACCCATCCATCAGGACAAGTTATTAGATGTGAACCCCAGTCTGGAAAATCCACCTCTATCCTATGTGCCTTTAAAGCAAGCTCAGAGAAAGAGGAGAAGATAGTTCATGATGTGTCTGTGGTCAGAGACTACCCTGATGTTTTCCCTGAAGAATTACTGGGTATGCCACCAGACCGTGATGTAGAGTTCATCATTGATCTTTTGCCGGGAACAAGACCTATTACCAAGAGACCCTATCGCATGTCAGTTGATGAACTGGCCGAGCTCAAGAAATAGCTTGATGAGCTCATCTCAAAGGGATATATCGGACCCGATGCTTCACCACAGGGATCCCTGCTCGCTTGTTAAGAAGAAGGATGGCTCAATGAGAATGTGCATTGATTACCGGAACTTGAACGCAGTCACCATCAAGAACAAGTACCCCCTGCCAAGGATTGATGATTTGCTCGATCAGCTCAGAGGTGCCAAGTACTTCTCCAAGATTGATCTCAGATCTGGATATCATCAGATGAAGATTCGAGAGAGTGACATACCGAAGACAGCTTTCGTGACTAGGTATGGACAGTTTGAGTTCACTGTGGTATCCTTTGGACTCACGAATGCTCCCGCATACTTCATGAACATGATGAATAAGGTTTTCATGGATGATCTGGATAAGTTCGTGGTGGTATTCATTGATGACATCCTTGTCTATTCATCCACCACTGAAGAACATGGACATCATCTGAGAACTGTACTTGAGAAACTAGCCCAACATCAGCTCTATGCAAAGTTCAGCAAATGTGAGTTTTGGCTACAGGAAGTTGCCTTCCTAGGCCATGTACTATCAGCTGAAGGTGTAGCGGTTGACCCAGCTAAGATTGAAGCTGTGAAAGAATGGGAACAACCCCATAATGTGACAGAAGTCAGAAGTTTCTTGGGATTGGCTGGATATTATCACCGATTCATCGAGAACTTTTCCAAGTTAGCCCGTCCGATGACCAACCTTCTGAAGAAGACCAAGGAGTTTGAATGGACGCCCGAGTGTGAACAAAGCTTCCAGGAATTGAAACGGAAGCTTACCACCACTCCTGTGTTGGCATTGCCAGATATCAGCAAAGATTTCGTGGTCTATTGTGATGCATCCCGTCAAGGACTTGGTTGTGTATTGATGCAAGATGGAAGGGTGATAGCCTATGCTTCCCGACAGTTGAAAGAACATGAGAACCGTTACCCTACTCATGATCTTGAGTTAGCAGCAGTTGTGCATGCCTTGAAGATCTGGAGGCACTACTTGATAGACAATAAGTGTGATATCTACACTGATCACAAGAGCTTGAAGTACTTCACTCAAGAGGATTTGAATATGAGGCAACGTCGATGGCTAGAGTTGATCAAGGACTACGACCTAGAAATTCACTATCATCCGGGAAAAGCTAATGTAGTCACAGATGCTCTCAGTTGAAAGAGTTACTGTCACACTTTGATCACTGAATCCGTACCACCTGAGCTCAAGGAAGAGATTGATGATTTCCAACTTGAGATATTACCGCATGGCTTGTTGAATGAACTCCACATACAGTATGATCTCACAGATCGCATCTGTCAAGCTCAGAAAAAGTGTGAGGAGATTGAATATCTCCATGGTCTGATGAAACTAGGCCACAAGACCAACCACCACGAAGATGAACAAGGGACCATCTGGTTCAAGGGCAGGATCTGTGTACCTTCTAATCCAGCCCTACGAGAGGAAATTCTGTCAGAAGCCCATGATTCTAAGTACTGTATTCACCCTAGAAATTCAAAGATGTATCAAGACTTGAAGAAACACTTTTGGTGGAAAGGCATGAAGACAGACATTGCAGGACATGTGGCACGATGTGACACCTGTAATAGAGTCAAGGCTGAACATCAAAGGCCTGCAAGATTGCTAAAGCCTCTTGACGTTCCCGAGTGGAAATGGGAGAGTATATCCATAGATTTCATAGTCGGATTGCCCCGTTCACAGAAAGGCAACGATTCCATCTGGGTGATAGTTGATCGTTTGACCAAGATTGCTTACTTTGTACCAGTGAAGACCAAGACCAACGCAAAAAAATTAGTAGATCTATATATTGAGCATAATCTCAGACTGCACGGAGCTCCCTCTAGTATTGTATCTGATCGTGGTCCTTAGTTTGTGTCCCGATTATGGGAAGCTTTGCACAAGTCTATTGGAACTAAACTTGATTTTAGTACCGCTTACCACCCGCAGACAGATGGACAGACAGAACGAGTAAACCAGATCTTAAAAGACATGCTTCGCGCTAGTGTGCTGAATTATGGATCTGATTGGGAGAAATGCTTACCCTATGCAGAGTTCTCTTATAATAACAGCTACCAAGCCAGTATCAAGATGTCGCCGTTTGAAGCTCTGTATGGCAGACCTTGTAAGACACCTTTGATGTGGTCTCAACCGGGTGAGAGATCATTCTTTGACTCCGCTAAGATTCAAGAAGCAGAAGAAGGAGTTGCTCAAGTAAGAGAGAATTTGAGAATTGCTCAAAGTCGATACAAGAGCTATACTGACAAAAGGAGAAGAGAACTTGAGTTTAATGTGGGGGATTTCGTCTATCTCAAGGTATCCCCGCTAAGTGGGACTGTCAGATTCCATGTGAAAGGAAAGCTTGTCCCTAGATTTGTTGACCCGTACAAGATTTGCAAAAGGATTGGAAAGCTCGCCTACAAACTTGAGCTACCTAAGGAATTGGCGGGTGTACATCCCGTATTCCATGTCTCACAGCTACGCAAATGCTTGAGAGTGCCCGACGAAGTAATCCCGACTGATACACTTGACATTCAAGATACACTTGAGTATAGAGAACATCCTATCAGAATTCTGGACAGAGATACCAAAGAAACCCGAAGCAAGACTATTCCTATGTGCAAGATCCAATGGAGTAATCACACTGAGAGAGAAGCAACATGGGATAAAGAGTCGGACCTCCGGCTATGATATCCTTACCTCTTTGAAGAGTACGTTACGCTTTAATCTCGGGGACGAGATTCTGTTAAGGGGGTAGGACTGTAACAACCCAGAAATCCACACACCAAAAATCACAACTACAAAATTTTTCTTAAAACTCCCATGTGATGATGAGTGACATTGTAGGAGCCAACCCTAAGAGTTGCATTAGAAGTAACCCAACCTAAGTCAACACATAAGCATGACATATCATTTGTTGATTATGATTATTAAAATTCCAACAAATAACATGTTGCATACATTGTTAATTCAAGTTATGAATTGGATTTCCATTTGCTTTATGTTGTGCCTAACAATTCCATTAAAATAATAAATTATAAAGTTATTATTAAACAAAATTCTCTAAACTCCAATGAATAAGTTACCTCAGTTTTGAATTCAAATTCTAAACCAAATTTGAAATTCAAACAATGGAAAAGAAATGTAAACCAGAAAAAGAAAAAGGAAGAAGAAGGCCTCGCAGGCTCGACCTGCTCGGCCCGCGCCGGCCAGCCAGCCTCAGCGCGCGCGCACGTAGCCCAGCAAGCCGGCCCAGTAGGCCGCTCATGCCCGCGCACCCGTCAGCCCCGCCAGCAGTCGCTGCCACATTAGCCTCGCGCGTCAGCCGCGCGCTGCTCATCCGCGCGCCCCTTTGCTTCGCCCGCAGCCGCTGCCCGCTGGACCCCGCGCGCCAGCCAGTCACCAACACAGTAGCGTCTTCTACCTCACCCATGCCAAATCTCTCCTCCGACAGAACGCCGACAACGGTGGCAGGGCGTGCCAGGGGGTCATGCCCGGGGCATGGTCCTGTCTCCCCCTTGGCGCCGCGCCCACGCAACCCCTTGTGGCCGTAGGATGCAAGCAAGCGCCGCGATTGCCCTTGATCCCTGTCCGTCGATCACCGAGCTCCATGGCCAAGCTCGGCTATAAAGGCCACGGTCCTCGGAGCCCTAGCGCTCGTCCCGTTGCCCGCCGCCACCTCGGTGGCCATCCACTACGCACCCAAACCTAGAGAGAAGAGGGAGAAGAGGAAGAAGGGGGGAAAGAACGCCGAAGCCACCGTAGGGGAGGAGATCGCCGGAGCCGGGAGCGACGCCGTCGGCTACATCACCGACGCGAGTCGGCACGGCACTGCATGGCTTCCGGAGCTACACGGCCTCGAATTGACACTGCACCGCCATCCTATCTCCCACAACACCTACGGTTAGCCTTTCGATCCCTCTCTGCCGTCGAACCTCACCGTCGGCCATGGCGCTCCACACCTGGAAGCGCGTAGGCCAGTTGAAAGGTCCTTGTTGGTTTTGGTAATTGAGTGACAACCTAGGTGGACTAATTGTGTTTATGTGAGATACACAGGTGATTAGTCCACAGGTACATGTGTATGAGCAACATATGCCATGGAGGTGAAAATGGCTTGGAGATGTTGCAAAGCTCACACATGTGATGATGAAGGAGCTTATTGCACATGAGACATGACATTGAGTCATGTGATCAAGGTGGAGAAGATCAAGACAAGACTTGGCTTGATGGACCGGTTGCAAGCGTGAAGGGCAAGTCGAAGGCTTTGGAGTGATGGATCGCGTGGCGGTGAAGCTTGAGCAAGACTTGGCGCCGATGGACGATGGCAACGGTGAAGGGCAAGTGAAGTCAAGATCGATGAACCAATATGATCACGTGATGATATGAAGTGGATCATATCATTGTTGATAGTGTTGGTGCATGTGTTGCATCGACATTGGAGGAGATGGTATGGAATGCGCAAGGCAAAGGTATAACCTAGGGCATTTCATTTCACCGGTCATAGGTGTGTAGAGAAGTTTATGACCGGGTTTAGGATAGATGGCCGTACTATCAAGAGGGGCAAACTTGTTTGCATATCGGTCATCTAGTGCCACTCGAGTGATCTAACTTTGCATTGTCGCTAGGATCGAGTGGCGTGGCAAGTTGAGTGGCTAACATGCTTTGGGAAATGTTTGTGAAAATGCTAACATACACATGATGGTGTACACTTGGTGGTGTTGGCACATTTACAAAGGAGGTGGTGTTTGCAGGGGTGAGATTCTGGAGAAGTGAAGCCCGCAAGAAGCTTGTGCGGCGCTCCGGAGAAGTGCTTGTGAGGGGTACTTGTGCTCGCCCCGCGGGAGTCGCGAAGAGCAACTTTAGTAAAGCGTGTCATTGAGCTACCCTCACTCAAGGGGTAGGTTCTTGCGGTGCCCGACGTGCGGGCTTAGCGGGTGATGCTAATTAGCCGCCGAACCACCAAGTGAGCGGTCGACACAACGGGGACTAGCGTGTTGGCAAACATGTGAACCTCGGGAGAAAAATCATCGTATCAACCTTGTTCTTCCCGTTGGTTTGCATCCCCATTACACAAGCTTGCAATTACTTATATATATATCTTAAGCTTGTGTAGTTGCTCTTGTAATTAGATAGCTTGTGTAGCTAGCTAATTACCTTCTTGCTTGTGTAGCATAGAAGTAGCTCCCTTGCGTGGCTAATTTGGTTTTAGTAACCTTGTTAGTCACATTGCTTAGTTTGTGTAGCTAAGTATTTGCGCTCTCTAATTAGGCGTTGGTTGCCTTGTTATTGAGCATTGCTAGTGAGCTTAGTTAGCTTTGTGCTTTTGCTTACTAGCATGTGTAGGAGCTCCCTTGTTACTCAAAGTACTAGTGGCATAGGTTTGTGTGACCTTGCTCCTAGAATTGTTTAGGAGAGCTCTAGCTAGCCCGGCACCTTAGTTGCTTTATTAGTATCTTTGTAAGGTGCTAGTGAACATATATAGAGGGGTGTAGTCTTGGCTAGACCGATTGTTTTAATTCCGCATTTATATTGGCTAAGCCGACGTGATTAATTTTAGAAAAGACTATTCACCCCCCCTCTAGTCCGCCATCTCGACCTTTCACCAGTGCCTTGTCCCCGGCCACTAGGAACACACGCACCACGCGCACAATCGCGACCATGCCGTGACTACCCCGCTAGAGCCCCATAGATCACCGCGCGCCTCGCCGACATCACCGTCGCCGTGGCCGCTGGAGCCCCTACCGACCACCGGGAAGCCGAAGCCCCACCTAGAGCTCGGGACGCCCTCGCCGCGTCCACATGAATCCGTAGGAGCCAACACACCCCACCATGATGCTTCACCGTCGCCGTAGCGTGCCCGCGTGCCTCGCCGTCGTCTTCACCGTCGCCGTGGCCACCGGGATGTGCCCACCGGCCATAGGAGAACCGAGCCTCGCCTTGAGTCTGGATGACCTCGCCGTGTTCCCACGAATCCGTAGAAGCGTGCACGCCCCACCGAGATGTTTTACCATGACCGTAGACACCTCACCAATACCGCCGTCGAGCTCGGAAGGGCGACGCCGTGGCCAAAGCCACCGGAGGCCCTGGAGGACCCCTCGACCTGCCCAACATGCCCGTTGGAGCGTTGTGTCGCCCACGCGCACCACAGAACCAGCCTATGACGCAGCCCCACGCCATTCCCGCACGCCGGTGGAGCTCGAGCCGCCGCTCGCCGTGGCCAGCACCTTGGGGAAGCTCTTGCCGCCACTTTGACCCCACTGACACAGTCGTCGTGGCCTAGGGAAGCTTTTCCCCTCCCCAATCGGACACCAGCGCCACCGCGGGGGCTCACCGTGAGCTCGCCGCCGGTAGGAGCACCGCCGCGGTAAGAAACAGGGGAACACCCCCCTCACCGGCCACCCATGCGTGAACACGGTGCACGTGAGCCGAGCCAAGGAGAAGAGACGGTGGACTTGGTCCACCATGCGCCCTGCCGTAGGTCCATGGACCGTAAACATGGGTCCACCGTGAGCCGCGCCCACGCCCACAGCCTGAGCACGAGGCCCAGTAAGAGCCCATGGCCGTGACGTGGCTGCGCCACAGCCTGCCACGTGTCCGGCCTGGCCCGGCCCAGACCGGCCCAATCCGAAGCCCAACCGGCCCGTTTGAGACCCGGCCCGTGTGTGACCATTGACCTGGCCCCACATGTCAGCGACACAGTATTGCTGGACCCACACGTCAGACGCTGACGTCATGCTGGCATTGTGATGACGTCACGCGGGACCCACACGTCAGGAACCTACACGGTCGTGGTGACGTCATGCTGACATCACGCTGACATCAGCTGCTGACGTCAGCAGCCCAGACCCCACATGTCAGTGACCCTGACTGTTGACCATTGACTAACGTTGACCGACGTTGACTTGACCGGACCCACCTGTCAGTGACCCAATAGCCTTTGGCCCCACCTGTCGGTGTGCATGACGTTGATGACGTCATGCTGACGTCAGCTAGACCCCACCTGTCAGCTCGGAACCATGATGCTAACATCATGCTGATGTCAGCAAGCCACGTGGACCAACCACAGCGTGACACATGTCAGCCTTTTTCCATTTTCAGAAATAGATTTAATCTTCAGAAATTCGTAACTAATTCATACGACCTCAGAAAAATACGAAACTAGGACTAAAATTCATCTAAAATCGAGCTCTACGCAATGAACCCATGTTTGAGTGCATTTGGCTCTTTTGAATTTTCATTGCTTCTTTGTGCTATTCCATAGACGTCGCTAACGCGACTATAATGCGATCGTTTGCAGACTCAGAGGAGAACCGGACGGACGAGGACCGTGAGTATCGTGAGGAGTACAGAGACGACTACAATAAAGGTGCCACATCCCACCCAATCTCGTAGCACCTATTACGCATGGCTAATATAGAAATGCTAGCGCTTACTTTATTGTCATGATCACATTATGGTAGGACTTGCATGGTAGTATGCTTTCTTGATGGCCTTTACCTTGACGCAACCTTACCCCTGCTCACCCTGCTGTTAGGCTAGTCACACGCTTGCTAATATATTTCATTGCTTACTACTTCTACTACGCTTGCACTATATGGAGGCGTGGTGGAAACTGGTGTTATCTGGACCATGGGGAGAGTGTTGCGTGTGTGACTTGGGTGCGTGGAGGGTGAGGGTTGTGTCGACCAAGTTGGAGTATACGACGAGCCTAGGGCAAGTCATGCCGTGGGGTGCTACCTGGGCACCCCTGGGATGGATACCTGTGGTGGGTAAATGATATAAGAGGTGGCCTTGGGTGTGATCCTGTGATGGGAGGAGCCCAGGGTGGAGGTGCTGTGGTGGCACGGTAAATGGAAACCCTGATGAAGACATTCTGGCTTGGTCATCCCTAAGGACTTACTAGTACTCAGATTCACCGGGAAGCCTTACGTACCACTCGCCCTATATGGTGCGGGACGGCCGGACTACTTGGTAGGATATTGCCACTACTGCTAGGTTGTTAGCGGACAGTGTAAGGAGGTACGGGGTGCGGAGGATTTCCCCCACATCCTTCCGAGACTTCATGGAGACCTTGTGGACCCGGCTCGTGACTCATAGTTTCAGCCACCCCAGACCGGACTTGGGGTGTACCAGGGCTGAATGGTAGAGTGGCATTATCCTAGGCTAGCAAGCGGTCGGAATCAGCCTAGTTGACAACGGTCAGCGAGGAAGGTAGATCTTGTGGTTATGTAAAACCTCTGTAGAGTGTATGGTTGATCGATCGATACATATGCCGACTTGTCGGCTATGGACCTTTCCTGGGTTTCGCTTAAACTAGATAGTGAGATGAGTCTTTCTTTTCTCCCCTTGGGTTGAGTGTTCGGACGTAGCCAGGGGCTACGGGCCTTGAGACAGTGCCGAGAGGGAGTTGGCCTGTCGACTGAGCGATGATATGGCTGTGGTATGGTGATGGTGTGGAGATGGTGGTTTATCGATCCCAGGATCGAAACCTGGCTCTGGAATGGAAATGGGGGAGGAATGTGTGTGGGTGGTGTTAAAACTTGACCAACTATTATTATATACTTGGTACGTTAATGTATAGGAAACCCCAGCCTTTTAGGTTCCTCTTGATTATAACCAATTTGCATCCAATTTTCACAAAGCAATGCTCATAGGGTTGGGAGTGGTCAGTACAAATCGTACTGATAAATTTTGGCACACAAGTTCTGTTGAGGAGTATAGCTCCGAGGAGTTTGGCAGTTGAGGGATTCGTGCCTACGTTCGAGTTTGGCGATCTTATCTTCAAGCTGTTCTGAATGAATGCTACTTTTGATTCCGCCAATGCGGCGATGTAATAATTTATGTATTCCGCACTATTTGTACTCTGTTATTATCGTTGTATGGATGTGATATTCGACTGGAATTTGGGTAATATGATCTACAACGATTTTATTACACTTTAACTCTGTGGATTTCCCTTCGTGAAAATCGGAGTTGTTTCAGAAAGCTAGAGAAGAACACAGAGGGATGCATGGTTGAGGCGAGAATGCCAGCCCTGAAGAAACTGGCTGTATGTACGCGTCAGAGTCGGCGTTCTTGCAAGGTTACTCTACCTTGCTTCCCGTTGGTCGATCTGCTGGATAGACCTTGCCGAAGCAGGTCTCCCTCATCAGATCCTGGTCGCTGAAACCGTTGGTGTATTGCTGCAGCGATGCAACGGTGAAGAGCGTGAAAGGGAGTTGCAGGTGCACTGGCGGGCCTTCTGAACTGCGCTGAACATTCTTCTTATCTGACACGATGCTCCCGTTGCTGCTGCTCTTGAAAGATGATCCTGCTGCCTTGACATAATCTCTCGGAGTCCGTTCGATCTTCTCCTCAGCAGCTTCAGTGATAACAAATCAACCAAAAAGCAAAAAACATGAACTCAGAATGCACAAATGTTTTTTTTGTGTGAAACAGGAGGGGTGCGCCCCCTACTGGACTTTTATTAAAATTACTCAGAAGTCAGAATGCACAAATGTTAGTGAAATGACAGCTGTACTCTTCCGTGTACCTGAATGAGGGTCTCTGTCTTTCTCCGGTTTGGCAATGGCAACTGCACGTAGGCCTCATTTAGATTGCAAGTTTTTTCACTCTCTCTTCGTCACATCAAATCTTTAGACACATGTATGGAGTATTAAATATAGATAAAAAAATAATTAATTACACAGTTTGATTGTAAATTACGAGACGAATCTTTTGAGCCTAGTTAGATCATGATTTGACAATAATTATCAAATACAAACGAAAATGCTACGACGCCGAATACGGATTAGTCCAGGAGGCCCCTCACCGAGCTCGGCGTGCTCATCTCAGCTCCTCTCAGGTACCCTACACGAAGGGACCTCTCCCTGCGCCGTTTCGACGCCGTGAACAGGATCGCAACGACGGCGACGCTCAGCGAACCGGCGGCGAGGATGCTGAACCCGGCGGCCTTCGCCGGTGACACTCTGTCCTTGTGTCTGCTCGGAGGGGCGTCCTGTGGCGGAGCTGGAATTACATATATAGGTGGGTGTGAGCCAGAGAGGACTGGAGGCTCTTCTGGTGCAGCTGGTGGTGGTGGCACATGGCTTGGAGGAACCGGAGGCGGTGGCGGAGTCGCCGGAGTTGGGGAGGACTCGGGGGTCGGTGGTTCGGTGAAATGGTTGCCATTTCGTCTAGAAAGAATCAAGCAGCAACGTTTAGTCAGACAGGCAACGAACTATTAGTATAGTGTAGTTGTGTGCTTGAGAAGAGAAGAGGTAAAGTGAATGATGGCTCGTCAAGTCGTCAGTCTTACAGGAATTTGGGGACTGAGAGCAGCTTGTCTGGGATTGGTCCGGAGAACTGATTGTTCTCCACGTTCCTGCAAATGTTCAAAAAAAATCGGTGAGAGTGAAGATTAGGTGAGAAAAAAAATGCAGTAAGAATTGTTAAGATAGCTTGACAGTGTCAGAGAGTAGTATTTGTTTGACAGCAAGGAAGTAGAAAGGTCGTTTCAGTGTGAGTTTGACAAAGAAATTACAGATCTGTCAGGGGAAGATCTCGAAGCACGTCGAGTGTCCCAGTTAGCTGATTGTTCTGCACATGCCTGCAATGTGCACATACACGACAAATTCAGTAAAAAAAATCACTTTAGGCACAAGAAAACCATCCAAAAATGAAAAGTTCTGTATAAGGGTGGCACTTACAGTGTTGACAGTGAGCTTAGCTTTGCCATCGAATCCGGAAGTTCTCCACTGATACTATTTGAAGAAAGATCTCTGCAAAGCAGGATCAAGGAGCAAACATCATTGAGATTGAGCTACATAGGGTGTGCTTCTGACACTGAAGGATAAATTCAGAGTTGGGTCTCTCTCACAGCCGTGCCAGCGCCGGTGGTAAGCTCTGTGGCAGCTCGCCGCCGATTTGCAGCCTGTTCGGGAGGCCGTATCGTATCGTGGATTATTTACTGCTGGTTGGTTTAATGTGAGAGAAAAATACTGTTCCCGGCTGGAAATTTACAATCGTTTACGAGCAAACGAACAGCCTGTTGGTTGTTGCTCAGGTCCCTGTGCCGGTGGCGATCGAGTCACAAGATGATCGAAGAAAAGAAAAGATGAACTAGCACGCTCCTTGAAATTTGAATGCTCACAGTTTTGTGATGGCAGTGAAATCTCCAAGTGTCTGGCTCAGCTTCCCTCCCAGGCCTGCATCTCGGAGGTCTCTGTCAGCCAGGTCGACACACATGACAGATGACACATCAGTGAACTACTGAGGGCGCGTTTAGATGCAAATTTTTTTGGGTTTTGGCTACTGTAGCATTTTCGTTTGTATTTAACAATTAATGTTTAATTATAGATTAATTAGGTTCGAAAGTTTCGTCTCGCGATTTCTTACCTAATTGTGTAATTAGTTTTTTTTCGTCTACATTTAGTACTCCATGCACGTGCCGTAAGATTCGATGTGATGGAAACTACGCAAACAAATTTGGATCTAAATAGGCCCTGAACTGCATGCGCGGAATCTCGTCTGCTGAAGAGCAGAGCGGCAGTGCCAATGGAGATGGACAGAGAGAGCGTTCGGCTGGCTGGCTGGGCTGAGCCTGGCTGGCCAGCTCACTCACAGAAACACTGTTCACGTCCAGACAGAACAGTATTTTTCTCTCGCAACAATCAACTGGAACAATATTTTTGTTTATTTTTCAGTCCTGCCGAACAGACCCAGAGCTGCTGACGTGCAGCCTTACATTGTGGTCATGTTGGGGCCGTCGCACTGCACCCCCTGCCATGCCTCCCTGCAGGGGTCTCCTCCCGACCCCGTCCAGCCGTCGAGGTCCGGCGAGCCCAGTGCCGCGTACAGGTCGTTGATGGGCCTGTTTGGATGGTGACCGCTAGGCAACTCAAAAGACAGGCAAGAATGTCAGGCGTCCGATTTCTTGTGCCTGTGGCCAGGATGCGTTGCCTGGCAGGCAGCCAGGGGCTAGGGCATCATCCAAACAGGCCGCATGTACCAAGTGTATGTTTATTTTCCAAAAATTTGCAAAATTTTTTAAGATTTCCCGTCATATCGAATCTTTGGACGCATGTATGAAGCATTAAATATAAATAAAAAATAAAATTAATTACACAGTTTAGACGAAATTCACGAGACGAATCTTTTAAGCCTAATTAGATTATGATTGGACACTAATTACCAAATAACAACGAAAGTGCTACAGTACCATTTCCCAAAATAATTCGCCAACTAAACGAGGCCCAAACCAAAAAAAATGACAGAACTTAAATTAGCCTCTGCAATGCAGTCTGCAAAATGCAAGATATATATACTGGGTAGAGCAGAGAAAGGTCGGGTCAGCAGAGATGGAAGGCGGCGATCGAGCATGGAGGCTGCCCTCACCGTCCTTCTGGCTCGTGTAGGGTTCGAGCAAGGGGATGGGGAAGGGGAACGCGTGCGAGCTGGAGGCGAGCCATGCGAACACGGCGGCGGCTACTCCGAGCAAGCGTGTTCCGCTTCGCGTTGGGTGTGTGGGTTCAGAGAAACACTGCAACAGCAATGGCGGCCGATCACGTTCACGTAGCCCAGCAGCTAGCGGATATATGTGAGCATCTCGTCTTCTTCCTTTGGTTGCCGAGATGGAGGGAGGTATGAGCTGGCTGCCCAGGAGTTGTAAGCTTGTGGAGCAAATAAAATAAGCATCAATGTCGTCACTGGTCGACCACACTTCACTCTACCTAGCTAGCAAGATTTTCCTTGCTCCAGCAGCATGGAGTAAACCATGAAATAATGTGGTCTAATGGTCATGATCAGCGGATAATTGAGCAGGGCGATGAAGTGTGACACAATCCGAGATCAAAGCGGTGGAGTTCCGGCTGGTGACCTACCAGGTTGACTGCTCGGTGTTGCAATTGCAAGTGAAGTGGACCTTTGGAGACGAAATCAGATATGCGCGGTTGCATTTGCGTATGAGCTTGGGACCAGGGGCGGATCCAAAGGGGGGCTGGGGGGAGGGGGGGCTCCAGCCCCCCCTAATACCTTGATTTCACCACTAATCACTGTAGCAAAAGCTTAATTTCACCGTTAAATCTTCATGCAAATTAACATCTCCATTGTTTTAGCCCCCTTATCCCGCATCGTGCATCCGCCACTGCTTGGGACCTTATGTCTCCTCACACATCACACTTGGCCTAGCTTTTTTCTTTGTTTATTTTCCTTTTATTTTTGTTAAAAAAACTACACTTTTTTGGCCTTATTATTGCAGCCTACCAACAGTAAACAATCCACAACACATAGATGCAAGCTATTGTTTTTAGTATTCTATATAATTTTGCACATTTATTTTTTATTAGGATCAGTTTTGCACATTTGTAAAGCAGCACAAAACTAAAACACTGGCATAAACCCAGATCTTACAAAAGGAAGATTCTGTATGGGCTTCATGCCAAACCTAGCCCATTTAGTTGTAACTATTCAGTTCGGCGGGCTGGGCTAGAAAAAAAAAGCCACACGTTTCATTCGGGGCCCAGTTATTCAGCCACCTTTGCGCTCTCTCGCATAGCGACCAGGTTCAGCGTATCTAGATTCCAGGAAGTGATTTCGGGCCTGTTTGGTTGCCGGCCACAGTTTGCACGTCTAAAGTTAGGTACAAGTCCTAGCCATATTCTACGGCAAATCTCTACTATAACGGATCAATTCAAATTATTTTAGATACACCAAACAATATGTTCCCCGCTGAAAGAGTCTAACCACTGTGTACCTAGAAAATTACACATAAGATTTTAACATCATTAAAATCTATGGCTCCTAATCCTCCCTCGCAAGCTTAAACCCGATCCGATGGCCAATGTTACTTGGATCTGCAGGCTTCAACGCACCCGCACCTCCCCCGCACGCGCTCAGCCCTCCGCGCTCCCTCAGCGGCCAGTGATCGAATCCCATGCCATCGTGCCTCGCGAACCCTGCTAGCACCGGAAAAAAAAGAGAAAAATGAAAAAACAAATCGCCGTCAGGCCCTACGGCCTACGCCGGCGCGCGACATCCTCCGCCTCCGCCGTGACGGACAGGAGCGCTGCCGATGACCTCACCCGAGCGAGCACAGCCTCCGCCGCGAAGGACAAGAGCGCTACCGGCGACCTCACCCAAGCGAGCACAGCGCGGAAGTTCCTCTCTTTTTCTTGTCGCCCTCCTCTCTCTTGTAGACCCATCTCCGACCCTTCTCCTCCCGCGCACCGTGCCGCCGTCGGCCGAGGCCATGCGGGGCCGCTGCCGCGCGACGCGAGGATGCGGCAGGGAGCGAAGCTGGGCGGGGCCACCGCCGTTGCAGCCGTCACGGTGCTAACCCAAGCTGCTCCTGTGGGGATGGGCGGTGACGAGCCGCTGTTGCTGCGACAGTGGAGGTGAGGGTTGGCTTGTCACAGAGGTATATGCTGCTAATTCACGATTGAGAAAATTGCAGCACCTATGATAATTTTTTTCTTTGTTGTGGCTGAGAATTTGGGATATGTAGCAGGCCGTGGTGCTCGCCAATTTTTGCTACCAGGAGCAAGTGAGAATTATTTTTATGGGGCCCTGACGGGGTAATTTGGTTGCTGGATGGATGTTGTTATCTCTTTCAATTGTTTTTGCGAAAAATCTACTGTTGAATTTCCCCTTCACTATATATTGATTCATTTTCTTTCATTGTTTTTTGGATCAGTCATGACTCATGAGTATGAACCTACTCTTGGTGAGGTGACCAATTGCATCAGTTCACAAGACGTTATGAGTTCGACATGGAATTTATAGCCATGGACTGCTTTTTTAGCGGTTGCTGTTTCAACAATTTGACTTTTGTGTCTAATATTTTAAAAGAACATAATACACTGTGCTAGCAGTAAATTAGTGTTGAATAATCTACTGCACACATAAGTATCTCCTTATTTATTCTGTTAATTAACTTTTACTAAAACAGGCTACAGTGGGGCTGGTTAGAAACAAGAATGGAGGATCAAGGAGTTTTCAACACAATTAGAGAAGCTGTCAATTTGCATCTATTGGGTACTTTAAATGAATAGCTAATCATCTATTGGGTACTGAAAGACATACAAAATTCATTGCTGCCTTTTTTTCTACTGCGTGCAGCTTGCCAACACCGAGGAGTACATTCATGGTCAATTCTCTAGAAACCTGGGTGAGATCTGATCAAGTAATGTTTCTTGTTCCCTTCTTTCAAGCTTATGTCAAGTAGTGTTGTTTTGTAATAAATCTAGATATAAAACTCGGAAAAACTAGCATACATCCTGTCATCCTGCTGCCCTACTCCAAGTATTGATACTTAGTACTATGGTATTGTTGATCAAGTTACATGTGAAAGAAGGCTAGGGCTTCAAAACTTAAATTGGTGTGAACTTTTTACAACTTGGATCTTTGGCCGATAGTATTTGATCAAACAAAGCCATGTTGAATTGCATAATCATTTGGCCCTTGTATGATTCAATTTTATGTTTGTACATCTACATACAGGTGCAACAACGTTCTGTGTCTCTGAGGCGTTCCAGAGGATGCAGAGATAGAGGATGCAGAGTGAGAAGATGTGATCCATGTTAGATTGATAAATGTAATATGATTCTGGCATGTATGTTCGAATATCCCGGTGACAACTAGATCTACCGGATCCTAGCTTTGTACTTTTGAGTGATGAAACATGATGGTAGTAGGTGAAAGCTCTAGTTTGGTTTTGGTAAATTGATGAAACCCTAAGTGCTAACCTAGTTCATCAAGTGATCATGAGATAGGTAGCACACTTCAAGTAGAGAAGCAAATGAAGATCATAACATGACAATGGTGATATCATGGAGATGATCAAGGGCTTAAACTTGAAGAGAAGAAAGAGAAAAACAAAAGGCTCAAGGCAAAGGTATAACTTGTAGGAGCTATTTTATTTTGGTGATCAAGACACTTAGAGAGTGTGATCACATTTAGATTTGATAGCCGTACTATTAAGAGGGGTGAAACTCGTATCAGAATGCGGTTATCAAAGTGCCACTAGATGCTCTAACTCATTGCATATGCATTTAGGATCTAGTGGAGTGCTAACACCCTTGATAATATTTGTGTAAATATGCTACCACATGTGCACAAGGTGTTTGTAGGGTTGAGATGGGTTTGGGTCCCTCTCTCCCTCCCGCCGAAGCTTGCTTTCGGGATTCAACGCTTCGGAAAATAAAATGTCTATTTTCTATTGCGCGGATGCAAAATTCTTGGTGGTTGGCACACTTGAGCAAGGGTGAAAAAGTAAGAGTTGATCGAAATGATCTTTGGCGTCGGTCTCTTGGCCGGACGCTTTGAGTCACTCAATGACCGGACGGACGAAAAGCTGCGTCCGGTCGGTATCGCCACAACCTGATAGCTAGGGTTGAGCACGGACGACCGGATGCGTCCGGTCAAGGTGGACCGGACGGACGTCCGGCCAAAAAAACATGCCTCGGGAGCTTTCTTCGAAACGGCCGGACGGGCTGGGCTTCAGCGTCCGGTCGATTTTATCAAGCGTCCGGTCAGACTTTCATGACCGTTGAAATCGACGAACAACATTTGAAGCGAGGGGACACGTGGCGTGAATCACGTGACCGGACGCCGAGGGCCAGCGTCCGGTCAATCGGACCGAGGCGTCCGGTCACCCAGCGTTGTGCCCAAAGAAGGGGTACAACGGCTCTATTTCACCGGGGCTCTATCTATAGCCCCATGGCGGCTCAAGGGAGCTCTCTTGCACATTTTCATTGACATAGCAACCTTGTGAGCCTAGCTAAAGTTCTCCCACTCATTTCCATCATAGATTAAACATCTTTGTGAGATTGGGAGAGAATCCAAGTGCATTGCTTGAGTGATTGCATCTAGAGGCACTTGGTGATTGTGTTTCATTCATGGATTTCGCTTTGTTACTCTTGGTGGTTGCCGTCACCTAGACGGCTTGGAGCAACAAGGATCGTTGAGTGGAGGAGGTGATTGTCTCCGACCGATCGTGGTGATTGTGAGGGTTCTTGACCTTTCCCGGCGGAGCGCCAAAAGGTACTCTAGTAAATTGCTTGTGGCTTGTGTGATCCTCATCTTGTGTTGGTTGTGCGGCACCCTATTGAGGGTTTGGCGAGTGATGCCAATCGTAGCGTGAACCTCAAGTGAGTGAATCGCCATAGCGAGGACTAGCTTGCCAAAAGCAAGTGAACCTCGATAAAAATCATTGTGTTCATCATTGATTTTGAGGTGATTGGTCATCATTGTTATTCATCTTAAGTGATTGATTGGTTCATTCATTTACACGGCGGTATAACCCTCTTGATCACTCTCTTTACTTTACAAGAAAACTAGTTGACAAGCTCTTTAGTGTAGCTAGTTGTGAGAGCTTGCATGCTTGGTTGGTGTGGCTCTTTAGTTAGCCTTTGAGAGCACACTAACATAGGGTAGTGTCATTGCTCTTGTGTGAATTGACACTATCTAAACTAGAATTGTGGTAGGAGGCTTGCATTTTTGAGTAGGCTAGCGCAACACTCGCTTCGCCTCATAATTGTCTAACCATTTGGTTAAGTGTTGTTGTAGAAATTTTTATTAGGCTATTCACCCCCCCCTCTAGCCATTAGGACCTTTCAGTAGGGCTAGAGGGTCAAACTGCTTTCAGTTAGACTATGTCATCATTCTACTGAATGTGAGTATCAGATTTCTTGAACATTTCGTCTTGCCTCACTGTTTTATGTTCAGACTAGCATTAGGGATACATTTAGCCCAAATGCGCACAAAAATATTGTCTTTTAGCTTTTACCATAGCGTTAGCATGGGTATATCCTGATCCGATCTACCTTGCAGCAGCGATGACGGCTATGACATCATCCGCGGTCCATGGATGATGACGACTGCGACTGCCTCGAGAAGGGCAAGCGGTGCGCCGGCGAGCTGTCGGCGATGGTCGGTCGCAGGACCCATGGTGAGTAGTCCCGATACTGACCTCCCGATCTCGTTCCCCTCAACCCTAGCGCGTCTTCGGGGCCCTTCCCGGTCATGATCTGTGCGTCCTGGGCTAATCCACTCCCGATCTATGGTCGCAGTCGCTTTGTAGGAATGTGTGTAGGAATGTATACCTTTGCTTGAATTTGTAATCGTGTAAAGGTGATCATGATGTAACCCTTTTGGCTTTTCTAGATGACTTGGCAGTGACCTAATTTGCATATGTTTTACTTATGTTCTTAGACATTGGGCTAGGCGGGGCAGTATAAGTATAAATACTATGTTACGCCACACCGAACTGTGGTCAGGTGATGAATTAGAAGGTTCTGTGGCTAGGGAGGCAAGAACATCCAGGAGAGTACATCCCGAGAAATTAAGGTGTTCATTTATCAGCCTTGATTGGTTGAGTACCTGAAGAACAAAGGTGAGCATTTATCTGGAATGTTTGAGCACTGTAGGTGGCAAAGTTAATGGGATTTTTTAACGGTGTCCCTACCTAATTGCTGAATTCCATCTATTTATGTTTAATCCACTATTGAATTCCATCTATTTTTGTTTAATACACTATATGATAGAATTGTCTGATTCATGATTCAGAGTCTTGCCAAAGGGCGCCTAGCTCAAACGGTCAAGTGACCCAGCGGCACTCCTCAGATCCTGGGTTCGACTCCCCGTGGGAGCTGATTTCAGGCTGAGGTTAAAAAAATCCCCTCGTCCGTCCCCATGTGCCAAAGCGCAGTGGAAGGCCCCGGCCCGGTTCTCACATGGTGACGGCACCTCCTGCGTCAGGATGGGGGCGGAGGTTCGGGGGTTTTCTCGATTTGTGTGAGAAGATCCTTCTTCTTAACGGAAAACCCGGGGGCCGTCATAACCCCCGCAGGTCGAGTTTTTTTTATTCAGAGTCTTTTGCCGGGAACAAACAGTACCTGTCATTACCATGTTCTGTTGGATGTGAACAAATTTACCGCTGATAGACACTGTATTTGCAGTGGTCTGTTCACGGAGTCACGGAGTATAACAGTTAGTCTAAATCATGTGTGCATGTGTTTTTGTTTTTTGTAGTTGATCTAGGAAAGCAATGACACAGTTGGCTTTTTCCCTAGGAGCAGACATTTATTTGGTAATAAGCTTATTTTGAGCCATTGTAATTTCCTCTTATCTATTAATTGGACAATGTTCTTTTCAATGATTTTGGAAAAAAAATTCTAAGCTGGTGGCTCTAAATACTTTTAGGGTAACAATTCAATTTGGTATATTTTAGCTTACCCTTTCTTGTAGAAGAAACATAGAATTGAAAAATTCACCTGAATCTTACTAAACATTTGCGAGGATGTTCAGTTACATGATTACTGAATATTTGAAGATTTATGTGCAGGGACTATTGTTTGGGGAATGGAACTACGTAGAAGCACTGTTGGTATGGTGTTCATTCTTTTAGGTTTAGTTTATTGAGTATCCACCTATAGAAGAAAGAAAGACGTCATGTGCACTGTTGGAGCTGGGCGGAGCTCGGATAGATATGGAGGAGGAGCTACCACTGGATCGACGCCTGCCGCTGGCAGATCAATAGAGATGGAGGAGCTCGTTGCCCACCGCCGACAGATCGACGGAGACGGAGGAGCTCGTTTCGCTGGCGTCTCAGGAATTGGAGGGAAATGGGGGAGGCAGGGAAGAAAACGGCAGAGACAGCAGAGGAGCTGGAACATTTTACCATCATTCATATTCATCATATATAGTTCATAAAATGATTTCAATATAGAATGGTTTTAAACACACGATACGTGCCAATGAGAAGTCTGTCATCATTCATATGGATGAGGGCACTACTACTGGTTATAATGGTATTATCTCCTGTATTGTGGTAACTATGGAAAGAAATATCGTCATTTGATTGTTTTAATGTGCATCACTAAAATGTCACCGTAGCGTTAGCACGGGCACACTACTAGTTAGTAGTATTTGGTTAATAACTAAGATATGACAAAAAATTAGTGTGGTTGTTGTTTGGTTTATTGCTACAAATGTTACATAAAAAGTTGTGGTACCCGATTGCAGCCTTTAAAATGCCCCAATTCCATTCACGAGGATAAGTGTCACAAATATATTGACAATGGTGTAGGTAATTAATCATAGTGTTAAGCATGTGCTTAGCTCTTAAGAAATTATAGAAAACAAATCATCCCATAAAATAAACAAATATTTTGTTGGAATGAATATTTGGGCATTATTTAGTTTGCAAATTTTTTGGCGAAATGGTACTGTAGCACTTTCGTTGTTATTTGACAATTAGTGTCCAATCATAGTCTAATTAGGCTTAAAAGATTTGTCTCGTGAATTTCGTCTAAACTGTGTAATTAGTTTTATTTTTTATTTACATTTAATGCTTCATGCATGCGTCCAAAAATTCGATGTGACGGAAAATCTTGAAAATTTTTGTAAAATGAAGTGGAACTAAACGGGGTCTTGAATTAGCGTAGAAAAAGTACAGAAAAGAAATCTCACTTAGGAACCATCGATGGAGAAAATAAAAAAATGACACCCACCAAGGCTCTCATCCACACAATCAATCCCCACCCACCAAGGCACTGAGCCTCCCGTCCACAGCTGAGCGCACGCCTCTCTCGTCTCTATCCCCTTCCTTCTCAAAGCTTCCCTTTGCTTCCCCATCGCCCGCACCTCGCTCTATATCGTGCATATGATGCATGCGATCGAGCCATGGCCCTCCGCCATGGACGGCCTCCGCTCAACTCAAATCATGAGTCCGACCTCCTCCGACGACCACCACGCTCGTCGGCCCCATGCTCGGCCACCACCAGGCCCGTCGTCTTCAACTCCGCCGACCTTGGCTGGGCGCGGTAGCGTGGCGGCGCTAGGGCGCGTGTCCAAAGGGACACGGACGAGCAGCGGGCACGCCAGGACCAAGCAGCAGCCGTGGCCCGCAGTCATCTTCAACTCCGAGCATAGCATAGCTGGGCGCGGTGCCATGGTGTGTCGGGCCCCGTGCAGCCGGTGGTCGCCGCGGACGGGCTTGTGGTGAAGGGACGAGCGGTGATGGCAGGGTGCCGCATAGCAAGAGGAGGGGTGGTGCTGTGGCAGAGTTTGTGGCGAGGCGAGGCGGAGGCGGAGGAAAAGCTCGCCGCACATTCGACGTAGAAAACTGTGACGAGTACTGTGGCTGGAGTGTGGCGAGCCTTTTCGGTTACAAATCAAACACCCGCCTAAGGCACCTTGGCGAAGCCTAACTTTAACTTTAAGCGTGGCAAATCCGTGGCGGGCGACCAAACAGCCCTGATCTTCCTTTCCTCTTTCACATAGCGACCATGTTCTGTGCATTTGGATTCAAGAGAGTGATTTCACTGATGTCCGCTGCTACCTCCGTCTAAAAAAAATGTTTGTGTAACCCTCGCTTTCACAGAAGTCACAGATTCTTAATTTTGACAAAATACAAATAAAATATTATTGTTTATGATGTGTAATAAGTATTATTGGATTAGTTATGAAAAATAGTTTGAGAATAAATCTAATTGGGGATTCAAATGCAGATAACATCCTCTGCAAACTTAGTCAAATTTAAAGATTTTTTCTTGACTTGTCCGGAAACGAGATTTACATTGACGACGGAGGGAATACCTACTTGTAGAAATCAACAAAAAAAACATCTCACCATCTGAGTAGTTGCAGTCCGGCAGATGCATCAGGATTTGTCCAGCAACAACAGATCTAGCGCACTGGCTCAAGCTCGTCATCCTCGTACTCCCTCTGTCTCTTTATCAGAGTTATTTTAGCTTCTGACAAGTTACGTCAGAGATTAAATGAATGTGGACAGAGGGAGGGTCTAGGTACACGGCAAAGCTGTGACACATGGAGAGAGACACACAAAGCGGGACAGAAGGAGTATGAGTGAAAAGCAGTAAAAAGTATTAAATTTACTACTTTAATAATTTACCTCTAGCACAATACTTTAAAAAAACACAGCCAGAAAAAGTTATATAAACTATTTTGATTTGTTTTAAGCACAGTAACTTATAAACTATACCACACGGTCCACAGTCAACTGTACTCTTTCACCTCTTTCTCTCTTCCATCTAACTAAAATTTGGTGGGAAGATGTTTTATGGTCTAGCCTCATAATTGTTGGAGAACCCTATGACGTGTTTGGCACTGCGTTTGTTGACAGCGTGGTGCGGTATGGGTACCGCGAGGGGAGGATCCTGGTATAGTAAACACGGGATGTAGTTCGTTTTCACGATTCATTTGATGTGTGCGGTTGAAACAATCATCACGGCTACAAGGCGTTTGAAACGATTGTTGGATTCTTTTTGAGGTCACCGCAGAATACGCGGTCCCAAACACACTCCTAATCTTCTCGAAATATCCTTTAATAATAGCCGGAGTCAGAAGGTGTTTCCAGGACGTTGCCATATATAAAAACATACACTGTAAAAAATAAATAGATCACTCGTTAAGCGCATTAGAATTTTAGATTAGAGGTCGTGTTACACAGCCTGGCTGTCTTCTGCTTCTGGAGAGGCAACGCGAGAACCGGCAAAGGCGGTTGCAAAAGGGAACCGAATCACGTGCTTGACCGCCTGCTATGCACGTTTCTTTGAGCATGAATTCAGTCGTCTGACGTGGACACGTACCCTAACCCATTCCAACAAGGCCAAACTTGGTCGTTAAACGCTAATCACACGGCTTGGGCATATGGTGCCTAATCTAATCACGTAAGTAACCTGGGCAAACTTGGCGGGCTAATCACACGACCAAGGCGTTCAAACACGCCCCCCGTCTCAATTGCCTCCAAATCGAGAAAAGAGAGATGCTTTCAATTTGATGAAAGAAAAAGATCAGTCAAACATCAGTAGCCCGTGTATCGTGAAATATAAGATCTGTACACATTTCAAAAGTAAACTTTATTGTCTTTAACCAATAAATAATCTAACTATGTGAAAATTTTGCAGTATAAAAACGATTTTATTTGGATTTGTATTTCAAAACCCTTTCTAATGGTCAAACTTTTGTTAACTTGAAATATTCTCCCTATGCGCTCCGAAATGATAACCGTATTTTGATCAGTAAAAACTAAAAAGTTGTACACAGTATATTCTAATAACTTGTTTATAATATTTTTGTTATTGCTACAGAATCAAATATCATTTCAGAAGCACTTCGAATACAAAATCCATTGGTGCAAGTTTTATATCCTAAACTTGTATGTAATTTGAATACCTGTTGATCAAAGTTTATAAAACTTGCCTTTTTTCTCTGAGAAATATCATAATGTAGGAGTATAAGAAAAATAGCGGTGAAAGTGTGATTTTGAGGACCACGCAAGTCAAAATCATGCCTTCTGCTCCCTACAAGGCATTTCGTGTTTAGTCAAACTTTATAAGCATTGACTAATAATTTAGCTAACAATTTTAACTATTGTAATACAAAATTGATGCTATTAGATTTATTATCAGACGTACTATCCAATAATTGTAAGTTTATAATCATAAACAATACTCCCTCTGTGTAGAAGCACTATAACAAAAACTCTAGGTTCTATCTTGGTCCATATTTACAATATAACAAAAAAGAACATAAGAGGTATGATACTCATACTCTAGCGCTAGCTTTCTTTTATATATATATAAGATTGGCAGGAGCACTGCTTATTCATTTAGTACTAGCTTTCCTCTAAGGCTTGATTAATCGAAGGTACAAATTAGAAGTACACAGCTCATGAAGATAAACTTCTTTAATCGCCCACGGATTAGTTAAATCCAAGTCCGATCCAAACCCAATCCCTCCAGCGGCACATCCCCCCACGCAGCCAAAATATTCCATGGATCCCAGCGCGGCCCACCAATTGCTGTCCGCCACCTGGCGCCACTTGCCAATAAACAAGCGGCCGCCGACCGCTGACCTGCCGCCGCGGGGTAGTAGTTGGTTGAAGAGGAGTGGTGAGATTTGGGAAGCTGCGGCTCGACATTGCTCCTGTGCTTGCTTGCCGCGTCGTGGATCGTTGTCGTTGCATGCGGAGCTAGCCAGCCAAGCTGGACATGGTGATGGAGATGGAGACCGACATGGACGGGGTGCTCCAGCGCTTCGACGTCGACCTTCTCCTCGATGGCCACGGTGACGGCGACGCCCGGGGGAGCAGCGACAGCCCATGTGAGGAGCGGTGCTCTATAGCTCCAGCGACGACTAGCGCTGGCCGCTGTTCCGTCTGGATCGCCTGCTGCTCACACGGCTGTTTCGGTGGGTGGATCCGTGCGTGCAGGTGCAGGTGGGAGCGCGAGCGCCGGCCCGCCGCAGGACAACAAGGAGGCCGCCGTCGGTGGCGCGGTGAAGGAGCGGATCGCGCGGGCGCTGAGGATCTACAAGGACGGCGGCGGAGGCGGTGCGCTGGTGCAGGTGTGGGCGCCGGCGCGGGACGGGGACCGGCGGGTGCTGGCCACCCGGGGCCAGCCGTTCGTGCTGCCGCCGCCGCGGTGCCACCGCCTGTTCCAGTACCGGACGGTGTCGCTCACGCACGCCTTCCCCGTCGGCGGCGCCGCCGTGCCCGGGGAGCGGGGCCTGCCGGGGCGGGTGTTCGACGCCGGGGAGCCCGAGTGGACGCCCAACGTGCAGTACTACGGCACCGGCGAGTACGCGCGCATCAGCTACGCGCTCATCTACGATATCCAGGCCGCGCTCGCGCTGCCCATCCTTGACCCCGCCACGGGGTCCTGCCTCGCCGTGCTCGAGCTCGTCACCACCTCGCCCAGGCTCCACTTCGCCGCCGAGGTCGACAGCCTCTCCAAGGCGCTCCAGGTACCTCCTCTGCTCCAACTCTTCATCTGCCCATTGATCGCTCAGTCTTGCTGCAGATGCAACAACACATACACTATTTCATGAAAAGTTCGTTCAACCACCAAATAAAGCGATCGAAATGGCACAATTTCATCCATTTGGCATTTGAAGCTTCTGATCATACCACCTGCTTTCCAACTCGTGTTCACTGTCCATGGCAATGCAATGCAGGCAGTGGCGTTGAGAGGCTCCGAGATCTGCCGCCGCCCCGCGCCCGAGGTGCGAATGCGAATGCCATCACATGTAATTTAAGCAAAATTGAAACATTCGATGCCACGATCACGGCCAATCATGTTCATTTACATCCTATCCAATGCGTTTAATTTCTCACGAGCCAGGTCTGCAACGACGATGAGGCGGCGGCTCAGGTGGCCATGTCCGAGGTCGCAGACATCTTGAACAAAGTGGGGGAGGCTCACAAGCTGCCACTAGCGCAGGCCTGGGCGAGGTGCAGGCGCTGCAGCACGGGCACGGAGCACGCCTCCCTGACGGCGGCCGGCACGCCGTTCTACCTCGCCGGCGCAGACCCAACCATCCTCGGCTTCCACGAGGCCTGCGTCGAGCACCATCTGCGGTCCGGCCGGGGCGGGCTCGTCGAGGAGGTGGCCGCGGCGCGCCGGCCCCGCTTCTGCGCCGACGTCACCAAGTACTCCATGGACGCGTACCCGCTCGCGCACCACGCGCGGTTCTGCGGCCTGGCCGGCTGCCTCGCCGTGTGCGCGCAGCTGCGCCGCCGCGTCGACGACGCGTCCATGGACATGGACGGCGGCGGCGGCTGGGATGAGTGCGTGCTGGAGTTCTTCCTCCCGCCGGACTGCAGGGACGGCGCGGCGCAGAAGGCGGCAGCGGACGCCGTCGCGGCCACCATCATGGAGCGCTATGGCAGTGGCGATCTGAAGGCGGTCGTGATAAGCGGGTTGCAGGATTTGGCTTTTGAGATCTTTGCAGATGGCGAGTGCGTGCTTCGGCCTGATCGTGTAACCATGGCTGATGCCCCCGAGCTTGAGCTGAACTATCATGGAGGAGATGAGCGGGATTCAGATGAGGAGGGTCTACATCTGGTGGCAGTTATGGGTACTGCAGACACTGAAGCACTCAAGATGCACCATGACGAACACCATGGTGACGAGGATCCAAGATCACAAGTTGGTAAGAAGACGACGAAAAGGAAAGGTGAAAAAACTGTCAGTTTGGAAGAACTGCAGCACTACTTCTCTGGAAGCCTGAAAGATGCAGCCAAGAGCCTTGGTGGTAAGTGAAAAAGGTCATGTCAAGAGCAGCTATGAATTCCTTGTCCATCTATATTTATCGAAAATGCGAATTGCTCCTGAACATTTTGACATAAAGCCATGTTCATGACTGAATGCTGGATCATGAGTCAGATAACAATAGCATGCCTGTCTTCTTGTGCAGTTTGTCCAACAACGATGAAGCGCATCTGCAGACGGCACGGCATCTCCAGGTGGCCATTCCGCAAGCTCGCCAAGGCGAACCGCTCCCTAGACAAGATCAAGCGCGTCTTTGAGTTGGTGCAAGGCTCATCACAGACCATGGCCGCTTCTGCTCCTGCTGTGGCTGCTGCGTCTCAGCAAGCTCCAGCTGTGGCTGCTGCTGCTCGCCGTGCTCCTGCCTTACCATGCCTATCAAGTGCTCTGAGAGTGGCGTCCTCCCAAGGCTCATGCCAAGCGCCGCCGCCTCCTCTGAAGGAGGCCACATGGCGCAAGCCTTTGCCCGGTGGAGACGCCAGCGTGGTGACTGTCAAAGCGAGCTATAGAGGGGACATCATCAGGTTCAGGGTGCCGAGCTCCGCAGGCGTCGCGACGGTGAAGGGGGAGGTGGCCAAGCGGCTGGGGCTGGAGGCCGGCGAGTTCGACGTCAAGTACCTGGACGATGACAACGAGTGGGTGCTCTTGTCCTGCGACGCCGACTTCCAGGAGTGCCTCGATGTCGTCCCGGCGTTGTCAGGCGCGTCAACATCGTCTGGCTCCGGGACGGCTCAGCCGGTGGTCAGGCTGATGGTGCAGGAGGTAGCTGAGGTCCATGGGAGCTCCTGTGTCAGCTCAGATTAGTCACAGGAAATAGAGCTGCAGGGCTCAACCAATGCTTGGTCCACGCATCTGTAGAAGCTTTCACTACTGGCACGTGTCTGTCTCTACATCCATGTACAAAAGTTTCAAGTAATAAATACTTAAATAGGAGCATCTCACACTTTTGGTTGTCTCAGACAGTACAGGTGTAGTCTAGGGCATATAAAAGAACAAATCACTGTGATCTAGCACTAGTTTTTTTCTTCATTTTTAAATATATGACGTTCAGGATAGGCTAATTTATTCGTCATATATTTAAATACGAAGGGAGCATATGTCACGATAAAGAACACACTGATGCAAACTGGAGCCTTGCATTTCAACAAACACTGATTTCTGTCAGGCAACCACATGGTAGCATAATATTACAGATGGAAGAAAGCATGAAGGTACACTTCCACATTGTAATGCTAGATGAGAGTTCTGTTACTCCACAATAAGAATATTGTTCTGCGTCATTCCATCTCCAGCAGTGGGATATTCTGGCGACAATCTCCATTCCCCATCAACCAAAAACTTGATCTCATACCTTCCAGGGGGCACACAGTGAGTTTATTTACGTGAAGAAAACAAGCTGATCAGCATGGAACAAACTGATAAAACTAACCTTCCAGGTCTTAGCTTCAGAGTCGCAGAGAAAATTCCGTAGTCACCCGAATACTCCATGGACATTGCCTCACCCTGGGACCATCCGTCGAATGAACCCATAATTTGCACATTCTGATGTGGAAACATAATCAACATAGATGTAAGAACTAAAGAAAGCGGCCATGGGGACAATAGCAGACACATGACAATGTAATGTGAAGCTGAAAATAATTTATATATTGCTGCAAAAAGAACTTTTGTTCCTCATATAACGAGTCAACAAATGTTTACCTCAGCCATGCCAACCCAGTAGACAGAAATTTCTTGGGTCTTTAAAGAGTCAACATCCTTTATCTGTTCCATAATCTTATCATGAACAGCTGCAGGAGAGCAAACATAATTTCACTGAATCTTTCAAAATATTGATTCAACCTGAAGCATTGCATGCTCATTGCTGCCACTTACCTTCTAATCTGGAGAGAAGATGAGATTGAATATATTTTCCGTTTATCCTCCTAGACCCTAACGGAACATCAAAATTAGCAATCTCTTCAGCTAGGCCAACCAGAGCCTGTTGACATCAACAAAAGAGTACATGTACAAAACATAAACACTTGCTTGGGTAAAAAAAAACATCAATACTGATCCAAAATATAATCACCAAACAAGATTTGAAAAAAACTAGGAAAGGAACTATAGCTTTAGACCCAGTTCTTTTTTTTTCTGGAATACGCAGGAGAGCTACGTATCATTGCATTAAGAAAGGGGATAAAAGGCTTATATAGCCATACAACAGCACACACACCAACTTTACACACCGTCTCTAGGTTACATACGCGCCTATTAAAACTGTAAAAAGTCGACCTCTCCTCCCTCAAACAGGCGCTGCTAAACCCCAGGTCGAGCAGCGACCAGTTCACTAATGCCTTTAGCGCCTACCAACCTCCAGAGAGCGGCTTCTTCTTGTGCAAGGAGAAGCACCCGCTCTATCCTAGGCGAGGCACCATTGAACACAATATCATTTCTCTCCTTCCAAAGCATCCAGGCTCCTAGCATGACCGATTAATTGAATCCTCTCTTGGTTCTTTTGTCAAGAGTGCTACCGGCTTGTTGCCACCAGTCAAAGAACCCAGTGGCAGATGGCTGAGGTGCAATATCCGGGAGTGCAAAGGTGCGAAGTAATTGAAACCAGAATTGCCGAGAGAAGACACAGGAACAGAGGAGGTGCTGAATGGTTTCATCTTCTTGGTCGCAGAAGGGGCAGTGCTCAGGATGAGGAAGACCTCTTCTAGCAAGTCTATCAGCTGTCCAACATCGATTATGTGCAACTAACCAAAGGAAGAATTTGCACTTCCTGGGACCCCAATTCTTCCAAATTAACGTGCTCGGCTCAAACTGGACTGCCCCAAGGAACAAAGCCTCATATGCTGTCTTAGTTGAGAATTGACCTGAAATGTCCAATTTCCACTTATGAACATCCTCAACCTCTGGCAGGAGTAATGTTTCCTGAACCAAGTCCCAAATGTCCAAGAAGTCTGATAGGACCTCCACAGAGTGGTGCCCCTGGATATCCTGTACCCACTGATTATCCAATAGTGCTTCCTGAACTGTACATTTCTTAACCCGCCTCTTGGGTACAGTTGCAAATAAATTGGGAGCTAATAGCTTAATAGAGGACCCTTGTAACCACCGATCAGTCCAGAACTTGGTGTTCGCCCCATTGCCGACTTCCGTAGTTACAACAGCATAAAAAAGGGCCTGTGCATTCCCATGAACTGTGACCGAAGGCTGCCCATGGCTTATCAGGTTCAGTTTTACCCAACCACAACCAACGGACCCTGAGTGCCCAGCCAAATCTTTGAAGGTCTAAAATGCCCAAGCCACCAAGCTCCTTTGGACGGCTCACCTTGGGCCAAGCTAATAAACAGTGACCTCCTTTTGCCTCCTTCCTGCCTCGCCACAAGAAATTACGACGGATCTTATCCACCGCCTTCAGGCACCATGGAGGAAGCTCCAAGGCAGTGGCGAAATAGATTAGAACTGAGGTGAGAACCGATTGCACATATGTAGCACGACCAGCTCGATTCATCAACTCAGATTTCCAACCTGGCAGATGGTCAGCCACCTTCTCAATCAGAGGTTGTAACTGTGTCTTAGACAGCTTCTTGATGGAAAGAGGAAGGCCAAGATATTTGCAGGGAAACTCCTGAACTACACATGGAAAATGAGTCTGAACCACAGCCAAGTCTTCATTTGAACATTGAATAGGAGAGACACTGCATTTCTGAATATTTGTTCTCAGTCCTGAAGATGTGCCAAATAGCCGTAACAGTGCATCCACCACTTGGAAATCTGTGGCGACTGGGCGAAGAAACAGTCCCACATCATCGGCATAAAGGGATACATGATGATGAATATTCCTAGTAGAAATTGGCTGCAGCAGCCCTTCAGTGCTCACCTTTTCAATCAATCTATTCAGGACATCCATGACAAGGATAAAAAGCATAGGAGAGAGTGGGTCACCTTGCCGAAGTCCACGCTGGTGATATAAAACCTCACCGAGGACCCCATTGAGTAGCACCCTAGTTGATGACGAGCCAAGCAAGCCACTGATCATATCCCGCCATTTACGCCCAAAACCCCTTCTCTGAAGAACCTCCAAAAGAAACGGCCAGGAAACCGAGTCGAAGGCTTTAGAGATGTCCAGCTTCAATAGAATGCGTGGCTGCTTTTGTTGATGCAAGAACCTGGCCGTCTGCTGGACAAGTATGAAATTATCATGAATACAACGCCCTTTCACGAAAGCACTTTGATTGGATGACACCAACTCACTGAGTCTTCCCGCCAAGCGGTTTGCCAACAGTTTTGTGACCAATTTAGCAAAACTGTGGATAAGACTAATTGGTCGAAAGTCCTTAACTGAGGAAGCATCATCTTTTTTGGGCAAGAGGGTTAGTAGTGCTGAGTTAAGAAGCTGCATGTTCCTAAAATTCCCACGCTGCACCGCTGATATAGCAGCCATTAAATCAGATTTGATAACTGGCCAGCATATCTTGTAGAAACGCCCTGTGTATCCATCCGGGCCTGGGGCCTTATCTGGAGGCAAATGCTTGATGGTGTTCCACACCTCATCCTCCGAAAAAGGCAGTTCAAGGTCGGCCAAATCAATTTGGCTTAAGTTCATCTCTTCAAGGTTGATGGTCAGATCCCGCTGGCCACTTGTGCCCAACAACTGATCATAGAAATCAAAAATTGCTGCAGCCTTATCCTCATGGCTAGTCAGCACCTGATCATCTACTATTATTTGTGAGATGAAAATTTTGCGCTTCCTATGACGAACATGAGCATGAAACAACGCTGTATTAGCATCCCCATCTTTCAACCAGTTAATCCTTGACCTGACCTGAGCAATTGTTCTCTGCATAGAACCCAAAACTAGAGAATGTTTTTTCAAAGAGTGCAGCAAACAAAGCTCTCCTTCTGATAGCTGTCTGCTGTCCTGAGCAATTTCAAGTTGATGGATAATTTCTCTGGCAATACCAAGTTGAGCACCAATGTTTCCGATGCATTTCTGACTCCAGCTTTGTAAATCTCGGGTGAGACATTTAAACTTCAGTGACAGAGTCTCCAGAGGACAAGCCTTTGCTTCTACTGAACCCCAGGCCTGACCAACCACTTCATGGAATCCCTCCAATTTAGGCCAGAAAGATGCAAAGTGCAATCTGCCCTTTCCAGGCAGCATGTCATTCAGCCCTATAATTAGAGGGCAATGATCTGAGTCCATGGAGGCTGTACTTTGCAACAGACAACTTGGAAATAAATTTTCCCATTCCATGGTAGAGAAAACCTGGTCCAGCCTGCTGAGAGTGGGCGAATTACGGCCACCACTCCATGTGAATTTGCGCCCAATTAGGGGAAGTTCCTTGAGAGCCAAGTCATCCAGGGCCCGACGGAAACGACCCATCATAGCACGGTTGAGATTGGCATTGTTCTTATCTTCCTCCCTATAGATGAGGTTGAAATCCCCGGCTACCATCCATGGGCCATGACAGTGAGTGCGGATCAAGCGGAGTTCTTGTAAGAAATTGATCTTCTCCTCATTCCCTTGTGGCCCATACACACAGGTGAGCCACCATGGTTCGCTGTCAATGGGTAGAAATTGGACAGAAGCACAATGATTGTCCACCCAAAAATTCCCAGCAGTGCCAAGAGCTTGCTTCCATGCAACAAGTATCCCTCCACTAGCACCCACTGATGGTACGAATACAAAATGACAGAAACCCGGACCTAGAGTAGACAGAACAAACCATTGAGATATGCCTTCCATCTTAGTTTCTTGAAGGCAGACTATGTCAGCTCTAATGGACTGGACCAACATTCGAACAGAGTCTTGACGAGCTGAGGAATTCAGACCCCGTACGTTCCAAACAAGAATCTTTGAAGGATCCATGTAACCAGTGAGAGACAGGACGACCAGGATGCTGCTCAGGAGGTAAACATCAGCACTCCAGGGCACTTATAGCCCTCGGGAGGTGACCAGCCAAAGAGCGCAGCGAGGGCCTGAATGTGAGACGCCGAGAGGGGACCGCTGAAAAGTTTGGCGTAGTCGTCCATTAACTTCTGATTGACATGCTCACGTTCCAACTCAATGCCAAGGGAACGCACGACAGTCTTGCGAGAGCCAGCATCCAAAATACCAGGGAGCTCAGCTTCCAACCCCGCTGTCCTCCTGCTTCTACGAGGAACAGAGGTGGGGGGAGGAGCCCTCGAACGCCTCTTCGGTACTGCGGGCGGCTGGGGAATTAGGCCCTCTGTGTTCTTGGAGAGCTTGTCAATAAAAGCTTTCAGTGCCGTGGTCGCCGGGGAATCAGGGCATGGCCGCCGACGGGAGTAGACGCGAATCTCGGGTATCATGTCGCCCGAAGGCCGCGGAACGGCAGCGGGCCTTCCCTCCAAGTTGGGCCTCACAGCGCATGGCTCGCCTGGTACAATTGCAGGGCTTGCTGTAGCTTCATAGGATAGGGCAGTTGCTGAACTTGGAAATTGCGCCTCTGGAAACTTGACAGACTCCAGCAGAGGGCTGGCCTTGGCTGCACAAAATTGGGCCTCCTGCTCCTCAACCATGGCGTCACATGTTTGGGCCTCCAATCCATCTGCCCCGGGTGGGACCAGTCTGGCCACCCGGCTTACATCCGCAGCCGCCACATTGACTTCATGGGGCTGGTCACGAGACGAGTTTTCCGTTGACCGCTCCTCGGGGCTCATGATGACCTCGGGCTGCCCTTTGGTCCCGGTCGCCACATCTGCCAGCACAGGGGGGGAGGAGTCCCGTCCGTCATCCTTACCGCCGTAGGGAGAGGCTCGAACCTCCTCGGAACCCGCAGTGGCCGCCAGCACAGGAGGCGAGGAGGCTTCCAAGTATATTCCCGCGGCCGTCATAATGTCACCAGGAAGTGAGTCCCGAGACGGATTAATCGCCGCCCGCCCCCCGGGGGCCTCGGAGACCCCGGATTGCCACATGGCCTCGGACGCCGCAGCCGCTATCGCCGGAGACGAGGAGGTCCGTCCGTCATCCCATCCGCCGCAGGGAGAGGATCGGTCCTCCTCGGAACCCACCGTGGCCGCCAGCACAGGAGGCGAGATGGCCCCTCCGTCATCACTGCCACCGCGGGGAGATAAACGGTCCTCCTCGGAAACTGGTGAGGCCGCCGGCACGAGAGCCATGCGGGCCGACGCGCCAACAATGCCCCCGCCAGAAATCGAGGCGCTTCGTGGGGGAACGGGTGGGCCCAACCTAGCGTGCACCGGTCCCCGTGTCACCGCGGCACCCTCCTGCGCCGCTGTCACCGGCGAGTCGCGCCGCCGTCTGCGGTGCCTACGCCGGCGACCGCCGCCAGCCGGAGGCGAAGAAGGGTGATCCAATGGGGGATGTTGTTCTGCCGCGACGATCGAGACATCAATTGGGTAGACAAGAGAGCGCTTCGCCGGGAGCTCGTCGCCAGCAACTGGTGGCTCCACGATCTCTAATTCCAGCTTAGAAGGGACATGCTCCAACGAAGAACACCACGCAGTTAGCCGGAATTCATCCCGCCGGTACTGAGTATTCGGATGAAGTCCAATGATCCAACAAGAATCGTTGAGTAGTTGCTGCGCCGTCTCCACCTCCCAAGCATGGGCCGGAATTCCACGAAGCTCCAACTCAATGGCGACAGGGAGGGTTGCCGCACTGGAGTCGATGAACCTTGACCAACGCATGACGTGCAAGCGGTGGGAAGCGGAGATGATCGGCCGCCCTCCGCCATAGACCCTTGTCGCCGACTCAGCATCCGGTAGAGTGAGAAGGAACCTCGCTGGGCCAAACCGACGAATGACGATCCGCGCCCCATCAATCCCAAACTGTTGCGAGATTGTAGCAAGAATGGAGCCCGCCGAACTATCCAGACAGTTGCCAAACACTGAGACGACCAAGGCCCGTCCAAGGTCAGATTCCCTCTGTGATATGCTGGCTGAACGATCAATGATCTTCCTAGGCCTCGCCCCAGTGGTCCGGCGATCATCGTCGCTTGACGAGAAGGAATTCTGCTCTACTTCCTCACCACGCCCATCATTGGTGTTGACCAGCAAGGCCTGGCCACCATCAGTAGCACCGCGACGCCCCCGATTCCGGGCACGCCAACGACGACCAGAAGTTCCAGCCCCTTCTGAAGCATGTGCGTCCATGGTGGACACGAGGGAGGGTGCAGCAGCTGGAGAAGCTTGCACAAGCCGCCAAACCAAATGCCTGCCAGGCGGAGGCGCTTCCGGATGCGACCTCGACAGCCGACGCGGACAGCCGTAGGAGCGATGCCCGACACTGCGGCAGGAGAAACAGCGTGGTCCTGAGCGGCACTCCGCCGCGCGGTGGTTAGGAGAGAAGCAGTTGAAGCATCTGCCCCAGAGATCACTAGGGACCAGTCGACGGGGCGGGCGAGCCTGACGAAGACGAGTCTTGCGAGAACGATGACCTTCTACCGTCCACCAGCCATCGGCGTCGGGGCGCCGCTCCTGAAGCGGGCGGCCAGCAGACTAGAGGACGACCCGAGGAACCTGGGGAACAGCCTGCGAGGTAGTGACCGAGACACCCTGGGAAACAGCGGCACCAGGGGTCTGCGAGGACACTGTCGAGGCTGTTCCACGAAGAAGAACCTCCTTGAATGAAAGGGAGCCCCCGTCGAAGTCACTCGAGGTAGGTGAAGCATCCAACCATTGCTGGGCCTTGGAGCGACCTGTAGGGGTAGGATTTCCAGACGCCAAAGGAGAGGGAGAGGCCGGGCTAAGGATTGCCGAAGTCGTGAGGGTGGCCGCCATGCCCGGAGTAGGCAGCGGCAGGCGGCTGGTGGTGGGATGGGAGGCGTCAGGGAGGTGGAGGGGGTGGGGGAGGGGAACCATCCTCATGCTAAACCCCACTTAATGACTTGTATTCCTTTGAGAGAGACCTTTCTAAAGAAGAGCCCGCATATTTTGGCAGAAGAACGGTGGGTATGCCGATAAAGATGACAAACACAGGAGATTACAATATTATCCTCTCCCCAGTGGCAACCAGCAAATATTATTCAAGTTTGATATCCTTATGAGAAATACTTCTATCCCACAAACTATCATATGGAATCTAAAGAAATGAAGGAAGCTGACTGACCAACCCCAAAAAGTAGGTTTTCTCTTGGATGAGCAGGGACATGGCAGTTTTGCTAACATTCAAACATATGTAGGACACAAAACAGGGCCCAAAAAAATTATATGTACAAATATATATCTTGATGCACACAGAGTTAAACACAAAGTGTAGTCACCAAAAGTTTAAAACAAGAAAATGCTGTACGAGCTAACCTGCAGTTCTAGTTCCAAAACAGCAAGTTCACCTTTGAACTTTACAACTGCATCATCCTTTATTTGCAACTGGAGAACATAAAATTAAGTTAGCATTGTGCAAATTCTGACATATAGCATCTACTCTATATCCTTCCGAGTTCCGATACAGAAAAAACATCTCAAATGTATGATAAGCCTCAGTTTACCAAACAATTGTGTCGCAGCTAATGTACTTTCAATTATAATGTTTTTTTTTTCATCTGGCAAAACTGACAATTGTTTGAGGTATAGGTAGCATAAAATGAGCTGCAGAATTTTCCAAGATAAACCCTTGCTCTTGCAACAAGCTGCTTCCAGAATCGTGTAGACATGTACATCAATCAAAAAGAAAAGGCGTTCTAAAGTCCTTGTCTCAGTTATTTCTCACTTTTGTCACCAACAGCTACAGCCAGGCCTTCCTGTTCACCATTATATTTTGTGAGCAACTGCTGTGAGTTGCATTTCAAGTCCAGGACTCAGAGTCCTGGACAGTGTTCTCCCTAGCTTTGCCACAGCCCTATTTTGTTAAGTTATGCTTTCTCAATCTATTTTTGCTAAGCAGACATCCTTTGATTTTGCTAAAAATGTGAATTAAACTGAACTTAAAAGTTGCTGGTGAGTTCTACATGCTTTGGTTTCTGATAAAAGCAAATTCACTGTATGTCGCTGACCACCTCATGACTGCAAACACAATGACTGGACAGAACAGTTGATTTCCTTTTATTAAATGTCTAGATGCTTTTTTCAATAGATTAAGAAATTGAGCCGCCGTTGATTATTCCTTCGGTAGCTTAGTATTTGGGAGAAGTAGAAAATAGTTCACTATGGACAAATATGTGATGATGTGTTATTTGAAAGAGCACAAAAAATAACCTGTCTCTTGAGGAACCGGTTATATTGATTTGCTTCGCTGAGTCTTCTCAAAAGCTTACTTCGTTCCGAATCAGCCAAAAGAGCCTTTAACTGCAAAATTACAGAAAGAATAAGGGATGCAGGAAAATTAGGATCCATGACTTTCTAAGTAAAAAAAATGAATTGTTCTTTATTCAACTGAAGCTACAAATCTCAAATCCAATCAACAGACAAATCAGTGCTGCAAGCAAACTTTTTTTTTTCTTACCTTCTCAGTAATTTAGAAAGGACTGCATTAGTTCATAAGATTGTAAAGAGATTAGCTTAATCTAGATGGTTCCTCATTAACTGAACAGGTACCTGACCCAGGTCTAATGACTTGATTTTTTTATTAGTAGTTTAGCAATCTTAACGACTTTTAAGTTAAATGTATCAACAGGAAACAGCACATGGTCATAGGCATTATACAGCCTGTTCGGGAGGCCGTATCGTATCGTGGATTATTTACTGCTGGCTGGTTTGGTGTGAGAGAAAAACACTGTTGCCGACTGGAAATTTACGATCGTTTACGAGCAAGCGAACAGGCTGATAGAGATGTATCTTTCTCTTATGTTAAACGCTGCATATAAAGCCTCCAATTAACCAACTCCACAAATAGAAAATGAATAGAAGACGTCCATCCGGACAATACAGAAATAAAAGCAAAAAAAGAAGAAAGTATACTTGTATCTTAGAAGTAGAATTGTAGAAAAAACATCAAGTATAGGATAGTCATCTGAAGAGGTACTGCATAGGCTAAATAATATAGTGCTGAGTTCAACAGATACCTCATCAGAGCTCAGCTTTCGAGAAAGCAGATTTTCAGATACATCACAATTGGTAGTTCCATCAGCATCAGTAGTCTGCTCTGATGAAGATGACGTTGAGTCAGAGGGTGCAGGGCCATCTTCTAAGTTTAAACTTGCAGCAAAGGATGTCCAGCGTGACCTTTTTCGAATAATTGGACTCATGGGGTATGCCATATTAGTGAACTTGCGGCATCGACTGGAGTTTGTCGAGCTAGAGACATAGCAGCAAATCCTTTTGGGAATCCATTGGTTTTCAGACACCAACTTACTTGAACATACGGAGCTGTACTCTTTTCCCACATTTCTTGAGAACAAAAAAAAATGACATGTTAAAATTACTGGTGGAAGAAAATGGAACTATATTACCAGGTTCAATGCACATGTTATCCAACAAGGTGTGAAAATACTAAGATCAGGTAGAGGAAACCCCAAAAAGCCAAAATCAGGTAAAGAACCATTTAAACAACATGACTAACATAATAGCCTACCTTGCAAAACTTGTTGTTAAGCATTCCATAATGCCCTGAGAAAGAAAAAAGAAATAAAGGTAACTTCTTCAGTTCTTATGAATTGAATATAGAATATAATTCTAGGCAAATCTGTATGGGACAAGCAACTATTGAAAACATTCGGTTACATCTTCATCTGAAATATGAGCTGATAGGGCTTAGACAATATCTGACCACACATCCAACAAGCGGGCACTAGCTTACCTCCTTGTACTTGCATAATCCATGGGGTCCTCATGTACTGCACCAGAGTCACAATTCTGATGGTTGGAAATGCTAATGATGCATGCTTGACATGAATACATAATCTCAACGACTAAACAAGCATATTGCCACCGACATAATAGCAACAGGATTATTGTATCCTAGAAAGGAAAAAAAAACTAGGATTTGGCAGCAGTTGTAGAAGGTGCTGTAATCAGCCTAAATAATTATGTGGGTGTAAACACCACTGAATGTAACAGGTTAGTTGCCTTCTTTTATTATTTTAGGGGCATTACAGGTTGGCTGCCTTAACCACATCAATCATGCATCGACTGGAGAGCAATCCAATACAACATCAATCAGGCAGCTAGAGCTAGAACAGTAGCTTGGGAGGGGATTGGAACGAGGCCGTACCTGAAACCACCTCCCGCGAATGCGCGACGCAAGGGGGCGGCGGGCTGGAGCGGGAGCCCTGACTGAGCACCGGACGCGGACAGGAGCGGAGGAGCGTCTGGCTAGGGGCGGAGGAAGAGGCCGCGCCGAGGGGCTGGGGTGGGGGCAGGGGGTCGAGGAAGAGCTCGTGGCTGTCGGCGCGGTCGTCTCTGATCGCGGCCACGGTATTCTGACCGTCGCTTTCGCCTCTTCGGACTCGTGCGACGAGGGGATCAGGCGAAGCACACAGCCAGTGGCTAGTGAGTTGGGTCTCACTGTCCTCGCGTCCGCACGGCTGCGCAGCCCGCCCCCCTCGCCTCGTTCATAACTCGCACGCGCACCCTGTCCGACGCTGTGCCCTGCTTCTTCCTCCGGACCCTCTCTCTCCGCGTGGGTGGCACTCGGGCGCCGGCCCCCAGCTCGCTGCGCTCCCATCCACCGCCCCCCGTCCACCGCGTCTTGACCGTGCGCCCATCACTCTCACCGTGACCCCGTAAAACACTACCGGCTATGTCTGACACACATAAAACATTTGAAATATATTGTTGCAACATATGTCCAAAACAAATGTAACATCCAGATAAAACACTTGCAACATATATGTGAAACATATGCAACATCCAGATAAAACACTTGTAACATCCAGATAAAACACTTGCTGCAACATACATCTGAAATAGATGAAATATTTTGAACAAACGCTTGTAGCATACATCTGAAAACTTGCAAAATATGCAACATTCTGATCTATTTTTGCAACATCCATATATAACAATTACAATATACTTCTAAAACATATGAAACAATTGAAACATACATTTGCAATTGTAACAGAACCGACCAATTATACGAAATTAAGTAAGAAAATCATCCGCCAGAGCAGACGATTGAGCAAACTTAAGCCCGTATAACCCGGTAGTCCGTGAAATCACGAAGGATTTCAAACCAACTTTCATTCCAGCCAAGATCGTAATAAGTTTAAAGGTCACCATCACATATTATATAAAAGTTCGCAATCTCAGATACATCAGAGTTTAAACATAGTTATTACAAAACCAGTTCGAATAAAAGTAGCGGAAGCCATTTGTTCAAACCACACACACTCACTCGGAGTTCGAATATAGTGCCATCGAATGATCATCTCCAACAAAAACATTAGATGAGACGTAAGGAATGACCATGCCCATGGTCCTAAGCATTACCCATCGTAGGATACAGGCAGTTGATACAGTAGCCGTAATACATCTGCCCATCTGCAACAAGTGGGAATAAAACCCTGAGTACGAGAAGGTACTCAGCTAGACTTACCCGACATAACCGAAAATAAATGACACCAAGGATTATGAAGGGCTTTATAGTAGGGTAGCTGACTCATTTACAAAAGAAGCATTTTTAGCATTTCAAGAACCTTTCTAAAAGCATTATTATCAAGTTATTATTATTAACATGTCGACTAGATTTGCACCTATACTAGAGTAAACATGTGATTAAGCAGATAATGATAACCAATGATCATTAAACAACTTCCATACTGCCATATTCATTATAACTATCCAAGTGTTCCATAAACATTTACTACGATGAAGTTACTCAAGTCAAGTGCTCACTATCCAGGAGCGATGACGATTCGAATCGATTCCTAACCAGCTGGTGATTTATTCCTTACACAAACCTCACTCACCCGCTAAAGTGAGATATTGATCACCGAGTCAACTTTTCAGGTATCTCGAGTTTGCCAGGAACCACATGTACCCGGGGGCCGACCGACTGCACTTTGGTCTTATCATCTCGCCCCCGTGTCCTACCACATCTGCTTCCACAGACGGTCTTGGCTGCGGACAATCTACTCGGCCGGAAAAATCTCCCGGCTTCAGCGGTCGGAAGGTACTTTATCCGCCGGCTAAATGTAAGGCATGCGTTCAACATGACTCGAGGCCCAACAACGGTCGGTCCTTAATCGACACGACGGAAACACTACGGTCAAAACTCGCAAGTCTCCGTCCGGTCTCAACTTCATTTAACACTTAGTTATACCATGACTTCATAGTCATCCAAGCAGATCCGGTAACCACCTATAGCTCGCGGTGACAGAAATCACCCGACTTCTATCGGTCTAAGTCGACTAAGCATTGACTCGATCATGGATACCAGGGATAACAAGGATATAGTATAACAAAGGTAAACAAGGTATAATGCAAAGAACGGTTGCAAACAACTCCCGAACGTAATGCATCAATTAAAGTAAAGCATTTAATTAAATCATTGCAAACCGGAGAAAAATGCTCCGGGCTTGCCTCTCTCGAAGGAGCTCGGACGGTGATCGGGGCACTCCGGGAAGTTCCTCAACGTCCTCCTCGTCGCTTGCTTCGCACTTCCTGCTGCTTGCACCTCGAGCTGCTCTCTCGGGCTCCTCGGGTATGACGATTGGGTTCTCGGTTTGCGATCCCAGTATGATGCAATGCGTGTAAGTGCTTATGCAATCGGTGCATCGGATGAGATGAATCTGATGGATATGTTTGAATGCAAGGTAGTCAACCTCATCCAAGAAAATATACTACAAGCACATGTCATCTACTGCATTCTCTTCTACTACTAATATGTTAAGCCAACACATCTTATTAAATGCTTCAAAGATACACCAAAGCTAACATTATTAACTAACTTGCATTAAAGAGGGTTATTTTATTTCATTTTAAACTAGGGCTACAACAGCAACCTATATTTCTAGTGCTTATAAAAATCTAAGAAAATTACAGTAGTATAGTACAACTCTAAGTAGACTACCATAAAATTTTCATGGCGTTTGGATAAGTAAAATAGTCTACACAAAAATGACAAGGCATGGCAGGATTAGGAACATAAAAATACTTTGAACTGTGAAAAGTGTCAAACAACAGAGTTAGTATTTTTCCTAGGTTCTTCATAGCATACAATAACTGTACAAAAATTATCACATGCATGCTTTGTACAAAGTTTGCTCTCTAGCAAAAATAACAAAAATCAGCTATTAAAGGTACTTGAACTACACCTCAAAATTTTCCCACAGCACATGCATGAAACATATTTTTCCTAGGAAATACATGACATAAGAAGATTAACAAACTTGAAATCATATTTTTCTGAAGCCTATAGATTTTTCTACATATTTTTCAAGTTATCAGCAATATTCATGATTAAATAAAATTCTACAGCAAAGTGTCTCAAAAATGACATGCACAATTTTTCCCAATTAGATCTGATGATAAGAAACCTAGACAAATTTATTTCAACAGATTTAGAGCAACTTTGAGTACCCAAACATTTTTCAAACCATTTCAAATTTTAAATAATAAAGAACAAATGAAAAACAATTCATTTAAACGATCTTCGGCCAGCCATAGAAATCAGCTGGCCCACGGCCGTTTCTCGACTTCTGCTGACCCGAGCGCAAGGAGGGAAGACGGCCCAAGAGGCGTCCACCACACTGCTCATTCGTCTGTACCGACTTTGGTCGAGTGAAGCAGTGCCTCGCCGGGTGCTTATATTGGCTGGCAATGACGCTGACTTCCACGAGGCCAGGGCGGCCGCCTCCGGCCACGGCAGAGGCGAGTGGCGAGCGCACGCGATCTTGCTAGAAGAAGGCGAAAAGCGGTAGGGTAGCTAGGCGGGGCTAGAGAAGAGAAGGAAGTCGACTTCCATGGCGGCCGAGCACAATGACGCCATGGCCGTCGATAACCAAGCTCGGGAGGCTCAACCTTTGAGCTCGGAAGGTGGCGCAGGCGCGCGCGACTTGAAGGAGGGCGAGGCGGAGCTGCGGCGCGCGATTCCGGCCGAGGTGGAGGAGCATGCGGCCAATTGCGCCAGCGGGTGCGTAAGGCGGGCGAGCTTGTAGAGCTTGGGGCTCTGGCCTGAGGAGAGAGGGAAGGCGGCAAGCAGAGTGAGTGAGCGAGCGACCGGCTGCAAGCGATTGAAGGCGGGCGTGGCGCGGGCGTGGCGTATGGTCGTAAATGCCTGCATGGCGGCGACACGCCGACGCATGGTCGCCACGCCCGAGCGAGAGCGTCTGACGCGATCGGGCGTGGCGCGGCGACGGGCGCACGTGGGAGAAGGAGCACAACAGACTGGGCTAGGCCGAGGCGAGGTGGGCTGAGCGGGCGCGGGGCTTCACTGGCGCTGGGGCCAGCTTTTTCAGCGAAAGGGCGGGCAGCGGGCGGCGGCCCGCCAAGAAGAAAAAAATCCTTTTTCCAAATATATTTTCAAGGAATTTTTAAATGCCATCTTTGAAAATATTATTTTGAGCAAGAAAATGACCTCTTTTGAAAATGTACCAAAAATGAAAGTTGCTTAGAATTTAATTCTCTATAACTTTGCTTTTAGGACCACAGCCAAATTCTTTCTAGATTTTGAATTGTAAGATCAAAGTCCACGTTTAGCTCAAAACCCTAATTTTGGGAATTTATTTTTGAAGCCAAATTTTGAATTAATTTGAATACAAACATTGCTCCAAAAATTGAACTAAACATTGCTAGATGATTTACAATAGTAGCCAAACATGTTTTACTAACCTAGCAAAAAAATTCAGGCAAAACAATTCTTAACAGTGTATGCAACATTGGGTTTCACGCATGTTTCGGATGTTTCAAAGCAATGTTTCAATTGTTATTCACATGATTAAGCATGTATGATTTGGATGCTTGATGATGCATGATATGCGTGATTTGCGTTGCCTAAATGTAGGCATAACACCGGGTGTTATAGCCCTCCCCTTATAAAAATCTAAATCACGAGATTTGGGTTCTGAACCATTTGTTATAAAATTCTTCATAAGCTTTTTGTAGATACTCTCCTGTTTTCCAAGTTGCATCTCCCTCATCATGATGATCCCACTGTATCTTGTATGTTTTCACCACACTATTCCGAGTAGCACGTTTCTTCGTGTCTAACACCCGGACTGGCTGTTCACGATACACCAAATCTGATTTGAGTTGAATACCTCAAGGTTCTATTCTTTCCTCCAGAACACGCAAACATTCCTTGAGATGTGATACATGGAAAACTGGGAAAACGGTACTCATTGTTTTAGGTAACTCTAACTTGTAGGCTACCGGACCTCTTTGTTCCAAGATCTTGTATGGTCCTACAAATCTAGCGGCAAGCTTTCTTCGGATTCCAAACCTTTTCTTCTTCATTGGCGTGACTTTCAGATAAACATAGTCACCAACTTCAAACGCAAGGGGTCTCCTTCTTTTGTCTGCATAGCTTTTCTGACGTGATTGGGCAGCTTTCATATTCTGCTGAATAATATAAACTTTCTTCTCGGCTTCTTCTACAAAGTCAATGCCATAATACCTTCTATCACCAGGCTCGACCCAATTTAATGGTGTTCTACATTTTTTGCCATATAAAGCTTCGAAGGGAGCCATCTTGATGCTTTCTTGATAACTATTATTATAAGAAAACTCAGCTAACGGTAACCATGACTCCCATGATCCCTTAGAAGACAATACACAGGCTCTTAACATATCCTCCAAAACAGCATTCACTCGTTCAGTCTGACCATCTGTCTGAGGATGATAAGCGGTACTGCGAATCAAACTAGTTCCTAAGCCTTTGTGTAAATGTTCCCAAAAGTGAGCCGTGAACTGTGAGCCTCTATCAGATACTATGGTCTTTGGTATACCATGCAACCTCACAATTTCTGTGATATACTTCTCGGCATATTGAGGTGGTCGATATGTTGTTTTGACAGGTAGGAAATGAGCGGTCTTGGTAAGACGATCCATAATTACCTAAATTGAATCATGTCCTTTTTTAGTAGTGGGCAAACCTATGATAAAATCCATACTTATATCGTCCCACTTCCAACTAGGGACTGATAAGGGCTGCAACATACCGGTAGGTTTCATGTGAATTGCTTTCACTCGACAACATGTGTCACATCTGACAACATATGCTGTAGTTTCTTTCTTCATTTTGGTCGATCAATAATGAGATCTTAGTTCTTGATACATCTTACTACTTCCGGGATGGATAGATAGCTTAGAAAGGTGAGCTTCATCCATGAGTTTATTCCTAAGTTCTCGATCCTTAGGAACCACAAGACGGTCGTCGAACCACAACACGCCCTGTTCATCCACTTTAAAGTGTTGAGACGGCTTTTCTTTTATTTTCTCTTTGATGTGAAATATCCCCTTGTCGGTTTTCTGGCCTTCTATTATCTTACTCTCCAAAGAGCAACTAATCTGAATACTATGTAACACAACAGGATGCATTAGATCGAACCCATCTTCAAGTAATGGCTGCACATTCAAGTAATGTGACTTTCTGCTCAAAGCATCTGCCACTACATTGGCTTTTCCAGGATGATATTGCACATTCAAGTTGTAATCCTTGATCAATTCCAACCATCTGCGCTGTCTCATGTTTAGCTCTGGTTGGGTAAAGATGTACTTAAGACTCTTATGATCTGTGAAAATGTTGCACACATTACCCAGTAGATAATGTCTCCAAATTTTTAGGGCGTGCACAACTGCAGCAAGTTCAAGATCATGTGTTGGATAGTTGACCTCGTGCTTTCTCAATTGACGTGATGCATAAGCAATGACTCTCCTTTCTTGCATAAGAACACATCCTAATCCAGTCTTCGATGCGTCGCAAAACACATCAAATGGTTTCTCGATATCTGGTTGTGCTAGAACAGGAGCAGTGGTCAACAGTTTTCGCAAAGTATGGAAAGCTGTTTCACACTCTTCTGTCCACACAAACTTGTGATCCTTCTGTAGGAGACTTATCATCGGTTTGGCAATCTTCAAAAAGTCTGGTATAAAGCGACGGTAATAACCCGCTAGTCCTAAGAAACTTCTAATCTCAGGAACTATGGTCGGTGCTTTCCAAATCATAACTTCTTGCACCTTACTTGGATCGACTGAAACCCCATTCTCTGACAGAATGTGACCAAGGAAAGAAACTTCCTTCAACCAGAATTCGCATTTGCTAAACTTAGCATACAGTTGATGATCCCTAAGTCTGGTCAAGACAGTTCTCAGATGCTCTTCATGATCTTTCTCATTCTCGGAGTACACCAGAATGTCATCGATGAACACTACCACAAACTTATTCAATTCTGGCATGAAAACTGTATTCATCAAAAACATAAAGTATGCAGGAGCATTTGTCAAGCCAAAGGACATGACAAGATACTCATACAACCCGTATCTAGTGGAAAATGCAGTTTTCGGTATATCCTGTGGCCTTATCTTGATCTGATGATAACCGGATCTCAAATCTATTTTTGAGAACACCTTGGCCTTGGATAATTGGTCAAACAGAACATCAATATGAGGCAAGGGATACTTATTCTTGATGGTCACAGCGTTGAGTGGCCTGTAATCTACGCACATTCTCAACGTGTCCTCTTTCTTTTTCTTCACAAACAAGGCGGGACATCCCCATTCAGGCTTGCTTGGCCGAATAAACCCCTTTTTTGACAAATCTTCTAACTGCTTCTTCAGCTCAGCTAGTTCATCTGGAGGCATCCGATATGGTCTCCTTGAAATCGGAGCTGTTCTGGGGACTAACTCAATTCCAAACTCAATCTCCCTATCCGGCGGAAGACCAGGTAGCTCATCCGGGAATATATTCGGAAATTCACACACTACCGGAATCTGATGAATAGGAATGACTGCCGTAGCACATGTAACACTTAGAAGGTCTGTTCTCCGAGGCAATGGTACTTGGAAAGTACCCTCACCCAGGGGATCCTTAAGGGTAAGTACTCGACTTCCAGTATCTATGACTGCTCCCCAATCCTTCATCCAATTCATCCCTATAATGACATCCAACACTAATCCAGGCATAACTATCAAGTTCACTCGGAACTTCCTGCTACCTAATTCAAGGGTTGCCCCTCGAACCATCCGGTTAGTCAAAACATCAGCCCCTGCTGAACTTATACGGTACCCATAACCCAATTCTGTGCATAGTTGTTCGTGTTTCTGTGCAAATGCTTGACTCATAAAAGAATGCGATGATCCAGAATCAAATAGAACAACTACAGGGTTTTCGTTGACAGGAAACTTACCAGCAGTGACGGGTTCTCCCTCTGGAATTTCATCCACTGTCGTACTATGCACTCTAGCATTATAAGTCTGGTGCTTCTTCTTGGGCGGGTACGGACAAAACCTCGAGAAATGGCCGGGTTGATCACAGTTATAGCAGGGTCCTCTCACTGTCCCGACAGATCCCACGGCTCCCTTGGAACTACCTTGTACCACAGTTGCGGCTGCTTTATTGGGCTGTACTGCCATTTTATACGGCTTCTGAGGTCCACGGAAATTCTGACTTCTCGGCTGAGGTGGCCGGAACCTAGCGCCAGGTGCCGATGGGCGATAAGGAGGACGACCTCCCATAGGTGCTCTAGCTTGGGACGGACCACCTTCAAAGGCTCTCTTGCGTGTCTTGGCTGCAGTGCTGGCGTTGTTATTCTTCTCCTGCTTCAGACAGTCGCTGATGAAGTCAATGAATCTGACGCGGTTGTTGGTACCAACATGCTTCATCATTTTTGGATTAAGTCCCCTCTTGAAACTGGCTATTGTTTTAGCATCTATGTCAACCATGTCGGGAGCATAGCAACACAAGTTGTTGAAGGCATGCAGGTATTGCGTCACGGTTTTGGTGCCCTGGTTCAATACCAGAAACTCTCCCAACTTCATCTCGGTCAGCCCGGGTGGAATATAGACTCCACGGAAGGCCTCAGCAAACTCTCTCTAAGAAATCTGGGCATTTAGAGGGAAGGTGGTGCGATGGTGCTTCCACCACATTCCCACCGGTCCCTGCAATTGAAGTGCAGCATACTCCGTTTTCAGAACCTCAGTCATCCTCAACACACGGAATTTATCTTCCATCGTGTTGATCCATTCCTCAGCATCAAGTGGCTCTGTTGCTTCCTTGAATACTGGCGGCCTGGTGTCCATAAAATCTTTGAAGCTGCTATATTGGTTCACTCCCATGCCACCACCTTGATTGTTACCACGTTGAACGTTGTTGGCGATGGTTCACAGAAAATCCTCCATGTTCTTTTGGGATTGTTCCGCATTGCGCTGACTCCCGAGCAGCTGTGCAAGGAACATTTCGGGGGTAAACGGGGGAGGAGGTGGCAAATGTGGTTCATGGGGAGGTTCATTGTTGTTGCCGTGGTTTTCACCACCACCACCAGTTCCCGCACCGTTAGCACCGGTCTCAGTGGCCTCATACGTGGTTCGGCGAGTGTTTGTCATCTGCATATTTCAGCAACAAGTAAGGATTGAGTGAAGCTGTAATAATTATGGGTGAAGAAAAATTATGCCGTACTGAATTTACTGGAGAGAATAAATTCATACAATAAAATAGAGGCACAACAATCGCGTCCCAATTAAAACAACAGCACTTAATCAAATTACTTCAACGGCAAACATCACGTCCATACAATCAAATTGCCAGCATACATACACTGGACTTTTTATGCGTTTAGATATCGCATTCGAAAATCAAGTTCCAACCACATGCCAAGTCTCATACGTTCGAAGCAACATACAATAGGTTACATGCCAACAAAAGAAAGGTCCTCGTGACAGGACCTAGATATTAGCGCAAGGCAACTAGCCTACTCCTCGGGGCCATCGTCGGGATCGGAGACGTCACCATCGCCCCCAGGTTAAACTATAGGCTCGTCCTGGTTGTCGTCGTCGATGTCCATGCCAGCGGCGTTCGGTGGAGCATATGGGCCAACCCCATTATAGAGCGCGTGAAACTCCTCGTGCAGGTTGCCGTTGTATTCTTCTAGCTCATCGACCCTCTGCAGCAAAAGGTTTCTTGCGTTCCAGGCTTCATTCCTTTCCTGAACCAACTGTTCTATCATGCGGTCTGCATTGTTGTTGGCTTGAGTCAACGTATGCACTCGCTGCATAGCTCTATCGCCTCTCTCAACCACCTGATCTCGCTGTAAGTTCATATCAGCCAACTGCTCCTGCAAGCTAGCTATAGCACGTGCCTGTCTCTTCTTCTGTTTTTTCCCTTTTTGCTTATCCTCACTACGCAAGCCAGTCAAAGTCTAGTAGGTACTCTCGAGACCCTCATACGCTCTGATGGCGGCGAACATAGCACTCATTGCACGGTTGTCGCTAGCCCGTCCTTCACCGGACCTCGACCAATGCACTTCCACGAGGTTTGAACCCAAATGGCATCACGAGGATCATCCCTAGGAAAAGTACCAAATAGAGTTCTTGCAAGCTCACCGGGAAATCTGCTCATAATGTCCCCGATGACACGTAAGGCTGCTCCCTCTGCACCCCTCACCGAGTGCGACCCTCAAACTCAAAATGCCAACCATCCCAACTGGAGCATCACCGAGAGCAGGGAACCATGATCTCCACCACTGCAAGTCCATCCTCTCGCTAATCGGCTCTCATTCCAAGAGTACACCGGCTCTTGACCCTCTGGGTACCCCACATCATGGAGCACTCTCCAAAGCAAAGTTGGCATGCCAAACTCGCTCAAGAAGGTGTCCGTGGTGCGGTGCTCCCTTAGGGCCCAACGGACGTCGAGGTGCTCTTCCTCCGGTGGACTTACTGGTGGTGCTGCTTCGTCAGGGGCCATCTGTAGCAAAAGTTCTCTTATTACTTGGAAACATATTTTAGGTGATACCACTTTTATCAAAAGGAGATAATCAATTTATAAGGGAGGAATGCATGACATGAATGAAATGCACAAGTAACATGATGTATGTATGCGCACAGACGTTCTCACAAACTTATGAAATAAATAAGTTCTAACGATTTAATTCGGTGGCATACAAACGATCTCTCAAATACGTAGCTAATACGTTCTACACGATAAGCGTTGTTATGTACCGCAAAAGATTCATTTCAAATTTCAATTCCCAATGAATGCATAAAAGCAAGAAAGTTTTATCTACACGCTCTACACGAATCCCTAGATACGTGTACAACGGTAGTAACTACCGAACCATCGTCCCTATTGACGGCATCGCCTCCACAGACGGAAGACCCATACATGAGATACCTTTGTAAAACATGCGTAGAACATGTAATTACTCCAAAGATCATATAAGCACTCACCCTAGATCGGTGGTATCCGATCATGCTCTCACAACTCACACTTACCGAGGCGTGAGAGGCAAATGATCCATTCATTACCACTCAAACAAGTGGCACTTATACAATAGCACGCCGTATGAGCGATTTAAAGAGAAATATGATGCAAGAACCCCATCAATTGCTTAATTAAGCCACCTAAAGTCCTTAATCGGGCATAAAGGATATGATCAACGCACACTTTATATTTTTTAAAATCACATTTTCCAAATGCCTTTTGTTTTAAATACACTTGTGAACAATAACACGCTAAACCATGCTCGATACCACCGTATGTGAGAACCGACCAATTATACGAAATTAAGTAAGAAAATCATCCGCCAGAGAGCGCATTTATTGAGCAAACTTAAGCTCAGATAACCCGATAGTCCGTGAAATCACGAAAGAATTTCAAACCAACTTCCATTCCAAAATGAAGATCGTAATAAGTTTAACGGTCACCATCACATATTACATAAAAGTTCGCAATCTCAGATACATCAGAGTTTAAACATAGTTATTACAAAACCAGTTCGAATAAAAGTAGCGGAAGCCATTTGTTCAAACCACACACACACTCACTCGGAGTTCAAATATAGTGCCAGCGAATGATCATCTCCAACAAAAGCATTAGATGAGACGTAAGGAATAACCACACACACACTCATCGCAGGATACAGGCAGTTGATACAGTAGCTGTAATACATCTGCCCATCTGCAACAAGTGGGAATAAAACCCTGAGTACGAGAAGGTACTCAGCTAGACTTACCCGACATAACCGAAAATAAATGACACCAAGGATTATGAAGGGCTTTATAGTAGGGTAGCTGACTCATTTGCAAAAGAAACATTTTTAGCATTTCAAGAACCTTTCTAAAAGCATTATTATCAAGTTATTATTATTAACCTGTCGACTAGATTTACACCTATACTAGAGTAAACATGTGATTAAGCAGATAATGATAACCAATGATCATTAAACAACTTCCATACTGCCATATTCATTATAACTATCCAAGTGTTCCATAAACATTTACTACGATGAAGTCACTCAAGTCAAGTGCTCACTATCCAGGAGCGATGGCGATTCGAATCGATTTCTAACCAGCTGGTGATTTATTCCTTACACAAACCTCACTCACCCGCTAAAGTGAGATATTGATCACCGAGTCAACTTTTCAGGTATCTCGAGTTTGCCAGGAACCACATGTACCCGGGGGCCGACCGACCGCACTTTGGTCTTATCATCTCGCCCCCGTGTCCTACCACATCTGCTCCGCACGACAAGGCGCTCATGGGTAATCTACTCGGCCCGAAAATCTCCCGGCTTCATGGTCCGAAGGTACTTTATCCGCCCGACTAAATGTAAGGCATCGTTCAACATGACTCGAGGCCCAACAACGGTCGGTCCTTAATCGACCTGACGGAAACACTACAGGTCAAAACTCGCAAGTCTCCGTCCGGTCTCAACTTCATTTAACACTTAGTTATACCATGACTTCATAGTCATCCAAGCGAGATCCGGTAACCACCTATAGCTCGCGGTGTGACAGAAATCACCCGACTTCTACCGGTCTAAGTCACCTAAGCATTGACTCGATTGCGGATACCGTGGTAACAAGGATATAGTATAACAAAGGTAAACAAGGTATAATGCAAAGAACGGTTGCAAACAACTCCTGAACGTAATGCATCAATTAAAGTAAAGCATTTAATTAAATCATTGCAAACCGGGAGAAAAATGCTCGGGGCTTGCCTCTCTCGAAGGAGCTCTTGACGGTGATCGGGCACTCCTAAGTTCCTCAACGTCCTCCTCGCGTCGGCCGGGCACTTCTCTTCTTTGCACTCGAGCTGCTCTCCTCGGGCTCCTCGGGTATGACGACTGGGTTCTCGGTTTGCGATCCCAGTATGATGCAATGCGTGTAAGTGCTTATGCAATCGATCATTGCATCGGATGAGATGAATACAATGGATATGTTTGAATGCAAGGTAGTCAACCTCATCCAAGAAAATATACTACAAGCACATGTCATCTACTGCATTCTCTTCTACTACTAATATGTTAAGCCAACACATCTTATTAAATGCTTCAAAGATACACCAAAGCTAACATTATTAACTAACTTGCATTAAAGAGGATTATTTTATTTCATTTTAAACTAGGGCTACAACAGCAACCTATATTTCTGGTGCTTATAAAAATCTAAGAAAATTACAGTAGCATAGTACAACTCTAAGTAGACTACCATAAAATTTTCATGGCGTTTGGATAAGTAAAATAGTCTACACAAAAATGACAAGGCATGGCAGGATTAGGAACATAAAAATACTTTGAACTGTGAAAAGTGTCAAACAACAGAGTTAGTATTTTCCTAGGTTCTTCATAGCATACAATGACTGTACAAAATTATCACATGCATGCTTTGTACAAAGTTTGCTCTCTAGCAAAAAATAACAAAAATCAGCTATTAAAGGTACTTGAACTACACCTCAAAATTTTCCCACAGCACATGCATGAAACATATTTTTCCTAGGAAATACATGACATAAGAAGATTAACAAACTTGAAATCATATTTTTCTGAAGCCTATAGATTTTTCTACATATTTTTCAAGTTATCAGCAATATTCATGATTAAATAAAATTCTACAGCAAAGTGTCTCAAAAATGACATGCACAATTTTTCCCAATTAGATCTGATGATAAGAAACCTAGACAAATTTATTTCAACAGATTTAGAGCAACTTTGAGTACCCAAACATTTTTCAAACCATTTCAAATTTCAAATAATAAAGAACAAATGAAAAACAATTCATTTAAACGATCATTGGGCCACCCGCTTAGAAATCAGGTATGCCCACGGTTTTTGCCCGACCTGCTGTGACCCAGCGCAAGGGAGGGGAAGACGGCCAATAGGCGAGTTGGGAGCGCCGCGATCGCTAGAAGAAGAAGCGAGTACGGTAGGGTAGCTAGGCGAAATTTGGAGAAGAAAGGAAGTCGACTTCCATGGCGGCCGAGCACAATGGCGCCATGGCCGTCGGTGGCGGCTCGGGAGGCTCAACTGAGCTCGGAAGGCGGCGAAGCGCGAAAGCGACTTGAAGGAGGGCGAGGCGGAGTCATGGGCGCAAGATTTCGGCCGAGGTGGAGGAGCCGGCGACCGACTGCACCGACGCATGGTATGCGGCGAGGGGCGAGCTTAGGGCTCTCGGCTCGAGGAGAGGGAAGGCAAGGCCTGGCGGAGGAGCGAGCGACCGGCTGCAGCAGCTTGAAGGCGGCGCGCGGTAGCGCAAGCGTCAAATGTCGCCGCTGGCAATGCAGGCGACGCCGACGCATGGTCGCCACGCCGTGGCGAGAGCGTCGTGTGTGATCGCGATCGTGCGTGGCGGCTGGCGGGCGGCAGAGAAGGAGAAGGAGCATTGCTGGGCTGGGCCGAGGCCGAGGCGAGGTGGGCTGGAGCGACGCGGGCTTGGCTGGCTTGGGCTGGCCGGCTTCGCTTGGCAAAGGGCTGAAGCGGCTGCGGCGGCCCGCCAAGGAGAAAAATCCTTTTTCCAAAAATATTTTCAAGGAATTTTTAAATGCCATCTTTCAAATATTATTTTGAGCAAGAAAATGACCTCTTTTGAAAATGTACCAAAAATGAAAGTTGCTTAGAATTTAATTCTCTACAACTTTGCTTTTTGGACCACAGCCAAATTCTTTCTAGATTTTTAATTGTAAGATCAAATTCCACGTTTAGCTCAAAACCCTAATTTTGGGAATTTATTTTTGAAGCCAAATTTTGAATTAATTTGAATACAAACATTGCTCCAAAAATTGAACTAAACATTGCTAGATGATTTACAATAGTAGCCAAACATGTTTTACTAACCTAGCAAGAAAAATTCAGGGCAAAACAATTCTTAAACAGGTGTATGCAACATTCAGGTTTCACGCATGTTTCAGATGTTTCAAAGCAATGTTTCAATTGTTATTCACATGATTAAGCATGTATGATTTGGATGCTTGATGATGCATGATATGCGTGATTTGCAGTGCCTAAATGTAGGCATAACACCGAGGTGTTACAGCAATATAGGGGAGGGGAAGGCCGGGGCGGTAGATTCCGGTCGTCGGGGTGGGATCCAGTGGTGAGCGGCGGCGCGCAAGCATCACCACCGCTAGTACTAGCAGCACCAGCCTTGGCTCGGCTGGTGGGCGACGCGCGCTACGAGAGGGAGCGGGCGGCATGGCGCACGACCGAAGCGAGGAGCTAGGGCGGGTAGGGTACGCGACGGGCGAGAAGGGGACCGAGCGGCGCAAATGGAGGGCGCCACGGGCGGGAGCGAGGATCAAGCGAGTGACCGGCGGCGCCCCTGTTGGTGGGCCCCGGCGTCCATAAGGCTATCCTATCCGCTCCCCTGACATCATCGCAGTTTATAAAAAAATCATGCATCGCCGCAACTGGGCTCCGTCGCGCCTCCCGCCGGCCTTCCTTTCCACCGCCACTGCACTCGCACCACCGCGGCGTGCTCCCACATGACCGCACATCCGCTGCCGCCTTGCTACGCAAGGCCACATCCACCCGTATGCTGCGGTCGCCTCCACCGCGGGCGTCGCTCACCGGGGGCAGCGCAATCGCCTGCCCACTGCCATCCTCCTTCTCATCACATCGCATAGCTGGATTCCGTTGTGCCGTGCTCCACCCACCCGTCTGGCAGGTTTTTGCTGAAAGCGCATGTCGCAATCATAAGTTTCAAGTGTTTCATATGTTTTAGAGGTATCTTGTAAGTGTTTTAGATGGATGTTGTAAAAGTAGATCGAGATATTATATAGTATGTTGCAATGGTTGTACACGTATGTTGCAAAAGTTTGTTACCAATGTTTCATCTATGCTTTCGGACGTACGTTGCAAGTGTGTTTATCTAGATGTTGCATATGTTTCACACATATGTTGAAATTATTTTATCTAGATGGTGTGTATGTTTGCAATGGTTTTTCAAGTGTTTTCAGGTGTTTTTATAAGCGTTTTAGAAGCATGTTTTCAACTGTTTCATCTGTTTTTTTTTATGTTGTAAGTGTTGCATCTGAATGTTTCATAAAGTAGATCGAGCGAGTACAACGAATCTCCATTTGGTCGATGTAGATCATATTTTCTGGCGGTGTTTCTGACTCCACGACGGTTAGTTGGGGCGGGCAGACCACGCCCTGCAGCAGTGGTCAGCAGCAGCTTGAGGCAGCTCTCGGACGGATGCCTTCGGACGACGCAGTCCCCGTAGAATGGCGTGGGAAGCGGGCTGTAGACATGGGCATCCGGACGTCCACCTTTTGAGAGTTTAGCGCTTCGATTCAAATTCACTGCCTTCCACTTCCGGTCTTCCTATGATGTGACGATTGGACCGTAAACAGTGTAACCATAAATCCTTGCTGCTGATCCGGATTTGTGGCTTTGTTGATAACAGTTCCCTGGATTTTCGTCCAAATTAAAGGCCACATATACACTAGCACCAATTCGAAGGACCTAGATTCGGTGCAGTAGTAACTACTAGGACAACATAAGCAGTAGCAGCATCTCAGCCATCCAAGGATCACCGATGGCTAGGATCAGAGCCCCTTTTCTTTCTCATTTTTTCTCCAACATGTGCTATCGGTTTCTCTTTTTTGAGGGAAAGAACGGTGAGCATAGAAGAGTTGACGCTATTTTCCCTAGGAGGATTGCTCATCACGTGTGAGTCATCAACAGCACCAGACTCAAGTATGAAAAGTACAAAATTATACTATTACGGAGCATATATGTTGAAAATTACGAAAATATATCTGGAACCACTAAATCTCAAAAACATATATCTAATATTAAAGAGCCAAAATCTCACATCCAATTTTTTTTCCATTCAATCTTACCGAACCGTTCAACCCAAAAAAGTTTGTGAATTTCAGAAAACGCCTATTCACCCCCTCTAGGCATTTCGATCATTTCAAATAATTTCTCAACATATATGCTTAAATGAAAATAAAATTATTTTTTCCTATGTGATTTTTACCAAAAGTTGTTTTCTAGTGGAACAATTTTCAAAAATCATTCTAATAGTAGACGACTTTGTATTACTAGCAAACATGTCAGTGCACCAGAAGAACACAGAGGCGTCAGCTTCTCAAAAGAACGTAGCAATAGGACCTGGGAGGAGGTGGCGCAGACTGCTCCATCTGAGCGCTGGCGCTGCATGCGGGACTGGAGCAGCGACAACGCTGCACGTGAGACGGAAAAAGCGGTGGCGCTGCGCGCGGGACAAGAGCTGCGGCGGTGCAGCGTGTGGGACGGCGGCGCAGGATAGAAGCAACGGCGGTGTAGGACGCGATGCAACAGCGCCAGAAGACGGACACTTTTTTATTAGAGCGACGTGAGGTGGAGAGACGTGAGCTGAGTTGAACGCGAGCGAGTGGGCCGAATTGTTCGGTCAGATTGAACGGAAAAAAATGGAGGCAGGATTTTGGCTCTTTAATATTAGTTATATGTTTTTGAAATTTAGTGGTTCCAGATATATTTTTGTAATTTTCAACATATATGCTCCGTAATAGTATATTTTTGTAATTTTCGTACTTGAGTCTGGCGCTGTTGGTGACTCACTAGTGATGAGCAATGCTCCAAAAAAATAGCGTCAACTCTTCTGTGCTCAGTTCTTTCCCTTAAAAAAGAGAGACCGACAGTACATAGTGGACAAAAAAGAAAAAAAAAAAAAAAAATGGGCTCTGATCCTAGCCATCGGTGGCCCCTTGGATGGCTGAGATGCTGCTACTGCTTATCTTACGGTAGTAGTTACTGCTGTATTGGATCCAGGTCCCAATTCGAATAAGACTCTAGGTATAATCCTATAAGTTTATTCTTTCCATTCCACTTTGTTTATAAATCATAACAATGACATGTTTATGTGCTTCCTTAACAGCTAAATACAACCATTTTTTATGTTAACGGTATAAGTTCAAAACAATTGAACTCACAGGAAATCAGATTATCCATCCACCCTCCTCTGACAATCTCAATCTCTGATTCCACTGAATGTAACAGGTTAGTTGCCTTCTTTTATTATTTTAGGGGCATTACAGGTTGGCTGCCTTAACCACATGTGCAAAACAAATGTAACATATGTGCAAAACAAATGTAACATCTAGATAAAACACTTGCAACATGTATGTGAAACATATGCAACATCCATATAAAACACTTGCAACATCCAGATAAAACACTTGCTACAACATACATCTGAAATAGATGAAATATTTTGAACAAACGCTTGTAGCATACATCTGAAAACTTGCAAAATATGCAACATTCCGATCTATTTTTGCAACATCCATATGTAACAATTGCAATATATCTCTAAAACATATGAAACACTTGAAACATACATTTGCAATATAGGGGAGGGGAAGACCGGGCCGGTCGATTCCGGTCGTCGGGGTGGGATCCAGTGGTGAGCGGCGGCAATACCAGTTCTTTGGGAACCTTACCTATATAAGCACGGTGTAAATTATGGCTCCGTTCGTTTGTCTTATGAGCCGTACTATTTCAGCGAATAAACAATATTTTTCTCTCACAACATATCAACGAACAGTACTTTTAATAATGACTTTTCAGCAAAACGAACATGACCGAATGACTTTATTTAAGAAAACAATGGTAAAGCATACGCCATTTTGGGCAAGGGCAAGGCCCATATGGCCTGCAGCACTCCCTATCGTATCTCTGTCTTCCCTATCCCTTCGAGATCGCCAAAGACTGCATAAGTCCACCACGCCTGCCCGTGCCCTGTGGTGCATTCGTATCACTGCATGCTTCGTCCGCATGGCGCTTTGCCTCTCGCACGCCACGCTCCCCGCTCTCCAGAGCTCCCACTCACTACCAGCAAAGTGCCTGCGCCACCGCTCGTGGTGCGCTCCGATGGTGAAGCTCACGCGGCGGTGTGCTCCGATGGTGAAGCTCGACGCCGACGTCGCCTCCTGCGTAGCTGAACGAGGAGCGTGCAGAGGAGGGCATCAGTGTCTTTGCTTCACGACCGTCGGTCGGAGCCACGATGGCTCCTTCTTTCCAGTGAGCTCCGTCTCCTGCAATAGCTCCTGTTTGGTATGGCAACCATAAGCAAAGGCCTATTTGGTAAGAGACTAAAATATGCCAAAGGTTAGTTATGTTATAGTTTTTTTCGGTAGCGGTTTGTTTCATTGTTGTAGTTATGGTATGCCGAATTTTTCTATCACCATGCCTCACATGTCATAAACTTATTTTCGTATCATAACTTATCATCTACCTTGCTCATTCATTTGGTTGGTTTCAAATAAATAAAACCAAATAATCAACAAAGTGTTTTCCTCTCACAAAAACCAAAGACCAAACAAAAATCAAAATTAAGCACCAAGACCAACCAAAGAACAAGCCCCATAAGTTTGACTTCGATTTTGCTTACGGCATCTTCTTTCTTTGACAACCATAATTCACTGAAAGTTAGGCGTGGTCGCCAAACAGGCCCTTAACAACGCACATCACGCTTGACATGTTGTTAGTCACGCGTTGTACATGCCCTGACAGAACGGCCACTCCGCCAAAAGAAACAGCTTGGGCCCACATGTCATGGAGGGAATTGTGGGCCTCTGGACTTAGCCTCTCTATTCCAACCCGTCTTCCTCGTCTTCATCTCCATCGCCGTCTCGGTTTGGGGGAAGCCGGGGCTGGATTAGCGAGAGCTCGAGAACACTGGACACCGGCTCGCTGTTGATGGCGGAGGCGGAGAGGCAGCTGGTCGTTGTCGTCGAGGGGACGGCAGCCTTAGGGCCCTACTGGTCCACCATTGTGACCGACTACGTCGAGAAGATCACGCGGTACGGCGGCGCCCCTCTTCGCTCGGGTTTAGGTGGATCGCTGAGGGTGAAATTGGGTGCTGGGGTTTCGTGGATGCTTGTGTGTTTGTAGGACGATTTAAGCTCTCTTGATTTCGACTTTTTCTTTTTGAATTATTATTTTGCTTCAGAACTGCAATCACGGTGAGATTTATGTGAGGGAGCTACGGACGGAGGACCCCGACCCCGACCAGCTTCTCCCCGTCCTCGTCCCCGCGCCGAACCCAACTCCGGCCATATCCGCCCCATCCCCTTCCTCCCACTGCCATCAACCACCAGATCCGAATCCCCTGCCGCCCGATCTACACATTGATGGGTCTCACCCACCCCCACTCCCCCAGCCCACCATTAACGCCGGTCGGCAGTCGCCAGCTCCGTCGCCGGTGTCCTCGCCTGAAGATAAGGACAGCCAGATTCCGGCAAGCCCCACAGAGATAGACCAAGAGATTCAGGAGCAAGCCTGGGCGTTGCTACCGGACCTGGCAAGAGATTTGTGCAAGCTCAAGAATCCGTGCTCAGGGACAGAGGCGTGCAGTCTTGACATCAATCCTCGATCCGGCCTCACCGAGAAGACTGTCAATGAAAGCGCTCAAGCAAAAACCAAGGAGCCCCAAGAAGGTACGGCTATTGATTCCGGGCTCCCCATTTCCAGAACTCCAGAGACCCAAGAACGGAAACAAGCGCAGGGCACAGCGGGCATTCATGGCAGCCAGGAGACGGCCAGGGGCGAGCAGACCATCTCTTCAACGGCGTTCTCGAAGCAATCTCCCAACCCCCGCTCGGAACCTAGCGACATTGAAGACAATCTCCTCCGTTGCAGGTTCCCGGCGAGCCAAAAGGGGAAACAAGTGCTGGCCACGGATGGCATTCATGGCGGCCAAACTACGGGCTCCGACAGGCAGCCTACTTCTTCAGCGTCCGCAGTGAAGACAGTTCCCAGCGGCCCTTCTGATCCGTCAGGCACGCGTCTGCAGGCTCATCAATTCAACACAGTTATCAGTGAGAAGGGATGGGAGCCGGCCAAGTCCTACCGACGGAAGCGAACAGATTCAAATCCGGCGACCGCTCAAACCTCGAATCCAACAAGAGACAGGTCTGTGGGCTCAGCATTCGTCAAGAGCAAGATGGAAGGCAGATGCTTTAATTGCTTTTCACCAAAACATATCGCGCGCCTCTGTACCTCTTCGCCGAGATGCTGGAAATGTTTCCATTCAGGACACCGTGCGGATGGTTGCAACCCCAACCGGCAAGTTCGACATGTTAAAAGCCTTGTCCCCAGCGAGCGTAGCAGCCATTCAAACACCACCAAGTTCAGCTTTCCTCCAGAATACTATAAGTCCGCCCGGTCAAGAAGGGATGGCGGCTGCAAGGTACCCCGGGGACCCGAGAGCTAGGCCCGCCCGCGGCTTCTGTGCCGTCTCGGCGACGGGCTCCATCCGGCGCCGCTGCGACGAGCTCATCAACAAGGCTGCTGTTTGCTGGCTCAACGGCAACAGCCACGACACGGAGTCTTACCACCTCGGCGACGCCCTCCGCAGTCGGCTGAACCTGGGCCACGACGACTTCTAGGTGGTCAAGCACTTCCCTGAGCAGTACCTCGTCATCTTCTTCGATCCGGCGATCAGGCGTCATCTGGTGAACCTGGGAGTCCTGTCAGACAGGAGCAGGGACTTCCACTTCGTCGAGTGGAGCGAGCACCGCTACGCCAACAATGTCAGCTGGGAGTACCGCGTCAAGGTACGCATTGAGGGCATCCCCGTGCACTGCTGGGCGGAGGATGTCGCTGCCAAGGCGCTGGGCAAGAGTTGTGCAGTGCACTATGTGGAGGAGACGACCCGGCGTAGAAAGCGCACCAGGTCCTTTGATCTTTGGGCCTGGTGCTGCGATCCCTGCGACATCCCGACGGAGGTTTGCTCACGGGGACTGAGCCAGACAGGGAGCTGCCACCGACCACCATCCCGCTCCCCTTGGCGCCGCCTCACCACGACGACCCGTCGACCTCAAGCGCGGCCATGTCTACGTTCTGCGCAACCACCTTGAGGTAGTGGAAGACCTCTCCTTTCTGCAGGCGGCCCTCCGAACCGTAAGGCCCGCAGAGAGTTCATCTGGAGCTACGGGGTGCTAGACACCGAGGGCGAGCACCACCACGACAGACGTGGCAACAACCGTGGCCGCGACCTCAGGTGCCAACCACGGAGGGATGATGACGACTATGATTACAGGCGCCACCATGGCACTCGACGCCATCGCAGCCTCTCAAGCTGGGCCAGGAACGCACGCTGCAGGGGTGGAGTTGAAGACTGCATCAGTTCGAACAGATGGCGTGGCCGCAGAGAGTCTCCCCCGCGCAGAAGCAGGGTGGCTCAAGAACACTATAAGGCTCCAACTCAGGTATGGATGGTGAAGGCACGCAAAGTGAAGAAAGTCAAGAGGGTGTCCTTTGCAAATCCAATAGCATCGGAGCTGAAGCCCCCCAAGAGGTCTATTCCTGATGATAGCATCATGCTGATTAAGGGTAACCCATGCTCTGAATTGCAATACTGTTCTCCTGACCCTGTTGTCCCTGAATCCAGCATGCCTAACCCATCCTTTCCAGTGGCTACAAACAACACCCTGGAGCACACCAAGACTCCGGGAATGGGTGAAGTCATCTTTGGAGCCAACATCGTACACAACGACGACATCATTCCAAATCGCAAAGACCTTTGGAGAAGGAGCAAGTGGTGCGACGTCATCACCAACTCATGCATGGGTCTCAGTGGATCACCTTCACGGCATGGTGGTGAGCTCTCCCTCAGACAAACCGCCTTGAACTTACAGCTTCCTTGCAAGCACAAAGTAGTTTAGATCCTCCTACTATGTCGATTTGAAAGCCAATCTCTGTCACCGAGACATCCACATTTGCTCGAGACTAGTCAAAACACGTATACAATACCTATGCCACACGAGCCCACATCTCACGCACATCCAAAGCAAGATTATGTCAACCGATCTATTTCCATTGATGATCGGTCTAGCCGAGAGTTAAACAATAACAACTCGAAAACAACTTTACAATCGATTGACAGCTTCTTAGATACAATTTGAAACCCATTATGCAACCTTTATTAGCGGGGGTGGGGCACACACCATTCACTCACACCAAGAGCACCACAAATAAGAGTTGGCATATCACCCACCACCAAATTCAAGTAAAAGAAAAAACACTAGACTAGCAAAGAAAGTCACGCACATTCGGGCAAAGATGCGATTCAGATTGCCCAAGAATTGTTAGTAAAGAAGGTAGGGGAACTGTCGGGTGAGGACACTACTCAAGATACCCTTGACATCGATTTTTATATGCGGCACTTTGACCACCAATCGAAAGTGCCAAGATGGAGGCCATCAAGATGCTCATTGAGCAGAAGCCAAGAAGCGTAAGACAAGCGCCATCCGTAAGAAGGTCGCCGTGGCTCCGCCATGGAGGCTTAGGCGCCGGTCATGAGGGGATCAAGTAATCAATGTTAACCCCTTCAGTAGGGGTTTAGGGCGATCACCCTCTATATATCGTAGGTTTCGTCATATTAGTAGAGCCTCGTGGCTTCTTCTTCTGGCCGTCATGCCCATGTTCGAACCTTTGAGACTTACGTGGTCGTGACGCTCACCGGGCCATGGAGCCTTCCGGCCACTGCGCTGGCCGGCCTCATTGCCTTTGGCCCTGGATTAGTAAGCACAAGATCGAGAACTTGGGGAAGGACTTTGGCCTGCTGGCTCTGTTGCCTTCGGCCATCCCCGGGTTGCTTGGAGATCAACGTAGGTCTTCCTTCGATGGACAAGTCGGGTTATCGATGTCGATTGTTGTTTTGATTAATTATGTCAACCAAAAACTGTAACATCATCTGCTTTGGAATGTGAGGGGTTGAACGATGGAGCAAAACGAGCGACGATGCGTAATCGATCTTATCCACAAAAAGCGACGCTTGGCTGCCTGCACAAGAAACAAAAATCACCGCTTGGAACCAAACTCTTTTGACAGAGACAGTAGGAGCGGATATGGCGAACAACGCCGCTTTGTCTTCCATCAATAGGGGCTTTGGCAGTATCCTCGATCATGGCGTCGAGCGCTTCTTCAGATTCAAAAAACAAGCTTAACGCCAAACACACACCATCGCAATCGGTCACCATGCTCGCAGAGAATACATCCCGGTCCATTATCGAGTCTACGGCCCCCAGTGCCGATGCGTATAAAATCGCTTTTATGCAAGAAATCTTGGACCAAGGCAAAGATGTCCTTCCAAAGATGGCTACTTTGCTAGGGGATTTTAACTTAATTTACCAAGCACAAGACAAAAACAATGCACGCATCAATTTGTCAATGCTCAATAACTTCAAGTACACCATTGATAATCTAGGGCTTGCACCGATTGACCTACAAGGCAAAAGATTCACTTGGTGTAACGATTAGCAGACACCCACAATGACCAAAATAGATCACATGTTCGCTTCAACAGAGTGGTTGGAGATCTTCCCAAGAACCGACCTTCAAGCATTAGCTTCGCTGGGCTCCGATCACTGCCTACTCTTTCTTCAGGAGGATGTCGTTTTGGATTTCTATAGGGGTTTCAGATTTGAGGCGCATTGGGCACATATGCCAGGTTTCACTGAAACGGTACATGAAGCATGGAATAGAGCGGTAAATACACAAGATGACATCTTGCGCATTCACGTCAAACTAATACGTACAACAAAAGCGCTCAAGAACTGGAGGAGGAAATCTCTGGGCGGGCACAAGATTACTTGGGCAATTCTCAACATAACACTGGCCAATCTCGAGAGGGCTTAAGAGTCCAGAATTCTGACACTAGAGGAGTTAGAATTCAAGAAATACCTCAAGACAAAGGCACTAGGGATAGCAGCGATACAAAAGGCGAGAGCTCGACAACACTCGAGGCTTACTTGGATTCGCAAAGGTGACGAACAACACGCGTTTCTTCCAATTGCATGCTAACATAAGGAGAAAGAAAACATTTATTGGTGCACTCAAGGGAGATACGAGCCTGGTGGTCTCGCAAGAGAATAAATCCATGCTCGCACATACACATTTCTCAAACATGTTGGGGACAACAACCACAAGAACAAGAGCTATTAATTGGAGCGAGTTGGGATATGAACATCATGATCTAGAGGATTTGGACGCACCCTTCACAGAACAAGAGATAGAGGCTGTAGTGAAAGACATGCCTTACGAAAAAGGCACCGGGTCCCACGACGGCTTCATCGGTGTGTTCTACAAAAATGTTTGGTCAATTATAAAAGAGGACTTGGTCCAGCGGTCATGAGTTTTTACACTCACCGGACTGCGAGATTAAACTTAATTAACGAAGCAAATATCATCGTGTTGCCCAAAATACAAGATGCAGCATCTCTATCAGATTACAGGCCCATTAGTCTGATCAACAGTGTAGTCAAAATCATCACGAAAATCCTAGCAAATAGATTGGCACCACACTTGAACTCTTTAGTGTCACATGCTCAAAACGTCTTCATCAAGAAGAGATGTATCCATGACAATTTCATTTACACGCAGAGAGTGATTCAACTGTTGCATAAAAAGAGAAGGTCGGTGTTGTTCATCAAATTGGACATTTCCAGAGCTTTCGATTCCATAGGTTGGAGCTTTCTGCTAGAGGTGCTACAGGCTTTGGGCTTTAGCACAAAATGGAGGCATTGGACAGCGGCCCTACTTGGAACAACAACATCAAAAGTATTGATCAACGGGGAGCCGACCCAGGGTATCAGACACGCACGGGGGTTAAGGCAAGGGGATTCTCTATCCCCCCTTTTATTCATTCTAGCCATCGACCCACTACAACGGATAATTGAAGCGGCAGCACAAAGAGGGATTCTTAAACTGGTGCTACCGAAGACAGCTAATTTGAGGTGCTCCCTATATACTGACGATGCAGCGATTTTTGCATACCCTGCAAATACAGAGTTGTTTCATCTACTCAAGATACTAAACTTCTTTGGAGAATGCTCGGGGCTAAAAATCAACATCTCCAAAATGGAAATTTTCCCTATAAGAGTGGACAACACAGTGGTCTCTCAATTACTTCAAAATTTCCCCGGCAAGATTTGCAGTTTCCCTAGGAGATATCTAGGACTTCCTCTACACGTCTGGAAACTATGCAGGGTAGAGGTACAACCTTTGATAGACAAAATAGGAGCTAGACTGCCAAGTTGGAAGGGCAGGCTCTTGTCCTCAGCGGGGAGAGAGATTCTAGTAAAAACGGTTCTATCATCTCAACCAATTTATCATATGACCGCATTCCCAGAACAAAAATGGTTAATCAGAAAGATCGATCGCTTAAGAAGGAGTTTCCTATGGAGGGGAGAAACGCCAGACAAGGTATATGGTGGGCATTCCATTATCATCTGGCCAACAACATGTAGACCCAAAGCGAAAGGTGGTTTAGGGGTTCTGGACCTTGAACGTTTCACAAGAGCATTGAGACTACGATGGTTATGGTATCAATGGAAGCACCGAGATAGAGCTTGGAACAAGCTTGACCTTCCGGTAGATGGCCGGGACAAGGAGTTATTTGCGGCTTCGACAGTGGTGACAGTAGGTGATGGCAAGTTGGCCAGGTTCTGGACGTCGTCTTGGGTCGGTGGGCGAACACTGAAAGCGATTGCACCAACATTGTTCAAGAAATCAAAAAGGAAAAATCTCACGGTGCAAAAGGCCTTGGAAGATAACCGCTGGATATCACATGTCATTCCATTAGGCACTACACAGGAAATAAGAGAATACGTAACCCTTTGGGAAGAGGTGAGCCAAATCCAGCTAATCGAGAATATAGAGGACAACATCCGTTGGCGTTGGACGATGGATGGGGAATACACAGCCAAAAGCGCCTACTGCATTCAATTCCAGGGCACATTCAGCAAACTGAAACTTTAACCGATTTGGAAAGCAAAGGCGGAACCCAAATGTAGATTTTTTGCTTGGACTTTGCTGCATAAAAAAATCCTAACGGCAAACAATTTGATTAAAAGAAATTGGTCAAATGATCCAGTATGCAAGCTTTGTGGTATTGACCCGGAAACACCGATACATCTTTGCAAGGACTGCACTTTCTCAAGGCAAGTTTGGTCCTTCATCAAGCAATGGTTCAGCCTATCGGTGATTGATACTGTCTGGCGAAAGTGCAGAATTAAGATAGACAAAGATCAGAGCAAGGCGTTTGATGGCATTATGATCTATTTTTGGTGGAATTTATGGAAGGAAAGGAATCGAAGAACATTTCAGAACAAGTCGTTGCAGCCTAGTCAGGTGGCACTCCTTTGCAAGGAAGATATAGAGCAATACCAGTTGGCAACAAGATTTCATGCTGGACCACAACAGGAGTAGTTCTAGCATTTGTTGGTCACTGTTCGGTTGGTCTAGTTTTGTGGTTTTTCGGTTTCAGGGTGTTTTTCTAGACTTTAAGTTGTCGTCCAGGTGGGCATCTAGTTGGGTTGTCGGCCGCTGTGCCGTGGTGGCTGTGAGCTTGGTCTCCCGTTGTTTGTTGTAATTCTTTTTTCTTGTTCCTTTTTGCTCGTCTAATAAAAATCTAGCAAATCTCTTGCCGCCTTTCTAAAAAAATATTTTGCTTCAGAGCTTCAGATTGACGACTCTGTCGAAGGACTGACTACTGAGGCGTCTGTGTTAGTGTTTTGTTTGACGACGAAGCATCCACTTTCTAATTGTCGATCAGGCTCAGGCCCACTAAGCGGCAATCCTTTTTAATAAACCCCTATCTGATAGCATGCTATGAATCTCGGTCAATGTTTGAAAATCAAGTTCAGTGCTACCATCACAGTTCATTTCTCACACCATTGTGCTGAACTTTTGCATTTTAGTATGACTGATTAATTGAGAAAATTCAAATTTGCGCAGGAGCTTTTGTGCAAATGAAGTGCCAGGGAAGGTAATTGTGTCCTGACGCTGAACCATTTATCATCCGAGTTCTCAGTTTGTGCATTCTATTCCATGAATTGTTTCAGTGTGTAACTTATTCTTCATTTGTGCAGAGTCTTGCAGGGGCACCACCTGAGCTTGCATTAATTGTTTTTCATGCCCATGGACCTTTCAACGGTATGCCTTACATGCCTGTGGCAATATAGTTTATTGTGCATTCAACCAAATGTGCGATTTGTAAACATTTTTGCAATGTAGCTTTTTGTGTGCAGCGAAGTGGATGGACAAAAGATATTGATGCTTTCCTATCATGGTTATCTGGAATATCATTTAGTGGTCGAGGATTTAGTGAAGTTCCTATCTGTGAGGGTCTTGCTGAAGCACTGATGGTATTGACCTGTTATAGTTGTTTAAAGTTTCTAGTTCCATGTGGCTAAAAGCTAGCAAGCTGGAGTTTTTTTTTAACCTTTCAAGATATCTTGTTGATCTTTGAGTTATGTTGTTATGAGAGCATTATGTCTGGAGCAGTTCACCCTACAATTTCATTTTGTTTTTGTTGTTGATCAGTTGTGTGTGAATAATGATCTGTTCCACTTTATGGCATATATCTATTTCTGGCTCTCTTTGAAATGATATTGTAGTCTGCACATTATTCTAATATTGTTGTTTAATTGTTTTCATAGCTGGAAATAATTCTTTGCATACATGATAGTTATTTCCAGATTTAATTTGGCCACACTATCCTCTTACTAAGCTATTTGCACAAGCTATGATTTGGCTAAATTTGAACATCGTCTCTGCACCATTTTGAATCCTGGTTATTTTCATTAAAAAAACGCCTTAATGGAAAACAGAGTCTTTTTTTGTCTTGATCAATAGAGTATGGATCATTACTCTTCACTTATTATTGATAATCTATGAACAATACCAAGAGATAAGAATGAAGTGCAATAATTATGATCACAAAGGTTTGCCTGTCAGTCTGCCGCATTGTTTCTTGGGCATCAGTCCATTTTGCTTGCAGTCATGAAACTTACATTTTGAAAATGAGATTAAACCTATGGTGACGCAGCGTGATCTTTATTTTCTTGAATATTAAAATAGTGATAATTTCTTTTCTAGTTACTGTGTTGATGCAAGCTGATGGTCATTTCCTTATGTGCAACTAGATACTTCAAGGCAGTCCTAATACAACCCAGAATAATCAAAACAATGAAGCACAAAAGCACTGCATACTTGTGGCTGCAAGTAATCCATATCCTTCGCGTACACCTGCCTACAATCTTCCTATTCAGTGTACTGATCAGAAAGAGAATATTGAATCATCAAAAGGGCATCCTGTTGCTGATGCTGAAACCGTTGCAAAATCATTTGCTCAGGTGCTGCACAAGTTCTGCCATAGCTTGTTATTGAGGTTTATTTCCTGTGTCTCAATGGAATGTCGGTAGACTTTAGTTGATTCTATATTTTTTTGGATGTAGTGTTCTGTCTCATTGTCGGTGATATCTCCAAAACAGCTTCCAGCATTGAAGGCAATATACAATGTGGTAATGTTGTCATTTGTGTTGCACATGAACCTTCTTCTGTTCCTTTTTGTCTGTTTCTTTTAGTTGTTGAGAAATTTGACCTTATAAGGCCTTCAGCAGTTGTGATGAATGCACACATAATACTGGTTTCATATTCTGCTGCAGGGCAAGCAAAATCCTCGAGATGCTGATCCACCAGTTGATCATGCAAAAAACCCAGACTTCCTTGTGTTGCTATCTGAGAATTTCATGGTGGCACGGACTGCTCTAAGTCATTCTTTACATGGGAACGTGGCCCCAAATCAAACCATAACGAAGTTCGACAGTGCACCTGCAGTTACTATGCCAGGACCAACTTCAAATGCCAACCCCTCAGGTTGAAGAGAACTTAATGTTAGGCATAAGAAGATCCTGTCTTGGTTCTGCCTTTGTAGAAAGAAAATGTTTTTGGTGTTATGTTTGTGCATGGAAGGGATTTAGGGAGAGGTTTGTGAAAGTGTCTTAGGTGTTTACACCTAGTTTAGTGACAAATGGCTTAACAAACACTACTTTCGGTTTGACTAAAAATGACAAGTGGATTCATTATGGACATGTCCCTTAGGCTGGCATGCCTAAAATATGACAGAAAAAGTCATGGCTATCAATATTTTGGGGTGGGGGACTTGGTGACTATTTTATAGCAGGCACAGTTATATGCCATTACATGATCCAGTTTTTCATAAGTTTTTGAGTGCTATATTTCTAGCAGCCACTGAATAATATGTCTCTGTCAGTGTGAATGAATTTTTTGCTCAGATACCAGAAATAGGACATAGATGGCCAAGCCCAAGCACCATAATTTGTTAATAGGAAAGATGTACAAAGCTAATTATTTGTGTTATTCAGAGTTCGACGTTGGTCAGACATTAGTTTAAATCAGCTATACATGAATTACTTCATATGGAGAAGCAGTTTTTGCAGGATTTTGTCATAATTAACAGTGAGATTGATATTTGGTGGGGATTACACACATTAACTTGTATTCATGCATATACATGTTTATACTCCTCTACATATGAAATTTTAGTATATATGGAAGGTTGCATCCTTCCATATCCCGTGAAATTTTAGTAGTTGTGCAAGAACACAAACCTGTAAAAAATCATATTCAGCAGCCAGTATGGCCTGGTGGTCATGGCTGCCTGAACAATCTGTCACAGGTTAGGCTTATGAACTCAACTTGTTTAGGAGGAACTACCATGATGGGACTGCCTAAAATAGGGGAAACACCACTACAAGTCCACGTGTCAAACACAGGAGTTGATTCCCTAGGTGTGACTAACAATTCTGCCATGAATATGCCTATTGAGAAGCATCCAAATGCCCAACAGCCGCCACCAAAGTATGTCAAAATTTGGGAGGTAAGGATTTCCTCTTGTATTTAGTGCTTACATATACATGCCCAACTTAGACATGGGTTTCTAGATTTTTAGAACTTTGTACTAAAATGTTAAGTGCAGTGTAGAGCATTTGACTAGTAGGAGCCTTCTTAAGTTTATTATCCTCTTAGGGACTACTCACCATGTTACTATAGTGTATAAAATGTAAAAAAAATTGTTCCACTTTTAGTTTATTGGAAGGACATAAAAGTGGATCTGTAGTAGCCTGTACTTGTGTTAATACGCTGAGTTCACTGAAAGTGAAACCATATATTCTATGATCAATTGTAACATCAATTTTGTGATTACTTATTAGTCAATACATTGTCATAGTTCTAAACACTGGATATACCCCCTCCTTGCCCTCCAAATTTCATCATACAATTTTTAGATCATTTTCCATTATGTAAATTTGAACTTATATTGCATAATATGTATTATGTTGTATGTTTTCCATATTAGTTTTGAACAACTGATGTTCGCTATCTATCAGGGAACTTTATCTGGGGTAAGGTATGGACGTCCTGTATTTATTTGCAAACTCGAAGTAAGTCTCTATTTGCATTATTGTGCTCACAAACATTATGCAGCATTTTGTGGAATTTATTAAAGATTCACTAACTTTTTTTTTAATCTGCAATTACTAGCTGAATGCATGATTCCTGATATATGGTTGCACTTTTATGATCTTTCATGTCCGTATGAAATCGCAAGGAAAATATCTTTTCCCTTGAAAAGCTTGTGCAACTAAATCTTGTGTTATCTTGACCTATTTTCTTGCTAAGACTATTAATGATGATAAATTGGCTTGGAATAAATTCCTGAACATTGTCATGATTGCTTAAACTTGAAGGAGAAAAAATAATCCCCTTAAAACAGATTGCATCAGTTGCTGCCAATGCTAATTTGTAGCCATGGTTCCCTTCCACCTTCAATGCTGGAACCTAATGCTCAGTCTGTCTGTATTTTGTGTTCTGCAATCTTGCTATGTTTTTTCTTACTATTCATAGTATGAAGACATTTATTCACAGGATATGTTTTGTCTTTCTGTTAATTCTCACCTTAGCATATGTCTGACAGGGTTATAGGAGAAGAGCAGCGGCTGAAACGTAAGTGTTTGATTATTGTGATAATCCTTTCATTTCCTTGAATCTTTATACCTCATTAGCATTTTTTATTGATTCTTTCCATCAGTAGTTCTTGTCATTATCTGAAGTTGTTGTCTTTTTCTTAAAAGAAATGACTCATACTAGATTTTTTCATTTCTGAGTATGTACCACATTGAGGGTTCTGTAATCCACTACGCCATGTACAGTAGGCATGATGCATTCTACTAAAGAGCATTGTGCATTTACTTTGCAATATATTGTATCTTTCTTTCATGGAACTATTTTTTTTTTAATTGTGCTTCCGGACTAAGTAGGAAACCAAAAACCATACTTTTCTGTATGCAGACTTGCAGCAGACTGGCCGGAAACTCTGGAGATTGCTCACATCATAGACCGGGAGCATATGAACAAGTTTTGTTTCCCAAACGCATTCATTTCGATGTGAACTTGTTGCATTATCACATTTTCGATGGAATGTGCTGTGAATGATATCTTTTCTGGTCATTCTGCAGGAACAATTGTCAAAGGACAGAAGTTCTAGTATTCCGGGCTTTAAACCAGCATGGGTTTCTTGGACGACTAAAAGAGAATGAGCTGGTCAGTGATTTGTTCTAATCTTTTAGCGCCTGTAGTATTCAGCTTTGGTTCACCTACGTTGTTCCCTACATCTATTTTTTCAGTCGTTTTGTACACCTGTAATAATGTCTAATATGTCCTCTGTTTCAGTGTGCTGTGATACGATTGCCTTCACAAGCTCTTCTGCTGTCAGTGTCTGATAAAGTGGGCCGCCTAATTGGCCGGCTCTTACCTGGGGTAATCTTCATTGCAGCTATACACTTTCAATTCCTGACCGTAGATCAACGGAATCATCTGCATTTACTGAATATTTCCCTTTTCTCCCCCCCAGGACATGATGGTTTGGAAACCACCGGTCTCCATCAGCCGGTCTCAGATCATCAGCCAACAATGCAGCAGCATCAGGCACGGCAGCAACAGTTGCAGGAGCTGCAGCATCAGTCGCAGCTAGAACAACAATTGGTAAAGCAGCTGCAACAAGAGTTACAGCGGCAGCTACAGCAGCACATGCATCTGCAGCCGCAAGGCCTCCTGCTTCAGCAGCCACAGATGCAACACCAGCAGCAGCAGCAGATGCCACTACAGGTCCCCAGCAATAGCAGCAGCCCCAGCAGATGATGCCAGGTAGCCTTGGGGCCTTGGGGGAGGCTTCCATTTCCTACCTTGAAACCCCTCGTCAGTATGGCTGGCATAACAAGGTGAATATATATATATGACACATTGGCCCTGAGGGTTGAGATGTCTCCTAGTGGAACCTTGGACAGTTTTAGAGAACCGTGTCACTTGTGTGGAGTTACGTTATGGATAATATAATGAAAAATGGCAACGTTATTGATGACTGTAGCTGGCTACTGCTACTCTGCTACAGTAATAATGTAGTAGTAGTACCTCTAAACTAGACCACAGTTCCTTCCGACCCTAGATGTGCAGCAGGTACTCCTCCGTTCACGGTGTACAGCTCCAGAGATTTGCATCGACCGTGTGCTAAACCTGAACACGAAGCGCATGAACGAACTAGCTAGTACAGTGGTGCTCCTACACTACATGATCTGATGATCGAGACTATGAGTGTCTCGGCACGCCGGCGCCGACACCATCGATTTGACCATTTCCATTCATCATCCTATAGCTTTCCGAGCAGCTCGGCGCTGGGCCTCTGGCGAGTGGGCCCGAGCATCCCGTACAGGCCCTTGCTGGTCGTCGTCACGGAGACGTCAGCGTGACGCACCTGCAGCGTCACCGGCACGACGACAACGGTCGCTCGCTCGCTCTGCATTCACGGTTTGTGCCCACCCACTGCGTGATCATGGTGGATTATTACTAACACGCGGCACAGGGCAGCGCACCGCACCGTCGGTCTGCTCCCTACGGTGGCAGCAAAGCGAGACTGCACAGCACGGCGTCTGCGCCACCGGCCGCCACGACCGTACCGAGTACCGACACCATCTCTCTCAGTGCCTGTTTGATGAGTGTTTAATTCTTAAAAACAATTTTTTTCCTATGGTTTCTAAAATCTGGATTCTGAGAAAAAAAAATTGGTATAGGTGTTTAGATTTATCAGTTTTTAAGAATATGGCTTCATTTATTGCTCACGTGGTCACAAAAGCTGGGTATCAACATCTTCTATGGCCCTATTCGCTTCTCTTATAATCTATCTTTTTCAGCTTGCTTTTATTTAGCTGGAACAGTGTTTTTCTCTCACAACAAATCAGCCGGAACAATATTTCGACTTGTTTTTTCAGCGAAACGAACGGGGCCTTTGTTTTTAAGAATCTAGCAAAAACTGACGTAACAAACTGAACAAAAACTAGCATTTTTGGATCCCACCTAATTTTCAAAATCAGAATTTTAGGGAGTGTTTGGCTGGAATGATTTTTCACCTGTTCATGCTGAAAACACTGTTTATGTTGGAATTTTATGAGAGAAAAATATTGTTCGGTTGAAAAAATAAACCAAACAAGCCGGCTTGTTGCTCAGCTGAACAAGCTCTTAAAAACCGGAGGCTAATCCAAACCGGACCTCACACACACATCACACATCACACGTACACTACTAGATGCTTTAATGCAACGGCTAATCCAGAAACACAGCGAGAGCCGAGGGCAGCAGCAGTAATAATAATTTATTGCGCATGCATGGTTCGTGGTTGTAACGGCTACTGGTGAGACCGTCGGGCATTGACTCTGGTAGTCTGGCTGACTAACAAAGCAGGTCATAAAACTCCAGCAGTAAGCATTACAGTATGTCCTGCGTGTCAACGATGCAAGTTGTTTTCGGTTTGCAATACTCGTCTCCTACCGTAGACAATCAGCACGGAGTAGACGAAGACCAGTATAGGTAGTAGTACAGCGGTAGGAGCTCTCAATCTAATCGTCCTGTTCGCTCGTTTGGCTGATAAACCATGGCTGAAAGTACTGTTGACTGATTTGTTGTAAGAAAAAGCATTGTTTGTTGGCTAAAAAAATACGGCTTATAAGCCAAAGCGAACATGATAATAACCTCGAGTCGCAAAGACTCGCTCTGTTCGCTTGAGCTTATTCAGAACTACTTTTCAGTCATGGAACAGTGTTTTCCTCTCACAATATTTCAACATAAGTATCAGCATAAGCCAAATTTCAGCATCAGCGAATAAGATAACTATCGGTGGTATGGAGTTGGACGATTACAGAAAATAGCACGGCCTAGCAGCAGATCACATGCATATTTGTTCCCACCACATATATACGAACGAACCGGTTTCAGTTGTCGCGTATACGGAGTACGGTCAAAGAAATAGAGTAAGCAAACCAGATAAAATAAATCAAATAATTTAGAATTGCAGATCTCACCCCTCCCTCAAATGGTTAACGGTGGGTGAATGTGAATCGGTCGCACTGCTAGAGCAAAGCGACCTCAGTGACTCCCCTCGCGTCGATGCTGTTCACCCGCCGGCCGCCGACCACCTTGCTGCCGGCTGCTGCCACCTGCCGCCTGCCGCCTGCCGCCTGCCGCGCGCACCGTCACCTGCCCACTGTACTGCGCCATGCATGCACGGCTCGGATCCCATCCATGTGACTGCCCCTGGCCCCTGCCCCTCCCAGCGAATCCCCAGCCAAGTTCCCCACCCACCCAAATGGCCAAATCTGGGCTCCTTTCCGCGCTGGACGAGAGGCTCCGACGTCCGGGACGCTCGCAGCGTCGAGTCGCCGATGCGGTGCGGTGCATCGACTCCACGGCCGATGGCCCACAACATCCGGCCATCCCATGGTACAGCGCGCGCCCGCGCGAGGGATCGATGCAGCCTGCAGCGGAGCGGTCGCTGGCGTGTGTCAGTGCGGGGGTCCGCGCCGCGGGCGGACTCGGTCGGATCGGACACGGCCACCCGGCCGCCATGGGACACGGACAGGGGCAGGGGTGATAGGACTGAAAGTATTTTTGGTCCAGATGAGTGGATAATATTTAGCTTAGATAAAAGATTTAGATAGCTAAACATAGTCGTGGCTATGGCGTCGCAACGACGTGGCCACTGGTGTCGGAGTAGAGGAACCCGTGCAGGCGTGGTTCAGTGGCGGCAGCGAATGCGATGTTGCTTCCCGTCGCTCATAGCGCGCTCTTTAGATCGGTCTAGAGTTAGGACATGGTGGGACGCTGGCAGCTACGGTGAACCTCGTATCTCGAGCCCCAACCCCCCACCTTATTTATTACGCTGCGCGACAGGGGTTCATCAGCCAGGAGAACGACTGGACACCCCCGATCAGAGTGTGGATCAAGGGCCTAATTGACTGTTGGGTCAACTAATGGAGATCAATCTAAGAGGGTGTTAGATTGCTCCTCCTAAACTTTAGTCGCTGTCCCATCGGATATTTGACACATGCATGGAGTATTAAATATAGGCTAATTACGAAACTAATTATATAGTTTACGACTAATTTAGAAGATGAATCTTTGAAGCCTAATTAGTCCATGATGTTGACAACGTGGTGCTACAGTACATATGCTAATGATAGATTAATTAGGCTTAATAAATTCGTCTCGTTGAGTACTGACGGATTCTGTAATTTATTTTTTTATTAATATCCAACATCTCATACGACATCCTCACGTGATATCTTCTAAATTTTAAATTTTAAATTTTAGTCACCGATCAAACAGCCACTAACGAGGCGAGCCCGCTGTCGCTTTCCCTCTGATCAGCTGATCTGAATCCGGGAAGTACAACGGTGGATGCTCTCCGATTAGCCAGCATTGGTGACGATTAGCCACCAGCCCAGCTCACCACCACCCAAGCTGCCCTCCGCGTCCCCCTGCTGCTGCTGCCTCCTTTCCTCTCTTCGTCAGTCGTCACGCGCGGCCACACGGGGGCGGCGGGGCGCCATGGTCACGGAAAGATTGGTTGTCCCCCTCCACCCCCTTTCTTCTTCCTCCGATATATCCCCTTTCCTTGCCCGGAACTCCTAGCGATGCAGTACTTTGCCGCCGAAAGAGCCATCAGAAAGTGCTTTGCGTCGGTATCTACCACCTCCGCAGATGTGCGTGCAGATATTCCGATCGGGGCTCATGAAAAGGTTGCCGCTTCCCATGGCGGTGCCTGCATTCCGCACATCTACGACGAATTTATTTATAAGGGGCCCTTGCCCTTGCCCAACATGGATTCCTTGTACTGTATCACAGATCTCCTCTCGCTAGGTTCATGATCGATCGTATACCGGGAAATGCTGATCTGATTGGAATACACGGGCAATATTATACAGTATAAATATTGAAACTAATTAATAAATTCATTCGGTGAGGAGGGAGGAGGAAGAAAGAATCAATACATAGCAACTCTTTGATTCAATTTGATCAAATACTCATCATCAAAGAAAAAAGAAACAAAAAAAAATACTACAGGGATGCATGGAGAAGTATTATACTGGCGGGTGAAAAGTATTATACTCCGGCGACGGCGAGGCAGCGCGAGCGGTCAATTGGCGGTTCCGTAGTACGGCTTCCCCGGCGGCGGCGGCGACGCGTACGACACGCTGTACACCGGCGGGAACGGCAGCTTGCCGCCGCCCGGATGGTGCCCGCCGGTTCCGGTGCCGGGGCTCCCGCCCTGATGAGGCGGCGGCGAGCAATGCGAGGATGACGGCGTCCCCGAGGGGGTGGTGGGGTGCGACGAGGGCGTCCCGGTCCCCGGGGCGTGCGGCGGCAGGGCGTAGCCGGGGTGCTCCGCCGTGGGTGGCGACGACGGCGTGGCGGGGTGGTGGCCGGAGGACGGGGGCTGGTGGGACCCCGTGGAGGGAGGCGACGGCGACCCGTGGGAGTGGGATGGCGGCGTTGTGTAGCTCGGGGGCGGCGCGTACCGCACGTCCGGCTCGTCCGCGGACGTCGGCGGCGGCGGCGCGCGTGTCGTTACTGGAGGAGTTGTGGAGCCGGACGGCGGCGAGTGGTAGGATGGCGTGCTGGAGCTTGAGGGTGGCGTCGGGTACGATGGCGTGGTGGGTGACCCATGCGAAGGTGGCGAGTGGTATGACGGGGTGGTGGCGCTCGATGGCGGCGAGGGGTACGATGGCGACGGAGTGGTCGAGCCCTTAGGCGGCGACGGGGTGATGGAGCCCTTGGGTGGCGAGTGGTACGAGGGGGTGGTGGCGCTGGACGGCGGCGACGGGTAGGAAGGAGTGGGAGTAGCAGACGATGGCGGCGGGTTCCCTGCGATTCTGCCTCTGGGAGGCGACGACACCGGCGTGGGCGGCTGGCTGCCGCTCCCGCGGCCGCGGTCGCCGCGTGCGTGGCCACCGCCCGGCGTCGGGGTGTAGCCCGGAGCTGCCTGGCATTGCGCCTTGCTGCAGTCGAACGGGTGTACCGCGGCGGCCGCGCACTGCGACGGCGGGCGCTGTGCCGGCGCGCCGGGGATGCAGTTCCATGCGCCGTCGGCGGTGGCCTTGGTGCATGACGGGCGCGAGGTGAAGAAGTTGTCGGTGTAGGTGAAGTTCCTGAGGCTGGCGAGCGCGCAGACTCCCGCCGGCACGGCGCCCTCGAGGCGGTTGCGTGCGACGTCGAGCTCTTCGACAGCAGCCATGTTAGCGATGGCGGCCGGGAGCTGGCCCTGCAGGTGGTTGTCGCTGACGTCGAAGACGGTGAGCTTCCGGAGCAGGCCGACCTGCGGCGGGACGCATCCCGTGAGCTCGTCGGCGATGAGCACGATCTCGTTGAGCGTGTCGGCCATCCGTCCGATGCTGGGCGGGATGCACCCGCCGAGGCGGTTGTGCGCGAGCACGACGACGGAGGCCGGGGAGTTCCCGAGGTTGGCCGGGATCGGGTTGCGGAGGCGGTTGGAGTTGAGGAAGATGGCGTCGAGCGGGCGGTCGAAGAGCTGCGGCGGGATGCTGCCCTCGAAGTCGTTGAAGCGGAGGTCCAGGTACCGCAGCGCCGGCAGCGACAGCACCACCTCCGGGAACCCGCCCACGAAGCGGTTGTTGCTGAGGTCGAGCTCGTGGAGGAGGTGGAGGTGGGAGAATGTGGTCGGGACGACGCCGCAGAAGCGGTTGGAGTTGATGTGGAACAGCGCCAGGTCGGGCACGCCCAGCGGCAGCGACGCCGGGAGGTACCCCGCGATGTCGGCGTGGTTGAGGTCGATCCCGGCGACCACGACTTCGTGGGAGCTGCCGGGGAGGGGCGCGCAGTAGACGCCGTTGTAGGCGCAGACGTTGAGCCCCACCCAGTTGGCGGTGAAGTTTGAGGGGTCGGAGAAGATGGCGGTGCGCTTCCACGCCTGCAGCGCGGCGTAGGACGCGCGCAGCCGCGGGTTCGGGAACGCCCACGACGGCGGCGCGTCGAAGCGGGACGCGAGCGAGGACGCGTACGACTCGGAGATGGCGTCCCCGCCCTCCTGCGCCGACGCCGCCGGGGCGGCGAGCAGCAGCAGCAGCGCGAGCGCCGCCGCGCTGCGGAGGATCATGGCTCTGACTCGGAGGAGCGGAGCGTCTGGTGGTGGTCGGCGCGGTGCGTTCCGGCCGGAGGAGAGGCTGGGAATGCGGGCGGGACAGCGGGGCTCGTGTGATCTAGAGAGAGAGAGAGAGAGAGGGCTGTGGCATTCAGAGCGGGCACATGGGGTTGGGAGGGGCTGTGTGTGTGTGATTGATGAATGAAGGCAAGCGCATCGCAGGCTCGTCGTCACAGGCTCACAACACAGTCACATGGGGGCCAGCTGCACACCCTCGCTGATTAGTCATCAGTGTGTGTGTGCTGGGTGTGTGACGGTGGTGTCTCTTTGCGCCTGCGCCTGCGCCTGCGCCTGCGAGCGAGCTTCGTCACGGTCACGGAGGAGGCGGCCTGGGCGGGGAGACGGCGGCGACGCGGCTGGCTGGTGGCTGGGTTGGTTGACGGGCGGCGCGGCATGTAGCGAGGTCTGGCAGGCAGCGGCAGGTGAGCTCGGGATGGGGATGAGTTCGGCCGGCTGCTTGGCTACGCTGGGCTGGCGCGGCGTGCCGTTGTTTTGGTCCGGATGGAGTTGGGTTTAGCTTTAACTAGCCTTTGCATCTGTGTTTGTCTGCAGGATTTGTTGGACCATTTGCATGTGTAGAGCATGTGTTGACGTCCGCGTCAGCGGTGCCAGAGCGGCTGGTCTGCTCTCCGTGACCGCGCCCCTCGGCGGTGGCTACTTTGTTCCGTCTTGTTTGTTTACGCATCCCCATGGCACGGAGGCGAGATCCGCGGCCGAGTTCGAATCCGAAAAATGGCGGTTTCGTTGTCGTTGTGACACGGACGGCGGCTAGCTCCATTGCCGGGCGACGGCGAGCAGCATCAATGGGCCTCACGGGCTCCAGAAGGGACGGCTCGCGGCGCGCGCGGCACGGAATGGCCGTGGAGGTGGAGCGGACTACGGTCCAGTCTGGTACCTCTTGAATCCGTCGCGTGCTCGCGTTGCCCTGATCCCAGGACCCAGGTCATTCGTGTGCTACCCGAATGAATCGCTCGCCAAAGCTGCGTCGAGGAGCTAGCGTGAGTAAACTACACTGACACTGGCACGCTGCTAATTACGAAGTACTCCTATATAAGATCAGTCTCAGGCTCCCTACTTATATACACACACTTCTATACTACTACTACTGTACATACTGCTCCTACACTGTACTAGGTGATTATCATGTGCTCACCAGGCTATTATATTACTGCCTCTTCCAGTAATCATTTAACTAATCGCGATTATACGCATTGGTCAGTTCTACCGTACGGATCATGCTGCTCTCCATCTCTAGAGAACCAATCGCGATGGTACGCATTGGTCAGTTCTCAAAACAACAACAGACAAGTCTCCTCGCATCGATCCGATTATTTATTTATCCAAAAATGCGCTATTCACTGCGTCTGCGTAGATTGTAGTAGGAGTATAGCATCGCCCACCACGTGTGGCCACACCGTCGATTGGCGTATCAGCACTGGAGTATATACGCGAGGAGGAGCACAGTGAATCCCTGAGCTCGGACATGCCCTTCAAGTAGCTGTACGGTATTTATGCCGCACACTGCACAGTAACGGAGGGACGAGGGATCGGATGCGAGTGCGAATATGCGATGATGAGCACCAAGCAGCACGTCAGCGCTCTCTGACGGGCCTCCGCTGTATTTTCGGCCCATTTAATAGCCGATGACGGAGGGATACAGTGCGGAGTGCCTACACGGAAACGGGCAGCGGTGGTCCAATCTTGCAATCAGCCATACTGTAGCAATCGCCACTCTGCCACTGCCAGTAGCTACCACTGCCGGTCGGCGGACGATTCATCTCATGAAAGAAGAAGAAGAAGATGGGCTATGTTGACAAGGGCAGGAAATACGAATTTTCTTTTGGCTTTGGGAGTCATCAGGAGTACAAATAGTGAACGTCCTCTAATTGGTTCAAACTATTATAGAATTATTAGAAAACAGGAATAATAATCATTTAAAAGAGTCTTCGAACTTGCTCTTGTTGCTTCCTTCATATTTTCTCTTCGAGAATCCAAATCTAGGCAACTAGTCAAAAGTCTTTAGCCAGTGATTCTATTTTACCTAATAAGAAAAGTATCGAGAAAGGATGTTTCTGGCTCAAATATGGTCCCACATGCTCTAATAGCTAGAGCGTCCGAATCACCTCGCAGTGAACCCTGGTAAACTCGACCTGGAGAGCTTAACCTAACCGGTTTTCTCAAACAATCAGAGGAAACCTAGGGTTGTTCTTGGGTCGGCTGACGACCTAGAATGCCTTGCAAACGTTGTCAAGCAGCTAGCAGAACAACAAATAATGGGGGCGTTGGAAAAGTTAGAATTTGAAAAGATAAAACATCAGATTGGTTAAAAGCGCAATAGACCAATTTTGGTCTTCAATACGTGTCCCCCCTGTTCTTATGTACAACTTGCAAACCTAAAAACATACAATGACCGAAACTGACCAAGGGACGATGGTAAAACACAATACATCGACATGATGTGCCAAATGTGGTCGCCAAACATATGCCACCTTATTTTTTAATTAATTTATGTCCATTTTCTTCTATATGTATGAACCAATGAGATCAAGTCCATGGGTAGCATCAGTCCATGGCACCCGAAATTTGCCAATGGTGTCCAGAATGGATCCATCATGTGGTGGCAAAGCTAGGGTTAAGAGGTGACAGAGCATGTCGTTATAGGCGGCACCCTTCACCTCTTCTTCTATACCCTCCAACGTAATTACCAACCTGGCTAGTTGCACAAGCCACTATTTAACTCCACTATGCAACACTTGTCCCGGGAGAGCTCAGCTTGTGACGGGAGCATCAATGGCATTGAGAGTAGAGGCGATCAGGCTAAGTGGAGAAAGTTAGAAGAGAGATTTTAATATGGACATACAATGTGCATATAGTACCTTTAACTATGGTCCAATCTGAGGGCATGTTTGGTTTCTAGCCCTAGAGTGCCAAGCCCAAACACAGGTCCATGGCCAAAATCAAGGTATGACTAGTTTTTAGCTAGAATGGTGTTATTTGGGTTGTAGCCGATTTAAAACGTGTGGGCAATGCATAGAAAAACGGTGCGCAGATAACTATCGTGCTAAATTTATCAGATATGTGAGCATGAGATGTTGGGTCCACATGTTATTACCTTTTTTTCTTCAATAAAGCACAGCCACGTGAGATTCTGTTTTGCAGTTAAAATCATATAAGAAAAACAGCACGACAAAAATAAATTGGAAATTAGATATATGGTTTAGCAGATATTTGCATTTGAAGTTTGATAATTTAACATTTTAGGAGCTCGTACAAGCAATGGATGGCTGACGCGTCACTTGTGTGGGAGCAAAAATTGGTGCCTGCAGCCAGGCCCAAAGTTTGCCTGTAGCTGTTTCATGGGCCAACCAAACATTGGCTAGTAACCAAGCATCGGCCAATTTCTTCGTGGCAGACGATCAATATTTGGCTTGGTTTTCGTTGGCTTGAATCCAAACTTACCGTAAAGATCACTTAAACAATGGTAAGCTGGTCCATAGATATAAAGATCAATTTTTTTTGACAAGTTAGGCTTGGTTACGAATGCTTTGCAATTAGCCATACAATTCTCATAAAAACAAGTTAGCAGGCTAAATATTTGATGGAATGGATCGCTAGCTGCAGGCTCCCTAGTACCCCAAGGTTTTGTTTGATCTGAGGAATTTCTACAGAAATTGTATATGAGCTTGCCATCATAACTAGACAATCCCATTTGCGTATGACCATGACTATTTCTACTTTTGCATCTTGGCTTGCTATTTCTTCATAATACCATTATTGTTGATATTCCTTCTTCATACTTCCAATTTGATCAAATACCAATCAACTATCGATCTCATCTTGTTCATGCAAAGCAAACCACTGTTGAGACCAAACCATATTCGTTTCCCTTTGTTTCTCAGGCATGTTGTCTATTTCATCTCAAATACCCCTTATAACAAGATGATAATTGCCTCTCCGTGGTCAAGAAGCTCCAATCAAATGGAAGGGATCACTATCTGGTGACTTCCATCATTCATGACATCAAGCAAGTGACGAGAACTTCATCAATTGTTTTCTCCTTTATTTGTCAGTAGATGGCAGCTCATATTCCAGCTAGATCGATGAGCTGGTCAATCTTATGATTTAATTTTGTTTCATGCATGCCTGGATCTCATCTGAGTCTGGCCGTGCGTGCGTGCATTCCACGCCATCGCCATTTGCCACAGTGATCCAACGTACGCAATGCGTTCTGGTACCAACCAGTACGTGAGCACTCCTGCTTACTCTTGACACAGGCGCACAGCTTCAAGCTTTGGCTGGCTTTTCCGCTGCTGCTGTTTTGCATTTGCAGCGTACTACTGCTACTGCAGGTGCATGCACTCACTCCCAACGCTGCACTTTGCTCTTGCTCTCGCTTCATTCCCTTCTATGAAATGAAACCAAGTCCAACCTAGGAGCAGGCCGCTCGCTCGCTGCTGCTGCCGACAGCGTGCAGCTGCTCACTTTCCAGCAGCCTCGACGACGTCGGCCGCGTCCGACGTGCCACAGTACCCCAACTGCAAATGGGCACGTTGCTGGGGTCGGTGGATGACGGCGTGCTCTCTTCGGCTCTTCCTCGTGTGTGCGCGCGCGCGCGCGTAGATGTGGATGCAGAAGCAACCCCTCACAAAATACAAAATTCATTTTTAAAATTTTGGATATACAAATCACTGTATACCTATTTTCATGAGCATTTTTGTTGGAGTCATTATATTTATGACTCTTCTGTTGTAGTAGTAGCTAGGAAGCTGTAAGTATGTTGTTTTTTTTGGAGCGAAAGATCTCAAAACCGTGTGCTATTAATTTGTTTTCTCTAATATAATTTGATTCTTTATATATAAAAGGGAACGGCTTGACTGAGCGAGTGGTCAGTGCAGGCTTAGTACCTCCCTTTTGGGGTGGTCAGAGTTCGAATCCCAAGCGACTCACTTTTTATTTGTGGCTTCAGCCGCAGTGATCAAGGAGGAAAAAACTTCCTCCAGCTTGTTCGTTTGCTCGTATCTGACTTATAAGTCATGGCTTATCAGCCAACGAACAGTATTTTTCTCTCACACCAAATCAGCCAACAGTACGTTCAGCCATGGCTTATAAGCCAAACCAGCCCAAACGAATAGGGCGCTCGTCTGCCCCACATCCAAAGCACAGGTATGTGGCCAGCTCATCTCACGGAGCTACGGTGCCGCTGTGTATGGGTGGGCCAGGGGTTCGAAGGTTTTCTCGATATACGTGAAAAGATCTTTTTCTCTAGCCACCGCGGATCGAGTTTTTTTTGTTTATATATAAACAAATAATATGTTTCTCACTCGCGTATTTTATTTGGCTGTGTCACTCGATTGTGGTAGCCGTCCGATGTCTCTGTCTCTCATCTGCATCATCTGCTTTTCTTTTGCTTTGATCTGTCTCATACATGTGGGTCCGTATTGTCAACGCATACTGTTTCGATTTTTGGGAGTCGCGCCTCCTTTACTGGTTTGGAAACGGAGTCCTGGCGTCCGCCACTTCATTTCCGCGTGTGTTTTGAGTTCCTCGTCTGTGAGTGGAGCTCCCAGAGGTGACGTGGGCGACGCGAGGCGATTGGAGGCGACGGGCTAGGGTTTGTGATTTCCTCTTCGTTTTCGCCTTTTGTTCCATGGATCTGAGTTATTTTAGTTGTTTGTATGTATTCTGAATCTTCTGAGCTGTGTTTTCTCGTCTGTCAGTGTTGTTCGAAGAGGCGTTTGGATGCGACACGAGGCGTATCGGGGGATTCCGCGCCAGGGTTCATGATTTCTTCCTCAATTTCTCCTTTAGTTCCATGGATCTGAGCTATTTGAGTTGTATGGATGCATTCTGAATCTCCTGTTTTGTTTTATTTTCTTTGATTTGGTCGGATGCTATTGTTCCCCTTTTCTATGGCGGTCTCTGATCTGTTCGTGTTGAGGTTTGCTGCTGACCTGGAGCTTGGATCGTCCACAGTGCTAGGGTTCGTTCATTTATGTTAATAGTTTTCTTATTTTTGTTGCAGATGTTGATTGTATCTGTGTATGTTTCATTCTGATCAAATTTATTTGTATATGTTTGTTGTTTTCTTGGTCGTTTTGGAGATGCGTTGTGTTGTTTTTCAGTCGTCGTGTTGATCTGGAGATTAGATCGGCGTCTGGTATAAGGTATAAGTTTCTCTATCCTTTTCTATGTTTTTTATTTCGTTGTGCACCTCTGTTTGTTCTTGTAAGTGTGATGCATTTTTTGTGCTGAATGTGTTGTTATGGTTTGCTTGATCTATGTCATGTTGTTCGATGCTCTAGGTTCAATTTAAGTAGTAGCTTCAGTAGGAGGTTTATTTCATTGTCAGTTTTGTATAATTTATTTTGATTTTAAGTGTTGGTTAAGTTGAGTTCAACCTATTTTCAGTTCTAGTTTAGTTTAATAGAATCTCTTTTTAGTTGAAGTTAACATTTAATTTTGTTTAGTAGAATTTATTTTTACTTATAGTTTAATTGAAGTTGAGGTTAAGTTTATTCAGTTTAAGTTCAAATTGTATCAGGCTTCAATGTTTTAGCTGTTAGTGCAGTTAATATTCAGAGTTTTAGTTTTGTAAATTTCTATTGTTATATCAGGTTTTCTTTCATTTTCAATTTTTTTCATTTATTGTGGTTAGCTTATATGTTTAGTTCAGTTTCTGTTTATTAGAATTTATCTCTATTTTAAGTTCAGGTTAAGTTGATTACATCTTATTAAGAGTTTTAGTATGATTTTTTCTTTTATTTCTTCATTTGTGTGTGACCTGTCAAGCATTCATGTTTAAAATCATTTCTGATATGTATGAATAGTTCTCCCTCATGTAATTTTTATAGTATATTTGCAATGACTATTCCACTGTCTTACTTCAGGTTAGATTCATGTGTTAGTTGTTTAGATTTAGAATGATTCTCTTACTTTAGGTGTCTGTTCATTTTAGTTTCAGTTTCGTTTCATTTTAGTTTTGTTTCACTGTTAGTCATCATTCAGTCATATTTGAGTTTTGTTTTTAGGTTTACTCTTATTGTGTCATTTCATTTTCAGTCTCAGTTAAGTTTCAGAATCATCCTCTTAGTTCAGTTTAGTTTTCCTTTCTAGTTCAGTTTAAGTTTCAGATTTCTTAATCTCAGGATATGACCAGGTAAATTCAGCTTAAAGTAGAATGTTACAATTTTTTCAACGATATGACCAGAATAAATTCGAGAAAAATTAAATTCAATTGTTTGTTAGAATTTAATTTGATTTTAAGTTTAGGTTAACTTGGGTACATCCTATTTTCAGTTCAAGTTTAGAATAATAGAATATTTTTTAGTCCAATATATTTTTAGTTTTAGTTGAATTGATGTTCAGGTTAAGTTTAGTAGAGTTCTAGTTCAATTTTTTTTACCGGGGTTCAGTTTTTTTAGGTGTCAGTTTAGTTAATATTCAGAGTTTCAGTTTATGAAATTTCTTTTGTTATATCAGCTTTGATTCCTTTTTTTTATTTATTGTCTTTAGTTTTTATGTTTATTTCAGGTTCATGTTTATAGAATTTATGTCCATTTTAAGTTCAGGTTTAGTTGATTACATCTTATTCAGAGTTGTAGCTTGTTTTTTGTTTTATTTCGCCTTTTGTGAGTCACTTGTCATGCAATCATGTTTAAATTCATCACTGATCTCTATTAATAGCTGTCCTTTACATATTAGCTTGTAGTATTTTTGCAATGACTATCCTTTTGTGTTAGTTTTACTTCTTATTTTGATCCTTTGTTGTGCTTGATTATTTTTTTGTTTGTAGATGGGTACTAGAGGTCAAAAAAAGCATCGAGTTACTGTTTTTTCTTCTAAAGCTGATTTTGTTGATATAGAAGATAGTCAGAGTGATGATGTGATGTGTTCTCAATATATTAATGATGATTCTTTTGGTGATAAATCATGTTCTGACGTTGAGATGTTATCTGAGGTAAGTTTTTTTTTTAAATTTGTTTAGTTTTATTTTGTTGTTTTACATATTTTAGTTATAACGTTTGTTTTTTGTCATTTTTAGGATTCGTCATATGATGATTCAACTGTTCAGAGGTTCAATAAAACTTTGTATGAACAATGTTTGAAAGATGTATGTTTCCTTGTACCATCTATTCATCATGTCTGTTTCTTTCTCTGTTCAGTTTCACTTGTTTTTTTAATTCCAATAGTGAAACTTGTATGTGTCGAGTTGCTTGGTTTTGTAGGCTATGTATTATTCCTCATTTTTATTTCTGCAAGGTATGTGTTGTGCTGGTGGCTGCATCTGATCTTGAGATCCATATGACTATGATGCCAAGCTTCACTCCCTCCATTTTAGATCTTATTCTGTATTTCTGCTGACCTTTTTTTATTGATTATTGCGAATCTTGTGCCGCTATAGTCTAGAATCAGAGTTTCCTGTTGTCAGTCTTGATCTGTCAATGCTGTGCCACTCCCTGTTTGTGGATAGTCATTATTTTTCTTGTTATTGATTAGTTATCTCAGGAAATCAAATATGTGACCACCTTTAGAATTTTAGTGCTTTTGCTTTTGTCATTCTCTGTGCTTTTCTTATATTTACTGTTTAATCTGTTACACTTAATATGTCATTGATTAGTGAAGATGTTTTTGTTTCTTTTCTTTCCTTATATTTTTTTCAATGAAGCTATCAGTTTGTGGTAGTGCAATCTGTATTTTGTTTTAGTGCAATGAGAGTTGCTATCTCTTTTAAAGATTTGTTTGAATTGGCCTTTTAGATTTATTTAGCTATTATTGTTTTTATATTTTTTGTGTTTAAATTCTCTTCATATAAATCTTCATTTTTACTTTATATTTTTTGTCCTTATTTCAGTATGAAAGAATCAGGGCCTTAAAGCGTAAATTGTCTGTGGCTTTGCTAGCTTAGGTATTTATTTATTTTCTTCTTTTTTATTTTTAGTATTGTATATTTTATTTCTTTTCTTTTCTTTTCTTTGTTAATATAGTCCAAGAAGCAGAAATTTTCAAAGGCTTCGTCTAATGGGTTTACTATGCAGTCTATTAGTAGATTTGCTACTGTCATTAGTTCATTGTCTAAAGCTAAGAAGGATGTTATCAGGAGATATGGATTTGGCTCTTTGCTGCTTTTTGACAAGTGTTTTGTGCCTAAGAAGTTGAAAGGTTCTTGTGTGGTTTTGGTAATTGAGTGACAACCTAGGTGGACTAATTGTGTTTATGTGAGATACACATGTGATTAGTCCACAGGTACATATGTGTGAGCAACATATGCCATGAAGGTGAAAATGGCGCGGAGATGTTGCAAAGCTCACACATGTGATGATGGAGTTTATTGCACATGAGACATGACATTGAGTCATGTGATCAAGGTGGAGAAGATCAAGACAAGACTTGGCTTGATGGACCGGTTGCAAGCGTGAAGGGCAAGTCGAAGGCTTTGGAGCGATGGACCGCATGGCGGTGAAGCTTGAGCAAGACTTGGCGTCGATGGACGAAGGCAACGGTGAAAAGCAAGTGAAGTCAAGATCGATGAACCAATATGATCACGTGATGATATGAAGTGGATGATATCATTGTTGATCATGTTGGTGCATGTGTTGCATCGACATTGAAGGAGATGGAATGGAATGTGCAAGGCAAAGGTATAATCTAGGGCATTTTATTTCACCGGTCATAGGTGTGTAGAGAAGTTGATGACCGGGTTTAGGATAGATGGCCGTACTATCAAGAGGGGCAAACTTATTTGCATATCGGTCATCTAGTGCCACTCGAGTGATCTAACTTTGCATCATCGCTAGGATCGAGTGGCGTGGCAAGTTGAGTGACTAATCCTTTGAAAAATGTTTGTGAAAAGCTAACACACATGCACATGGTAATGTACACTTGGTGGTGTTGGCACATTTGTAAAGGAGAAGAAGTTGGAGTTGATGTGGATCAACTTAGTGAAGAAATGGAGGCGAAAGGCGATGCACTTTGTGTTTATCACTTGGGAGCAAGGGTTCGAAACCTCACCGGTGGAGTGTCCGCCCGTAGAGTGCGGACAGTCCGACAGTGCCACCGGCGCCCTATACAGAAAAGACAGGGTTTCACAGAGTGCACCGGACGCTGGTCACGCAGTGACCGGACGCTGGGTCCTACGTCCGATCAGTGGCAGCAACGAACGCGTGGTCTCGGTCTTGTGACCGTACTCAGGCGTGAAGAGTGACCGGACGCAACTGACGTATGGTGACGTAGGTGGCGCTGGAGTTAGGCGCATGAGCGTAGAACTAATCGGACACTGGTCTACGTCCGGTCATGGTGGACCGAATGCGTCCGGTTGTGAAACAGAGGCTCGGGGAGCTCTCTGGAAACGACCGGACTCAGGCATAGCAGCGTCCGGTCATTCACTGTGCTGTGTCCGGTCGTAACTTAACCGTTGAGATCGGGCGCTCAGTATTTGAAGCAGGTGCCACGTGGGATGCATCGCGTGACCAGACGCTAGGGTCCTGCATCTGGTCAATATGACCGGAGCGTCCGGTCGCCTCGAGTTTTGCCCAATGAAGGGGTAACGGCTAGTTTAGCCCGTGGGGCTATAAATAGAAGGTGGTCTCAGCCATGGCCAGGGCTGAGCACCTCGGGGGACTTTGTGTCCATGCTTGAGAGTGCTTAGGGCCCTTCATCTCACATATGCTTGATAGTGATCATTCGATTGTGTGAGAGAGCGATTCTAGTGCGATTGCATTGTGAGATTGCATCGAGTGGCACTAGGTGATCGAGTTGCAAGCCGGTGGTGCTTGTTACTCTTGGAGGTTGCCACCTCCTAGACGACTTGGTGGTGGTCTCCATCGGAGCCCGCAAGAAGCTTGTGCGGTGCTCCAGAGAAGAGCTTTGTGATGGGCATTGTGCTCGCCCCACGGGAGCCACGAAGAGCAACTCTAGTGAGCGTGTCATTAGGCTACCCTCACTTTCGGGATAGGTTCTTGCGGTGCTCGACGTGTGGGCTTGGCGGGTGATGCCAATTAGCCGCTGAACCACCAAGTGAGCGGTCGACACAATAGGGACGTAACGTGTTGGCAAGCACGTGAACCTCGGGAGAAAATCACTGTGTCAACCTTGTTCTTCCTGTTGGTTTGCAATCCCCTTACACAAGCTTGTGTTTACTTTTATATACATTGTGCTTGTGTAGTTGCTCTTGTAATTAGTTAGCTTGTGTAGCTCACTAGTTACCTTCTTGCTTGTGTAGCATAGAAGTAGCTCCCTTGCGTGGCTAATTTGGTTTGTGTAACCTTGTTAGTCACTTTGCTTAGTTTGTGTAGCTAAGTATTTGCGCTCTCTAATTTGGCATTGGTTGCCTTGTTATTGAGCATTGCTAGTGAGCTTAGTTGGCTTTGTGCTTTTGCTTACTAGCATGTGTAGGAGCTCCCTCATTGCTTGAAATACTAGTGGCATAGGTTTATGTGACCTTGCTCCTAGAATTGGTTAGGTGAGCTCTAGTTAGCCCGACACCTTTGTTGCTTAATTAGGATCTTTGCAAGGTGCTAAAGAACATATATAGAGGGGTGTAGTCTTGGCTAGACCGATAGTTTTAATTTCGCACTTGTTTCGGTTAGTCGATGCGATTAAGTTTTAGAAACGACTATTCACCCCCCCTCTAGTCGCCATCTCGACCCTTCAGAAGTTTTCTAAGTGGTTGGCGTCTCTTACTGAGTCCAAGTCTGGAGATCTTATTGTTCATGGAAAGGTTATATCATTGACTACCAAATCTGTGAATCTTGTTCTTGGTATTCCTGTTGGTGGTACTCCTTTTCCTTCCAATTATGCTGCTGACAGAGCTATTGTTCTATCTAAGATTGACAAGACTTCTTTGCTAAAAATTTGGTAGCCGATGATCTTACTGATGAAGTAGTGCTAATCTCTTTTTTGGTTGTGGCTCTGCATTGTTTTCTTTGTACAAACTCTAATTTGGTTCTGAGCCCTCGCTACCTTGGTGTGTTTGAAGACCTTGAGCATATCAGTTCTTTTGACTCATCAGGGTTTGTTTTGCGTTGGTTGCTTGACGGTGTTAAGAGTTCCAACAATAGAAAGAAAGATGGTCAGAAAAGTTTTGGTACTCTTGGTGGATGTATGTTCTATCTCTAGTCTATGTGCATTGTTTTTTTTTGAATTCTCAGTTTTGTATCATTATGTTTGAATTCTTTAGTGTATTCTAATTTTTTACTTTTTCTAATTTTTGCAAGGCTGTGTATTTGGATCATGTTGACTTCTCTCATCGCTGTGTATCTGATACCTTTCCTCGAATTGGAGTTTGGAAGCAAAATATGATCAGAGATTTTCTGATCTTGATATAAAATCTCCGTGTGGTTATGGTATGAGGCCTCTTCTTGATTTTGAGAAGACATGCTATCACAAGGTATTTTTTCTTTGGTCATATTTTTTTGTTTGTATGTTTTATGTTTTAACATTTTTTCTTGTTTGATAGGCTTTGTCTTCTGAGCAAGAATCAATTTCTGAGGCTTCTGATGTTGCTGAGTTCTTTTCTAAGCTTGAAGCAGCTTGTGGTTGTGATGTGCCTGACAATTTGAAGGCTAGTTTTTTGAATGTCATTGAACAACATTGCAAGGGTTGTCTTCCTTGTATTCCTGTTGATTTGGTCTCTCTTGGTGCTCTTCTTGATGATTTGAAGACCATGTTCTCCAAATTGATGAATCATGTATATTCATTTAAGCAAAAGTCATAGGAATTAGTTATTAAGGTTTTGAAGGAGTTTGCTGATTATGAAAGTTCTTCTAATCCTCATATTGCTTCTCCTAAGATGGTTGCCGCATCAGGAAATGAAAATGGTTTTCATCAACCTCATGATTCTCAGGTATTACTTTAGTTTGTTTTTTATGGTTTTTTATTTATACATTGTTTTGTCATTTGTAATTTTCATTCATGTTAACTATAGGTTAATGTTGAGAAAGTTGAATGAGCTTCTTCTTTGGCTAAGGATCTCGGTGAGTTATCTTCTGTGCCCATACATTGCCTATTGTTTTGTTTTAGTAATGATGTGTTTGAATTTGTGGTTTTATTTCATGTGTTCGTATTAGTTGCTCCTCCAGTTGGTACTCAATTTGGAGGTTAGGGTGTCATGGATGTTGTTCCGAGTTCATCTTCCAAGTGTGAGTTATTTATATTTTTTCCTTTGTATTTGTGTTTCGTTAGTAATATTTTTTTGTTTTTAATTTATTATTTTTAAATTTTTTATTAGGTGTTCCTTCATCTTCCAGGAAGCAAGTTACATTTGGTTTAACTATTCCTACGAATGATCTTTCTCAGCCATATGATCTTTTTCATAAAAGTGTTCGTCGAGGTCATCTTGTTGGGAAATCTTCTTCTCAGTGTGTGCCTGCACATGTTGTTGATGATGTAATTCCTGTTGCTAAAGATCATGATTCTAATGTTTTAGCTGGTGGATTTAATTCTCCAAATCATTTTACTGGAGTAAGTTAATTTCAGCATTGTTTTCTTTTGTTGTTGTTTATATTTTTTGCATTTAATCTTATTATATTTTTTGTTGTATTTGTTTATGTTTTGTATTTCCAGGCTCCAATTGTTATGCAAACTCTTCCTTTTTCTGATGATGAGTCTCCTAATATAACTCCTAAGCTGTCAACGAACTTGCCTCCGCTGAAATCTTCATCTAAGGCTGGTTCTTCTGTTGCTACTCCTGTTAATATAATTATTTACTTATTGGTTTCTTTTAATTATTTTTTTGTTATGTTGATATTATTTTTATTTGCCTTTTCCTCTTTCTCTTTTTTAGTAGGTGCCCTGTCCTGAAGTTATTATTGTTGGTTCAAGATCTCTATCTCAGAAGCTCAGGTCGATGGGAAAGAAATCAGAAATTTTGTATAATTCAAAATTGCAGAATTCAAGTTCTGGTGTGCATACTCCTCGTGAATCTGTTTTGAAGATTGGTGGTCATTCATCTTTGATTCCCAATCAATTTGCTCAATCTTCAAGTAAATCTGATTTCAAGATTTCAAAATCTTCTACTGGTGGTAAGGTTCCTCTTCATGGCCCTAGGAGGACTGTTAAACCAAGTTAGTATATGGGTGATGAATTTGAGATTGAAAGGGGAAAATTCAAAGTTAGCAAGTCTCAGATTATGAATTACAAGGCTATATGTAATTTGGCCATGTCACAGTACGGGGGGGGTATGTTTTTTTTTTTGTTTTGTTTTTGTATTCTTATATTTCATTTATGGTTTTCTTTATCTCTTTATACTTTATTTTGTTTATTCTTTTATTATAGTGATGATGCTATCTTATTTGGAGGAGTCCGATGCACTTTTTGGTCTCTTGGCGAATCTCTTAAGCCTGGTGGTTTTGTCATGAACTTCGTTATTGCTGCATTTTGCTATCATTTGTACTCTCAGCCATCTAGTCATCCTGATGTTTCTAAATGCCACTACTTCTTTTTCTAGTAACTCTGTAAGTGTTTTTCTTTCTTTTTTTCTTTCTGTTTATTTTTATTTATGTTTAATTTTTTTCTCTTACCCTTTTGTATATGTAGGATCAGCTTCTAAAGGATACAGATACTGCAAGTGAAGATATCTTGAACAGGGCTTTTACCAGAACTTCCAAGTCAAGGCCTCTTTACAGTTCTAATTTGGTATTGACTATTTCATTCTTCAATTTTTTTGTTCATAATTTTTATATCTATATTTTTATCTAACTTTTTTTCTGTTAGCTGTTCTTACCTTGTCTGTATGATGAGCACTGGTTTGTCTTTGTGGTTGACATAAAGGACCTCACATTTGTTTTCTTGGATTCATACTATGGCTTACAAGATGAATACCAGGCTAAAATTAGGGACAAATTGGTAGGGCTTTGGCTTCTATTTTCTATCATTTTCTTTTATTTTATATGGTGTTTCCTTTTAAATCTATTTTTATTCATTTTGAACTGCTTGTAGATTCCGAATTTCGTGTTTTGGTGGAAGAAATTTGGTTTGATTGATATGTGTTTCCATGGGTTACAAGGTGTCTTATCCATTTGTTCCCAAGCAGGCTACTAATAATCTGTAAGTTATGTTCCTGTTCATTGTGTCATTTTAGTTTTTCTTTTTTTATGTGTTTGTTTTTATATAATTGTTTTCTTAACTGTATTGTTATCTCTTAGATTTTCGGTAAATCTAGATAGTTGTCAGGTGTTTTATGGGTTTTGGTCACTCAATTTTTTGTGTGCATCCGATTTGACATCTGTTTGCTGCACAGTTTACTATGTGCTAGTGAATTCAGTGCTGCTCCGTGTCCTAGGCTATCCGTCTCTGACATTGTAGGCTATGCTGTAGTGTTTAGGGAGTTGTGTTCAGGGTTTTTTATAGCTAGTTGCCCACCTGTTGGTCAGACTTGAGAGCCCAGAGGCCAGGTGAAGCATTGAATGCTGACCTCATCATTCATGCATCGAAATTGAGACCATGACAAGCTCCTTCCTGGCTTGCTATGTTGCCTCTATTGTTCTTCTGTGCCCAAATGCATACTAGTGTGCTCTTCTCTCTCAAAACAGCAGGGGTCTTACCCATGCTTGCATGGTGCCAAATTATCTTGAGAGAAGTTTTGCTTGATTACTAATTGCAGATTACATATTATTATACCATAAATTATTACTATTCCTGTTTGGGTGTAGTTCCGTGTTTGATTGGTGTAAATTGATTGTTCATGAATAATAATAGTCACAATTAGTTGAACAATTATATGATTTTTTGTCGGTTGAAAATCTAAGTATTTTCTTTGTTTGTAGTTCTGATTCTGGTGTTTATTCCATGATGCTTCTTGAGCATTGGAAATCGCCTCGGACTTCTCTATTCACTCTATTCAACGAATCTGACATTCCAAATTTGAGGATTATGTTTGCTAATGATCTTGTGTTTTCTACAAAGAACACAAGTCGCAAGGATCTTATCGCCAGTTATTAGTTTGAGGTAAGGTTTTATAAGTAACTTTTTTAGTTTGTTTGTTTTATTTGTTTCATTGTAATAGTTCCTAATTCTGTGATTCTATTATAAATTTGACAGGATAATCAAGACATATAATCATGGTCTTGTGCTTTTGCGCTAATGCTCATATCATCACAACATCTTAAGTAGATGTACAAATGTTTAGACATTACATTGTCCATATGGAGGTTTCTGTAATAGGTGTAGAATTTAAAACTGAAATGCTTGATATGATGACCTATGGTCTGTTATTGCTATAATCTAGTAGATAATATGGTTCTATGTCCCCATTGATGGTGCTGTTTGATTTTGTCTTCTGCCTTGCTGTTGTGTTGTGGTCCATCTCTTTCAAACTATGCATTGCTTGTACTTCTCATTTTCTTCTTGCTCTCTCCATTTGGACCTGCATTATTATTATTCTTGTTAGTATATAATATCTATAGTAGTATTGTATTTATGTATTTTGCTATTATTTTTGTATTCTTACTTGAAGTTTCTGCCTTCTTGGCGTTCTTCTTTTTTGATGCCTTTATTTTCTCTCTTTCTTGTTCGACCATATCTTTCCATCTTTTTGGCTTTACTGGTCTTCCTTTGTTCTTTATGCTCTCGGGGTCTTGCAAAGTGGATGCATCATCTGATTCATGTCTCATCTGTATGCCTGGTTGCTCTGCATTATTAGTTGCTCCTCTAGATGCCTCAACTGCTTGTGTACCTTCAGGTAATGTTCTATTTCCAGATGATAGGATGATTTCTAGTTTTTCCCAATTCTTTTGAAATCATCCAGTAGATATTCCTTTGCTTCTTCCTTTGCAGATCCTTTCGAAGTTAGTTGTGCTGCTTCTCTTGACAGGATATTGAATCTGAGGATGTCATCTATGGATGTTGATGATTGTACCCTTTTCAGGTTAAGTTTTCTTTCCCTTTTCCTCCACCTATCAATTATATACTTTTCTAGAATCTTGCTTACTTCTGTTTCTACTAATATTTTGAGGATATGAGAGCAAAGGATTCCATCCTTGTTGAATTTGCAGCATATGCAGCTATAATCTTCTCTCCCCTATGTCAGGTCAGTGATGACTATGTATCTCCATAGTATGTGTCTGCTATGTACTTGATTTGTCTTCTCCCATACCTCATATTGTCCTTGTTGTTCTAATTCTTTATAACTTAGTCTAGTTGTCTCTCTTAGTTCTTTCATAAACTTGCTGAATATATTTCTGTTGTACATCTCCATTGCCTGTAGTTCGATGTTGTACCCGAATTCAATTAGCTTGGGAGTTTTTTGTTTTTTTGCATTGTCTTCTCTTGCTTCTACTATGTTTATTGTATCTACTATTCTTTGGTATTCTTTCAATAAGCTTGTTATGTTGTATGTAGCTCCTACATTGTCCTTGATCCTGGCATTGGTGCCCTCACTTCTGCCTGTGCTCTAAGGAAATGGGAAGAAATCATTCTTGAAGTACATTAGTACGAATCTTTCCCTCATTTCCCACATCTTGTTGAAGTACTTGTTCGATTCTAGTTTGTAATCTGCAACCATCTTTGTCCACAGGTTTTCAAACTCTTCTATTGTCAAGCAGTTGCCTATGATATCTTCAAACTCCTCTGGTCAGCCTTCATTTCTTGCAAAGCATTTTAGATTTTTGTTGTAGCATTTTTTATGTGGAATAAGCAATTTCTGTGCTTCGTATCAGGGAACACTTGTTCTATAGCTGCTTTCATTGTTGCGTCCTGATTAGTTATAATTGTAACTGGATGCTTTCCGCCCATTCCTTCTATGAAAGCTTCGATGACCCATTTGAAAGTCTCTATTGTTTCATCGCATATGAAGGCACATGCAAACAAACAGGTATGTCCATGTCCTGTCACTCCTACAAATGGTGCAAAAGGTAGGTTGTATTTGTTTTATCATGTATGTGGTGTCAAAGCTCACATAGTCTCCATAGTCTGCATAGTATTTCATTGATTTTGCATCTCTCCAGAAAATGTTTTTAACTCTGAGATTTTCATCTACATCAAACTTGTAGAAGAAGCTTAGGTCCTTAGCTTTCTTTTCTATGAAGTAGTTTAGTGCCTGCTTCATGTCTGATCCAGTGATTATTCTATTTAGCTAAGTAGTTTAGTGCCTGCATAGTATTTCATTGATTCTGCATCTCTCCAGAAAATATGATAGTACCGATATCATCTTTCTTGTGGGGATGTTGTTGTCATTTAGTGTTTTGATTATTTCCTTCTCTATTTCTGTCATATACTTGTGCCCACTGAATAGTTGCTCTGTCTTCAGGTTGTAGTGGATGGCTGTGATCTAGCTCTAATCTTATTACTTTCCATTTTCCTTTTTCTTCCTTGACAACCATCACCGCTGGGCAGTCGATTTTAATCTGTATATTTGTTTTCCTCTTTGGTCCTTTATCCTTGTTATTTGTCTGTATGTCTATTTCTTCTTCCTCATCTCCCTTAGTTTTCTTCTTTTTAGGTTTGCCATAGCAGTGGCATTTCATTTCTACCTTGAAGACCTCATTGTCCCTTTTCTTGTCTGTTGTTCTACTTGTATGTGTGACGACTATGTCAAATCCTGCTAGGAATCCATAGAAGTGGAAGAAATGGTGTGCATCTTCTTGCCTTTAGAATTGCATCGCCAATTGAGGTGTGTATCTGCTATTACAGTCTGCATTGTTTCCCTCTCTAGCTGCTCTTTGTTCTGACTAAATGAATGCATCAATCTCTTCTTTTGTCACCATTTGATCTCCTTCCCTATTGTTTGTGCTCTGATTTGCATCTTCAATTCTGCTTGATGTTTCATATGAGTTGGTCTGGTGGATGATGTGTGATGTTCCTTCTACTGACCCACTTAGTTGTGCTGTTCCTGTCACAATACTTTCTGATGTAGCATTCTCTATCCCAATGCTATGTGTTGTTTCCTGCATGCATGAGTAGTTTATTTTTATTAATTCTATGTCAAAAATGAATATGTTTGTTTATTTTCTAATTTTTTTTCTTCTCTTACATGCTCAATGTTTAAATTGTTGAATATGTTGGTTCTCCAATTGTAGTTGTTCCCTATTATTGTTTCATGTTCTAGGGTTACAAGCTATAATTCATGCATGAAGAAGATAAGTATTTTATTTTGATTTTTGATATTTTTCTCAAGTATGCATCAGTTTTCTTTTAAATTTTCTTACCTCTTCTTCTTGTTCATCATAGTCCCAATTGATGAAGTCATTGAAGCTTCCATAGTCTCCTTCATGTACATGCTGATCATCATCATAGAAGTGTAAGTTTGAAAGCCTACCCACTAGTTTTGGTTTTTTGTATACTATATGTGCTCTAAAGTTTGTTTTTTACCTAGTTATCTTCCCCGGCTACTATTTGGTGACTTTGTGTAGTGTCTTGCCTTGTATTGAATAAATTCTGCATTTCTGTTAGTTGCAATAATTAAATCATAGTTATTCAATATAGCAGCTATGAATTATTTCTAAATTGATGTTTTTTTATCATGTGTACCTCTGTGTTGATGTCTTCAATGAGCAAAGATGTATATATTGCATATGGATCCTGCATATTTGATTCCAGTTAGTATGAAAATAATGTTTTATCTTTTTTACAGTGTGGTTGTTTTTTTACATCCTCTATGAAGTTGTGAGATTTATATATTTGTCATGTAAATTGAACATGAATGTACAATTTAATTACCTGGTAACTTGCTGGTATTCTGTTATCTTCTTGTGAGTTCCTTATTTGTTCCATGATTAGCCCTATGTAAGTTCCTGGCCAAATATATTCTGAGTTGAGCATCAACTGATTTGCATCTGTGTTCATCAATTGTTGTTTACCCTTCTCCATTGTTGTGTATCTTCTTATTCTCTCATTTTCCTATCGGTAAAAGATGAACATGTGTTAGAACTGAGTGGTTGAGCACCAGCAGGAAGCTAGGTACCGATTTCATGCCTGTGTTTGCCATGGATCTTAACTGACTACTGAGGATTTATTAAACTTACTTGGTTTGTTGCCTGTACTTCTGTTGTTTTCTCATTTTGCTGTTGCTAGTGTAGGTCGTCTTCGTCCTCCATCTTAGCTTTGGATAGTTTCCCTTTCTCCCATTTGTTCTTTTGTTTTTTTGGATCTGGTTTGTAGCCGGCAGCTGGGGTGGATGCTTGTAGATCAAGTTGGTCTGCGTTGGTTGTATTTTTTACATTTTTGTCCTTGTGCTTTTTATAGTTGGGCCTTTTGTTTTGGGCCTTGTCCTTCTAGTGTTAGTTGGGCTTTTTTTCTTTTTTAATTTTCATTTATTTATTTCTTGGGCCTTCTCCAATTAGGTCTAAGTTATGTTGGGCCTGTTTATGCCCTTTCTTTTACCCTGTTATGATCTAGTGTCCTCTAGTAATGGGCAGTTGTGCCTTTATTACACTTTCTGGGTCCTTCTATCTGTTTCTCCTGTGTTTATCGGTTCTCACGTCCATTTACTTGGATAGTTTCTTCCTCTTTTCTCCTTCCTCCCATTCACTCCCTCTTTTTCTTTCTGGTGTGTGTTTTTGTCTTCGTCGTCCCCCTCTTTCTGTGTCCTCTTTTCTCCTTCCTCCCGATTCCATCTCTTCTTTAGATTCTTAATAATGTAAGTTATTTTTCCTTTTATCTTGTTTTAGTTATTATGCTTGTCTAGTTCTTTTGGTATGTTTTGACTTTCTTATTTTCTTTTTTTTCTTGTATCGTTCAGTGTTCAAGTTGCACTTGGATCTCTGCTAGAGGTTGATCAAGGTATGTTTTTGATTTTTTAAAGTTCTTCATTGTTCATTCAGAGTTGAATTTTTTTAATTTGTTTATTTTTTTGCTTATTCTTTTAGATGGATGGTGGTGTTATTGGTGGAGCATTTTCCTTCTCCAACAAGAGAGTGTCTCATCATGTCATGGAGATTCTTGATCTGGAGCATAGTGAGCAGGACCGTTTGATTGCAGTTAGAAACACTGTTGCTGATATGAATGTGTATGATGATGTGATGGTTGCTGCCCGAGCATGGAAGGAGATTTGCGGTCCATTTTATGTGAAGAATATGAAGTTTTGCTTTGATGAGGAAGATGAAACTGTGTATTGTCTTGCTTTTGAAGATGGGCAAGCTTGTTATTTTCGTGGTTATCAAGTTTCTGTTGGTACTGGAGTTTTTGCAATGTGTCAAGTGAAAAGCATTGTGGAAAGGAAGAAATCATCTAGGGTGTTCATCGATATCCCTGTTAGTGATAAGGTTTGTGTCTTGTTGCATGTATTTTTTTCAGTTTGCAATATATCTTGTTTTCTTTTGTAATTGGTTTATTTTATTTGTCTAGGTTGTTCCTCCAGCCCTTTCATTAAATCCTGATGCTGCTGTTCCTTTTACCCTAGTTGATGAACTTATTTCATTGTTTGTGGTTGAGCATCTAGGCTTAGAGGGTAGAGAGCAATCTAGGGTTGTTGCTGTTAAAGGTTTTTATTCTTTGGACAATGTTAAGCTAGTTGCTCGTGTTATCACGCATTATCTTGGTCCATCATTTGTGCCCAAGTTCAAGTATGCTTTAGATTCTATGAATGGTACAATTTATGTCTTGGTGCTTGATGCTAGAGGTGCTGCTTTGATGGCTGGTCGTTCTTTTGAAGTTGATGGTCAGACTTTGTCATTCTATCATGTCCTTAGCATTGAAGTCTGATCTGAAGATGATGATCGTTTTCAGTCTGTTCAATCGTTGAGGCTTTGGCCATATTGTCAATGAGCTACTTCAATTGGAATCTGTTTGTGACGATATGTTCTATTGTTTTGCTGGTAGTTGTTCCTAGTTTGTTAGAATTGTTTTTTTGTGACCTAGACTTCTTATATTATTGTAATAATATTTAGAATTGTTTATTTATGTTGGTGGTGGTTTGTAATATACATATATATGTATATATGATTGTTAAATCTTTTTAACTCCGCCTATGTTGGGACGCCTATGGTGTCCCAGCATAGCAGGTCACAAGTCCTGGTAAAGGAGGAGAGTTGTGTTAGGCTTGGCGAGCCAATGTAAAACATTAGCTTCTCTTATTGTTGTTCTTTATGTATGCAGCCTCCAAGTCTAAAGCTTGTGGTAATTGTCTACTTCCTGTCTTTCTATATTGATATGTGATGCTCTTTCTTCTTTCCTTGTGCATATCCTTTTTTCCTTGTTCATCAAAATGGTTAAACTTCCATCTTTCCAACTGCAACAGGTCAAGAGAATTACAACAGATTGAGACCACTGAGTTTTTGTGGAGCTGATGTTTTTCTCCTGGCTTTCTCACTTATCAGTATGTCCAGCTATGAGAATGTTTTGACGAAGGCAAGACACTGATTCTTATGAATTTGATTTTGTTTCTCTTTTCATGTCACTTTTTAATGGTTAGTTGTCTATTATAGCTGTCTGAGCATTAGGGCCATTTGTTACTGTTATTTGTGTGAGTTGGGGCAATGTCATTTGCCTGATTGATGAGTTAGTGTCTGTCGTCATGTTTTGGTTTGGAAGAACTGAGTACTGGAATTTGTATGTGTGCCGTGATTATTAAGCTGGCAGGTAGGATTGAAGAGTTCAATTTTCATTTGATGGTCTGAATTGCCTAGTGCAGCTGATTGGCTAATTGTGGTTATGGCCTATGGACATGATAGCTATTTTCTTGCTTTATAGGCATGGCTAATTTGCTAACCACAAGAGTTCATAACAAACTAGCATGCATTCACTGGCCAAGCTAGTTAGCAATCAAAATGGCAAAAAAATTACATATAGTGTCCATTGGCGAAGTGTGTCTAGAAGAAAATTTTAAATAGGAATTGTATATGTGATGCATGGTTATATAGTGTCAATTATGCATATGTGGTCAAGTTCATCTTTTTTCTTCTATATTTATTACATTTTTAATATGTCTGTCTTTTATTAATTCTTTGTTTTCATCTATTTTGCAGTATGGTAATATGATGGATTCATTAGATGTGGCAAGTGGCGAAGTGTCTTATGCTAAGATAAGTATTTTAGCATTCTTGTTTTTTTAATTTCTTCTTAGTTTTTCTTTTCTTTGCAATTTTCTATTTTTTCATCTAGTTGGGCTTTCATTTGGCATTTGTTGTAATGATTTGGGCTTTCATTTATGAATGGGCCTTTATTTTTGGGCCTTTCTTTCTTGGGCCTATGTTTTCTTTTCTTTTCTTCATTTTGGGCCTTTACTTAATGTATAGCTTTTGGCATGTTAGTGACTGGCGGTTCCTCTCTTTCTCTCTCTCTCTCGTCTGTTTTGGATTCCCACATTCATTTAATGTGGCCACCCATGCAGTTACTTCTTTTTCTTCTCGTTTTCCCTGATCTCCTGCCTTTTCAACTTCTCCTTCTTCTCTTTATATCCCATTTCTCCTCGTCTCCCTCTTCTCCATTTCATTTCCATTTCCCTTTGTCTCCCCCTTCTCGATTTCATTCTGTTTTCTCTCTCATTGGCTTATGTTCTGTTCGTCTAGGTGAGTTTTCCTTCAGTGTAATATTTTATAATTTCCAAGTCATAATTGTACTAAATGACTATGTATAGTGGTAGGTATAATTTTTCTTTCTCTTGTCTTATTATAAACTGGGCTTCAGTTCTTTTTTCATTTAGGTTGTACTGTAATTATATGTTTTCCTTATATTTTTTACACTATTTTGTTCACTGTATTTTTACTGTTTGACTTAGATAGATGTTTATCCTGGTTAGTTTTCTTTTGGCTGCATGTATTTCTTCATCTGTTTGTTTTCTTGTTGAATTTTTTGCTTATTTAGGTACTGCATTCCATTGTATGTGCCGCATATTGTCTAGGATGAGTTTTTAGTTGTAGCTGTTAGTGTGTACATTATGTATATGCTTATTTAGTGTGCATTTTTGGTGTTTATTGCTAGGTGGTAGCTATTGCAGGCATGTTGAGTGTTCAAGTTTAGTCTTTATTGCTAGCAGGCCTGGAGGTTGCTATTTATGTTTCTTTGTATTGTATTTATAGGTTTTTGTTATACTATTTATAATATTTTCTTCAGTGTAAATTTTTTGTTGGTGTGGTGTATTTGTTCTTTCATATTAGGTTGATGTTAAGGTTTATTCTTAATTAAGTTTAGTTTTCATTTTCTTTTTTGTTTAGTTTCATTTATTTCATTTTTCACTGCTTTGACTGAAAAAGTAATATTTTTTTAGTTTCATTTTTGTTTAGGTTTAGGTTTTGCGAGTTCATGCTTAAGTTGTCAGTTTTGGTTTCACTTTTTAAAAAAAATCATTTTAGATGGAACAAGTGCGTTAACAAATTATAAACAGAAAAACTAACCTCGGCTCGGCGTGCCACCGCCATGGAGCGAGCCTCTGCCCGGCCAAACCTCACCCAGAATGACTTCATGAAATGACGGACCGACCTTCGGATATCGCGCGAGGTTGTTCCGAGGTCGGCCGGGCCCGCAAGATCCCTCTCCTTCATGCCCCTTGTGTGCGGGCAGCCATCTTGCGCCAACATCTTCGAAAGATTTGTCGCGGAGGCCAAAGCCCCAAAATCCACAACACCTCCAACGAAGTCATGGAGCTTCATGAAGTTGGCCTTCAACCAGGAGAAGATGTTGAAGGCCGAAGGCTCTAAAGGCAACGGCGGCGTGGAGCCTCCGAACTGCTCAAGGGCCCCCACATAAAGCTCAGCCGTCGATAGGCCAATGGACTTGGCATCCCAGGGTGCTTAGATAGCACATCTACCTGCGCCTTTAACACAACGTCGTTTTCCCTCTCGGCATCCCCTCCCTTCAAAGGTTGTCGCCTGCATTGATGGCCTTCATGGCGCGTTCGGCGGCCGGTTGCTCCGCAACCTTCGCCCCTTCAACCTCCTTAGTGAGTCAACCTTCTTTCGGAGCCCCTCTAGTTCAGCACTAGCTACGCAAAGGTTACCAACCACCTCCACAAGCTGAGTCTTCTCGGCCTTCGGAGTCTCCACCTTAGTTTTCAAGGCCTCAATGGCCAAATTGAGGTCAACCACCTCCTGCGTGCCACGCTTCTCGATGGCCTCCAAGAGGTAGTGACTCTACCAAAATGAGCGTCAGCCACAGTCAGAAGAAAGGAAGCATACCACACATTGCTGCTCCAAGTTCATTCGTAGCAACTTGAAGTAGTCCATGTTCTTCAGGTGGCGGCCATGCACGGCTCCACGCCCCACCACCGCTGCCGCGTGCGCCTACATCTCTGCCGGTGCTGCCGCATCGATTTGGACGCTCCCGTCCTCCCTCACTCGCTCCACTCCCTCCCTCGTTCTCCCTTGCTCTCTGGCGCTTGCATGCGCTGGGAGCGGCCACGTCCGCCATGACCGCCGGCCAATCTCGCTGCTGCCGCTGCTCCTGCCTCCTGCAACTTCCATTTGCCCAACCATCAGACGCACCTCCTCTCCCTTGCTGCACCTCGCCTTCCACGCTCCTCATCATGGCCGCTCACCGCTGTTTCCCCACCATTGCCGAAGTTGCACCTCTGCGTGGAGCACGAGCGTGGCTGGGCCGCCTTTGGCCATCTCCGACCGAGCTGAACAGCCCAGCGGATGCGCGCGGGCCCCCTAGCACTCCAGCGCGTGTCGGGCCTCCCTCCATCGTCGGCTAGCTAGAACACCGGAGGCCACCGCCGCTGCTACCGCCTACTTCCATGGCCAGCAAGCCACGGGCCACCTCAGGCCGATTCGAGCTATCCCATGGGTGCGCGCTGGTCCCCTGCTACTCCGCCGCCACTTCCCTCGTCGTTCGTGAGGCTCCTCTAGCCGACACCGACGTTCCTCCTCTGCCTCCTCTGTTTTGATCCAGTGAGGGACCTCACGCAGCAATTGAAGAAAAGATAGGGGTTGAAGTGAAGAACCTATGACTCAGTTGAATAGTACAGAGAGGGACCTATTCGTTGGAATTTAATTTCGTGGAAGTTCAGGGGCCTCGATGCAATTGTGTTTTCCTTTATTGCATTTATTTGGCTAAAACTTTGAAAAATCATAATAAATTGTAGAAAAATCGTAAAATAGCAAATGAGTACTTTTTGGAATCCTTGTCAGTAGATCTACACAGTAGAGTCATAATATGATATGTGTTAGTAGAAAGTTTCTTATGCTTTTAGAAATTCTTTTAAGTTGTCGGATGCATATCTTGAGTTATAGAAGTCAAAAAATGGTAATTCTAGTTGTGTTAGTCTTTTGATGACACTATCTAGCTAAAAAATATTAAACATAATAGTTGTGTAATGTTTTTATCATGTTTTGATTTAATCTTGTTAAATAGGAAATTTTAGCTTATTTTGCTTGTATTTCTCATATCTAAAGTTGTAGTACTCCAATTGCTATGAAAATTTTATGGTAGGCTCCTGATGCTATGTGTGTGCCGTGGTAAAAATTCCATGGTCATTGGATGCAATATGGTTGATTTATTGATTTAACTCTTTTATTGCTTGATAAATGGTTTTCAATAAGTTATAATTTTTATGTAGGTGTAAAAATGGAAAATGTGGTTCCAATACCATTGTATGATGTTGTGCTACCATAATAACATATAATATAGCTTTGTGTTTATAGAAAATGATGATCTTTAGATTTATCTTGCTTTTACACATTTTCTTGCAATAGCAATTTGTCTTTTTCATAGTAATTAAATTATAAAACCTGAGTATGTAACATTCGTGCAGTAGCCATATTTTTATAACATATACCACATAAAACTCTTAGCCCCAAACTAGTTGTTCTCATACATCACTAAAATTTATATATATGTTTATTAGAAGGATTAATAAAAGCATAAGTGTAGATAAAGCTTGTAGTCGTATTTGGTGATGCTTGGAGTAATTGATGTTTAATAAAGTGTTGCTAAGTATGTTAGTGGTGGTTGAAGTTCTTGAATGGCTCATATGTGTATGCTCTTTGTTAGCAAACAAGTGAAACCTCAAATTGTTATATTCTGAAATGGCTGCATGTGCATTTTCTGTTGTGACGATAACTTCATGATGCAAATGATGTTTTATGTAGATATGTTGAATACAAAAGTTGTAGATAATTTCATTATATTTCTTGTCCTAAAATTTCATGATTTTAGGCCAGATGGTTTAGGAGTTATAGATTTTAGAAGTTTGCTATCAGATTTTTACATGTCCTCTGGACAGATCTGAATGATTGTATTGTTTGGCTTATTTAAACATGGAATCATGTATTGATGATAATAATAAAGTTAAGAATCATATTTATTGGATGTCTAGAACTTTAGATATACATTTATGAAGTTATTGTCAGATCTCTATCTTAGTTTGTGCAGCTCTGCTTGTTAGTATTTTTTGACCTTGTTAACCTTTAAACCAGCTCTAAGTGTAAATAACAAAGTTGTGGACAATTTCTTTAGATTTCCAGAAAGTCTAGGATCACCTATATTGGATGTCGGGATCTCTATTTATGATTAAAACAATTACCTTCTATGCTGATGTCTAGGTTTTGCTCATGTACTTTGAATTGATTGCTTAACCTTGATATTACTTGCATACCTACAATAGGTTGACTGAAGTTAAACTTGTGTGCCATGCTATCTTGACCTTGCGCTTGTCTTGCTTGCTTTCTTGTAATGCAATGTCTATGGCACTTCCATGCATTCATACATTTGTATTGTTGCATCTCATCTAGGTACGCTAGATGCACCACGTGAAGGACATGATGATGGAGTCAAACCAGAAGACAGAGTTGGTGGACCTATCTCGAAGATGGAAGGACCCCTAGAGTACATGCCTGAACAGGAGATGCTCGCTAAGCGAGTATCATCTAACAAACACTGACCTAGTGTTGGATCCTAGGCAAGCCCTAGAGCATTCTAAGCCTCCTATGTTTTTACAAATATCACTTGAGTCATTTATGTTTGATGCATTAGGTTATAAGAGTTGATTGAAACCACTTGATGCATAGAACTACCTTGTTTAGAAAGATACCTTGAACCCTATGTAGGTCCAGGATCGAACGTATGCTTAGCAAAGCTTAGACCGGTAGAAGTCAGGTGATTTCCAGTCACCTGCGAGATATAGGTGGATATCAAAGCACGGTTGGCTATCTTGCTATCGTGGAAAAGAACCATGGGGTAATGTAACTAGAGGCCGGGCGAAGTCTATGTGTAGGTTGACTCATGTGATTCCGTCTGTGCCGATTAAGGGTAGTACCGTTGTTGGCGCTTCTGACAAGATTGAACGCATGCCTCTCACTTAGCTGGCCGGATAACTCATTCCGACCGTGAAGCCAAGTAGCTCAACTCAGGCCAGGCCCCATTCTGTAAAAGTGCGCACTCTGGATGGTAGTAAGGATGTGTGAGGAGGTAGACGTGAGCCCAAGGGTAGGGTAGTCCTGATCGTCCTGGCAGCTGGTCGTCCCTGATTGTGCGGCACTGGATGAACCCACGAAATGTGGACCTGAGTTGTACCAAAGGTGACCTAAGGCTACCGTGGCTGGTAGACCTAGGTTTGTGTTAGGAATAAATTCCCAGTTGGTTGAAATCGATTCGAATCGTCGTCTCTCCCGGACAGTGAGAAACTTGGCTTGTCCCAACATCGTAGTAACTAGATTATGGAATGATGGTTATGGTGAACTTGGAACTTTTACACCGGCTATGGTTACTATTGTTATGCTACTAAATGATATACCACATGTTTAGCACATGTTAGTTGCTAATTTAGAGATGAATAACTATAATTAACTTGAGGACCGAATTATACAATGTATAGCTGAATTAGTAGCTTTTTATGCAAAATGTTGTCAAGCTAGCTCCAGCTATAAAGCCTTACATATACCTATAATTAACTTGAGGACCAAATTTCCTGCCTTCATGGAGATCAGGCACCCAACAATAGGAGTTGGCTAATAACCAGCGGGTGGAGTCTAACCTCACTTACATAAACCTAAGGCCTCTGCACATAACATTTATTGAGACCAACCAGCCATTCCAAATACATAATAGACAGCTAGAAGTATTACCTCTACCCCCAGCGACACACCCCACAGCGCCAAAAATGATCAAACCTAGAGAACCAGCTCAACCCTCATACACCCCTTCCAACCATCGGCATGATACTGCCTATAGCCGAGGGCTCTTCGATGGGATTCCAGACTAAGAAATAGAAGAAGGATCACCTTAGGACGGTCAACAACATTACAGTCCAAGGCACAGTGCATTTCACAGATTGGTCGAAGACGCCAATCACCTTTTCAGAACAAGATTTGCAACTAGAGAGCTACCCTCACACCGATGCTATGGTAATCGAGGCCAACATTACAGGATGGCAAATCAATAGGGTTCTCATAGATTTCAAAAGCTCTACAGACATAATCTTCGCAAATGCCTTCAACCAGATGAAGCTGAGCAGAAGTCAGTTGCAGCCTTCGGACTCTCAGCTAATCGGCTTCGGAGGCAAGAGGATAGAGGCATTGGAAAAAAAATCCCTACCAGTCTCCTTTAGAGGCTAAGAAAACACAAGAACAAAATCCGTAACCTTCGACGTAGTAGATCTCTACTACCCCTACAATGCCATCTTCGGAAGGGGGTTTGCAAACAAATTCAACACTACCATTCACATGGGTTATCTATTTATGAAAATATCGGCCTTACATAGAATCATCACAGTCCACAGCAGCCAGAAGGAAGCAAGAAACATAGAAAGAGCCATCTACAAATCTCAACGCAACATTAATTCCATCAAAACATCCAAAATTAATTCAACAGAGCCTTCGGACATGCCGAAGGGGAAAACAGACCTCAAGGACCAAGAAAAAACGAAGACAGTCCCACTCGAAGATGCAGTCCTAGACAGGAGGGTCACGATCGGAGGCAACCTATCAGAAGAAGAGGAAGCAGAGCTCTTAGAAACCTTAGTCTAAAACAAAGACGTCTTCGCCTGGTCAGCCTCTGACCTAAAAGGGGTCAACAGGGATATTGTACAACACTCCCTTGATATCAACCCTAGAGTAAAACCAAAGAAGCAGCGGCAAAGGAAAATATCAGAGGAGAGAATTCTAGCAGCAAAAGCCAAAGTTTAGAGTCTGTTAGACGCAAACGTTATCAGAGAGGCCAAGTACCCAAAATGGCTAGCGAATGTAGTTCTGGTGCCAAAGAAAAAGGAAAAGATGAGAATATGCATAGATTTCACAGATCTAAACAAAGCATGCAAGAAAGATCCATTCCCACTACCAAGAATAGATACCTCCATTGATAAAGCAACATGATGCAAATGTTTCTCTCTCCAAGATTGCTTCTTAGGATACCACCAGATCTGGCTCAAGAAAGAAGATGAGTAGAAAACAAGCTTCACTACCCCCTTTGGAACTTATTGTTACACAAGACTGCCCGAGGGACTAAAAAACGTAGGGCCAACCTTCGCCAGGATGACGAAGGCAGTCCTTGGCCATCAGATGCAGAAAAATATCATAGCTTATGTTGACGATATTGTGGTGATGAGGAAGAATGAAGGAGATCATGTAGAAAACTTAAAGGAAACCTTAGCCAACCTAAGAAGAGCCAGGCTGAAACTCAACCTAGAAAAGCGTGTCTTAAGCGTAAGCAGAGTCAAAGTGCTCGAGTACATTGTAGGGCCCAAAGGCATAAAAACCAACCCAGATAAAACGAAAGCCATAGTTTTGATAGTGGAACCATCAACCAAGAAGGAAGTCCAAAAACTCATTGAAAGAATAGCAGCACTGAACAGATTCATCTCAAAGTCAGCAGAACGTAGTCTTCCTTTCTTCAAAGCTTTAAGAGGTGAAGATAAAGTAGAATGGGGGCTAGAGCAATCAAAAGCTTTCCAGCAGCTCAAAAATTATTTGGCCCCCAAGCTCATGGTAATAGTGCCGAATCTGGAAGCACCATCGTTGTTATATATTGTAGCCTCTAACCATGCTGTCAGTGGGGTGCTTGTCCAAGAAAAAGAAGAGTCGAAGGTCATTCAGCAGCCGGTCTACTACATCTCAGAAGCCCTATCAGGAGCAAAGCTGAACTACACAGAGATTGAACAAGTAGCATACGCGGTATTGATCTCCTCAAGGAAACTGAAGCACTATTTCCAAGCGCATGAAGTCATAGTACCATCTTCGCAACCACTAGGGGATATACTCTGCAACAAAGAAGCCTCCGAAAGAATAGGGAAATGGGCAATAGAGTTATTCTAGTTCGGAATTAGTTATACATTGAGAACAACAATTAAGTTACAGGCATTGGCAGATTTTATGACAGACTGGACACCTTCGGCTCAACCAGTCCCGTAGCCCTAGCCTAAAATCTGGACACTCTACATAGACATGGCTTGGGGACATCTAGGCGCTGGAGCCTCCGCTGTTTTGATAGCACCATCCGGCCTTCACATGAAGTATGCATCAAGGTTGGAATTCAAAGCTACAAACAATATAGCGAATATGAAGGTCTTGTACTGGACCTCAACAAGGCAAAGGCACTAGGTGCAAGAACACTGCTAGCAAAAATAGACTCCCAAATTGTAGCAGGACAAGTCGAAAAAGAATACATGGCACGGGAACTAGAACTGGCCAAGTACCTGGCTGTAGTAAGGGCTCTCGAGCGGAGGTTCTAGGGATTCACCTTGCAGTACATTCCAAGAGCAGAAAATGCAGAAGTAGACGAACTGGCGAAGGCAGCAGCAAACAATTTGCCCATACCAAATGAAACTTTTTATCAAGTACTGCGAGTACCGGCAACCCAGGCCATGGCGAAGGCATTCAAAACAATCTTAGTCACTGAGTCCGAAGACTGGTGGCAATTGATCATAGACTGCATCAACAATGTGCACCACAGAGAGGATGAAGCGAGCACAACCAGAATGATAGCGAGAGAAAGAAACTATACACTTGTAGAAGGAATGCTATACAAAAAGGCATTGTCTAGCCGCTGCTCAAGTGCATATCTCAAAGCGAAGGCAAAGATCTCTTACAAGAAATTCACTCAGGTTCTTGCGGCTCGCATATCGGTCCGAGGGCACTATCTACGAAGGCCATCATGCAAGGATTCTATTGGCCTACTCATATTAAGGATGCTCAAGAAATTGTCAAGACATGCCAAGCATGCCAGAGCACCTCCCCACACCAGTTAAAACCTTTGGCTCCCGCACAACTCATTCCACCCACCTGGCCCCTCGAAAGATGGGGGATGGACCTGGTTGGGCCACTACCACCATCGCAAGAGGGGAACAAGTTTGCGGTAGTAGCCATAGAATATTTTATAAGGTGGATCGAGACTAAGCCACTCGCCAAAATCACATCAGAAATAGTAAAAAAGTTCTTCTAGAAGAACATAATCTGTAGATTTGGAGTACCAAGAACCCTAACAGTTGATAATGGAAAACAGTTCGACTCTGGCAACTTCAAATAATTTTGCAAGAGCACAGGTACCAAGGTTGCCTTTGCCTCAGTCTACCACCCGGAATCAAATGACACAGTAGAAAGAGCTAACAGGGTGATATTCTTGGCAATAGCTAAAACTCTATTCAACCTTCGGAAAGGAAAATGGGTAGAGGAACTGCCGAAGGTAGTGTGGTCTCACAACACTATAGCCTCTAGAGCAACAGGCTTCGCACCGTTCAAACTCTTGTACGGCGAAGAAGCAATGCTGCCCGAAGAAGCCAGGCATCAGAGCCTCTGTGTCATAAGTAGGCACTCACAAAAGACAAAGAGTACTCCAAAGAAACGATCGAGGGTACAAGACTGGAAGCAGTTGAAAACATTGCAAAGTATCAAAATTAAACCAGAAAATGGAGAGACAACAAAGTTATCAGAAAAAGCATACAAGATGGCGACCTAGTCCTCAGGAGAAGACCTAATGTTGAAAATGTTGGAAAGCTCCAGCCAAAATGGGAAGGCCCTTACTTGGTGAAGGCCGCCAAAAGACCCGGGTCATTCCACTTGATCGACGGTGAAGGCAAGACAACAACACACACCTAGAACATTGATAGTTTGCGCAGATTTTATATCTAAATGTAAAAAGATGGCCTCCACGGAACTATAAGCGAAGGTCACCAAGTCTTTTATTTTTTGCATTTTTACTTTTCATGCAAAAGGACTTGCACTCTTTTCCTCGCAAAGGGGGCTCCTAGTGGAGGTGAGGTTTTTAATGAGGCAAGTTCCATGTAAGAACCTCTAAAATATAAAGAGGAATCCCCCAATGAAAAAGAAAAACAACGCAAAAGGCGAAGGTCGAAAGTGGCTAGCATTGCAGCCACAATATTCAACGACAAAATTACAACAGATGACCCTCAAATGCTTCAGACAAAGGATCTAAAGCATGGAACGACCTCCTTGGCTAAATTAGCCTACAAACCTTGACAAAGTCCTGTCCATACTCAGGCCTCAAGGATTTATCAGGCCGGCCAAAAAGGCCAAAAGTAACCCGACAAAGACCTACCCTCGACGTAGGCATCGGGGAGACGCTTATCGCTATTCACGATTTTATCCAGTAACCCTTCATTTTCATTAGATCTTGAGGAACAGATGGCTACTTCTCATCGCAAGAACGAGGAGGCTCGTCGTCGGAAGATCGACCTGGAGAATCGCCACAAGACCCTCCAATGTGTAGCACTTGGCGTAGTTGTAGCAGTCAACGCCAGGGGTGTTTCTCTTGAAGATCGCCTGCAGAATATCTCGGTTCATACCAGAGAAGTGGCAACTCATGGCGTCCGCTATGGTGCCAGTGCTGCTCTTGGTGCAGCGCAACTGCACTTAGGGCACGAGCTTCGTCACCTGGAACCTGGTTTTCTGGACACTAATCGGCTGGAAGATCAAGAGGACCTGATTAGAGACTTCACTGATGCTGCCGAGGCTATCACAGTGACCATCCATGCACAAGATGTTGTAAACAATGTTTTCTTAGAACCATAGATTATATCTAGGGTCTTATAAGTTATAAGTAAACAATTTGCTGTTTGAATGTCACTTTTGATCATATGTCAGCTATTTTTTGTTCTAAAGGCGATACTCTAGGTGTCAGTTATTTTGAGCCGATGAGACTCGGCTATCAAGCATTGACTCAAATTAAATACTTTGATAGTACTTCTTTACGTATTTTCCATTGAGGTCTATGCGATAACTGATCCGTACCATACGGCGGTTTGCACATACAAAGCAACAGATATTCCGAGGTATAAAGATTATGGAATCTAAAGAACGACGCATCACATCGCAAAACTTCACCATTAGTGAGGTTGTCTACCTTCCATTTTACAACCCTCACAGTCAAGGGATGTGATCTGCTTCTCGACCGTGAGAGCTACAAGATGGAATATAAAGCACCCAATCTTGAAGAACGAGCACCTTGCAAACTTGAAGCACCCCCAATCGAGTATGGAGCCCCTGAACAGGAGAGAACCAGATGATTATAGAGATTCTGTTAACACAAGATCTGCAAGAAGATCTGGAATCATCAAGGTCATGCTCCTGTTCAGTGAGGTTATTTATATTCCATAATCTTGCTACCTCTTAGCGTCGAGGGATATGTAGATCTGCATCTCGATGCTTAGGGGCAGCAAGGTTATGGAATCTAAAGCACCCAATCTTGAAGGCCTTCTCCAAACACTCGATGAGGTGCTTTATCTCCATCTTACACCTCTCACGGCCAGGAGGAGGCCGTGAGAGGTGCAAGGATGAAGACAAAGCACTTCTTGGCGATGAGAAAAGATATAGTAGCGCTCACGAGTGTGTGGATTCAAGATTGTGTGGATTGAGCCCAAGAGGTGCATCCAGACCCTGGTTAGATAGGCCAACCTTGAAGATGGAGAAGTGCAAGTAGTTGGGAAATAACTCACGCTGACTTTACCGCCGGAAGACCAAACAGTTGTGGAGGGCCGGCGGCCATAACACGTAACCCAGTCAGCTCGGCTTTTCATATGACTAAGAAAATACCACTGCCGCATCTATTGTTAACCCGTCGGTAGTAGAAGTTTCAACTGTCGATTTCTTTCCTCAGGAGGCCTCGCTATCGGTCCAACCGGCGGTGGAAACATAACACAGTCGCTTCTATCGCTACGGCAGTAAAAGTGGCGATAGTGATAAGTTAATCTATAGTAGTGGGGAGCGCCGACTGTGCTATCGGAGTGCGAGAACGAGGACCCTCGATGTTTCTATCATGGCCACTTCTCGTGGGCCCTGTGGCCCCGACGGGCCCCGCGCCCCCGACCGAAGCATCACCTATGTTTATAGAAGCAGATCAGCAGTAGCTTTTACTTGTCTTGGCTCTGTAATCTGGGAATTCTTTTCCCACACTGGTGTACTGTAATTTAACGTTATATATTAAAAGTTGTTATTGTAAAAAAAGTGGCATTCTTCACCCAAGCACCTCAATTGTTTTGTGAATGTTGTTTTTATCCTTAAATATGGTATATCTCCCATATGCATCACCAATCGTAGATGCACATGCATAGGGCATGTCTTTAAGGGTAGTCTCATATATAAGTCAAGTCTGTTGAAATTGAAACAATATGTTTGAATTTTTAAGGGTTCACCTGAGAAGTGACTTTTAGAGCGACAGTATGTATATTCGAATTTTTGAAGAGAGTGCAATACACTTACATATGCGGAGTGGATGCCATTTTTACCTAAACAAGCCCGCAATGACTCCAAGAAGGAGACACCGGCCACGTCGCCTTAATTTTTCACCATCGTTGGATCGCAGCCACCGACGGCTAAGGTTGTTTTCATCTGATTCTACCGAGATCAGCTTCTGGTTTTACTGCTTACCTTCTACCTGCTCTCTTCTACCAGAATCGACTTGCTCTTGCTTCTCGTTAGAATCTGTAAAAACTAAATATATACTCAGCTTCCCTTCTCTTCCCTTACCCAGAAACTTCTCGGGCCGTCCCGATCCATCCATCCCCAAAAAAAAAACCTCCCTCTCGCTCTCTTTCCCGTCTCCCGACGCTCACAGGGGCGGCGGCGTGGGGAGAGCGCGCCGCTCCCGCTCTCCTCCTCTGCCATCTGCGCTGCCGCCCGCCTCCTCCGCCATCTCATCCTCCTCTCTCCCCTTACCTCCCGAGATGGTGGCGGGCATGAGGAGATGGCGCTGCTTCGAGCGGCGCCGCTTGAAGCGTCGTGGCAGCGGGTTGAGCCCGGCGGCTCCCTTCCTCTTCCTCATCCTCCGTGCGGCCTCCTGATGCTTCGTCCCACTGCGCATGTGCTCCTTCGGCCGGTGAAAACTTAGGTACCATGCGTAACCCTAACCCCACCGTGCACTCTTTTCTCTTCTGCCCCCTTCCCTACAGTTCGATATTTGCGATTCTCTGCTCTTTGATTCATACCTCTTGTAGGGTTAGGATTTTTGAGCCAATTTTAGGTATGATATGTTCGTTCTAGGGTTACCAAGAGGAGTTCCCTGATGTTTAGAAGCTGTGCTTTCTTACCTCTTCTAGGGTTAGGATTTGGGCTCAGCTTTAGATGTATAAACGGAATTCACCCATATATGCTTCTGTGCAGAACCTCCCAATTTTTTTAAATTTGACATGTCGCTCATTTCGTTCACACCAGCTTTATGTACTCTAATTGTTTGTGTTTTTTTATGTACATTACGATCCGAAAGGTATGCCACTTCATGAAGTGCAGCCAGCGAACGTTCAGGAAAACATCATCTACCATGTGCATGCTCATTCCGTACTTGCCAGCTTTGCAGTAAGGTAATAACCTGAACATTGCCAGCTTTGCAGTTTAATACCTGTGGTTACCTATGAGTTCCATAATTAGTCCGCTGGGTTGATTTTTCGTTTATATATTTTCCCTGCTCCTACACAGAGGTTGCAAGAACAGATTGCCTTACAAAGCTACAATGATATTTTTTGGTTTTTGATTAAGCTGTTGTGGATGCTTGCTTGCACAAAATGTTTGGATGTTTCAATCCTATATCGATGCCCCTAAAACAATCCTGATCCCAACCTGTAACAACTAAACTTACTTATCATGGTTAGTTCACTATGATACATATTGTCTACATCGTTCTCTGTTTTTTGCTTAGTTTTAAGCCAACCTTTACAGTATTTTGCTACAGGCCCCAAGGAAATCAAGGCGACGGCAGAAGATTCTTATGATTGTTTACATCATTGTCTGAGTTCTCCAATTTTTAAGATATATGAACAAACCCTGTGTGAGATTGGGGTACAAAGGTAACAGGCCCTGTACTCTGATCTAAATATTTTTTTTACTTCCTTTACAATTTTAGTATTCACATGGTCATGATTGAACTACTTCAGTACTTTTTATCTTGGATTTGCACACACAAATATGATGCCTGATGGACCGGTAGGTTTTGGTGTCAAACACTAAAAAAATGTTTATGGTAAAATGATTTTGGCACACATGGCCTTAGCCTTTCAGTAGAGATTTTGCTGTAACTGTGTTGTCAAATTTTTAACAGTAAGTATTTTGTCCAAAAAAATTGAAGCTTGGTCTGGCCAGTTAGGGCCCTTGACATAATATGGCACGCATGGGCTGTAACATCAGGTAGATGGCATATCTATGTCATGTGTGTTTCGGTTAAAACTACAGTAGTGAAATCATGTCTCTGTTGATGAGTGCATCACCGCTGCCTGAGGACATAAAGGTCAGCTCATGGAACCACCGTAGTGAAAATGTTATATTCTAATTTCCAGGTTTCATTTTGTGATTCGTTAGTATTTCACACTACAAATTTACAAGTGTGTGTGGATGGAAGACCCTTTCCATCTATGATTTCTCAGTAGACAACACTGTTACATTAATCGACCTTGCTTGCATACTCTTCCTGTTGAACGTTGAATGCTCTAGCCTGTTGAATTTTGTGCCAACATATTTCATACATTCTACTGCTATTTAGTGTTTGCCTCTCTATTTAGTATTCTATAACTGCATCTTGAAAAAAATATATTTGGAGGTACACGTTTAGCATTCTATAAAGAGGACAAAGGAACTCTTCTCTGCCATGCTGATCATCCACTGCTGCTTCAAGGTTATAACCTCTCTTTGTTTTTTACTTGGTTTTGGTTACCTGAAGCTTTCATAGACTATTACAACATGCAAGAAACTGTTGCCAGTGAAGGGTGTATTCATATTTGTCTACTTTATATCACCAGAAATAGTTCTTTGTCATTCTGCTGCCATTATCTCAATAGGGTGGGAAAATTCAAATAACCTTCATACCGCTATAGATATACGTAACTCTCACCTGCCCATGCATTCTTATCAGTATTCTAATGTGGTATATTAGAGGGCAGGTTGTAATTCCATAAATCAATTTCCATTCACCCAATTTAATCACTAGCGTTTAAGTTAAGAGATTTTCCAATATTTTTGTATCCTTGCCTTAGTCGTACAGAGCAATTGGTATGGCCTGACCACTCTGCTACTCATTTGCACACAGGTTCTGGCTGAACGCCCACCATCTTCTACCTGTTTGGGCCAGAAGAATTCTATCGGTTTTAAATTTACGAATAGGTTAAAATGTAATGCAGACAAATCTTAATTTGGATATACATTCACATGCACAGCTGCACCAAGCACTTTGCCTGCCTCGTGTTTACCTCCCATGTCTCTGGTATGCTTACTATCACCTGATACGTGAACTAATTTTCAGTGTCTCATGCGAAATAGATGTTGTTTTCAGGCTGTTTTCTTTGCGCATTATCATAAGGCTAATGCAATGTCAATCGATCAGCTATTTAGTCCACTGCATTTGCTTAAAAAAGTTGGGACTCTTATCTATGATTGTCTCCATAGCATAGCTTTTTATTATTGGACCACAAACATTATTTCTATAGTTCTTTTCGTACACATCAGTTCATTATATTAATGAAGGTCAATGTTGTCGTGTTCATATTTTCAGGTTCATCAAGTGCCTGGGCAGCACAGGTAAAAAATGTTCAGCACATATTTTCAGGTTCATTCCTATCGTATTGTCTCAAATTGGTTAGTTCATGGTTTCATCTGTGATTTGTATTTATTGTGGTGGGTTCAGGTTTGATTTCATACCTGTTCAGTATTGAGAATAGAGCTTTGCCGTTTGTACAGTTTTGCAGTGAACAGAGTTTTCCTCAGAGAGTCAAGATTCATAGTATTGGAGTGAGTTCGTAACAAATCTTTTTGTAGGATTGGCACTGCGGACAAAGTCGAATGAACTACCTGTTGCCGTGCCATGCCTTTTTCTACATGCTTAGATTATTAGCTCGTTTTGTTGTTCCTCCAAATTAACTAAATCTGCAATAAAAACACTTGCTTACATGATGCTGCTGTGAATGAAAAATTGGATCATCAAGCAATCAGCTTCCATCTTCTTGAGAAGCAGTCTATTCCAATTTGACCGTTTCAATGCTTCACTATGGTCCCAACAATGACTATGCACAGGCGTGTTGGTTTAACCTATGAATCTAGATAAAAAGTTCCTCTCCATCTATTGTGCAGTTCATAGACATGACCTAATGCTAGATGCTGTACGTGTTTAACATAAAAAACATTCATATTTGTGATTCCTTCAAACTAACAGGTTCTCTTCTTATTTCTATTTTACAGCTTACCATGCTGCCCACAGTTAGGCGACAGCACTTTATGTATGCCTAAACTTTTATCGAATCCAAATTACTGCACATTAATATGATTGTTACCCCACATCTGATATTTTTTTTTGTTCCTATCCTGTACGGCTACATGTGAATCTTGAAAAAGGTTTTCGTTGGGCTGCATCAGTGGTGTTCGCCTACTGCTTGAGGTTGTCAATTTCCTTTTGTTGTACAAGTTACAGACTTAAAAGAAGCTAGGTTCCTCTGTACAAATTGACCTGCAGTCAAAATTTTGGGGCTAAAGGTAATCCATTCATAGTTTGCAATGAATTGAGGTTACCAGTTCTTACCTTACTTTTCTACAAGTTGTGCTTTTGGGTTCACCAAGGTGAACAAGCTATTGATGTTAGTTAACTAAAATTTGTTATGCAGATAAGGCAACATGGTTCCTTTTGTTTCTGCACTAATGCAGGTACGTGTTTCCTCATGTCTAAGTTTGATTGCGGGAAAGGGATACACTTTACATGCTCCTCACAATATTGAAGTCCTTTTATGCTCTCAGCCATGTAACTGCATCTTATCTGCTGTAAGTCAGGGTCATTTCTTGTGTACGTGATTAAAAAGTCTTTTCTCCTTACTTTAGCGAATATTATCTGAAACGTCAAGGTCCATTCACAATGCATCCATAGGTTAATATTATTAGTAAGCATGCAGAGGCAGACTATTTGGATACATAATAATTGTCGGATCTTCGGTTTGGCAATCCGCTATTCATTCATTTGGCCAATTTCGATTTGGCAAAGCACTCAGTGTTCCCATAGGTTGCTGTGTTGCCAGATCAAAATTGGCAAGATCAGTTTGCCTTGGTTCACATAGTTTATTCAATTTGTTAGTGAATTGCCAATAGATCTGTCCTACACTTTGGTAGTCTACCCTTACCTTATTAGTTGGTTTTTTGGTATGGGTGCTAGCATGGCAGTCTGCATTCCTGATTTCGAGCAAAATTTTCTGTTCTTTCTACAGTGTAGTTTCTTTGTGTACTAAGACAGATGTTTGTACACACACATGAGTGGGAACCAACACAAAAAAAAAAACAGGTGATGAGGGGAACCAGCACAAAAAAAAAACAGGTCACGAGGATAACGACAGCTTAGAGTTGATTCCTACTTAGAGTGGTACATTGATTCTTTTTTTGTAAGATTGACTCTATAGAGAAACATTTGATATCCCTTTCATGCTACAGTTACTGTTCCTATTAGTTCAGGCAAGGTAAATGCTGCTATTAGTTTCAGTTAATAAGTTTTGAGTTCATTCTTATTTTTTATGTTGGGGTGTAGCGGTTTCATGGGCATGTTACCTGCTTCCCGTCTTTTAGGTAAGAAGAACAGCAATATTAGTCAAATCCTTTGATTTGGTTGCAACTGGTTTCTTTTCCCTTTGCCGTGGCTAACTGCAGCTAAGAGGTTTGAACCTCTGCCTAGCAGTTTTTTTTTTGTTTTGTACTTACAGTTTGGTTCAGCTTTCAAGAACTCTGTTCAGTAACTAAATAGAGGTAAAATATTCAGAGTACTGTGATGCAGTTGGGATGGTGCATCAGGATGCTTAAAATTGTGGAGGTCACATTCATGCAATAGTGAATACTCTATTATGTTTTTTTAGTGTCAGTGTTTCAATATTTTTGTGTCAGTAGAAATTCTGCTTTATCACTATTAAATTGCCTATACTCAGTTTCACTATTCTCTGTCTGTCAGCAGTGCATCAAGTCGGTTTTCTTCATTAGCAGCTAGAACAAGTATTCAAGTGAGTAGGTTCAGAAAAAATGGAAGGAGCTATCTCGGCATGTTAGTTTTGTAGTACTTTTGATCTCAAATTCTTTGTGTACATAGGTAAATAGTTTTAGTAATTGACATCTCAGTTTTGTCAGTATAGTAGCTTTTGCAAGTTGTAACTCTATGATTTTTTAGATATCAAATTTAGATGGAGCTCATCACGTGAACTTGAACATCAGCGTGACCATAACAATGTATTTTCCATTAATGTTGATTATTCTATCTTTCATTTCATTTGTATCTCTTTTATTCAAATGAGTACTCACTTATTTTTTGCAAGATTTTCTCTCTGCTGCGCGTGTAAAGCTGATGGTGGAGTTGTTGCTACACGTGAGGAGGTCGCATATTTGATTAGATCTGGTTGTCGATTGTTGTAATTTCATTCACTCTTTATTGTTTTATTTTCTATAAAATCTGCGTGTAATTGCCTTCCTTTATCTACCAGATTTTGCTCTGCTTTCAGGAAACTAGGCGTCATGTAATAATTGGATATAAATCTGATTGATGGACTGAAATAAATTCATCCGGAAGATATGTAGTCGCTCCCTGATACTGCTGCACGGGCGCGCGAAGGCGCGCGCCCTGATACTAGTCTCTAAACAAGCCCGCGGTGGTTTCCCGAAGGAACCACCGTCCACGTCGTCCAAAATAACCTCAGCCGTCCGATCACGCGTTGGATGGCCTAGATCGCTCGAAGTGGAATCTCGCGTACAACAGCTTCTCAGCCTCCTGGTAGCTTCTCCCGCTTCTCCTCACCTTCTCCCGATTCTTGTCCGAAGCCGGACAGTCAAATATATATACAGCAGCTTCAGCTTCTCGTCTCCAATTCTTTTCCTCTCTCTCCCGTCAGTCTGTCTCCCTCATCCTCCCGATGCGAGCAAGGGCGGCGGCGTCGGCCGAGCGGCGCGTGGCGGCGGAGGCCCTCCTCCTCCGTCTCCGTCTCCTCCACCTCTGCCTCCTCCTCGTCCTCCCTCCCGAGGCCGTCCTCCCGAGACGATGGCGCCATGCTGGTGGCGGCGAGGCCACTACAGCCACCACCCTGGCGGGCGACGACGCGACGGTGGGGCCCGGCAGCCCCTCCTCTCTCTGGGGCCCGAGCTGGCGGCGAGCACCCACCAGGTATGCCCATCGCATCTCTTCTCTGCCTCATGTGTGAAATCAGCACCCAAACCCGAACTCCAACCCTACCTTTGTCAAGGTCGGCCATGGAGGATCTGCCATCTCGTCGGTTGTTGAGTGCTCTTTGAGTATGAAATCATGTTAGCTTTGGATTCAATTTTGCTCATGATTTATTCCAGTAACTTGCAGTCGGTAAACATGGTTAGGTGGGATTTTTACTAATAAGACAGCGGTTGCCTTCACGCAATTAGCTATTCAGTATTTGTTGGATTCTGTACCTGCAGAGAATTGTGTGACTGCCATAGCTCCAGTTCATCGAGTAGTAGTACTCGACATGCCCATGTACATTCATGATTTTCTTCAGTCATTTTATCTCCCTTCAGTCCATTGTCTCAGCCCAAAACTTTCCTTTGCACAATTTTTTTAAGTGATTTAGTGCGGTGATTCCATTTATGTGGCATCGATTTACCTCACAATTTTGATGGATCAATCATAAATATTAACTGATTCCATTTAGGTGGCATCAATTTATCTCACAATTTTTATGGAGCAAATCATGATTATTAATGCCAATAGCAAACCTTGCCAGGCAAGCATATGGGCCCTGCGACCTACAGCGTGGGTGTACATGGACATGGGAGCCAGCATGAGCATGAGCATAGGCAGAGGTGGGAGAGGATATAGAAAAATGAGAAGCTCTGCTCCAGGTCTGCTATAATTTCTATTGGACTCTCCAATTATATTTCATGGAATGCCTGTCACTGATCAACTTCCTTGCCTCATTTCATTATCACTAATATATTGAAGGTTTGGATAAACAGATGGTAACATTAAGTTTTGTTGTACTCACAGATTATTCCAGCAGTAACTGAACTTTTGTTTTTATGAGATACAAGGACGTTATCACCAACAACTCTCATGCTGCTTCTCAGTGATATGCAGCAGCGACATGCCCATAGCGTGTTGTTGTTATTCTTGGACAATAGAAATAGTCAACAGGTAACATTCTGTATGCTCATTGCATAACAAAAAAAATACATAGACAGGTTATGCTTTCCTATTGCAATTATTATTGTTCTTTATTTTTTCTTGTGCTCATGTTTATAGACTTCTCAATTTCCTTTGGTTGTGCACATGTCAACTTGGTCAGCTATCTATTAATTGCAATGGACCTGCCATCATTCCTTTCAGGTTAGAACCAGCTTGATTAAAAGTGGATGCAAAACTGTTCAGAGAGTAATTGATGAATTCATAAGAGCAATAGGCTTTGACCCCGTCGGGGGACAAATCTTGGTCCTGCATTGGACAAAACACAGGTTAAAAGAAGGATCTGCCAATTAACATTGGTACCTTTCCCTTCTGATTGTTTTTGGTGTTTGGTGTTTGAAAAGGTTCAAAATTCAAAGAAGTGCAGTGTTTTCTGCAAGTTGTTTACTCAAATTTCGTTTTGATTACTTGAGGTTGGTGAAGAGTATCCCTAGAGAAGAGATATATGGGTTTTGATGAACTTTTTGCCTATTTGTTTCAGTATTTGTAGAAAGAAAGCTTAGAAATACAACAATGTAGCACATAAAAATGGACCCAGGGCCAATAAATAGTTCCAAACATACAATTTTAGTGTTCTTCCAAATTAGCTCTGGCAAAAAATTACCGCATACATCCAACATGATCTAGAATGTCAAACCTCACTTCCATACATCCAAAGCACCAATTCAGAATACTCAATGTTATAATGCCTTGAAAAGAACAAATAGCTGACATTTTTTTGCACTTTTATATTTTCCCTCTATTTATTTTCCGTGACTCTCATTATGTTATTTACCATAGCCATGTCTATGGTTTGCTAAAAGTAGTTACATTTTTAACATATCTGATGGGCACGCAGCATATTTTTGCAACGAGCTATTCTAGCTTCTCCTGGTACAGTCTCATTATCTCCAGTCCTCTTTTCTAGGGGAGTCAGAATTTGATGCAGAGAATAAAACTCGATCAGTTCATATGAATAGCAATTATTCATGGTGTATTTTTGTCAATAGTTAATTTTCATTATTGGTGGCATCTGATTGTTAAGAGACATTTGCAAGTTCTCTGTTATTTTTCTTATTCTTAAATGTTGGTATTAGTGAGAATGTAATTTCAGCAATTAATCCATACGAAGACTTTGACCAACTAAAAGTTACTGTACTCGATAGTGATTATTATCCTCTGCATATTTGTTTCTATTATGTACAGAAACTCAGAAGAAGCTATATGTAATGCTTGGAAAGGATCTCTGCTCGCATAATTTTGCCAACTAATAGGTAATTTCCTTTATGGTCATCGCATAAGATTGTTATGCATATAAGTTGCATTGCATCAATGAGTTATTATGATAAAAATATTATCACCTGTTGGAGTCTAATATGATTATTACTCCAATGCTTAGACCTGCGCTCTATCACAAACTAACAGATTTATGCAATCTGTGAGTGAACAATATATCACTTGAGAACGTGCTTTCATTTTCCCTGTCAAAGACTACGAAAACTCTAATTCTATTCAAATGCTAAAGAAGTGAATCATCATTGCCTGGATCGCTTGGATCACTCGGCCTCAAGGTGTAAGCCTGCGAAGGTAAAATACATGCTTCACATCTATTTTTTTAGTTAGTTCCCTTTATTTTAGATCGTCGCTCAAATCTGAAATTGGTTATTTAGAGACTTCCATGCAACCTATCACACTAAAAAAATATGCTACGTATTCTCCTTTGAATTCTTTCAGTCAACCACCAAACAGGTTTCACAAAATGATTTAGCCTGCTGATGATGCTCTATTTTTTTTAAACTAACCATAGTGGAATGCTATATTAAAATGATGAGGCTTCTAATTTTGGTCTCTGCTCAAGTAGCACAATTCATGTAGACATAGCCCAAACATTTTCGTATGTATATCATACCTGTCATTGTTGGCTTTCATAGCCTTAATCTTATTATATCAACAAAGAACGTTCTGAATAAGGAAGGTTCTTTGCGCTATAAGAAAAATAGCTTTTCCTTTTTAACAAAAGAAACATCCATCCTAACATTTTTATGTACCCCATCCAAATGAGTCTTCACAATTTTGTCTTTGCGCCTAAGGCAAAGTATAATATTTTTAGGCTAGGTTCAAAAACATTTGTTGAAGTGGCTTCCCAGCGAAGTTGCTTCTCATCCTGCTTCTCATCTTTAACTACTAAGACAGATCTTTGTACTCACACATGAGTGGGGACCAAAACAATAAAAAAACAGGTCATGAGGGGAGCCAAAACAACAAAAAAACAGGTGACGAGGATAGCGATAGCTTAGAGTTGATTCCTACTTAGAGTTGTACACTGATTCTTTTTTTGTAAGATTGACTCTATAGAGAAACATTTGATATCCCTTTCATGCTACAGTCAATGTTCCTATTAGTTCAGGCAAGGTAAATGCTGCTATTAGTTTCAGTTAATAAGTTTTGAGTTCATTCTTATTTTTTGCGTTGGGGTGTACCGGTTTCATGGCCATGTTAGCTGCTTCCCGTCTTTTAGGTAAGAAGAACAGCAATATTAGTCAAATCCTTTGATTTGGTTGCAACTGGTTTCTTTTCCCTTTGCCGTGACTAACTCGCAGACTAAGAGGTTTGAACCTCTCGCCTACCAGCTTTTTTTGTGTTTTGTACTTACAGCTTGGTTCAGCTTTTCAAAACTCTGTTCGGTAGAATTAAATAGAAGTAAAATAGTCGAGTAATGTGATGCAGTTGGAATGGTGCATCGTAATGCTTAAAATTGTGAAGGTCACTTTCATGCAATAGTGAATACTCTATTATGTTTTTTGAGTGTCGTTGTTTCAATATTTTTGTGTCAATACAAATTCTCGCTTTATTACTATTAGATTGCCTATACTCGCTTTCACTATTCTCTCTCTCATCTGTGATTGCATCAAACCGTTTTCTTGATTAGCGCCTAGAACAAGTATTCGGTGAGTAGGTTCGTAAAAAATGGAAGGAGCTATCTCGGCATGTTAGTTTTTCAAAGATTTTTTGATCTCTAATTCTTTATGTACATAAGTAAATAGTTTAGTAATTGGCATCTCGGTTTTGTCAGTATGGTAGCTTTTGCAAATTGTAACTGTATGATTTTTTAAATATCAAATTTAGATGGACCTCATCACGTGAACTTGAACATCAGCGTGACCATAACAATGTATTTTCCATTAATGTTGATTATTCTATCTTTCATTTCATTTGTATCTCTTTTAGTCAAATGAGTATTTACTTATTTTTTGCAAGATTTTCTCTCTGCTGTACATGTAAAGCTGATGGTGGAATTGTTGCTACACGTGAGGAGGTCGCATATTTGATTAGATCTGGTTGTCGATTGTTGTAATTTCATTCACTCTTTATTGTTTTATTTTTCGGTAAAATCTGGGTGTAATTGCCTTCCTTTATCTACCAGATTTTGCTCTGCTTTCAGGAAACTAGGCGTCATATAATGATTGGATATAAATCTGATTAATGGATTGAAAAAAAATTATCCGGAAGATATGTAGTGGCTCCCTGATACTGCTGCACGGGCGCGCGAAGGCGCGCGCCCTGATACTAGTGTTTTATAATTTGGGCGGGTCATATTGCCACTGGCCAGAGACCAGAGTGATTTATATAGGACACGGAATGTAGTCTCTAGGGTTTAAATTTTCTGATTTTGAAAGAACACTTCACACGAGCTTGGCTGTAAACATTTCCCTCTGGCTGGATATTGACATAATGACATGAATGGCATTTAGGTTACTAGGCTTAGAATTAAATAACAAAGAATCAAATATTACACTCCCATAGACAGGAAAGGCAACTAGAAGGGAGACGAAAGGGAATTTGTTGCTACACTCTTAGTAGAAGGCCCTGATATTGAGTTGTGTGAAGAACTCCCTCTATTAACTCCCTACACTACAGCAGACGCGTGCTTTGCCGAGTGCAATTGCACTCGGCAAAGAAGGCTTGCCGAGTGCTGCACTCGGCAAAGAGCTGTCGGTATATCCCTTCACGGCAAAGGCTTCTTTGCCGAGTGCCGCATGTCGGGCACTCGGCAAAGCCTTTGCCGAGTGTCGGAAAAGCACTCGGCAAAGATTTACACTCGGCAAAATGAAAATGCGAAAAAACCCAAAAATAATAGCAAAATTTTTCAAAAAAAATTCGAGGGAGGCCGCCACAGGCCAGCGCCCTCCCGTCTCCATCGAAGTCGCTGCATTTTTTGCGCTAAATTCGCGGCTAACGCGGCCGGCGGGATTCAAACTCACGACCTCTCCCTCGCGTGTCTGCTGCTACACTGTCACTTGTGTCTAGATTCCGTTATCTATCCTCGTATATATATATATACTAAACCGAGAGTAAATTGCTTGTTTGAGGCCCTAAACGAATTCAAATAAAAAAGTGGTCTACAGAGTTTCATAACTTTTCGAGATCTACAATTTTCATTTAGGAAGTTTTTCCATCCGAGGTCGTTTGAAAAATTCGAATTTCAAATTTGAGAGATTCAAACGTAGTTTTGCATGATAAGATGATTTCAAAATAAAAAGTTGTCAACTACATAGTTTCATTACTTTTGGAGATCTATAATTTTCATTTAGGAAGTTTTTCCATCCGAGGTCTTTTGAAAAATTCAAATTTTAAAATTTTCAAATTCAAACGTCGTTTTTGCATGACAAGATGATTTCAAATCAAAATGTTGCCAACTACAAAATTTCATAACTTCTCAAGATCTATAAAGTTTATTTTGGTCATTTGTTCATCCGACATAGTGGTAGTAACATTGTTCACAAATCTTATATATCTCTCTTTTACTTTCATGAAACTAATATGAGAGATATGAGAGATGTAGATTTTATGAAAAACGTTATTGTCGCTTTGTCAAATGAAGAAATGACCAAAATAAATTTTGTAGATCTTGAGAAGTTATACAACTTTGTAGTTGAAAAGTTTTTCATTTGAATTCATTTAGGGCCTCAAAAATTGCTTTGAAAAACTGATTTGCCGAGGACCAAAAAAATGCACACGGCAAAATGCCTCTTTGCCGAGTGCCAAAACAAAGACACTCGGCAAAATACATCTTTGTCGAGTGCCAGAAAAAGGCACTCGGCAAAGACGCATTTTGCCGTGTGCCAAAAAACAGCACTCGACAAAATACATCTTTGCCGAGTGCTAGAAAAAGGCACTCGGCAAAGACGCATTTTGCCGTATGCCAAAAAATAGCACTCGGAGTTACTTTTTTCTGGCACTCGGCAAAGACCGTCTTTGCCGAGTGCCCGATAAAATACACTCGGCAAAGTGCCGGCTTCCGGTAGTGCTACCCGTCGTCTCCTTTTCACTTCCTCAGGACATTAGGATTCTTCAATCGTCATATCTAGCCTCTATACCTGTAGTGGATTGTCTTGCTACTTCAATATGAAAAGGAATATGAGACCACAAAAAACAAAAGGGTGTTTATTTATGGCTTTCCACAATTACTTTTAGGCCTCGGTTGGTACAACTCTTTTTTACTGGTGAGCAACTTTTTTTCTCCGGCTTTACAAGCAGCTCCGTTGGTGGAGTTGAAGTGATCTTGGAAAAACATTCGGTAAAACACCTTCTCATGTTGGTGGAGTTGAAGTGATCTTGGAAAAACATTTGGTAAAACACCTTCTCATGTTAGATATAAGGGATACGTAAGAAGCTAGTATTTTTAGCATGTGAGAGCAGGTTTTAAGGTGCTTTAGTTAAGGAGTTGCTCTACCTAACACTGTTTGGCAAGAAACAACTTTTGAAGTTGTTGGAGAAGTTGTGCCAAACCGAACCGTAGCATTGTGCCCGATCAATCCATGCAATATTTGGATCTCGTAGAATGGCTTGGTGTCCCGTAAAATCTAATCAAGAACTGTTCTTCGTAAATGCCAGTGTTGACGACTAAAATTGTCGTGAAAGTATGGAATAAATTTTAGATAATATTCTGGAACTAATATGGTCATAAAAATATATTTGGAATATTGTATCAAAAATCCAGAGAAAGTGTTTGGACACCAGAAAATCCGCCTTAAGCGGCTTCTCGTGTGGGAAAGGTGCGGGCGTGCCAGTGTACCAAAGTACACAAAAATAAAGAGAGGAACGAGTATTTTATTAATTAACCATGAGTTAACAAATACAAGTTCCTAAAACAAGATGCGCTCCATAACGTGCTAGCGGCGATCTAACTTGGACGATCATGGTCTTCATGGGTCCTGGGGCCTCGGAAGGCTCCCAGTTAATTACCCCCGTGAGGTAGCTCACGGAGTACCTCCGACTCTGCTGCTGTGGTCGTCTTCAATCTTCGCTTCACGTCTCCACGCATGGTGTTGGTGTAGACTGGGTGGCATTGACGTAAGGGCCTCGTTGGTCCATAAGCCAGTATAACATGGCTGGAATATCAACCATGCCTGCCCGTGTCGTTCGCCTCGTCGATGTCAAAAGGCACGTGGTGTCATCATAGTCGCACTTGCATAATTGGTGTAGCTTGGATCGCTTCAGACTTCTTAGGCAGCATCGTTGTGATACGCTGTAGAACTTGATCACAGTGAGGTTGTTGAAGAAGAAGGCCTCGCCAACCTATGAGTCGGTGCAGCGCAGCTAGACTATTAGCTTCGCCTCACCGGCCTGATACACAAAAGATAATAAAATTATACAAATTTGATCCAGGGCTCGAACGACAGCCGAGCTCCCTATGGTTTTGCTTTGCTTGTAGTTTTCTTATGCAAGGCACACATTCCTTAATAGAGGTAATTCTAGCGCATGCACGTACACGTATATGCATGTATATATGCAGCTTGGGCGAGATGGTAGTCGGTACCCTCCTGCTTAATTGTTTGTTTGCATGTAAGCACGCATGTGGTGGTAGCACCTCGCCGTTGATCTCGACGGGCGCGGCGCGGAGTAGCCCCGCGTCGCGGTGACAGGTAGATGGCACGGGCGTTCGTCGATCAACCGCTGCTTGTTGTGCGCGCTGAGCCGTCCGACCTCACCTCTCGGGTGCGGCAGCGTCGCTATGGGGTAAGAGCGGAGCCGTCGTCGATGGCGTCCGGGCTCGCCTCCGTGGTGCGGAGGCGGCGTTGGTGCAGGTGTGGAGCCGTCATCGACGGCGTCCGGGTTCGCCTCCTCAGTGCGGCTGCGGCGGCGGCGTTGGAGCCGTTGTCGACAGCGTCTGGACTGCTTGGCGCAGCGATGAAAGAGCCTACGTACCACGGCTGGAAATCAGCTTGGCTCGCCGACGCCCTTGTTGTCCTGCATGCATGCACCTATATACAAGCGCACCTCTACTCATATATGTGGTCAAACGTTGCTGCCGGCCGACGAGCCTTCAGCGACAGTGCATGCGGCTGCACGCTGCTGCCGGCCGACGATCCTTCAGCGACAGTGCAGCAGGAGAGTGCGGCTGCGGGCCGCTCACGGCGTCGATGAGCAGGCACTAGAGCAGATGTCGCCACGCGTGCAGTGGACACAGACCGACATGGGGTGCAATACGGCAGCGCTCCCGATCCTCACATGGAGCCGTCTCAAGGACGCCTTCTTCTTCTCCGATTGAGCGCATAAATGGATGAAAGTCTCGCGCCTGTTCGCTTGGACGTAACGAAGCCGATGCACAGCGACCGGCCTCCGGCCTGAGCAGGGTCGTCTAGACAACGTTGATCTCCTCCGGCGACGCGGTTAGCTGACGTAGATGAACGTGGGCGTAGAGGGAACACCGCTGCCGATCGTAGATGCGCTGGATAGAGGTGGCTGGTGCCGTGCCGTGGCCACCTTTTCCATCTTCCGCACGGCCGCGCTCATCTCGCGTTGATGGCGCCGGTCCAGGCCAGCGAGCCCGTCTACTCGTGCTTGCGGCACTACCAGCGGCTGCTCCTCACGTAGAGGAGCTCGTCTTCGGCGCCTGTGATTAGCCGGCCAAGCCTTGCTGCGACGGAAAACGGCGAGACGGCTGCCTTCTGCCTTCGATCTCGGGCCGGCGGCTCATACCCGGTCCGTCTCGATCCCATTATCTCATCTGGATGGCGCTGGTAGACCGGCTGCCTCTGGTGATGATCTTGGCCGCTAGCGTCGTTGCGGCGGTCATGCTCCTGGCGCCGGCGGCTGCCTTCCTTCGTCGATCTGCTCCGAGCCTCTGAATGGATAGCGCCCTGGTGGTGGCTACCTCCGAGCGGCCGGGCGTGATTAATCTTCTCCGTGATGACCTGAGGGTCCTTTATATAGACAGCAGCTAGGGTAGCAGCGAAACTCCTGGCCTCACGCACGTGCCGCCTAAAATCTGTTGGCGAGCGCGACATACCCGGAGCCGCTCCTTCCTCCGTACGCCGGGTGAAGCATTCACGTGCCGCAATTATCCCTCGTGATAACGCTTCTAGAAGGATTCTAGTTTGGACTTCCCATCCGCCGGCCCAAAAATTCACCGGGCCGGACTGTGGTTGTGGTACAAGATCGTACTCCGTACACGGCTTCACCTATATGCCGTATAATACGCACAGGATCTGAATTCGACCCCCCAGTACACAGACGCCATGTGGTGTATGGCTGCCTGGTGGGCTCTGATCGCTTGCTAATTAAAGGCGTTTGAGCTCCGCCGTATTTGAGAAGTGTATACCACACATGGGCGTATACATACTTGCTAACTTCTTCTATTGCATGTCAACACGTATGCATGCATGCACGGCATAGTAATGTGTAAGCTTCTTTCTTTTCCAGCACACGTAAATAAGCATGCGCACTATGCATTAGCTCATCACGGCCCAATGCAACTTGATTCATGTTTTTTTCCTTTTACTATTATTTTCAGTAGCACGTATAGATGTACATGCATACTAGTGAAATTTTGTATAAAATCTCGTCAAACAGAAAGAAAGATGGAAAATCGGCAATATTTCCTGCTAAACCGGCCTGGCCGGCTGGGAAACCAGCCAGGCCGGTTGGTTCATGTGCCGCACACCAAACCAGCTAGGCTGGCTGGTTGGCTGTTGCCGTGCTCTCTTTGCTGATTGGCCAGGTTGGCCGTTGGGCACGCAAGCATGCTGCCGTGATGTTGGCAGGCAAGGCCGATGTCTCCTGCTGCGAACGTTCTGCTGCACGGCAAGGCTGCTGGCCTCCTGTCTCCTGCTGTGTGCGCCCCTGCTGAGTGCTGGCCCTGCTGCATGCGCCTTGGCTCTCTACCGCACGCACCCTTGCCTCCCTGCTGCTGCTTCCTGCTGGCCGACCGGCTTAGCTGGTTTAGCAGCCGGCCAAGCCGCTTTACTTTGGCTGCTGCACTGCTCAACCGGCCTAGCCGGATTGGGAACCGGCTAGGGCGCTTTGCCTGTTGCCTAGCTATATTGGCGCTACTGAAGCCCGACGAAACCGGCCTAGCCGGTTTGGGAACAGTCCAGGCCGGTTCGACTGTTCCTGTCTGACTCAAACTCTTTTTGATTGGGATTTGGAAGAGATTTTTAATAGAAAACTTAGAGATTATGATCTGAAGTTGTTTTCTATTGGGATAAGACCACCCCTCTATATATATGAGAGGATCACGACCGTTTGAAGGATCCAACCCTTAATCGTAAAAAACACTACACCAAACCCTATTTTCCCTATTTTCTTTCTACCTTGTTGTTCGTCACGTCTCCCGGCGAGATTTGGCGGCGTTCTAGGCAGCCTTGCTAGTCCTAGGGCACCCTCCACGTGCTCTTCCCAGGCGGGTCATCCCGGAAGTTGTTCGGGAGTTTTCTACGCAAGGAACGAGCCCAAAATCGGCCTAACATCTCTCTCAGATCGGTCTCGTTGGTTTGCTCACATTCTTGCTGGTTGTGGGTTGATTTGCAACCCTTTGGGCGTGCTAGCCCTGCTGGTGTGTGATTCGTATCACCTCCGACGTCAACAGCTAGCTAACTCGGAAGTACAAAATTATACTCCCTCTATTTCAAATTATAAATCGTTCTGACAAGATATATATTTTTTGTTCTATTATTTTGTAGAAAAGTCGAAACAACTTAATTTGGAACTCAGGAAGTACTGTTCAGAATGTCTAGGGACGTTCTCGTTGTGCATTCATGGAAATGGATCACACCGTTACATGCATGATACAAGGAAAGATGAAGGGCAAGCCTGCGAAAACGCTGCTTGCCGATTCTACCGATAGATCCTGCTCCGGCCTTGGCAGATAAGAGACAAGACAACAACAGGTGGAGCGAAGGAAGACATGGGTTCCACAACCACCACGAGCACAGCATCGAAGCTTACCCCCACTACTTGTCACCTTCCAAACCGTCCAAATTGGTAGCAATACCGTATTTGCCATGCCCCCCATGTTTATTCAGGCCTGACAAGTTGATGTGTGATGTGTCCTGTATCTGGGCTTATGCGAGAGCTAATAAACTGGCCAGCAGTCCATGTCAAGAACATGAAGGCAGTAGCATCGACATAGACGGCAGCAAAGAATGTTCGCATCATTCACAAGTAGTATGTGCAAATTGCATGTAAAACTGACATAATTAACAACAATGACCATGACAGAAACAACAAGAGAGCATGGCAAGGCGCACGTTGAACATTATTTTGAAATGACGATGATCATGTTCATCATCACCCCTACTTGACAGTACACACATAGATGGAAGCCGAAGAGAACATCCATCATCAGCAATGGTCCCTCTGACGAGAGCTCACACTGACGACTACATGTTCAGACAAAATGGCCCCCAACATATGCACAGCTTGCGTACCTATTATACTATATATCGTTGCTAAAGAACTAAAACTAAAAAAAATAGAGTAACATACAGCTTCCACACGAACATAGTATATATGCCACTAGTACTAAAGACCCAAACCTAAATAAAGCTATACAAAAACTAATAAACTGGTGCTACTATTCAGTAGTGTAACGGTCCTGTTCGTTGCAGCCGCAGCCGCAGCCGCAAGAATCAGAAGCCAACATGGCGAATATTCAGAGACAGGAGAACTCCTTTCCTTTTCTTTTCTGCGACGAAGACAGGAGAACTCCTTACGGCGGCTTAGTTGCTGAAAGTGAAAGGCACATATCTTAGGCTGATGCTAAGCTACCTGCCAGCTCTAGTTGTGCGTGTGCGGGTGCCTGTGGACGGAGTGGTAGTCGGCGGTGAAGGGTATCATCCGGCCACCGAGGTTAAACTGCGGCGAAGCAGCAGGCATCTGCTTCCAGCTGCTGGTTCTTCTGAAACGGCGGCTGTCCGTGTTCACCACCTCATCCTTCCTCCTCCTGACGATCACATCTTCGTCCCCGCCCTCCGCCGTCGCCGCAGTTCCTGAGCTGCTCACGTCTTGCCGCCCTCCGTCGCCGATGGCCGCCATTAGCGGCAGCTCTGCAAATGGAAGAGGTGCATCGTGCATGCATCAAGCACCAGCCACATTGCGCAAACAGAAACTGTCTGAAGTGCGTGCGTGTGTGTTTGGTTTTGAAAGAGGAGAATGCGATCAACCGTATCTTCTGTTGATCTCAGATGTACATATTTATACAAGTACAAGAGCCATTGGCTCGATTGACTATCCTGCTAAGCCGGCACGGCGAGCTAGCGCAGCCTGCGGGCGTGGCGTGCGACGCGGACGCGGACTGCCGTTGGTGGCGAGTGCCATTCATCCATGCGCTTACAATGCGGCATGCTATGACTGAGTCTCTAACAGGTTTACCTCTGCGCGCGGTGGCGACGACGACGGGGCTGAGCGCGGCAAGCAGGAGTTTCAGCAGGAGCAGCAGGCCGACGCACTTCAACTGCCGCCGCATAACTACCCTATTGTTACCCCACAGCTCATGCCCTTTGGCTTGCCCAACATCAATTAATTGGCAATCACTAGGCGAGCGTTCTCTTAACGTTCGGAAGGCCCAGTGTATTGAGTTTAGGTTGACGATTTTTTTAATAAGAAGAACATTGATATTTTTTTAGAAATGCTATACCACACTCAGCGTGTTTTGGCCTCACTCAGCACTCGAATTTCACCTGAAGGCGCCCGCAGCTAGGGTTCTGGCGAGAGGAACTCGCCGGCGTCGGAGACGACGACCTCACCGTCGTCGGGTAAGTTCAGCGCGAGCTCTCTCCGACATCTCCCCCTCTTCTTCTCCAAGTCCAGCGGGCATAGAAGAGGTCGGCCAGGGGGAGGTAGTCCGATCCGGGCAGGCGATGGGGATGGGTGCGGGTGGTTCGGGGCCCTGACAGCGGTGGAGGTAGCCAGGCTAGGGAGGGGCGGAGGCGTCGTGGTGTCACCGGCGAGCATGGCCATGGCGGAGCTGCAGTGAGAGGGAGGAGGGGAAGAAGGCGGCCGCCATGGGCGCGCTAGCTAGGGTTCGGCGAACCCTAGCACGTCGCGGCAGGGGCAGGGGGCAGTGGGCGGTAGTGGGGGAGAGGAAGAAGATGAACAGTAGAGGAGAAAATCGAGTGTCCCAACACTTTTTGTTTTGGATAGACTGGCACTATTTTTAGTAACCCCAATAAGGAGGCGGCGCCCGAAATGGGCCGGTGACCTAGGCTAGCAATCGCACGGGCGAAACTAAATGTGAATTGTTGGAGGACGATCTTGCCCTTGGACCGGCCCGGGACGCAGGGCAACGTGGAAATATCTCCGCTAGCAATCGCATAGTCGAAGCTAGACGTGAATTGTTGTCCCACGGTAGCCCCGAGCGTTCTGGTTGGAAAACAAAGAATTTGATATGACGTAAGACTAGCAGGCAATCATCAGAAAAAGACAAGATTAATCCCAACTTGAATAAGCATAGTACTGCAACTTATATAAGCCCAACTTTTTATTTCTATGCATTATTTACTTTATTTACATCACCCCATATCTTAACATCACTGTCGGTTCAAAAACCCTCTTCGCTGCCGGATTTTGAACCGACAATGGCCACTATCGGTTCTTATAAACCGACACTGATGTGAAACCGACTGTGAAACCGTCAGTGACGTGGAAAGCCAAAAAAAAATACTGAAAAAATAGGATTTTTTAATACCAAGAGACGTCCCACCGGGTAGTCACAAGTTACGCGATTTTTCGCATGAAAAACCGACACTGATGTGAAACCGACTGTGAAACCGTCAGTGACGTGGAAAGCCAAAAAAAAAAAACTGAAAAATAGGATTTTTTAATACCAAGAGACGTCCCACCGGGTAGTCACAAGTTACGCGATTTTTCGCACGAAAAACGCGCGCTTCGCGGCCACCGGTGCTCGACCCCCTGACCTGCTGATTCACGTCTTTGGCCCCTAACCACTCCACCTGGAAGTTGTTTGTGTCCGAATCAGATTTTCGTCCTGGCCATTTTATGTTCATTTGATTTTAAAATGAGTATTTAGGACCCTAACCGAATTCAAATGAAAAAGTTATCAACTACAAAGTTTTATAATTTTTCGAGATCTACAACTTTCATTTTGGTAGTTTCTCCATCCGAGGTCGTTTACAAAATTTGAATTTCAAATTTGAGAAATTCAAACGTAGTTTTCCATGACAAGATAATTTTAAATGAAAAAGTTATCAGCTACAAAGTTTCATAACTTTTCGAGATCTACAACTTTTATTTTTGCTGTTTGTCCATCCGAGGTCATTGAAAAAATTCAAATTTCAAATTTTTGGAAATTCAAACATAGTTTTTCTTGACAAGAGGATTTCAAATAAAAAAGTTGCCAACTACAATGTTTCATAACTTTTTGGATCTACAATTTTCATTTTGGTAGTTTCTCCATCCGAGGTCATTTGCAAAATTTGAATTTCAAATTTTAGAAATTCAAACGTAGTTTTCCTTGACAAGATGATTTCAAATCAAAAAGTTGTCAACTATAAAGTTGCATAACTTTTTAAGATCTACAACTTTTGTTTTGGGCGTTTCTCCATCCGAGGTCGTTTGAAAAATTCAAATTTTAAAATTTAGAAATCAAACGTAATTTTCGTTAGATAGATGATTTTAAATGAAAATATTTGGACATCCAAAAGATCTCAAATTAAAAAAGTTTGAACTACAAAGTTGTAGATCTCGTCGTGTACTACAACTTTGATATAAAGTTCATCTTCATCAGACATCATACGAGAAACTTATGAAGTTTTCTTGCAGCATATCACTGTCGGTTCAAGCCACGAACCGTCAGTGATAATATCAGTGTTGGTTTTTGGCTAAAACTAGCAGTGATGATCCAATATCACTACCGGTTCTTGGCTAAAACCAACAGTGATATGAACCAACAGTGAAGACCCGAATATCAGTGTCGGTTGGGCTATCAGTGTCCTATTACTGCCAGTTTTAGCAAAAAACCGACAGTGATGGGCTATCACTGTCGGTTTCTCAAAATCCGATAGTGATGAGGCCGGCAGTGATGTCCAATTCTGTAGTAGTGTTAGCTGCCTTCAAAATCATTTTTCGAGCCACTTCCACTTGATCTTGGTGTCCCGAAATTTGTAAACACTGATCACCAGGGCGATTAAACTGAGGCGTTCTCTACAAGAATAAGCAAGAATCCCGAGATAGACCAACCGTTTGGCTTAACATCAAGCTTTGACTAGTAGTGATAGATCATACTAACCTCAATGCAAGCACTAGATGTGGCACGGATATATGCTCCATTATGTTAAGGTATAATAGTCGGAAGTATTAGTGTAGTCTCCTTAGTCTAGGGTTTCCCTCCTGTGTCCCTCGTGTACTCTATCTATAGTCTCCATTGGGCCGCAATATCATCATCCATTCATCCACTAGGTTTTTTATCCAGACACCATCCTTCTATTGTTGTGCTGCCCCTGGGAAGATCGATCTCTGTTCCTACTGGCAGCCTCATCTATCTTTGATTTTTTTGGTGTCCATTCAAGTCAATGGCCTATGTTTCTGTAACACCCCAGGTGTTTGCCACCAGTTAAGCAATGGGTTTGAGCTAAAACCTGGTATATTAAGTGAGGATGAAGATGTCAATGTCAAACCTATAGAAACGAGCCCCAACCTAAACTTGGATATTGCACCTTTGCTCGCCTATAGACCCCTTTTCAAGATATATGCTTGGGTGGTGTGATTGGGATATCTTCATGTGTCTCACATCAATACCCATCTATATTGGGCACTCGAAAAGTTTCATGAAGTTTGGAATCAAAAAGTCACATGAAATGACGAGTTATGTCCTTGCTTGAATTAATTTATAAAGTGAATGGAATTCTCGATCATCAACCAAATTTTGCAACCATGCCCAAATGACTCTAGATGAACTCTACAACAAAAGTCATGAAAGGTTCATGTTGGGCAAATGCCACGAAAACGCTCCAATGGATCAAAAAGGATAATTTAAGCTTCATCGTGATCCTACTTTGGTCAAAGTAGAACAGTAGGTTCTATACCAGTTTTGAGGTTGGACCTTAAATGAAAGTTGTAGTCCATATCATGTAGAACAAACTTTGTTTAAAGGTCAAGAGTTATTTTGGCCTCTAACCTAGTCAAATGGAACTCACAAGATTCAATACAGTGCTGTTTTGGAGCCCAGGAATTTGGCTAAGTCCTAACTGAGGTTGGACTGCGGGTACCCTACTTTGGAGCTTTATATCTTGCAAACCGAGCTGATCCAGGCCTTGATCCTTTAATAAAAGTTGTTCTTTGTTTTGAGTACAACATAGTTTGTTTTTGGAGTATGCCCTAGTTCAGTTTGTAGATGATGCAAACAGAGGTTACAAGATCGAAATCGCCATTGCTTGTAGACCTAAGTCTGAAATCTTGGGCCTCGGCGATGACATTCCGCGTTCTCCAAATTTTGCTAAGCAACTTCAGTTGATCCAAATGTAAAAGTTGGAGCTTACATTATGGGGAAGAACATACAAGAAGATGGCACTAGTTGCATTTCATTTCGACCATCAATTTTGGATGTTTGCTTGTCACCACAAATCAACCGACACTATCAAGTTTAGTACTAATTATATGCTAATCCAACAGCCTAATGGCCGAGCACCCTTAATCAAAGTCGAAGAGCATTCTCGAGGACAGCAACTTTTCTATAGGCGCCAAGGCCCTGAATCTGCACCGAATATGCCGAAAACGGACTCCAAGTCGGGCACAACAGAACGCGCCATACGTACTTTCGATGAAATGACTTCGTGGCGGCCATGCACCAGAAGCGCCCCACCATGGCCGACGCCACGCGTCCGACCTCCTCCGTGCCGCGCGCGCCTCGTGCCCTGCTTGCTTCAAACCGAGCGCCCGGGTGTCTCCATGCCTCCTCCTCGCTCTCGCCCTCCTGGCGCATTTCCTCTCTCATACAAGACGCCGAAAGCACGGCCACCATGGATGCCACCGCCGAGCTCGCTGCGCCGCCAATCTTTGTTGCCGCCCTCGCCTCTCGATGCCTAGGTACGCATTCGTTGCAGACACCGCCATTGCCGCGTCGCCTCGCCACAGCAATCGCCGACCGCCGCATGCAACGCGTCGCCATGGCCGGTGGCTAAGCTTCGCCCGCTTTGCTGCGAGAGCCGCGCCGCCACAAGCCACCTCAGCCGGGCTGGATAGACCAGCGCCAGCAAGACGGGGCCTGTGGTCCCTCCGCCACTTCACCATGGCCGGCGACGACCATATATGGCCGGAGCATGAGCCGGCCACCACTCCCTATGCCGCCATTCCGAGGAAGAAGAAGGTGGACCATGCGCGTGAATAGAGTGTCTTCCGTGGGGTTAAGTGATGAAGTTGTGACTCATATGAATAGTGCCGTTAAGATCCGTTCGTTCGGGTTTTATTTGTGGAAACTTCAGGGTCCTCGATGCAAGATTTAGATTCCTTTTCTTTCTGATTTTTTGCAGATTTGAATGCTCCACTTTGATAATTCATAGTAATTCGTACAAAAATCGTAAAATAGAAAATGAGGACTTTTTGGAATCCTTGTGAAATTCTCTATGTACTAGATCAATAATATTACATGCTTTAGTTTAAAGGTTTAGCTGTAAAAATAGATTTAGGCGGTTAGGTTCTCAATGCTAGTCATGTCTTGTTCTTTTTATAACTGCAGTTATTTTACTCAAATAAATGTGAAATTTTTATGGAGTGTTACTGATGTGATTAGTGATGTCTGGTAAAAATTTCAGTATTTTAGGCTTGATAGTTTAAGATCTATAAAAATAACAAATTGTCTGTATTGCCTTACCCTTATTCTGAATAGGCCTGCAAGATTAAATTAATTGGCCTAGTTAGGTTATGAATCATGACTTTGTGATAATACATGAGTTGTAGTACTTTTATTAAGCTTTTCAAAAAGCTAAATATCATGATTTTTGGTTAAGTAGATCTTGAGTTATACTTACTTAAATATCAGTGGCTGTTTCTACCCAAACTCTGACAGGGTTACCTTGTTGGTATTGTGGGGCCTTCTTAATAGTAGAATTTGCTTTAGGTGTTTACAACAAAGTTGTTTAGAATTTGACAAGCTTTCTAAAAAGTCTAGAACCACATTTATTGGACCTGTATAACTCCATTTATAGTTGTTTAAAGTGGCATGTCAGTTTCTGTCTATGTTTTGGATAGCGATGCAATTATTGGATTAATTGACCCTTCTAACTGTAGAATCATCTTAAGATGATAATAAGAAAGTTGTAGATAACTCACATAACTAGCTTGTGTTAAATTTTCATGGCATGTGGCCAAGTAGTTTGTGAGTTATGACTGTTCTAAGTTGGTCTTCAGAAATTGTAGCTTTCTGGAATTGCTGGACCAGCTTTGAGAAATGTGCCTGTTTAACCTGGTTAACTTTGGAATCATGCTGATAGGTTTAAATATGAATTGTAGACAATTTCATAAGATTTCCATAATGTCTTCTTGCAAGTCATTTGGATTTGTGTAACTCCAGTTATAGCTAAATCTTGTAGCTGTTGTTTGCATGTCCAGAAATTGGCAGATTCCAATTATAGTGTTTGCTTGTATATTGTTAAGTGTGACTTATGCCTTGAGTGATGACTGAGTTAGAGCACTTGAGATCTGGGGAAACTTGTGTCATGATTGGTGTTGTCGTCTTCTTTGCCATCTTAACATGATAGATTGTGTGATGTTTAAGTTAAGCATCGCAAAGTACTTAAGTGTGTTAGTGTAAACTATGCTTGTCTTGCTTGCTATTTTGTGATGTGTCTCATGGTACTATTCTTCATATTCATACACTTGCATATTGCATCTCATCTAGGTGCGCTAGATGAACCACGTGAAGGACGTGATGTTGGAGCCGAATCCAAAGATGGTGTATGGAGGATCTATCCCGAAGATGGAAGGACTAAGCAAGTGTTAGGACCTATGATGTCACCAGGACGGTGCAAGCTAACTGAACTGACTTGTGGCGGATCCCAGGCAAGCCCCGGAGCATTAATAAGTCTCCTAATTTATAAAAGCAATTCTTTCTATATATGAGTTATATATTGTTGCATTAAGTTGTAGGAGTTGATTGAAACCGTTGATGCATTTATTACTATCCTTGCCTACCTTATTACCTTTTTACCCTGTTAGGTCATGATCGAATAACTGCTTAGCCTTGCTTAGACCGGTAGCGATCGGTGATATCCGATCACCTACATTATAGGTGGTTACTGGAAGACTTTAGCTATGGAGAGAATGATATCCTGGAATTAACCATGTGTGATGGATAATTGGAGACCGGACGGAAAAAGTTGGAGGCAACCAGACAGGGTTCTGGGGTGCTGTTAGTTTCCGTCTGTGTCGATTAAGGACCGACCGTTGTTGGGCCTCGAGTCATGTTGAACGCATGCCTTACATTTAGCTGGCCGGATAAAGTACCTTCCGACCGCGAAGCTGGGAGATTATTCGGGCCGAGTAGATTGTCCGCAACGCACTGTGCCGGAGCAGGTGTGGTAGGACACGGGGGCGAGATGATAAGACCAAAGTGCAGTCGGTCGGCCCCCGGGTACATGTGGTTCCTGGCAAACTCGAGATTCCTGGATAGTTGACTCGGTGATCAATATCTCACTTTAGCGGGTGAGTGAGGTTTGTGTAAGGAATAAATCACCACCGGTGGTTAGGAATCGATTCAATCGCCATCGCTCTGGATAGTGAGCACTTGACTCGAAATTCTTGCATCGTAGTAATTATTATGGAACAATGATGGTTATCTGGATGGTATGGGATATGCTAAATCTAAATTGGTAACTGGATGTTATTGGTTAATCAAGTGATTGCTATAGTACAGTGTTACCTAGATGGATAGGTCATAATAAAGATGATGCAAAGTATTTAAAATGGTTTCTTCATGATAGCTTATGCTTTTCGCAAACAAAAGTCACTAGCCCACTAAAGAAAGCCTTGCATGATCCTTGGTGTCATTTGTTTTGGTTTCCGACGGGTAAGTCCGGCCGAGTACATTCGAGTACTCGTGGTTTATCCCACCTTGTTGCGGTGTGAAGTTCTCGACATTGTTGATGATGGTGGCTAACCGCCGTGGGCTCGGTGATTCTATATTTACTTCTCATCTATATGCTTTTGTCGAATGATGTCACTTATGCTAGCAATATATTTGGAACTTATATTAATGTAATCATTTGAAAGCTATGTTGTTTTCACTAAGCGGTTTTGAAACCCAAATTTGTACTATTATTTGTTAAACCCTTTGTAACATTATTTCCGCTGCAACCCGATGTATGTGATGTGTATTTGCTTAATCACGCGATCTTGGTTGTGATGTTGATTTACCGAGGTCTTTCGGGACACTCGGCGGACTACCGGGTTTATATGAGTGAAAGTATGGGTGTGTCAACGTGTTAGCGGGGACAACCATACTTGATCTTGTATAAATTGGGCGGTTCTGTCACAGCTTCCTATTTGTGTACATTCAAGTCCAGTAACACATCTCCAGTTCATCCAAGCCATGCGTGTCCACGAATTTTGTTAGATCAACCAATCTTTTTTTGGTTAGCTGAGTTCTGCCGATTTAGCTAATCATCATCATTGTTGATGCGACTATGCCACCTTGGTTTCTTTGGTAGTCCATTTTGCTACACTTCATAATCAATGGTCATTTATTTGTTGTCATCACCATTGTAACCTACTGTGTGTCGTCTTGCAGTGGTGATCCCTCTATGCTTCCTTTGGCTTGATTTGACACATCTATATTATCGTCGATTTTAAAAGTCTCTAAATCAAGGTTCATAGTCGAAGAGTTGAAGTATTGCTTTATGAAGACTTGAGGTATTTGTTGAAGTACGGGTGTGAAGGGAGTACCCTCTTGTGGAGATCATTTTCTACATCAACATTGTTCAAGAGTTGCACACTTCGATGACATCTTCTATTTTGGATTTTGGATGTAATTTGTCTCTTTAGTTTTTCAAGTCTAGTGCATAGTGTCAACTCTCCAAATACAATGACATTGCATTCACGTTGCATTTGAGAGGGGGTCTTAAAGTATAATCACTACTACACAAATGATTTTGCAAGGAGGTACAATTTTATTAACGGAGGCGGGCGGGCTAGGCGGTTGCTGCCGTTAATCGGAGAATGAGACACGAATGAATGTTATATATGTTTGTGCTCTGTATGCGTATTTTCTGCTTTGTTTGTGTTTAATTTGCGAAAATAGAATTTGAATCAAATGGCTGGAAACTATTTTTTAATTAGAAAATTATTAACAGAGGCGGGCAAATAATAACTAGCTACCTCCGTTAATTAGTTAAAGGAGGCAGGCACCTTATGGCAACCTCCTCGGTTAATCGATTAACGGAGGCGGGCGCGTTAGGACGACCGCCTCCATTAATAGGTATTAACCAAGGCGGATGCCTTAAGGCGCCCACCTCCGTTAATTAGTTAACCGAGACGGGCAAAGCAACCGCCTCACTAGGTCCCGCATTAACAGTGACCTTTGATTGGAGGCGGTTGCAATGCCCGCACCCATTAACAAAAAATGCCCGCCTCCATTAAAGTTTCTATAGTAGTGAATAGCCAGGGGTATTAGTGTAATCTCCTAATCTAGGGGTTCCCTCATGTGCTCTATATATAGTCTCCATTGGGCCTCAATATTATCATACAGTTGAGTCTCTCCTTATTAATAACAATCATTACCTTCTCCTTTCTATCCTCCTCCGAAGAAAAAATAAGAGAAGTGTGAAAAAGCTCATCAATATGCAATAGACATTTGTGAAAGAACCACACGACTGTTTATACACCATTTAAACGCTACACAGTGGCTCGCCGTTTCCATTTAATCGACCGTTTATCTCATTTAAATGACCATTTAGCCCATTTAAGTGGCTATTTAGGCCGAACAATGCATAAACAGTAAGTGACCGACTGTTTACTGTTTAGCGTTTACAATAGCATTGGAAATAACTAAACCATCTCTTCATAATAGGCTTTTAAGCCTTTGTAGTTACAAAAGTCTAAACATATGTCTTCTCAATATGTTTTTCTTTTAACTCATCACTCTTTCATTCTTCAATGTTATGACCCAACTCCTGAATATTGCTCTCCACATCTATTCCTCTGTCTCAAATTATATAAATATTGCTCTCCACATCTATGATTCCGGTTCCTATAGGAAAAAGTACGTTTATCCCTTTGGAACAGAGGAATCATGTATAGAAAAAATGTAGGAAAGCTTCTTATGGCATTGATTTTGTAGGAAAACTACGAGAAGAAAACATACAGTCTGACCTCAAATGGAGTGCCAATCTACTAATGCAAAGGGCTAACCATCATCGGTACTAGATTGTAACGAGCAGGTGCTTCATGCCATATGCTGGATCTAGGAAGACATTCGAACCTAAAAGAGTGTATGAAATTTAAAACTAAAAAAAATAAAAACTTGACTGAAAAATAAAAAAAACTGGAAATAAAAAAATAAAGAAAACCTCATAAAACTGAAAATAAAAAACAATGGAAAAAACAGAAATGGAACAGAAACTTGAAACTAAAAAAAATGATTCTTCACGACGATGACAGCGACATCCACCAGCCCACCAGTCCAACACAAGCTCGGCGAGCACAGCATCCCTAGGGCCAATGGGCCTCAATTCAACCAGGTCGTTGGGTCGGGCCACAGGCCAGAGGACTCGTGTGGACGCGGACGCACAGCACAGGTCGGAATTTCGGATCCACCTCGCCGCACGACTTCAACCTAGTAGAGAGGCTCCTTTTCTCCAAAAAAATAAAAAATAAAATAGAGAGGCTCCTCCTCCCCCGTGCGTTGAGCTCCACCCCTAGCACCGGCGGCCCTCTTCGTGCACCTCCTCGAGTGCTGGCAGCCATCCCCTTGCGCACCTCCCCGACCCACGCCACCCCTCCTCCTCTGCGGCATCGAGCTCCTCCTCCCTACTCTCGTCTGGCCGCCTCTTCACACACCTCCTACAGTGACACCGACATGGCGCCTCCACGTGCGAGTGGCTTGTTCGACACCGAGTTGGCGCCACCGCCGCCGCCGCCTGGTGGTGCGAGAACTCGTTCCCCGACGGCGATCCACGCGTCTTCGCCTCAGGCGATAACTCCTCCCCCGACGGCAATCGCGAAGGAAACTCCTTCGCGTCCTTCTAAATGTCACCGCGGGAGGAGTACGCCGCCGCCATCCCCGCGCAACCCAGAGCTCCCTAGCCCACCGCGTCCAAGAAGCTGCAGCACTCCCCCTTCGCCGACCAGAGGTGAGATGAGCCGAGAAACTAGTCCAGGGGATCGAATTGCGTCAATGTGTTTTTCCCCAAACGGCAACTTAGGTCATTAACTGTTAGGATGATGTCATGGTTGTTCTGTTTAGGTTAGGTCTGTGGCTGTTTCTTGTCGTTGCGAATTGTCTTCCTATGACTACTAAATTCAAATGAGCAAATCGTTGCGAACTCTTCCTATCACTATCTAAATTCAAATGAACAAATATATGCTACTACTTCAATGCAGGCAAACTTCCTCAGAAATTAGATGATGCTTTGAGTTTGTATCAGTTCCCTCTTTTGTCATTTCTGATTGGCCGATAACATCAGTTTGTCAATTTCTCTTTTATTTATGTTGTTTAGCCCCTTCATCTCAGTACCACCAAACTGAATACAATTGGTCGTGAAATAATATGTTTGAGTTTATAATCAAATAAAGAACGTTTCCTTGTAAGTGCAATGGATTTTACATTATGCTACAATTGGTTGTGAAGCAATATGTTTGAGTATATATAAATCAAATAAAGAATATTTCCTTGTAAATGGCATGGATTACATTAAGCTTGTCTATTATCTCCGGGAGATATAGGGAGTTGATAAAAGGGCGTACCCAGTGCAGAGAGCTCCCGCTCTATGCGGGGTCTGGGGAAGGATGTTAGTGGCAAGCCTTACCCTCGCCTGTGCAATGCGAGGAGACCGCGACTCGAACCCGGGACTTTCCGGTCACAGGCGGTAAGACTCTACCGCTTGCACCAGGCCCGCCCTTCTTGTAGGGAGCTGATAGTATGGGATATTATGTATTTTATTCCTGTTTAGGGGTGTAGAACTTATTCTTTTGAGTATCTCTTTGACATGGATTTGATAGAGAACTATTATTTCAAGTACAAGAATTATGCATTCGTTGCGTAGACTTCTCTATTCCTGTTGCATAATATTTGCTATTGATGTCACTGCATGCATCACGCTTGCTTTATTTGTTTCATGCTCTGAACCTTTTATCTTTGTTTTTGTATTAAGGTGAAATAATGTCTTCTGAAGATAAAGCAATGGCCTCTGCTTCACACTCAGGTCACAATAGGTGTATGATCAGAACAAAGTTAGACTATTCACCAGACAATGTTAAAGAAAATGATATTTCGGGTCCGGTGGCAATCTTTTGGGACATCGAGAACTATCCTTTCCCAAAGGATGCAATGACAAAAGATATATATGGCAATGTTAGGAGAGCTTTGGGCATGCATCAGATCCTTAATGGTGATGTGACTAAGTTCTGTGCTTATGGAGATTTCAGTCTTTTTTCCAACCAGAATCTTGGAGGAATTGTGAACTTCTGGAATCCAGGCTGAACATGTTTCCCACGAATACAAAGATGCTGCTGATAAGGTGATACTTGCAGAGATGTTATTCTTTGGTCTTGACAATCCTGTACCGTCATCCATCATGCTCATATCCGGTGATGTGGACTTTGCTCGGGCGTTGCATGGACTTCGCCAGCGCACATACACCATTGCCATAGCCATCCCATCTGCAATTCATGTTTCATCAGATTTGACAAGTGCTGCGGAGATCGTGTGGGACTGGCCTAGCCTTGCCCGTGGTAAAGGGGTTGGGATGCCTAGGCGCTTGGCTTGTCCTGGTGATGTTCAAACATTGAAGGATGAAATCATAGAGTTGTTGGAAGCAACTAATGATGGAGTTCTCCCGCAACAACAACAACAACAAAGCCTTTAAGTCCCAAATAAATTAGGGTATGCTAGAGTTGAAACCCAGCAGAAGTAATCAAGGTTCAGGCACGTGAATAGTTGTTTTCCAAGCACTCCTATCTAAGGCTAAGTCTTTGGGTATATTCTATCATTTCAAGTCTCCTTTTATTGCCTCTACCTAAGTCAACTTCGGTCTTCGTCTGCCTCTCTTCACGTTACTAGCTATCCTGGCTTAGGATTCCACTACGTACCGGTGCCTCTGGAGGTCTCCGTTGGACATGTCCAAACCATCTCAACCGGTGTTGGACAAGCTTTTCTTCAATTGGTGCTACCCCTAATCTATCACGTATATCATCGTTCCGAACTCGATCTCTTCTTGTATGACCGCAAATCCAACGCAACATATGCATTTCCGCGACACTTATCTGTTGAACATGTCGTCTTTTCGTAGGCCAACATTCTGCACCATACAACATAGCAGGTCTAATCGTCGTCCTATAAAACTTGCCTTTTAGCTTTCGTGGTACCCTTTTGTCACATAGGACACCAGATGTTTGGCGCCACTTTATCCACCCTGCTTTGATTCTATGGCTAATATCTTCATCAATATCCCCGTCTCTCTGTAGCATTGATCCTGAATATCGAAAGATATCCTTCCACTTTCTCAAATTCCTGGAGCGTATCTCAAACATTTTTCCAGACCCCTAATCATAACACACTATGGTTATACTGAGCTTGATGATTTTTTCGAGAAACTGGGCCACGACTCCTTTCTTGTCTTTGGGGGTCGTGCGAGTAAGTTGGTTTGCCTCAATACAAACTCTGCACCTGAAGAATCAGGAGGATCTCATCAGTTGGGCAGCTCATTAGAGCAAGTTAAGATGGTGACAGGCATGAGAGATTTGCAGGAGGACCAAGACAGCAAAGGCAAGTTGCATATTGCAAACTGCACCACCGGATAATCTCTTTTCTGTTCTCTTGATGTTTTAGTTCAGCTCCTAAGTACTTCAGCTCGAGTTTCCTTTAGCATGTGTTACACAGGGCCGGCATCTTTTTTTTACCATGCCGGTACGATAAGTGTGGATGGCATAGTAAGTATTCGTAATAGCTTCCCTCAGGGAGAGTTGTTTCTTCTATGCAAAAGGAGATTATACAAAAGAACAGTGAACATTTATTAGTTACTTGACAAATACATCTAACATCTAATCCAGTTCAGTAAGGATTGCTTCCTTGTTGCTTCAGAGGTTAGACTGTGAGTAGTGTTTTTGTTAAAATGACTAAATACTAGATTGAAAGGATCTTCAGTTCATAAAAAAACTGTATTTGTGAATTGTTAATTTTAGCACAATTGGATTGTTACAATTAATAATCAGTTCTAGACTAGCTTCTTAAGGCATAAGTTCTTGTATTCTTTGGGCTTAAGTTCTTTCTTTTATATACCGCAGTTCCATCTTTGGTCATCGATGATGTCGAATGTGACACAAAAGATGTGGATGCCACCCATAAGGGAAGTAAGAGCTTTGGAGATGACATTTATATACATGTGTGTAGAGAACAAGAGTAGGAGCCAACAAGAATGATTCATTGACTGGTGCGGCTCATATACGAGTTTACAGAACGAAGGAACGGCTGACCACGCAGGGCGCCGGGACCTTCGGATCGTGGTGACCGTGGTCACCGTATACATGCAGATCGTGTGCCAGTATATCTATACAGTCTTCAACACCCCCCCGCAGTCTAATGGATTGTATTTACAACACATAGACTGGAACGAAAAGCTTGAAATGTCGATGTAGGAAGACCTTTTGTGAGCACATCTGCATATTGTTCGGCGGTAGGGACATGTAGAACTCGTATCTCGCCAGCCTGCACGCGTTCGCGGACAAAATGTATGTCAAGCTCAATGTGCTTGGTTCGTTTGTGGTGCACTGGATTGGCCGACATGTATACCGCCGAAATATTGTCGCAGAATGCAAGAGTGGCTTTGTTGATGCTGCAATGAAGTTCGCCGAGAAGCTGCCGAAGCCAAATGCATTCAGCGGCGGCGTTCGCGAGGGCACGGTATTCCGCCTCAGCGCTTGAACGGGACACCGTGGCCTGCCTCTTCGAGGACCAGGAGACGAGCGCGTCCCCGAGAAACACACAGAAGCCTGAAGTTGAACGCCGCGTCGCGGGACAGCCCGCCCAGTCCGCGTCGGAGTAGGCGGTAATGTTGAAGTCGGTGGAGGCGCGCAGGAGCAGCCCGTGCGACGTCGTGCCGCGGACGTAGCGGAGAATGCGCTTGAGAAGCGCAAGGTGTGGCTCGCGTGGATCATGCATGTGCAAGCATACCTGCTGAACGGCGAAGGCAATATCCGGACGCGTCACGGTCAAGTATTGCAGGGCCCCGGTGAGTTGGCGATAGCTTGTGGCGTCAGCAACAGCAGGGCCAGTGGCATCGAGTTTGCCCTTGGCATCGATGGGTGTGGCCGCTGCCTTGCAGGAAGCCATGCCAGCGTGCTCCAGAACGTCGTTGGCATAGCGTGCTTGAGAGAGATAGAATCCTTTCTTGGATCGTCGTACGTCGATGCCGAGGAAGAAGCGCAGATCGCCCATGTCCTTGACGGCGAACTCGGCGCGCAGCTTGTTGACGATGTTCTGGATGAGGGCCGCAGAGGAACCGGTGATGACGATGTCGTCGACGTACAGGAGGAGGTAGACGAGGTCGTGGCCGCGCCGCAGCATGAACAGCGACGAGTCGGAGCGAGTCGCAGTGAAGCCGAGAGTCCGGATGAATGCGGCGAACCGCTCAAACCAGGCTCGGGGTGCTTGACGAAGGCCGTAGAGAGACCTGTCCAAGAGACAAACTGCATCGGGCCGGTCAGGATCGACAAATCCCGTCGGCTGCTGACAAAACACCTGCTCCTTCAGATGGCCGTGGAGGAAGGCATTGGACACGTCGAGTTGCGTCGTTGGCCAGTTCCTGGAGGCCGCGATGGCGAGCACTGTGCGAATTGTCGCCGGCTTGACGACGGGAGTGAAGGTCTCACCGAAGTCGACGCCCGCGCGCTGGGTGAAGCCACGGACCACCCACCGGGCCTTATAGCGCTCAAGAGTGCCGGCCGGGTTGAGTTTATGCCGGAAGACCCATTTGCCAGTCACGATGTGTGCGCCGGGGGGTCGATCGACCAGACGCCAAGTCCGGTTTTTCTGAAGAGCCTCAAACTCAGCGGCCATGGCTGAATGCCAGTTCGGGTCTTTCAGAGCGCCACAAACTGACTTGGGGATCGGTGATGGAGCGCTGGAAGGCGTGGGAGCCGTGAGGTTCATAGCATAGCGAGGATTGGGTTTGAATGTGCCGACTCGGGATCGAGTAACCATGTGATGGCCCTGCCCGGCAATGGGCACTTGGGTATGTGGGGCAGGTGGAGTTGGCGAGGAGGATGGAGCAGTGGCCGGTGGTGCTGATCCGATTTCGGCGCTAGGTGGGGCAGAGGGAGCGAGCGCAGGTGATGGAGCAGCTGCATGCGAACTGGATGCGGGTGGTGGGGAAGGATGCAGCGCTAACTGCCGAGCTGAGTGATCTGGATGTGGAGGCCGGAGTTGCTGAATGAAAACAGGCGAGGAGTCAAAGTCTGGTACTGTAGCCGGTCTCGCTGGTGCCGGTTTTGCCTGAAACTCGTCAGAGAAATGGAAAGACAGCTTCGTTGAAGACAACATGTCTGGAGGTGATGACCCGCCGGCTATGGAGATCGAGGCAGCGGTAACCTCGATGATCGGCTGGGTACCCGAGGAGAGCACAGGGGGTAGAACGGGGCTGAGCTTGTGAGATGTAGTGGCTGTTTGATTAGGATAGCACAGGCAGCCAAATACTCAAGATGACTGAAATCTGGTTCAGTGCCGAGCAAACGCTGATGAGGTGTGATTGAACCACTAGACCGACATGGCTCGTGATTAATAAGATGAGTGGCGGTGTGTAGAGCTTCCACCCAAGTAGGTTCCGGGCATGCCGGCATGAATAAGAAGATCATGGACGCAGATCGTTGATGGTTCGAATGATCCGCTCGGCCTTTCCGTTTTGCGAAGAGGTGTACGGACAAGAGAGAAAACATGGTGCCGTGGGCATAAGATGGGTGCGCATGGCCAAGTTATCGAATTCACGGCCATTGTCGGTTTGGAGGGCGGCGGTGGAATCTGAAACTGAGTGCGCACATATGCGTGGAAGGCAACAATGCAGGAGTAAACCTCAGATTTACGCGACGCAATGGGAAAGTCCACACATAGTGGGAATAATCATCGATTAAAACCAAATAGTATTTGAATCCGTAAAAACTTGACAATGGAGATGTCCATACATCAGCATGTATTATTTGGAATGGAACATAAGAAACTGAATTGAATTGGAAAATGGCAGCGGACATGCTTTCCTAGCTGACATGCTTCACAAGTGGTATGCTGGGACTTGCTGAACTGAAGATCAAGACGGCCAATGTCTTGTGGAAGCTATGACGCCGGGATGACCTAAGCGCTGGTGCCACAGATCCATGGTGGGTGCAGTGGTCACAAGAGCTTGAGGTTGAGCCGGCGTCAAGGGGTAAAGCTCGCCAGTGCTGTTACATCGGAGAATCTCCGCCCGCGTGAGGAGATCCTTAACAGAGAAACCAAGGGGATCAAACTCGACAGAAACATTATTATCGCGAGTAAGAGAGCGGACGGAGATCAAATTTTTAACAAGCGATGGTGAAATCAGAATATTGTTGAGGTGGAGTGGAGAGGTTGCGGTGGAGATGTGGGCACGGCCACGCTGAGTGACCGGGAGTGATGCACCGTTGCCGACAGTGATGGGTATAGGGGAATGGACTGGTGTAATGGAGGAGAGATTACCGGTGCTGGAAGACATGTGAGACGAGGCTCCCGTGTCAAAGTACCACTCCGCGCTCTGGGGCTGCTGAGCGCCGGAGTTCACCAGGGCCGAGAGCATGGCTTGGTGGTTCCATACGTCGTGTGGTGTAGAGCTGGACGCGGCGCCGATGTGATGACTGGAGCCGGGCGGTGGAGCAAATGGCACGCCTGATTGACTGGATGCGGTGCGGGGACCGAAACGCCGGAGGTCGGGGACGGAACGGCATTTGCCATGCCTGTACCATGGTCCACGGTTCACCCGGTCTGCCAGCCGGAGGATGGGGTCCGCCGTGAAGTTGTTCCGCTTGCGACCACGCGCGCTTCTTGCCGCCACGATTGTTGTTGTCGTTGCGTGGCGGTGCGCGCCGAGCCGTTAGGCGCGTCCGCGAGCCGGAGTTGGATCCGGAATTGCGGACCCGCCGTCGCCGCGCCGCTACCGGTGCTGGTGGACGAGGAACGGTGCCGCGTGCCGCCGCCGGCGCCGGATCCGCCCGATCCGGAGCGCTGGATGTCGAGAGGGCATGTTGCGCGTCGGTCTTGGCATGTTCGGCGTCGTACTTTTCCTCCAGCGGGGAGATATGAGCGCGGAAAGGAAGGTGTGTGGAGGCTGCCTAGAGGTTATCGCCCGGCACACAATGGCGATATTTGGAGGAGAGGCCACGAAGCATATTGAGTACCGAGAGGTTTCACGAACGGGCTGACCGACGCGTTGCGCAAAGGCGTCGCCGAGGCGCTTGAGTTTGCCGGTGTAGGTGGCGATATCCATGTCGCCCTGGACAAGGGATCGGAACTCCGCCTCGAGGTACACGGCGCGATGGAGCTCGTTGTCGCGGAACTGCTCGCCGATCGCGCGCCAGATGGCATATGCCGTCGGCGTCGGCTGGCGCACAATAGCGCGGACGTCTTTGGAGATTGAATTATAGAGCCAGCCGAGGATACACTGATCAATCATGACCCAATGGGCGTCACGGCGATTAGCACATGTAGGGGCGACGGTGAGGTGGGAGGTAAGGCCAAATTTGTCGACGACGGCGTCGAAGAAGCACCGCCATTCAGCGTAGTTGGACTCTTGGATATCAAGTTCGACTGGGATGTGGTGGCGGATATTGACAGATTGAATGACGGTGGAAGGGGGTGGGGGAAGAACGACGTCTTCGGTGAAGGAGGCGCCGCCATCAACAGAGGAAGAGGAGGAGACGTCATCCTCAACATCACCCTCGAACAGGGGGTTGAGATCCATGGCGGCGATGGTTGGGGGAAGGAGAAGGACCTAGACTGCTGATACCATGTAGAGAACAAGAGTAGGAGCCAACAAGAATGATTCATTGACTGGTGCGGCTCATATACGAGTTTACAGAATGAAGGAACGGCTGACCACGCAGGGCGCCGGGACCTTCGGATCGTGGTGACCGTGGTCACCGTATACATGCAGATCGTGTGCCAGTATATCTATACAGTCTTCAACAATGTGTATATCTTTTCCATTTTTTTTAACTTTGTACTGTTGTACAGAAACGGAGGTGGAAGTTGTTGAGACCGGACCCAGCAGTCAGGTGACCCCCGTTCCAGAGCTGAAAAAGAAGCGTCAACGCCATCGTCATCATCGTCGACGTTGATTTTTTCGACGTTGGTTAGGTAAATAAGATTTTGAAATCTTCTTTTCTCCGATAATAGATTCTGAAATATTTGTCAGATTGATTCATGGCTGCCACATTCACTTTAATGCCATGTTTAGCATGGTTTTCATCTGCGCTTGCTTGTTTCGCATGCTATAACTTTGCAACTTTGAAAGATCCGTACTATGTTATAGCGTTGTCGTGTGGCAACTGATTGTGGGGTTGAAAGACTTGCTGAATGTTTTGCTGTTTTATTACTCATTTACTCGTTGGAGCAGAATGTCATCTTGAATTCATTGTCTTACTGAACCCTTCCATTCCTCGATTATCTTGTAATTTGTTCCTTACTCTGGTTGCAGTTACAAAGAACTTGACGTCCCTGAGGAAGAAACCACCCCTCCTGACTTGAGAAGTTTGTAGAGAATTTCCCGTTCACCCGGATAGAAAGGGTATAACTGACATGAGAGCAGGTTACATACTGTTACCGAGGCATGAAAAATAGGAAAGTTTTTTATGTTGTGCTATCATGTTCTATAGGCTATAGCACGTCCTCCGCTGAAATATGGAACTTTATTAGACAGAAAATACGTATGCAGCAGTTTAAGGTTTGTGGTTAACTCCTGTGTTCACTTTTTTTTTTTTTGGAAACTTGTTCACTCAGTTATGTGAAACACAAGAATATGGTTCAGACTGCTTGTAGTTTCTGCTGGATGTCGAGGAAAAAGTCTCTTTTTTGACCCGATATGATAAATATGAAAAAGTTTGTCTACTCAGTTTGTTAAGGTTCGGCTGCGAATGGTGTTTCCTAAGGGAGACTAATAAAATTCTCATATTTACGAGTTTTATTACTGATGTTATGGTCTTGGTTAACCCTCATGGTATTTTGTGTGTGAATTTGTCACCAGGGATGTTATTTTGTTCCGGCACGATCAGTGCCGCCTGACGTAATCGAACTCCTAATTTGTCACCAGGGATATTATGTGTGTGTTTTCAAATTAATGGAAAATAATTTTCATCTAAAGAAAATAGTAACACTTGATGACGACACTTGCCAATGAAGGACGTTAGCCGTTTCACTGGCAACATATTTTTGCGAGTGATTGACACTGGTAGAAATATTAGCACTTTTAAACTTTGTGTGCACTCTTTCTAAAATTTGGAAGTTGTTCCACATGAGCGCTAGAGCCAAAAATTCCATTCCATCACGCGATCCTCCAATCTCATGTGTTGCATATTAGCCTATATAAAAAAAGAAAGACGTTGTACTATAGAGAAAGATGATGTGACGATATTGGGAATAATAAAATGAAACTCACTAGGATTATCCTCGTGTTCGTGTGCATATGTGTCCCAGGTTCATGCTCAAACCGTTTTCATTGTCGTGGGACCCATATTACTTTCACCGTCCTTTGTATTTTCCTGTCAACTTAATCTCATTACTCCTCACTCCCGTAATCCCGTTCCAAATATCCCCCCCCCTTCTCTCTCTCTCTCTCTCTCAAACACACCAAACGTCTCTCTCAGGTTAAAAGACAGTGAGATATTAACACCACTACTGGAGACAGCCTCTTTGCCGAGGGCGGCCCTCGGCAAAGAGCTTTTGGGGAATTTTGAGTCGGCGAAGAGGGACTTTGCCAAGGGCCCTTTATCGGGCACTCGGCAAAGCCTTTGCCGAGGGCTGGACCGGCACTCGGCAAAGAAAAGCAGCTGTCACGGCGCCGGCGCCTGGGACGGAGTCTTTGCCGAGGGCCGTCTCCGGGGGCCCTCGGCAAAGAATTATTCTTTAAAAAAAAAATCTTTGCCGAGGGCCTCCAACCATGGCCCTCGGCAAAGAAATGTTGCAGATTTTTTTCAAAAAATCTTTGCCGAGGGCAATGGGACGGCCCTCGACAAAGAATTATTCTTTTTTTTTTGAAAAATCTTTGCCGAGGGCTTCCCCTCAGGCCCTCGGCAAAGAAATTTTAATTTTTTTAAAAAGTCTTTGCCGAGGGCCTCCAACCATGGCCCTCGGCAAAGAAATGTTCTAGAATTTTTCCAATGAATCTTTGCCGAGGGCAATGGGACGGCCCTCAGCAAAGGACCCTTCTTTGCCAAGGGCCTTGGTCATTGCCCTCGGCAAAGAGGCAGAAATTTAATTTTTTTTGTTTTTTGCATTCCATTGACACAAGCATATATATATATATATATATATATATATATATATATATATATATATATATATATATATATATATCAACCATCACATATATATATCACACAGAACCTATTTTCTCACAATATATCACAACCATAATTGTGAACCACAAATCACAATATATTACAACGACAAGTCACATGTTCATCATCATTCACATGTTTATTACGACTAGTTCATGAAATCCAAGCACAAGTCAGAACCATAAACCACAAATATTACAATAAAGTCCAACCACATCACCTAGCACTAGTCCTCATCAAGGTAGCCTATGAGACGGTGGTGAAGGAAAGGCGGGATCACCCGGTGACGCACTACCGGGATGATTGGAACCCGCGGACGGAGGTTTCACAAAGGAGCAGAGATTGCATGTGTGAGTAATCTAGAAAAATAGTTTTGGAACTTAGAGATTGCATCTAGTAATCTAGGAATACAAAAAGATTAGACTCAATTGAAAATTTCGGCAGCACCTCCCTTGCACGGGGAGATTTTCAAAACCTGCAAGAAACAACGGCACGAACGCCGACATCCACAACGGCACGAACGCCGACATACATGCAAAGCACAAGCGAAAAGTGAACTTTCATACTTACAGGAGTAGCTGCAGGAGTAGGAGGTGGAGGAGCTGAAAACTGCACAGGTACACCCGATGCTTGCCCAATGCTTTGCATGATCACCATCATCTCCGCTCTTAGTGTTTGACATCTCTTAGAATAAACAAAAGTGCAACCTTGGACTGACTTCAAATGATCTGAAATTTGGCAAAGTAGATCGAGAAGATCAAAACAGAGTACATTCTATAGAGGCTGACTGAAAAAATATGAAATCCAAAATGCCTTGAAAAGTTTCATTAAGAAGCCACATGAGACATCATTCTTCTCAGCCGAATCCACTCCATTGATCTCAAGGGCAGATAATATGCAAGACAATAAAAATTTGATGAAATAGTAATGGTCCTGCAAGCTACGAGACCAACTTCATTGATCTCAAAGGCAGATAATATGCAAGACAGTAAAAAAGGATGAAATAGCATGGTGCTGCAAGCTACCTGTATGCTACTTAATTGCTCCAAACAATTTTCCACGTGAAGTACATTTGGTGATGTAGTCAGTTGTCGCATCCTCCTTGGAAGTAATGCAGTATGACACTTTAAAGAAATAGTTAGGACTTCACAGCAATCATTTTCCAACACAAACTTGCTTCAAGTTCCCATAAAAGTACCAACATATTGAAGAACTAAGCACAAGCACAAACAGGGTTGCTTATGGTAAACTGACATGGACAAGTTTCATCTGCCACTTCATTTTGTTTGTTACATAGATGTGAAGTTTCTTGAACTGTGGATTTGAATGGCAAAACAAACATTGTTTAGAATACGGTGTTGTGCTTTGACATGGTTCTTGTCAGCTGGGCAGCTACACCAAAATCACCTGTTTTGCCATTGTTGTGGTGACACAGCATGCCCACAGAGTCAGGACATGCAGAAATATGAGTGCTAAGAAATGTAAACTAAAATTTTTAAAGAAAACAAATGCGCTTACCCAACTTCACCTCGCCTTGCTCAGTTAGAAGAATGTTACCACCCTTATGAAATTTAAAAATCGAGTGCAGGTAAGCAAGGTCCTGGAGAAGAAAATAAGCACGCAAAAGTTCAATATCCAAAAACATTTAGTTGCCCCACAAGGCAACAAATACTTCAAATATGATGCAACTATGTTAGAACCTTTAGTGCTTCTCTACATATATAAGCTATTTGGGATTCATCAAGAGGGTCCTCTCTGCTAACTCTACAATAAAATACAAAATAAGATGAAAATTATAAAAAATATAAAACGAACAACCAGAATATCATAAAGACTCAAGGAACAAAACCCTGCAAAGAAAGCCGAGAGTGCAGGTGTGGATTTCATCTCTGAAACATGAGACAAACAGTTGCTTTCTGACGCTAAGATACTACAGAATGATTATCTGTTGGTCTATCTGTTGGTGTAGGGCAGTAATAAAATGCATTGACGTCAATATCTCTCCAAAAATTAATATGACATTGGTTGAAAGAATATCAACAAGATCTTGGACTGTAGAGCATATGGAGAACTAATTTTTTTCCAACACTAACAAGATGATTCTAGGGATATTTAATTTGGATCAGGTATGGACACATGCATTTCCCTCGTCCCTAAACATTAGCCTACTTATCCAGCTATGGATTTAGTTGTTAAATCAGATAAAAACAACTACCAAGGCATTGTGAGGAGAAAACTAAAGCAACATAATCCATGCAAATGAAGTATGAAGGCGAGGCCGTCATTGCAAATATGAGGGAAAAAAACTACCAGTGTGATGCTATGTTTCACTGTGAAAACAAACAATTTTAAACGCGTTGATTTTATTGTCACATATTAGCCAGGATTTTGTCCCTTCCATGTTGATTCTAAATGTCATCTAACCAATCGTACAAGGGGTGTATCAGTTGGGTATGCAGAGGAGCAATCTAGAGCTAACATCAAAAGCCTGATATCAAACATTCATTTTTTTATTACATCTATATCTATATGATCATAATTTCGTGACCACATTGCTAGCAGAATTGCATTTCCAATTACGAGGCAATCACATCTCTGGGGCGCAACAATAACAAGATCATGTAGTTATCCAAAAAAATAAGATCATGTGATCTACTTGCTACAAGCATAAAGCAGCTGAATTCAATTCCTCCACCAGCATTCATCATTCATCCAATCGTTTAGGCCTACTTACTGATCAACATGGTGCAATAACTTCTGGCACAAAGGGGTCAGACAGTAGAAGCAACGGAGTAAAGAGTAAAGAGGCGGCCGCATTACCATGGCCTCGAGGTGTCCGTCGAAGCTCTCGATCTGCACTCAGACGAAAGAGAGCGCCTTGTAAGCGGCGATGAAGGCGCCATAGTTCTCCATCGCCACCTCCTACATCTGCCACCGCACCCGCTCCACGTCGACCCTCAGAAGCTCTGGCTCCTATAATCTCCCACCAAACCAACGAAGCCGGAATCACCATCGACACCAATCAGAGGTCGCGAAGCAAGTGTAGGCATACTACCTTGTGGAGGCGCTCGATGGAGAAGGAGAGGATCTCGCAGACGTAGGTCTGGTAGGCGGCGCCGGGAAGCGGGCGCCCCATGTCGGCGGGGGTGTCCGAGGAGGAGCTCGAATCCGGCGTGTGGTGGTGCCTTGTGTCGAGGAGGTCCATGGCGAGCGGTGCGAGATCACGCTCCTTCCTTCTCCTCCACACCTTCCTGCAGCAAGAGGCCATCCAAGAAGCCAGCATGCAAGCCCACGGCGGCGGCGGCCACCACTTCGGCAGTTCATGCGTTGAGGCTGTGGCGGAGGCACCCCATGGTCTCCATCTGCGGTGGGGGTGGTGGGTGGGCGGGGCGCGCGGGGCGGCAGGGCTGGCAGGGTGACGTATGGATTTGGGCCAGGCAACTAGCCGATTTAGGGTTAGGCCCTTTGCCGAGGGCCCAGATCCAGGGCCCTCGGTAAAGATTTTTTATTTTTTTTTAAAATTTTCTTTGCCGAGGGCCATTGGCCAGGCCCTCGGCAAAGATTTTTTTTTTTGGTTTTTTGAACCTAGTTTTTTTGTGGTGCTATAATACATTATTGAAAACTCAATTTTAAAATTTGGGCCAATTTTGACTTTTTTTGATATATTTCCCTAATTTATTTCTTTTCATTGATTTTTTTTCGAATATTTCAAATTTGAACTGCAGTTGGATGGAATAATGCAATTTAGTGATTCGAAAAATGTTATTCATGGTATTTGGTGTATGTTGAGTCCCTATCCACGAACTCGCATCAAATTTCGGGCATCTTCTTCACGTAACACGATGAGGAACTTGTCGAAAAAGTGTTTTTAAATTATATAAAATCCATACGAAGTCCGAAAATCATGAAACTTGTTGAGGTGTCATGTTATCGCATGTGTAAGATGTGGTAAAAAATTGAAAAGGTTTCGAGCAAGTTGTGACGTCAGGATGCATAAAAGAACAATCTAATAATAGTAGTCTAACACTTCCCCGCAGTCCGAGTGGTGACTAGCCACGAGGAAGAACGTGACCGGAACTCCATGAAGAGTGAAGACGGCAGCCCCTTGGTGAAAATATCAGCGTACTGTGAGGAGGTGGGAACATACAATACTTGAACCGTGCCAGCCGCTACACGCTCTCGGACAAAGTGAAGATCAATCTCAATGTGTTTGGTGCACTAATGTTGCACCTAGTTTGTCGAGAGATACACGACACTGACATTGTCACATAGTACAATAGTGGCGCGCTGGAGAGGAATGTGTAGCTCCTAAAGTAGTTGTAAGGGACCGTGACATCTAAGAGGGGAAGGAGGGTGAATTAGACAATTTAAAATTCTACTTCTAACTATGGCCTCTAATTCCACCTAGTCAAAACCTATGCAAGAAAGTAATCTATCTAAATGTGCAACTTAGATTTTGCTAGGTGTGTTGCTATCTCTACCACAAAAGAGTTATGCACCCTAGGTTCCAATCCTATCAACTAGCCTATCAAATGAAGCTATGAAAGTAAGCACACAACCAAGGTACATAATATAAATGTGGAAGGTAAATATGAGGTAGAGATGCAAACTCCCGTCGACGACTCCGGTATTTTTACCAAGGTATCGAGAAGCGCTCAAGCTTCCCCTAGTCCTTGTTGGAACCCCTCGCAAGGAATCCCTCGCAAGGGCCAAGCTCCCAGTCGAGTAACTCTGTGGATGGCTCTGGGCCTTCCCCACGCGCAAGTGGGTCTCCGGTGTGCCTTACGGCAAGGCACTCTCGGACCGCTCCCCGCCGTCTTCACTATCAAGCTTCTAGCCGAATCGCCGCGGGTCTTGTTCCCTTCGGTACACGATGGTGGCCATATCACAAACGCGGTTGGTGTGGTCTCACAAGACTACAAGACCCGCCGAGTACAAGCATGGTGCACGCAAGCACCTTGGGTTTAGAGGTATGCAAACCTCACTAGCAACTAGACCTAAGCCTAAAGCAAGCGTATATGAGCGTGGTCTAACTAACCTAAGCATTTCGCAAAGCACCTACGCTAATCACCAAGTGATCTTTAAGCTCTATGCATGTGGAGAGCACAAATGAGGTGTAGCAACAATCTCCTATCCTCCCTCAGCTCCCACACCCTTCAAATGGCCGGTTGGGATCTCTTTTATAGCCCCAAAGTGAAGAACTAGTCGTTGTGCCCGAGATGGTCATATCTACGAGGTCACTGGACAGGGTGGTGCCTGGCATCGGACAGGGCGATGCCCTGCCATGTTAGCTAGCCATTGGTCATTGACATCCGACCGTAGGGACACATGGTCACCGCAATGGGTAGGGTGGTGCACCACCATAACATGTTTGGTGCCCCAACTCAATTTTGGCTGCCCTCTAGATATTTAGGGCGGTGGCACCGCCACCCCCTGTCCGGTGCAATGCCACCCCAGGGGCGGTGACCAGGGCGGTGCACACAGTCGCGTCCGGTGCCCCGCTCTTCTCCAGTAGTCGTTGCCCATCCTTGGTGGCACCACCACCCCTAGGGCGGTGCCCGCTCAGCCACCGTCCGCTTTTGTTTCTTCACGTGGCTTTGTTCGGGCTTCGACATCTTTGCGTCTTGGACTTCTTGCTTCTCTTCCATGCTTCCAACACTTCCTCTAATATCTTCCTTTCAGTGTTGAACCTTTTCTTCAAGCTCCAATCTTGGTCCAAGTCCGCCGTGCAACCTATTGGACTACAAAATAAACACTTGCAAAATCATTAGTCTAATTTGGTTGTGTTGATCATCAAACACCAAAATCTAAAGTAAATGGGCCTAGGGTCCATTTTCCTTATAATCTCCCACTTTTTGGTGATTGATGACAACACGACCAAAGCAAGCAAATAATAATAGATGTGAAAATTTAAAAACTATCTACTTGCTAGAATGCAATGCAAAGGGCAAGGTTATATGATGCAATAGATATCATTTGTATGAATTTTTGGAAACTTATCTTACCCTTGCAAATGTCCCCAAGTGGGATTATAGACTTAAGCCTCCACCTAACTCCATAATCCACTATTCTCCCTTTCTCGGACCATTGCCAATTAGGGTTCTCCCCTTTGATCTATGTGTTGGGCTTGCTTTTGGTCCTACAAATTCTCCCCTTTGGAATCAAACACCGAAAAGGGAAGACATTAGCAGCACCCTCTACATAAGCGCCCGAACTTCGTCCGACACCTCCGCCAGTCGGATGGTAGGCATGCTGGTGCTCGGCGCCGACCCGAACACCTCGGTGACAACCACCTGGGCGACGTTGCGGATCTGGTCGAGCCCCCCCCTCGAGAGCATGTCGCTCTTCAAGGGACTTTGCTAGAGCCTTCGTGCTCTGACCAATCGCCGCCTTGGCCATCTCTAGCTCCCGCTCCAGAGAACCAATTTTTCCACCCAGTTCTGGAAAAAGGACGACAAGTTCAGAAGCAAAGGAAAGAAAAAACCGAGACATCAACCAAAGGTAGAACAGGTACATACCAAGGCGGGTGCCTTCGAGGACGGAGAGCCCTTCCTCTTGCTGGGTGACCTTCTCGAGCAGTCGGGCATTCGACTCCTCCACCCCAAGCACCAGCCCCCGGAGCGCGAGCACTTCCTGGTCAACCTCCGACCGGGCCTTCCGCTCTGACTCTAGAGCCTCCAAAGACTTCTAGAGCGCCGCCTCGGTCTCCGCCAGGTGGACCTTCGCTGCATCAAGCCCCTGCTCGGTAGCAGTCACCCGTTCCGTCACGTGCAGTTCCACCGCCCGTGCCCCCGTCTCCTCGGCCACCGGGTCTTGGGACTCGCGGCGGGCAGATTCCAGCTGGCGCTCAAGCTCGTTGACCTGCCACAACATCGTGGCTTCCTGCTCTGTCTAACTGTGTTCCTCCCAGAGGAAACAGGACTTGCGGATCGACATCGCCTCCAACTCCTATAGAGCAAGAAACAGGCATGCTGAGACAACCAGTGCGCCTCTCGTCTACGTTGGATGGCCTCTAGTTCGACATCACGCTCCGGGTTCGTGAATAAATATGTGAGTTCTCCTCTCCCTCGCTCTACCCTCTCTCCCCTAGAAACCGCCACGGTGCACGAACGGGCTTGGCGAAAAGGAAGGAGGAGAGGCAGTAGATGGAGAAAGGCGAAGGAAGGGGACGAAAACCCTCTCCCTTCCCCTATTTAAGGAGGAAAAGCAGCAGTTGGAGAAAGGCGAAGGAATGGGACGAAAAACCCTCTCCCTTCCACTATTCAATATGGATAGGCATACAATGGGACGTATCCTGACTGATGGGATACACCCTGCCCAACAAAACGTCACCCGGTTAAAACAGGACTTGTCCTGGGTAGGGCATACCACTTCCACAACCTGGGCACAGAAAATGAGGCACAACCGCACACAAAACACCCCTCCGCCTTCCCAAGCAGGGATCAAAAGGGCCCAATAATGGGATCTCCATCAAGGAGAGACCCATGGGCTACCTGAGTCGATCAGATAGCCCAGGCGACTACCGAGAGATAGGTAAGGAGCAGAGGGATGCCCCACACGGGCTATGTCGTCTCCATCATGAATGATGGACACAGATCCCATTCGGACGTGTCCGATAGGAACTCCTCAAACCCGTCAGTCGAGTCATCAAGGTAACTTTACCAAACCTTTTATTTTATTTATTTGCATGATCATTCATTCATCCTTTCTCACACATTCATCCATACAATCATTCATTCATCATTTCTCATACATTCGCACATTCACACATTCATTCATCCCATACATCCAAAGCATTGCATATGCAATTCATGCATCACAACGCTTCGTGTTACGTCACAAAGCAGTAGTCGCCTCATTCAACATGAGCGACAACTGACTAGGGTTCGAAGGCCAGCCCGCGAAGGGCTTGAGGCCGCCTCATGTCAAACAGAGCTAGGGGAGAAAAATGTAGATGAGCCCCAGTGGCCCTCGCCCGATCTATTTAGAAGCAGACAGGGTCATCTCGACCTTCTCGTTTCATCCTAACCTCGAGCCATGCCCATAGAATCTCCATCGAGGGGAGGCCAGCGGGCCACCTGAGTCGGTCTCCAAAATGGCTCAGGCATCTGCCGGGAGGCGGGTTAATGAGCAGTGGAATGCCACATGACGGCTATGTCGACCCCGTTACGAACAACAGACCTAGATTCCACTCGGACATATCCGTTAGCGAGCTCACCGAGTACGTCACTCGAGCCATCGAGGCAAGCGATGTTAGCTCAGCCCCTGCGGTTGCGGAAACCATGGATGGGGTAACGCACGAAACTAGACCGATCCCTCGGTGCGCCCGATGCCTGGATCCGTGACTCCGACTTGCCCGATCCCTCGGCGCGCCCGACACCTGGGTCCGTGGCTCCGACTCACCCAGTCTCTCGGCCGCGCCCAACGCCTGGGTCCATGACTCCGACTCGCCCAGTCCCTCACCCGCGTCTGACGCTTGGATCCACAACAACGACTCGCCCGATCCCTCGACCGTGCCTAGTCCCTTGGCCACGCCCGACGCCTGGGTCCACGACTCTGACTCGCCCGATCCCTTGGCCACGTCTGACGCCTGGATCCACGACTCTGACTCGCTCGATTCCTCGGCCATGCCCGACGCCTGGGTCCATGACTCCGTATCGCCTAGCCCCTAGGCCGCATCCAAACGCCTAGGTCCGCGCTCTTGGAAACGATGGCTCAGAACCTAGAAAGGGTCCACGGCAAGGGGACGGATCTCACTCAGAAGCTACGCCCACCAAGGTGCGCTCGCGCGCACCCGCTGGCAAGTCAAAGAATCCCCTAGGTGATTCTATCTAAATTGCCCAGGGGCTCGGGGGCTACACCCACCGGGTGCGCTCGCGCGCACCTGCTAGCAAGATGAAAAAGCACCCGCTGGCAAAGTTGAAAAATCCCCCAAGCGATTCTACCTAAATCGCCCAGGGGCTTGGGGGCTACACCCACTGGGTGCGTTCGCGTGCACCCGCTGGCAAGATGAAAAGGCACCCACTGGCAAAGCCAAAAAATCCCCCAGACGATTCAACCTAAATCGCCCGGAGGCTCAGGGGCTACACCCACCAGGTGCGCTCACACGCACCCGCTAGCAAGACGAAAAACCCCCTAGGCAATTCTACCTGAATCGCCTGGGGGCTCGGGGGCTCCTGTCGGGTTCATAAACCCAGGGTCCTCAATGGGCCTGCTTCCTAGCAAAAAGCACGGCCCAACAGACGATGTTGCGACAATGCGCGACTCCTAGGCCGGCCCAGATACCTAACGATAGGCCAAAATAGTGATCCAGTCTCTGACCGAAGGGCCTGGCCAAGGAGGGGACGACGCTTGCTTCCGACTTTGCCCCGCTCGCTTCCGACTCCAACCCGCTTTTCCGACCAGGAATGCGTCGAACCTCTACTTATGGCTTCTGACTCCGACCGACACGGTCGGAGCTGACTGGGAACCACCGACCGGGGACGCCCACTCGGTGAGGACCCAAGGATCACGTGGAGCGGATAAGGCAAGACACTCAAGTCAACCGCAATATCGAAGACCGTACCCTGCACACTTGCAGGACAGTACTATCAGACCATGTCAGAAGGGTGCTCTGCAACCTTCCAAATATGTCAGAACATGAACAATGTTGTGGGCGCCGACATTTGTCCTACAGTATAGTAGGCGCCGACATTTTTCATACCAGAAGAACACGATGGAGTCTACCACATGCCTCTGGGCATCAACAATATTGTGGGCGCCGACAAACCGTCTTGTACCCGACGGCGTGGGCAACAAGACTAGGTAGCACACACACTTTCTTTCTCTCACTCTCTCTCTCTCTCACTTATAAGGCCATCCCCTTCACCTATAAAAGGAGATGCGCTCTCTCCCAACAAAAAACAATACAACGATCGAGACAGGAAACAATCGACGACGACGACTCATTCCGACTCTCTCTCTCTCTCTCTGCTAGCTTTAGAACTCTAAAGCTACGGAGAGCATACGTTTCAATACTTAGCGCACGTTGGAGCTCCCTTCACTCTTGACCCCTCGGATCAGAGTCCGACCGGACCTTTGACACCCCCATCTTATTCCCACTCGTTTGTAACCCCACAGCAAACTTCGAGCACCTGGGCTCAGGAATAAAGTCTCCGACCGACTCCAACTGGACATAGGGCACGTTGCCTGAACCAATATAAACCCTGTGTCATTGAGTGCTAGGCCATATCCGATCACAACGTACGGCAAAACTACAAATATTTACTTGTTGGTCACTTTTCGCACCGACAAAATGTTTCTAAATACGCCTAGGGTTTGATCAAAGTGACATTTCCTACAATATCTCATGTCAAGGCTCCAAAATCCAAAAACCCTTGAGTGTCAGAAAACCCAAAACCAAACCTACATCATTGATCGAACATCTAGTCATTCAAGATTATCAAGACAAGCTTCCATAAAAACCTAGCCATGTCATTTCTAAAACCCTAACTACTCCTTGTCACCTCATGTCATATGTTCTTTTCTCTTCCATCCTTTTATTGAACTATCAATCTCAGTCTAGACGAACACCTCTCTTCTTGCTTTTTCTTTATTGTTTTATTTCTAACCCAAATTCATCTCAATTTGGGTTAAGCCTACGCGAAGGAGCGAGACTCGAAACACACTTTGACAAGGTCAGTCGTCATTGCACTGTGCCTGTGTTGTGCATGCGGGGTACTCACTCCTACATGCACACTAGTGCCAGTGGAGAATGGCCCCCCAGCCCGGCAGTCCCTAGAGGGAGAGGGCGGGACGTCTCGGGGGGCCGTACATTGTGATCGGATGTGACCTAGCACTCAATGACACAGGGTTTATACTGGTTCAGATAACGTGCCCTATGTCCAGTTTGAGTCGGTCGGAGACTTTATTCCTGAGCCCAGGTGCTCGAAGTTTGTTGTGGGGTTACAAACGAGTGGGAATAAGATGGGGGTGTCAAAGGTCCGGTCGGACTCTGATATGAGGGGTCAAGAGTGAAGGGAGCTCCAACGTGTGCTAAGTATTGGAACGTATGCTCTCCGTAGCTTTAGAGTTCTAAAGCTAGCCATCATGAATAGCAGCCCAACTTGTTTACTTTTCGCTAATGGGCTTAGTCCTCTCTCTTTCTCTTACTTTGGGCCAAACCCGAACCAGCCCAAGCCACAACCTCCTCTTCCTTCTCTCCCTAGACGCCATCTCCTCTTCCTCGTCGATCTCCTCCCTCTCCCTCACGTGAAAATAGCACTCCCTCCCCTTGATGCCGCATCCTTCCCTCATCTCGTTTCATGCAAAAATAACAACCACAATTAGTTTTTCCCTTAATCACCTTGGCCCACATCTCCCTAAATTCACCCCTTTTGTCCATCGGTTTCCACCTCCTCTCAAATGCAGGACTAAAGGACAGCCGTGCCTCTTCTCTTCCTCATCCCAGTCTGCCATGGATGCCCCTCCCTACTCATGCAAGAAACTGATGCATCTATTCCTTCCTCTTAATTTCCTAGACCCACTTTACTCCTTCATTTGTTTTCCCTTATTTCCAATGGCATGCAGACATCCATCCTCCCTGGCTTCTCCCATGCCACTCCCTACTGCTCATGCAAAAATAGATGCACATAATTCCTTCCTCATAATTTACTAGACACACCTCCCTATAATTCCCTTAACGACACCCTTTACTCCATCAATTTCTCTTCTTCTCTTGCATGCAGGAAACAACAAACCACACTTCTCTCTCTCACCCACAACTACATGGACATCTTTCTTCCTCTCTTCCACCTGGTCGCCCTCTCTCCATGTGCTGCTGCCGCACAATCCTCTTCCCCCATGCAAAAGTTGTACTAGCAGTAATTCTCCTCCCATAATTCCCTGGTCCCATCTCCTTTACATTGCCCTCTTCAATCCCTCTTAATCCCTCCAACGTTACTGCCTTGAGCTGAGGAAAAACTGCTGGCTGGCCACTCCGTGCTGTTGTCTCTCTTCCTCTCTCATCTCTTCCTCTTCATCTTCCCCATCCCTCTCCTATAAAATGGAAAGCCATCACTGCCTCAATACCATTTTGCCGCTGCAGTTCATCTAGTGCACCGAAACAATCACTTGGAGATGATGTCGGTCACCAGCACGACCTTCTAATACCAAGCACGTGCTGCTGGTCTCTGATCTTTCATTTTAATCTCTTTTGTAACATCTTGAGTTCATCTCCAAGGTTGAATCATAGCTGCCGTCTCTGCGAACGTGCTGCTGGGGTTGATCCCAGCAGCCATGTTGACACCATCGCCGACCCTCACCTGCAGTAAGGTCGACCCCTCCCTCTACCTCTCTGTGTGGCATCTCCTTCATCCCTCATACATCTCTTGATTTCCTTGAGCATCACAGGATCAGCACGGCAGCAAACCATCGCAGCCCCCATCTTCCGCCGACGTCCCCTGCGAAGCACGCAAGCCGCCGCCGCTGTACTCCACGATTGACTTGTTTCTGTTGGTCCCGGCCATGATGTGGTGCTGCACCTCTGCGTGGATGTCATCTTGATGCACATCATCATACCCTCAAGTCAACCACTGCAGCCCCAATGACGGTTAACTGCTATGCCGACCCCCCGTTGATGCAGGGTGCCGATAAGGTCGCTGCAGTTACCATGATTCCTAATGTGAGATCCTCTCCCATATTTCCATCTCATCTACATATTCCTCACTGTAAAATCATGCATCATAATCTACGTTCTATCAGTTTTGGGCAAAGATCTTCCCATGATATGTGTCGCTGTCCTTGCGGCCAGCACACTGCTGCCGACGGCAACAACGTTCCTTGTTGATCCATTGAATGTTATGATGATTCCTTTGACTAAAGTATCCCTTATATACTTGCACATGCCGCTCCAAAAATTCATGGCCAGAGAACCCAAGACAAAAGAGATACAGTCATTTTCGTGCTTTCTGCCTCTACTACCTTGCAGCTGTGCTGCTGCCAGTGACCGTCCGTGTTCCCAGTGATATAGCCCTCTGGGCATTGAACCCTTTTATCACAATGTAGTTTTTGGAGTTGCACATGTCCTTGCAAGTCAGTTTCATTAGAGGATTAAAGATGAAAGAGATATTATCGTTTCCGTGCTCATTGTTTCTGCTGTTTCAGCAGCGGTGGGCCTCTGAATGTCAGTAATGTTTCCTATCAACCATTTGTCAAATAACCAAATCCTTCAACTGCAACGTGCCTCGTATACTTGCACATGTCTCTGCAAGTTGGATTGGTCATAAGTGCCACAGTGGCCTAGATATTGAGGCCGTATATGCTACTCGCTGTCCAGAAATCAGCCATGCCACCCGTTTTGTGTTCGCGTTCCCCGGCTAACAGATGGTCCAACCACCATGCCCTTTTGCCGTAACATACTACATACAGTCCAAAAATCTCCACAAAATGGTTTTTGTAACACCCTCGGTGTTACACTGTACAGTCTTTTGCTAAAACACTACATGAGCATCATATTTATGTGTAAATGTGTGTAATATAGGGTGTAAAGCAATGTACGTAACTTGGAACGATCATCGGAAACGCGAAACAAAAGATACATTCAATGTCGTGTTATATCACTTAGGGTTTTAAATGAATTTCTATTGAACGAAAATACTATAGAATGCATATACGACACTTTAATAAAGTTTGTAGTACAAGCTTCGTAGGTGATGATGAAATACTTGAGGTCGCGAAAGGAATTCACTAGCTAGCGTATCGAATAGCTTGGAAATCGAATTCGACGCGAATCTGATCATGACTTAGTCGAATTTCCTAAGTTGGGAAACGGTTTGACAAGGCCAAGTTTGGTAATTTTTGTAGGTGAATTGGATTAAGAAGTAGTGTAATTTCATTTTAGTAGCTTGATATGCCTTCTTGAGTATAGAATAGGTGGTTCGGTGTTTGAAGTAACAAATTTGATTTTTTGGGGCGCTTTAAAAATTGTGCATGGCACGTTCCGGCCGGTGTCAGCGAATGGGCGCGGTCACCATACCTCGGCTCGGCGCGCTGCGCTGGTTTGCCCGACGCACGTGCACACCGTCGCGTTGGTCCTGGCCACCGCTGCCGGGCTCGTCTGGCTAGCCAGGCCTGCCTCTGTCCACCGTGAGCCAGCTGCACCTCTGGCGCCGCGTTGCTGGCCACTATCACCGCTACCGCGCTCACGCACGCGCGCACTCATGCGCACGCCATGCTCAGTGAGACGCTGGGCCCGGCAAGCCTGCCGCTCTGCCACCGCCGTCGCATCCGCCTGACCGCTCTGCCACCTTGTGCTCGCCTGTGTGGGACCATGCGCGCGTGGCCACATTTGGCCTGCTGCGGCCGGAACATGGCCCTGCCCGCACCGTCGCCTTGCCGCACGTGGGGCTACCTCCTTGCCGCAGTGTCGTCGTTTCGCCATTTATGGCGTCAAAGCCGTTGTCCACGTCCCGCCTGGGCCGGACAGGCCGAGCTCCGACCGGCCCTCCCCTACTCCTTGTCGTTTCCACCCGACGTGACACCGCCTCTATGTCCGGCAGGGAGGAGTCACCATCGCCTGGTGACCCTGCTCCTCTGGCTCCGCATTTACTTTAGCCGGCCGGACTTGCCTCTCCTTCCCTCTCTTTGGCCGTCGTGGCCATCGGCCAGTCTTTAAGCCGAAGGCATCCCCACTGGTGCCAACTACCTTTCCCGGACCGTCGAAATTCATCGCAATCCTATCACCTCCGTCCAATTAATCGAGAACCCAACTAGCTCTGGTGGTTAGCTCACGATTGAGTCGATCCGACGAGCCGTAATCCACCAGTGAGGTACTACGGAGCATTTTCCCCGCAGCAGTCCGCCATGGCCGTCGAGGCGGGTGCTCGGCCAGGGCGTCGCTCCGTGCTCCTTTGTCTCAATTGAGCTGTGCTTTTGCATCTCCTTGACTTGATTGTCTCTCCTGTGAAACCGTGTCACCAGGGCTGCAGCGAGTCACCGGGAACGCCGTCGCCGCACTTGCCATGAACTAGAGCAACCCCGCGCACGTGGCCAACCACTTTACCGAGCCTCATGACTTCGTCCAGTCCGTCCTTCATGTATCTGGTGAGGCCCTCTTGCTCCTAGGGTGGGTGTTCGAATTGGTTAAGGCCTAGGCTCGCCGGATCGCGCGGGCCGTCACCAGCGAATGCGGTTTAGGTGCTGTTTCCGTGGCCAGCATCTAGGTGTAGCAGCGATTCAAATAGGGTTTCTAGCTTGTTGTCGTAGCCTATAGATGGATAAAAGGGTAGCGGTAGAGGCGCTGGGCTAGGTGATTTCATCGGCGACGGTGTTGTCGCGGCCAGACCCGCCACGGCGCATGGCCACATCCATGCGCTGCACCATTTTTAGTGTTTGTTACCTTGATCGGTTGCGCTTTGCACGTAGAGTGCTATGGGGGTGATGGTTGAGGCCGGGGAGGTCCGTGCTCGCCGGCGTTTGGCCGAAGATGCCGCAGCCTTTATTAGTTCCGGCTAGGGACCTTGAAAAATAGGAATTAGATTAAGGGCAAGGTGCTAGATGCAAGTCCATGACTCAGTTAAATAGTGTTTGAGTTAGCTTCGCAAATAGGAAAGAGAACGGGGCTCTTTAGCAAAAGAGCCAGCTCGCGCGTGGGCTCCGCCGTGGGCCGTGTGGCATGGGCCGCGTCCACGCACCGCACGCCTGGGCCACGCCGGTGGCTCACGTGCGCGCGCGTGCTGCGTTAGTGTGGGCCGGGCTGCGTTGGGCCGCGCGAGGCTGTTTTGCCTTTTCTTTTCAAATGAGTTAGTTCATGTTTTTTTAAATTAAGTTGTGAACTGATCTTTGATAATTAGTATAAAATTATGTAAGTATCCAAAAATCGTGAAGTAAATTTTGTTAGTCTCCTAAATTCATGCTCTAGCTGTTAGTGTGTTTAGTTCGTACAGTTCTATGGTATCCTTAAGGCTACTTTATTTATTGTAATATGCTTATCGTTATTAGGATTATTTAGAGAAAGAATTTTCGTGATAAAATGGTAGAAGTGCTAGCTCTGAAAATTTTACAATAGACTCATAACATTATTGGGCACTCACTGTAATTTTTGTAGCCTTAGAATAAGATGATAAATAGAGTAGCTAGTACTCCTTGTTTTATCGTATATATAGTAAATCGATATAAGAATAAGAATGCCTTTAGTTGCTAAGTTGATATATGAAATGTTACATACCCGTTAGTGGTAATAATAGGTAACTTAGCATCTTAGTCGGTAGAGCTAGCTTAGTAGCTGGATAACCGTATTTTATTTTAAGAGTTGCTATTGCCGAATTACTAAGTGTTGCATCATCATTTCATGCATGTAGATAACGAGTTGGTAGAGTTCGTGCCTACGGACAAACAGGAGTTCGAGGAGATCATTGAGGAGTACGAGGAGGAGATTCTCGTACAGGAGAGAGCCCCAGGGCCATTCGTTGCTGACTTTGTTGACACTCCGCCTGTCCAAGGCAAGCCCCGGTGCATAACCCCTATTTTGGAATGATCATTAAATATATATATGATGTGCATATACGTTACAGACATTTTATGAAAACTACATGCATAGATATACTTATCTATGAGTCATACTAGTATAGGTCGAGTAGCTGCTATGCTCAGGATTTCGATAGCGTGAGTAACCTACCGTTACTCACAATAAGTGATAATTATGATCACTCATGATAAAATGGTGGAAAGGAAAAATGGTGACCGGATAGGGATATGGTTTGGGTATTGGTGGGTGTAAGAGGTTGTGTCCTGGGGCCAACAGGGCATAGCTTGGTTACACTTTTCCATGTCTGTGTCGGTTAAAGGGCCGGTCGTTGCATTGGATTCTAGGCAAGTCACAGACTTATTATCCCGAGCACATACTTGGTTATGGGCGCAGGAAAGACTTGTTGCTCTCTTGTCATGGGTTCTGACTCTTTCTGGACCGACTGATTGGAGGCGGGGATGGTGGAGATCTAAGCATCGCACTGAGTCCGGGACTTAGGAGCGGGGGCTTGGAGTCTAAGTTTGGATGAGGACCTGGACCCCGTGATAGGAGAGTGATGTGTTGGTTCTGCTTGTGCCTAGGGTACAAGCGGGGCGTGTGTTTTCGGGGTACCCAGCTGGGCACATTGATTCACGAATCGCCGAGCAATCCGGTATGTCTTGTCTATAGTCTAGCACCGTAGTAAGAACTGAAAGATGAAAGGTAATGAAATGAAACCGATTGCTCAACCCTTGCTTGAAAGTAGAACAGGTGCTTACATAGAATGGCTAAATAATAAATTAATCATGACTGCTAATAATAACCTACATAAGGATTCACTACTAGAATTGCTTTCTGCAAAAAGAAACCCAGCAAACTATAAAGCTTATCATATCCCTTGGAGTCAGGAAATTATTCTCACTAGTCGGATAAGTCTTCCGAGTACATTGTGTACTCAGGGTTTATTTACCCCTGTTGCAGGTTCAACTTGAGGAGTACCCGTTGTGTGAAGGATTCTTCTGATGGGCATAGATGGATCCTTGTTCATTATTGATATATGTTTATTATCATTCCGTTGTTTAATATTCCGCGCTCTAAATTTAGTAATGTAAAAATGCATTTCTAAGAACTCTGGATGTATGAAATAGACTAAGTATTGTAACTCGTTCTTATTATTAGATCTTTGTGGGAAAATGTGGACTATTTGAGCTCTCCCTTGGGGTGTGCCCGATGGAACCCGCCCGCTATAGCTTGCTTTCGGGGTGCTTAGTATCTGGTGGAAGACGAGAGCCTCCGTAAGTGCGTTATTTTGGCGGTTCTGCCACAATTTTCCAGTTGGTGCTACTATGACCATGCTCCTTGTGATCATAAACCCTGCTGTCCGCTGATGTGCACATCATAGACGCGCCAGTTTTCCATCACGCTCCACACTAAATCAGTGTTCGAATCATTGAGCCGTCTAGTGTGACTCTGTGATTACTAGTTGCACACCATCCCACCAAATATCCTCTATAGAAGTTCAACAGAGATCTTCCTATTGACGGTTGCAGCCGCCGCTACCCGCCGCACGGGCATGTTTAACCGGTGCACAATTCACTACAATTGTGTCCCTCGTTAATCTAAGCATTCATCTCAGTGCAACCACTTGTCAAAATATGTTCCACGTGTCCTCTACACAAATCTATAGTCATATATAATTCATCTATAGGGTCACGTGCTTTGTAAATCTTTCAAGTTAGCCTGTATCCATCATGTTTATTCCATTCATATCATTTCTCAAAACCTCCTAGCCTCTACAATTGATCTTGCATACCTTTGAAACCGTAGCTTCGTTTCTAGTAGTTTTTGCGCTCATACGTTCGTAGTTGCAAGCCCTATGTGTTTTGATACCTTTATATCTTGATTTATAATGCTTGGTGTACTGCTTCTAGGTTTGTTTAACATGCTTGTACTGGATGATGCTATCGTTAGAAGTGGAGCTAAGCAAGGATGATCCAAAAGAGTTGGAAAGTTGGAGGAAAGCTTTTGAAAGGCAAGTGTAACATGAGTACCCTTGATATCTAATAATTTTATATTCACATTTTATGTGCACGTGTCTAATTGATGAACCCCTAAGGACTTTACCTAGCACTCTTGTACCCTGTATTCCTTCTTACCTATGGGTTTTGCATATGGGTAGACTGGCTTAGTTTGCTATCACTAACTGTAATAACATTGACTAATGATATATACAACTATGGATTAAAATGTGCTTTTTAGCAACATGGACAGAAGGGGGCTAGAGCATTGGGCCTTTTTGGGTGCTCTAGTCTGCCCTCCGTAAGGACTGAATCTTAAAGCGGCAACCCAGGACTTACAGTACAACCACAAGAACTACATGGCTTTGGTCTTAGCCTTGTTGTCTCACTCTACCAAGGTTAGCCCAAGACCTTCCACTGAAGCTGATAATCTGCAGGTAAACAGCATGGACATCTATCGGAATAGTTCATTGCTATCTACCTCCATAAAGAGTAAGTACTCAATACATCCTTCTCACAAACTGCAAGCAAATAGTAAAGTGAAATGTAGGAATAGATTTGTGCAAAGATAAAGAGACCAGTGGCAAAAATATTTACAGCTACTATCAAAGCACTATATGCAGTATGTGATGAGTGCATTCAAATGAATAGCATATGTCAACATGTGCTAGTCGTTTTTGTTGCAAACTTAGCACATGATGAGAAAGAATGTTTCAAAAAATATTGAAGTAAGAATCTAATTGTTTATATGAAATGAGAATCCATGTACCTATGCTACTCTAGACTGTCAAATATGCACAATATTTGTATAGACAATATAAAAGAAAATTTGTGAAGTAGAGGTCTCCTTGAAGTGCACATTCAACTCCCTAAATTGTCATGAGTTCTCATTCAGGTCATGGTACTTTTAAATTGTACATTCAGTTCCCTAAACTTGTTCCAACTTCTCATCCTGGTCCTTATACTTTCAAAATACACACTCAACTCCCTAGACTTATATTATTGTACCATCCCGGTCCATCCCCTTCCCACACACTACGTTGCATGTGCCCACCACACTCGTGTGGCCACGGCACACTGCATCGTGTTCGTCCACCCACAGTGGTGTACCGCACGGGGGCCAGGACGTGCAGTAGGAGCTTATTATGAGGGATGTGCAGACCTAGCTTCCTAGGACCTGCTATGTCACTTGGTCGTGCTTGCCATACCGCACGTCCCAACCGAGCCTTCGCCTCCTCCTTGATTTTGCTTGACTCTCTCCTGCTCCACCTCACCGTGGCACCGGCCCCCACTTTGCAGCAGTCACATTAAACACCACCATGGCCACCACCGAACTCCTTCCTCTACATTATTGCCATCTCCTCGCACTCAGCTCCCCACGCTCTTAGCCTTCCTCACCTCCATCGACAGTGGCAAGGTCATCCCCTACAACTTAGTAGGGTCAGTGTAGAGCGTGACATGGCGGCGCAAGTGGTCATGGCATGGTCTAGCATGGCAACATGGGTGTGACACCACACCGATAATGCAACATAGGCAGGCGCGGGGTAGTTGGGCGAGCATGGTGCAGCACTACATGGGTATGTGGGTAAAGCTGGCATGTGTAGTGTGGCGGAGGTGAGGACGGTGGTGCGAGGCTAGATGGACCATAATGGAACAATAATACAACTTTAGGGACCTAAGTGTGCAATTTGGAAGTACTAGGACTTGGATAAGAACTTGAGACAAGAATAGGGAGTTGAATATGTAATTTGAAAGTACCGGGACCTAGATGAGAACTCGAAACAAGTTCGAGGACCACCAGTACAATTTACTCATAACTAAATTAAGCTAGATATAAATCAGAAGAAACATGGTAATGAAATGAGAAGAAATGCATATACCTAAGTACTCGACCTCCTGACTGGTGCACTTAGAGTATTAATGGGTGAGGTCATCAAGGTCCCACTGTTGTGAACGCTGCCGCTGCTTCTTCATGGCCAGGTCTGGCTGTCTGGTTGCCACAACGGTCACCATGGTCAGGGTTGGCAAGCGGCAGAGGAGAATCATGAAAACGTCGTCAAAGCCTCAAAGGTGAGGGGATTGGATATGTGTTGGGAGGAAGATGACGACCATGAAGGAGGGTTGGAGGGGAACGTAAGGAGTGAAGCACCCATGGGGCCACGACTCATCGGTTGTGAGTTATCGAAAGTTGTTGACCTCTCCTACCATGTTGTTATGGCATCCACGTCTCCCTCTCGACATTGATCCATGATGATGATGAGGACTAATCACCATGTGACCTTCAGCCATCTACCCCATGGATTGAGATTCACTAACTTGTGTCTCTGTAAAGGGAAATGCAACACTGGGAGGGGAAGAATGAAGTAGCTACAAGGGGTCGAGGAGCAGAAGCGTGCAAGCACTGGGAAAGGAAGGCGCGGGAGGGCGGCGATTATCCAAACCCTAGTGTCAGACGGTGCACGAGGGAAAATGTGAAGAAAAAGTGTGGACCAATAACCGGAAGAGTTCCATGGTGGTTCAGTACTTCAGTGTGCTTTGCATCATGGAAGAACATGTTTCCTAGCTCTCGCTCGAGAGAAGCCCAGGTCCTAAAGCCGTATGGTTGACTAGCTGTAAGCTTTTAGAAAAGCAGCTCGCAACAGCCCCACATGTCATACACGACCCCACATGTCAATCTCTCTGTGACTCCTCCCTCATCTTCTTCGCTAGCCACCGGGAATAGGACACATGATGGCACACTGACGGGGATGGCCCGCGCGTCGGAGGTCGTGCTCATCGGGAGCAGGGCCCGTGCTCACGTGGGGGCAAAGGTGCTCATCGGGAGCAGGGCGGGGAGGAGAGGACCGGGGCGAGGGAGGCGCGCGCACCTGCCCAGCACTCGCCGGAGCAGGGAGGGAATGTCGGAGCAGGGAGGGAGGGAGGCATCACCGAGGTCAGTGCCACTCACCCGCTGTCGCTGGGAGGAGCATGTTGTGGCTGTGTTCGTGCGACTGGAGGCCGCTCGTCGGCGCGAGTAGAGAAGCTCGTCGCGGGAGGAGGAGGCATCCGCCGCCTAAATTGGTGCCATTCAACCGCAAGAGGCAGGGCCAGCGAGATGCGCTGCCAGGAAACACTAGCACGGCAGCCTCTTCCACTAGCGTGGTCGGGGCTCTCGCGCAGACGAGGGAAAGGTCGAGAAGGATCGACCCGTTTTCTTCGTAACCAAAGGCAATGCAGGTAATTTTGCACGCCTACAGCTGGTGAAAGTAGCTCTTCCCTTGCCGGGGAAAATGAACTACGTAAAAACTGGCTTTGGCAAAAGCTGTTAGACTAGCAGGTGCCCTTTGGTTGGCAGCAGCTCTTTCCCTGCTGTGGAAAATGAACTCCGTGAAACCTGGCTTTGGCAAAAGATGTTGGTCTAGCAGGTGCCCTTTGGTTGGCTTTTAGGCTTTTGGAAGCAAAAGCTACAACAATAAGCCAAATCAAGTAGGGCCTCAGACCAGTGAACTCTCAACATTTTAGGGTTGTATACGTGGCCTCTAAATATACACAAAGCTCAATCCCAAATGCAACATTGGGGCTTCCATGTCATAGGCCCAACACATTCTTTTATTCGTACAAAGCGCATCCAAAAGCTTAGCCTTTTGGTTTCGATGTCACAGGCCCAACGAATGTTTTTTTATAACACTGGTTAGTATCACTAGATGCCGCAAATCTATTTGTCATAATGTAATGTCATAGACGGGTTATTACCCTATAAGTATTGATTTCATATATGTTATTACCATATAAAGTTTGTTGGCCAAATTTACGATAAAATCTATTTTAATTTTTGAAAGTTATAGATATCGTTTTTCGTTTTATTTTGAGATGGAGAGAATAGCCTAGGTTTCCTTATTTACGCCCAACAAAATTTTCATTGTGATTTGGTTGGCGTGCGCCAGCTCGAACAATCGGTAATGCTGGGAACGGGCATGCGTGCGCCCAGACGCTCCGTTGGTGGGGCGCGCGATGCTAGCCCAAGACTCCCGCTCCTCCATTTCTAAATAAAAAAATCCGCTCGTCCACGTACTCGTTCCTATCCGCTCACTTGCTCCTATCCGCTCAAGTGCCGCCTCCAGTGCTCGGCCACTGTCCCAGCCAAGCGCGGCACGCGACCACCTCCGAGGCGCACCGCTCGGTCGCTGACCCTGCCAGGCCATTCTGACGCGCCGCCGCCGCCATCCCCGCCGCGCCTTTGTCCCCCGCCTCGCCATGCCCGTCATCCACTGCGCCCAGGGTGCGCTGGCCCAGGTCGCCAAGGAGGTGATCGCCCAGGGGTGCTCGCGCAGATGCTCGCCCAGGGTGCTCGCGCGCCTCGTGCAGGTGCTCACCCAGACTACCCAGCAGGTGTTGCCCCAGGCCACCTAGGGGCGCACCAACAAGCTCCATGCGCGCGGCGGCGACGAGTTTCACGATTCGTCCAAGCATCAAGGTGAAATTGTGCATCGAAAAAGCATGTTGCAAGAGTATGTTTCAAGTGTTTCGGATGTTTCATCTGGATGTTGCAAGTGTTTCATGTGGATGTTGCAAAAGTAGATCGAGATTTTGCATATGTTGCAACAGTTGTACACATATGTTGCAAGTGTCTATCCCCAATTTTATTTGTTTTTTGTACACGTATGTCGTAAGTGTTTCAAACGCATATCTCAAGTGTTTCATCTGTCTTTTTTTTATGTTGCAAATGTTGCATCTGGATGTTTCAAAAGTAGATCGAGATGTTGCATATGTTGTAATGGTGTTTCAACTGTATGTCCTAAATGTTTCATCTATTTCAGGCATATGTTGTAAATGTTTTATCTGAATTTTGCAAAAGTAGATTTTGAATATTGTAGTAGGACCCACCTACCATAGTAGTTGGGCCCGCGTGCATACGTGTGGGAGCGGAGGGGGGCGAGCGGTGGGTGCAAGAAATGAGAGCGGGCCTAGATCGAGGCATGCGCTGGAAACGAAGCGGCGTGGGTCCCCACATGAAGCACGTAGGCGGGCCGGCGCGTGGACAGACGCAGCTGACGCGAGCGTTCGGACACTAGCGCCCGTATCAGACGTCCGGACGCTAACAGTTCCGTCGAAGCAAAGGCTCTAGTGGCAAGCCACTACAGCGAGCTCTTCCCATAAAAATAAAGTTAATATCAAAGTGGACACATGGTCCAAATATATCAGATATTAAATTAAACTATAATAAAAACAGATACTTGATCTTAGTCAAAAGACCGAGAAAGATATGAACTGCAACAAGGCCGGTCTCATTTTTATACCTTTTCTCCGGCTCTGTTCGCTCAAAGCTGCCTAGTTGGAAAGTTCAAAAAAAAAAACTGCCTAGGTGGGACTAAACAAATGGTTAAGCCCGGTTTAGTGCAGCGCAAATGCGTTGCGTTTGGTTAATTGGGCTCGTAATTTACCATCCCAACGTGTCGGTCGCCAGTCGCCACCGCATTACTAGTTGGGCCAAACGTAGGCCCACACGGAGAACAAACTGTATGCGTCTCCCTCGACGGCCCACGTGATGCCTCGGGCCTCCAACAGACAGATTGTGTGGGTCCCACCTTCCGTGGACACCAACCACAGCACGAATCTCACAGCTTCGTGTCGTCTCCTTTTCCATCTCCATCCAGTCTCGCTTTCGCTTCTCCAGAATCTCCAGCCACCGCCGCAAGGAAGAACCCTTTCTCATGGCGGCGGCGGCGGCGGCGGCGGCTGGGGAGGGAGGAGTAGGAGGAGACAACAGCGCGGGCGACCTGTTGCGCATCTTCGTGGGTGGGCTGGCGGAGAGCGTGGGCGCGGCCGACCTAGAGGCCCTGTTCGCCTCCGCCGTTCGCGTCGCCGGCGTCGAGTTCGTGCGCACAAACGGACGCAGCTTCGCCTACGTCGACTTCCACTGCCCCAACGACAAGGCGCTCGCCAAGCTCTTCTCCACCGTACTCAGCCCCACTACCTCTTACCCTCTTACCTCTAATTCTTATACCCTTCCCTCGTAACTAATACGCCTATGTTCAGATGAATGCACGTTTTCTTTAGCAAAAAATTAGACAAGTTCAGCAGAGAATAGATAGTCGGAGATTTTGGTGTCTGCTACCTGTTTGTTGCTCTGGGGTTGTCTGAGGCTTATGACATTTTGTGTGCAGTACAATGGGTGCAAATGGAAAGGAGGGAAGCTCAAGCTGGAGAAGGCAAAAGAGCACTACCTCACTCGCCTTAAACGAGAATGGGAGCAGGATGCGACTGCAGCGGCGTCAAAGGAAGCTGCGCTGAAAGATAATGCAGAGAACCAGAAGCCGAAACTAGACAAGGCTGCTTTGGAGGGCATGAAGATTAACATCTACTTCCCAAAACTGAGGAAGGTGAACAGTTGTTTGCGTCATGTGCTAGGTTTGGTCTGTTGTGTCAGTTATTTTAGTCAGTACATGGATCCAAGTAGTGTTAGACTATTGATTTGTATAATGCTCCTCAATATGGCTTGATATTTGAATTGCTCAGTTGCACGGAGTTTTCTATATCGCGTTTGATTTTTGAGTTGTGCTTCTAGTTATACACTCTTCCAAGAAGTGGAAAAGCACAAATTTTAAATTATACAATTGGTTGCATTTCATATTAACACCAGGTTATCTTACCTGTATCGTTTTGTAGGGTGTGAACTGATTCTCTAGCACTGCTTTTTTTCTTCTTCAAATGTGTGAAAATATAGGCAGGTCTAACTTATAGAGTGGGTGTTGCTTAAATACTGAATAGATCTTTGCACCAGGACTGCGACAAAAATAGTAACAGAAAGTATCAGTTGCCTAAATCTGAATAAATGTTATGACTGCATTGTGTAATACATAGATCAAGACGGGTGGAGGGCACGCATTTTCTATTTAAATGGTTATTCAGTATGCTAAAAAATGGCGTGAGTTCTCTTTAATCAGTTATACGCTTTTACAGGTGAAAGCTTTGCCATTGAAAGGCACAGGAAAGCATAAATACAGTTTCCGACATATTGAAGTTCCTTCTTATCCTATTCATTTCTGTGACTGTGAGGAGCATTGTGGACCTCCTGAGGAAGCTAATAATGAATATGCTTCTGTTCTTAATGCTGCTGCATATGAGAAGGAACGTAACATTATGAATTCTGTGATGAACAAGCTTTTTGAGAAGGAAAATGAACATCTTGATTCATGTGAAGTGGAGAAATTTGATGGTCATACTGACACCATTGAACCCTCTGATGCTGTGAATGACATGCAAATTGAAGAAACGGAAGAGGCTCCAGAGGTGGATCTGGATGACTTGCCAATGGAAGAAACAGAAGAGTCTTCAGACGAAGATTTAGATGATGACCTTGTGATTAACATTGCTCCCCGCAAGTCCAATAAATCAGCAGTTCGAGCGAACATGGAAAAGCAGGAAGTGAATCAGGTAAGCATTTTGCAAGTACTTATTGAGCAATTTGCACATGGTTTCCAAATCTATGAGCAATTATATGCATAATCATGATCATCATAATTTCATTTATACGCAGGACTCACAGTTACAAAAGCGTCCAAGGATTGAAGAGCCTTCCCTGCCGAAAAAGAGGCAGAAATCTGAAGCCTCATCTGAACCTATAAAAAGGAATGGAGAACATGTTTCGGTTATTTCAGACACTAGAACCGCAGGCAAGACTTTGCCTGCAAAATCAGAAGCCAGCCAAAATGAACAAAAGTCTCTGGGTTTGAAAGGAAAAGGAACATATGAGTTCTCTTCAGCACTCCCCAAAGATAAAAGCTCTACAGGTTCTCAAGGCATTATGGCTCTAGCAAGTTCTTCTACCAAAAATGAAAGTGCACAAAATATTGGTTCTACTGAACCTAAAAAAGGTTATTCATGGACTCAGAAATCAGCCTGGAGAGATCTTGTAGGGGGCATGGGGAGCACATCTTTCAGCCTATCACAGGTGTTACCGAACAACAATTCAGCACCAGCAGTACTTTCAAATGTTACTGGTAGTGAGAGATCTTCAAAATCCTTGGAAGCTACAACACAACTCTCATCTGAGCAGAGGTTGCCGAGTTCCATGGGAATGCTGTCTACCGGCACTACAGATGAGTCAACAGGCGATGCCATTGGTGGTGAGCCTAAGGAGAGCAATAAGCTGCAAAAGGTGCGGGTGGTCCCAAAGATCACCATTAGTGAAGTTTGCCCTTTCATGAGAAGCACAGAGTCACAAAAGCAATGGTCAAAGGCAAAGAAAGTTATAAGTGGGTTTGCGAAGAAGGGAAACGAGAGCAGCGCCGGAAAGGGAAAGCCATCGAATAAGCAATAAAACTGTTGTTTTCTGGGCTGTAACTCATTGATCAACATTTCAATACTATCAAAATCATAACCACAGCTGTTGTATTACGATGACTATTACATAGCAATCGCGTTTTTTTTTTTTGTGTGTGTGTGTATAAGAGCAATCAAAATTTCTTATTTCTCTGCGTGTTGTGAACACTTCCTTGCAACACGATGGACCTCTAAACTCGAGGATTATTAATTTTCTATGATATGATCGATACAATTCTGCTAATGTCATAAATTCAGTGTCCTGGTCACCACCCCATTATTTCCGGTTTTTTTTTTTTGTCTATATAGTAGGAAGGGTTTGGGATTTTTTTGGTATAGCTTATAAACTATTTATGACCAAAATAAGTTGAAACTTGAGGCCAAATGACATATTGGGCCAAAATAAGCAAAAATTTTAGTCCAAAATAAGCTGAAATTAGAAGCTAAACGATATACTTTTTAGGGAGAATTATCTATTTGGCACTGAAACAAATCAGTGTTTTGTATTTGGCACTCAAAAATTTGAACTTTCCTATTTGGCATAAGTTAAAATTTTCTTTCTTAAATGGCACTGCCATCCATCTACGACAGTAACGGTGTCAAGTGACTGACAAAATGATATAAATACCCTTGTTTGCAGCAGAAACCCATGGTGACAAATAGGGGAAAAAAATAAATAAACAGGTTATCAAATAAAGAAATCATAAAAGGTTATTTGAATTGGTGACATTACAATTTTTACGAATTGAAAATAAACCATTACTATTTAGGCCAGTATAATTCCATTGATGTTTGAAATCTGTCTTTTTAAACTTTTTATAGACGTTATATAGAGCCCATCGTAAGGTTAAACTGCCCTTCTACTTATTATCTAACATGTGGGCCCATGTGACATCTTCCTTTCTTCCTCCACAGAGTCCCCACAGGACGAGCGCGTCTTGACCAGCCAGAGCGAAGCACGCAGCGGCGCAGGCGTAGGCTGGGCTAGCGCCGCGGGCGCTGCGTGAGCGAAGCTCATCGCAAAGATGCTAGCTCGCTCGCTGCCGCCAGCAAGCAAGCAAGCAGCCTTGCCGCGCCGCGCGAAGCTTTGCAGCATGCGAGAGGTCTTATGCACGGCGCGCCAACACGGAGGCGGGGCACACGCGGGCGCTGGCTTCGGCTCGGCTCACTGCGCATCTCCGCTTTCGGCGGCGGAGCATCACGGTCTCAGCGGTGGTGCGCCACGATCTGTCTTGGCGGCAATGAGGGCGATGGCGCGACGAAGCTCCCCGGCGGCATGCCCGGTAGAGACGCGAAAGCAAACCTCCAGCGCATAGCGAAGCGCTCCTCAAGCGGCGGCGAGCAAAGACGCGAAAGCGAGTTGCAGCGTGGCGCGCGCGCGGCGAGTGGTGGTGGCGACGAGACGAGACCAGCGGCGGCGCAGGGCGGGCACAGCCGGCGCAACCGAGGCGTGGCCGAGTGGGGCGGGCGCAGGCAGGCGCGGCCGGCGGGCGAGCGCGGTGCGGCTAGAAACCGGTGGTTTCTTCCCATGAAAGGCCCGGAGATTCACACGACGACGGTCAAGAGCTAAGGGCTGCTCATGCGCTCGATGCTCTCGCTGCGGGGAAGCGGTGGCGCCGGCGCGGCCCCATTCGCCGAGAACGCAGCGCGCTGAGGGCTGCACGCGCTCCGTCGAGTGGCTCCCCGTCGGCCCTAAGGAAGACGGCGCCGCGCGAGTCTCTTCGCGGCAGCAGCGAAGGCGATCGATGCGCGACGACAATGACGGCCGCCCGTAATCTGCGCGTCGTGGTCCGCGGTGGTGGCAGCTCTTGGCGTCGCCCGAGACGCGCATGCGCGCGCCGCCAGATGAATCTTGCTGATCTTGTGGCTTGCAGCAGCAGCGGCAGCAGTGACCTGAAGCGCGGTGGCTCGCGCGCACTGTGCGCCACGAATCTGCAAGCTCGGCCCGGTCCCCATGGGCGCCACGCCGGCGGCCGGCGAGCTCATCCTCGGCAACCGCGGAAGGCGCGCGGGCGAGCTTGGCCCATCTGCAATGGAACTCCTCCAGGTCCGTGTAGCAGCAACAGCAGGTCCATGTCAGTGCCGAGCCATGGCAACGCGGGCTCGGGCGTGGCGGAGCTCCATGGCTTCGCTGCGGAGGCGAATTGTAATTCCCTCATGTTTGGCCAAATTCCACCAGTCTTTTCCATCTAACATAGGGGTACATTGAACATAGGGAGAAAAAACTGACTTAGTTAAACCAGTCAACTAACAGATAACCAATGAAAATGAACGGCAGTGTCATTTAAGAAAGAAAATTTTAACTTCATACCAAACTCGAAAATTCAAATTTTCGAGTGACAAATACAAAACACTGATTTATTTGAGCGCCACGTAGATAATTCTCGCGTAAGTCCTATTAAACAGGGTCGAAGGGTTGCTTTGTAAAGGTAGTTGCACTGGGCGATAATTTCTCGCGGGATCATGCGGGGGACCGTTAAAACTACCATCTCTCTCTCAACCTCTAGTTATGGACGTGATCTCTCGGCCTCCCATTCATTCATCCCCGTGATACTGCAGCTTAATTCCGATTAAATTCTAGATCTGCATTTCAAAGAGGTATTCATTCTGTTTTTTACCATTGAATAAAGAGATTATTAAGTAATCTTATATACTACTCTTGTTCTAATTGGGTTTCAATCTTTGGATCAGGAGATGGCTACGGACAGTGCCGATTCCCAGAGGCTCTTGCTTGGGCGTCAAAACTCACATCAGGTTCTAATGATGTGTATCTCTGTGTAAATTCTTTGACCGCAATCATGTCATCATCGTGTTGGCCCTATTGCTTGCATCATCACTGCGTGCCTGATAAGCAATTAGTACAATTTCAATATTGCATCATCAATCAATCATATATATTTTTCTGAATTACAGGAGATCATGGATCTGAATAATGAATTATTTTTTCTTTATTGACATAATTGGCCTTATATATGCCCTTATGGGCTATGGCCTTATCAAAAATTGACTCGTAGAGAGTCCAATTTTTTGCTTGGTATATCTCCACACTTATTCACTAGATTTATCTCCACTGGTTTTCCTATAGAACAGGCTGATGGAGCAGATGAGTTCGAGGACAACAATCTTGCTGCACCAGAACCTTTGTCCCACAATATCGGAGCAAGTTTCCAAAGGAATCCAAGCTCTACAAACTCGGGTGTATTCGGAAGCCTGAAGATTGTGCTGCTGAAATCTAAGCTCAATTTGCTTATACCATGTGGATTCTTTGCAATCCTGATCAATTATCTCAGCCAAAATAAGGTTATTTCATACACAAATCTTCTTCTACTACTACTACTACTTGAATACTTGTACTTTTTTTTTGGTCTTTTACTGATTTTGTTACTTTGTTTCTCTGAAGGCCTGGGTATTTCCTCTGAGCCTGTTGGGTATCATTCCTTTGGCTGAGCGATTGGGTTTTGCTACCGAGTAATCTGTTCTCATAATTTTCCTTCATACTTGGTGTAATCTTCTTGGTCAAGTTTGACTATTTACTTCTTGATGCAGGCAGCTAGGACTCTTCACTGGCCGAACAGGTCTCATTCAGCTCCTCTTCTTCTGAAGAATTCTGAACTGAAATGCATTGCATTTGCAAACTTTGGTTGACTGTGACCACTTCTTATCGCAGCTGGGGGCCTCCTGAATGCTACATTTGGCAATGCCACCGAGCTGGTCATATCAATTCATGCGCTGCGGAGCGGAAAGCTACAGGTGGTTCAGCAATCTCTCCTCGGATCAATCCTGTCAAACACGCTGCTGGTTCTTGGCTGTGCGTTCTTTGGTGGGGGGCTCACCTGCGGCAAATCAGAGCAGATTTTCAGAAAGGTGCCCGTCGTCCTTATCAGTTCGCAGGTTTACATGGTACAGATAGATACTGATCCGTTGTTGCATTGACAGAAAGATGCAGTGCTGAACTCTGGGCTGCTCTTGATGGCTGTGATGGGGCTGGTCTCTCCTGCTATGCTGTACTATACTCACACCGAGGTTAACTTGGGCAAGTCAGCACTGGCACTGTCAAGATTCAGCAGCTGCATAATGCTTTTTGCTTATGCTGCTTTCATTTTCTTTGAGCTGTCCAACAGTCGCCGCAGAGACGAATCTAGTGAGGCAAGCAGGATGAGTTCATTCTCTTAAATTCACTGTTTTATTGTTATTGATCCCTTTGCAAGTTTCTGAGGTGCTTGTCTGCATTTGTACCACCAGGGAGGAGGTGGGGATCAAGGGGACGACGATTGCGAATACGCATTTCCTGAAATTTCTATGTGGGAAGCCATTGCTTGGCTTGCAATTTTTACTGCTTGGATCTCAGTTTTCTCTGACTTTTTAGTTGATGCAATCGAGGTATTATATTTCACTGATGTGATGGATGATTTTTATGGCACTTATTTTATCTGTCACAATTTTTAGCAAACACTTTGTTTTGTCGGGAAGAGATTTTGTGTGAACTGACACTGCAAGCTGTTTGCAGGGAGCTTCCAAGGCTTGGAAAATACCAGTTGCGTTCATCAGTACTGTTTTGCTTCCAATTGTAGGGAATGCTGCAGAACATGCCAGTGCTGTTATGTTTGCAATGAAAGACAAATTAGTAAGCAGTAGCTTGACATTGTTAATATCTTTAATGACTTCTTTTACTGTAATTTTTTGAGACTCTCATTTGTCTTTTATAGGACCTTTCCCTTGGAGTCGCCATCGGGTCTTCGACACAGATATCCATGTTTGTGGTGGGTTGTTCAACTATGTGCTGCTTACTACCATTCGTCTAAATCATTTAGAAGTAGATTGGGCTGTGCTTCACCTGTCATTATTTAGCTATTAGTTCTTAAGTGCTGCTCATAAAGGACCTAATCATCTTGATTTTTTAGATACCATTTAGTGTAGTGGCAGGATGGATGATGGGCCAGCCAATGGACTTGAATTTCCATCTGTTTGAAACCGCCAGCCTCTTGATAACCGTACTGGTTGTAGCACTTCTGTTGCAGGTACTGAATAAACACAGTTGAGGAACAGTGTTCCACTCTTGCAAGATTTGTTTGTTAAATTTTTCTTGTTAACATTATAGGATGGGACTTCGAATTGTTTCAAAGGGCTGATGCTAATTCTCTGCTACCTGATAGTAGCTGCCAGTTTTTATGTATATGCTGATCCAAATATTGATGGTAGGTTTCTCTCCTATCTAAATTGTTATTTCTGCGACAACAAGCTATGCACTTCTATCTTTTTCTTAAATCTCTAATTAAATGCCACATCTGAAGTGAGAAAGCTCAACAACACGATGAATTTGTATAATGTCCATTGGGAATTCTGTGCTGCAGGTGTTTAGCCTCTGCGAAACTAGTACCTTGATGTCGATGATGGGACTCTTCCAGTTTTCCGAAGAAACCTCCTCAAGGGCAAGGAGCTCCTGAGATTCACTTAAGAAAAAAAAAAGAATTGACTGACCTATTCAGTGTTCCTCACATGAAAAGGTCATTCAAGCACACCCACTGTTGTAGATATGCAGAAAATTATACAGGAAGTTCTACATAAATCTCCAGTTTGTGTAGGCAACAGTTTTGTTCTTGTGATACACGCAGAAATTGTAGAAATCAGAATCAATCTTTTTTTAATGAACAGCTGTCGTGATTTACAGGCAGTAATAAATTTAGTGACACATGAAACAGATCAATGGGCCGTTTCAAAAAAAAAAAAAAAAAAGAAACGGATCAATGGTCCTTTTCTGTTGCATTTTCATCTGAAAAGTAATCATATACATTGGCTTGAACTCTTTCAAGTACTAGGGATTATATGATACAAGAGAGAAGCATCTAGGCAGAAGTGCTAAATATTCTACAAGGTTAGAGAAGGAAAGTGCTTGTCGAGTCAACATTTTTTTTAACGTAGGCGAGTCAACATATTCAACTGTTCATAACGGCTATGAACATAGTGGCTCCTTCTCAAGATCAACCTGAGGCTTTGCTTTTTTTCTTGGTTATTCACTTGTGACTTGTGAGTCATTCCATGTCAGTATCTGATTTCTTTTTAATTTGGCAATGGAGCTGAAGAAGTTGTCCGCTTGCGTCTCGGGTTTCTCTTCCTCTGTAGATTCAGAAGGCTCTCTTTCTATTGAACTTGTCATAGCTGATAAGGAATTCCTTGCCTTCTGTTGTTCTAATATCTTCTGCAAATACTTTGCATGTTCTTCTATGCGCACCTGTAGCTGCCTTTGCACCTGATGACAAAGAAAATTTGTTTCATTGCTAGCCATGTAAATCTGAAATTTATACAGGACTTCTAAAGATAATTGTATTATACAGTATCAGCTCAAATTATTCATCCACCACTAGACTAAAAAATCACTGAGCTGGGTACTTACCTCTAATTGTTCATGAAGTTGTTTCTGAACCTCCATTTGCATCCGAAGAGCTTCTGCTAGTTGTAAACTCCTGACAAACGTAAAAAGCGATGTGAATTCAAATGGTTTTGAATTTGTTCATTCACACTGTAATGTGTTTGTACTAGGGGTGGGGGTGGGATGCTTACGTCTTTATGCCAGCATTGTTTCCTGGTATTTCTGATTTAGGTATCTTGTCTTCTGAAGAGGACTTCATGTCTTCATTGAGCATGCAAAAGAACCAATAAATTCATCAGGGTAAATTTTCAACACAAAGCAATTACCAGCACTTAAAGACATAGGCTTGAATTGCAACTTTAAGTTTCTGAAAATTTTACCTTCTTTTGTCTCTGGAAGATACTTGGCAAAACGATATTTCTGCATTTCCGGACAAAATGAACGAGTAGTACATCAGAAATGATGGCTATTTACAGGAGAAAGCGACTAAGCACGGGAAGAAATTCCACCCAGATACCTGCAAATGGCTCTTCACATGATAGATGGTCAAGCCTTCTACTTTCATAAGCTTCAACACACCCTTAGGAGTTGCCTCTACAAAATTTAAACAATCACTTGAATATCAAAACTGTGAATTTATTTAAATTTAACTAGAAAGAATGATCACCTGTCGACACAAAATTTTCGTTCTGCGCCGAGGACACATGCAGCAAGCCGGAAGGGTCTGCTCGATGGAGCTGTAGATCCGCCTAGCTTCAGCGCAGGGGTGATCGATCCTAGGCACTCCTCCCGAGACGTGCTAGTCAATTTGACCCTGTAATTGACAAGGAGAGAAAGTTCATCAGTAATTAAGGGCGAAACTTACCGGTGTTACCAGACAGTCCCGAATGTGCGGCTACGAGAGCCGATATGAAAGGAGATCGACTAAATAGCCGATTCCAGCATATTTATGAGAATAAATCGATTAAACCTCATTGGGTTGTATAAGAATAATCGGTTATCATTTAGGGCAAGTATTATTAATCGAACAGATATTAATCAATGACAATAAGATGTTAACAATGATCGGTTTGTGCTGAGCCAATGATTATAAGTAACCGAACCCTTTTTATATAAAGAAACAATTCAACATCACTTAACCATTTAATAAAGATAAATCTAATAAATATGTTAGATCTCATCCATCACTATGACCAGTGGGGCATGAGGTAGAATCATGCAGCCGTAGAAATAACAATAGATTCGACGACCCTAACTTATTACTAATATCAGTGAGGCATGAGACAGAATTATGCAGGCCGTAATACAATAATAAGATAATGGGGCTAACGTATCTTTCAACCTATCTTTACTTCAACGGTCTCGTGATGCAAACTGTTCGTGAAAGCGCTCGATATCAGCTAAAACAGCCGATTCAGGCATAACGCACAGTTAAAGTCATGCCTTATCAAGAATAGATATACCAGATAACGGTCCCCACTCCACGGTGCTAACAGTGGGGTGTGAGGCAGAATCACACAGGCTGTGATAACGGGCCATGGAACGGTTCTCGCTAGCTAATAAATCTACTCAAGACGCAACATGCCTTAACCGCATGCTATGCACGATCAGGATTGACATAAAACAGCCGATAAAACATAACTCATCGTTTAAGGTGTAGATTAGATCAATTTGAGGTTAGCAAACGATGGGCTAAACAAGATATAAGGCCGATCTAGATCAATCCCAATCGGGCAGAATGATATTGCTGTAATTAGATAAATAATGAAAGCAATAAGCAATATCGGTAACTTAATGAATCTACCAAAGATTGCTATCCTAAGGTAGAGCCGATAACTTAACCTTGATCTAGTTCATGCAGTGGGGGTCGACCGGATCGATGCAGCCATACTTGAACTAGACAAGAATCGATAACTAACTTATACCAGAGTCGTAATGGAGGTCGACCGGATCGATGCAGCCGTACGAATAGAGGTATAAGTCATGACGGTACTTACAACAAGCAGTGGAGGTCGACCAGATCGATGCAGCCATACTTGCTGAAGAACTCGCCGAGATCTACTCTGCTCCTACTCTAAAGGGTGGGCAGAGCCGAAAAGGTAAATAACTTGTATTTTGGATTGATTGATTGTCCTTTTTACAATAGCCGGGGTTTGGTATTTATACTCGGGCCCTGTGCATGACTCTTGTCTAAGCACGACTCATTACAATTTTTGACCCTAGAGAAAACATTCCTAATTTAAAATAACTTGGACTTTAATATTTTTCTTTTTTAAGAGTCCGGCATGTTTCGTCCTGGCGCCGAACGCAACCTTTGTTGTTATCCGTTGGCGCTATCTGAGGAGAGCCGATTCCAATTTCTGCATCCGAATCAGCTGTTTCCAATCTGCACGCAATTTATTTCTTGGTGACATGATCTTGAGAGCTTTCGAGTCCCTGTAACATCTTCTTCCAAATTTTGATGTAAACATCACCCAGCTTTCTGGTCCCCCAAGCTTGTTGACAGCCTTTACAAAAAGCTCATGGAGCTCCAGTGTCCATCTCAGTCTTGGCTTGTTACATGATGCAGCTCGAGATGAACTCAGCTGAACTTTAACAGGAGATCCTGTCCTCTGGAGGCCGTCTTGGTCAGAGTAAGACAACACCGGACAGGAAGAGGTTTGCGGCGGTCTGTCATATATATATCCTGATTGATCAAGAACAAGTGAAAAAAGGAATTCTTTAATTTGCAAGTGCTTAATATGGTAACTGATGGAACTATGGACTCACATCTAATTGAGGGCTCTCTTCGTTGTTGGTGACGGCAATTCCGAGCTGTTCAGACAAGAACTGAAACTCCATCTGCTCTCTGAAAGCCATGCCGTTAGCTTTCACCGTGGAAACTGTCTTCTGAAGCATCTCCAGAAAGGTTAAGAAAGTCCTTGAGATCAGCTGAATGTTCAGCCTCACGTTGACCACCATTGTTGAGGTCAGTACCAAAGAGCAGCGATGAAGAGCTGGATGACTGACCACCTGATGTTTGCTGCTGCTCACTTTTAGGAGGATGGGGCAGGAAAGGCAGAGCGTCTGCTTGCCGGCACGACTTGGAATTCGTCAACAACGACGATGAGTACATGCTTGTGCAGAATGTGGAAGAACTAGATGGTGATATCGGATCCGATAATTCAGCTTGAGATGCACCACAGTTATCGTATTTGGCACTGAGCAGCTGGTGAGCTGAAGGCTGGGGAGCAGTGCATGTGTGAGCCGTTCTGGCAGGGCCAGTGAATTGCTTCACAGCGATGATGCTCTGTGTGCTCATGATGCCTTCAGACTATTTTGGTCTCTTTGGTTATTCACCACTAAACCAACCTTGGTAGAACTGCTTGCTCCAAGCCTGCATAGTGAAATATCAGAGTAAGAACATGCAGTTCCAAAACCTATCAAATCATGTATTTCCGATACCACAATAGATCCCAAGAAAAATGAAGTCCAGAAATATGGATGCACAAGACCAGTCTTGTAAAATAGACTCTGTTTATATGCCTTTATGACTAAATAAAAAATGATGTTTAGAATAGTCTATCAGAAGAGCAAAAAATTCATAATCTAACAATAGTAACAGGATACCAAACTGGATAAAAGAGGAGCTGCAAATATATATGATTTGGACACTTCAGTAGTAATGGCCGGGGATGTAACTGCAGCCTGCTCTTGAATCGTCAGAGCAGCAATGTCTTAACAGCAGCAGCAGAAGAAATCTCATAGCAGACTTGTGATTAGAAGCGCAAGCCACATCACATGGAGGAAACACAAAACGGGAGGAGGGAAAAAATACAAAGCCCATGCAAAATTTATTGTAGTTCCGAAGCAAACCACAGATTAGCAAGGCTAGAAAACTCAGTTCCAGATTTCATTTGACGATATATGAAGGAGAAAACCCAAACACAATTCGTGGAGGAAAAAGAACAAGAACAAGAACACAACTAAGAGTCTGGGACTGAAACTAACTCTGAGGATAAACCAAGAAGGAACCCATTCATGATTCATGGAAGGAAAAATGCTGAGGGAAGATCCAAACCCCTTACCTGAAAACGAAGAACTCTCAAGATGAAGAGTGCTAGAGCGTGAGAGATTCAGAAGCAAGGAGTTGCCTATCATCTCTCCCTCCTATCCATTCCAGACTCTCTCTCTCTCTGGCTTTTAACAGCCTGTTCGTTCGGTCGTAAACGATCGTGGATTATAAATTAGAATAGTATTTTTCTCTCACACCAAACCAGCCAGCAGCAATAATTCACGATCGTATACTATCGTTGTCTACTCTTGTGGGCTTGTGGCACATGATTGGTGTGGTGACCTGCAGCTGCAACTACACTACTAGTCAACATCTGCCTCTCTGTTAATAAATTGCAGTTGCTTTCATTTGCTTATGCAGTTATGCTTTGTATTTTGTCCCTACTTGCTTAGAATTCTGGGAACACAGCAATACAGCATGACATCTCCCAAAATAACAAGCAAGGCTCACCAACCAACCATTCGAGCAGTTACGCTATTATTACAGGTACGAAGTTTTCTCATATGTTTCGCTGCCACACGTATGTATTTCCCTTTCGTTTAAGCTAACTCGTACAGCACAGCACCGTCTACATTTGGTTAACCTTAATCATACCAGAACTTACAAAAATTGGCCTTTTTCCAAATCAAACACGCGTACGTTGATGGAAGGAAGGATTACTAGTATAGTAAGATTAGGATTGGTCCTTCCCTGGCTAGACGGTTAGACTATTGCTACCTTGTGTGAACACAGCAAGGGAAGGCGGTGTCGAAAGATCCCCTGCTATGATACTGTAGCTGCTGCAGGTGTAGGTGCCGCACGGCTCACCTGCAGCACTGTAGCCACATGCAGAGGCCGGCGCAGAGTCAGTCCTGTTGTGTTATCTAGTTACTGTTGCAGCATGTGCGCTATACTAAGACTAGATGGATAGAGTTGTATAAATAGACTATCACGGGAACTCAGTAAAGAGAGTTCAGATTTGCCATCTCTCAGACAGGACTTCGACCAACGCTGGTGTCTTGTACTATGTGTGTATGCTCTGTTCTCCCTTCTTCTTCAAGCTCTAGCCATAGTGTGTGGGGACGGACAACGCTTATTCGTGGTCGGCACGGCTAGTGTGTGCTCGGCAACACTAGCGTGTGGTTCACTCACCTGAGTCGGTGATCCTGTGGGCCAACAAGTGGTATCAGAGCCGTACAAGCGTTGTCGCCAGACTAACCGCTGGCGATGACGGACAGTTTGGAGATGGGCGACAGCAGTGGGACTGCTGTGGCTGCCCAGCCACGACCGGAGGTCGTTGTTCGCACGGTGCGGGAGGTCAACGGCACCAGTAGGCCGATGCTGACTCGCACCAACTATGGAGAGTGGTCAGTGACCATAAAGGTCAAGCTCAGAGCCCGATGGCTCTGAAATGCTGTTGACAAGGATACCGACAATGAAGGCATGTCAACGTTGGAGGATATCCTCGCTGCTGTACCAGCGGAGTACAGGGAGCCGTTGGGGGCGAAGAGCTCGGCTAAGGAGGCGTGGGAGGCTATTGTGGTGATGCACGTCGGTTCCGACCGCGCAAAGAAGGCGACGGCCTAGCTTCTGAAGCAGGAGTACGCCAACCTCAAGTTCAAGGATGGTGAAACGATGGCGGACTTCTCCCTCCGCTGCAGACGCTCATCGGCAAGCTGAAGAGCCACGACGTCACCATTGACGAAGAAGAGGCGGTCTCCAAGTACCTCCACTCCGTGCCGGTAAAGTACATTCAGATCGCTCTCTCCATAGAGACGATGCTGGACTTGTCCACCCTCACTATTGAGGATGCGACAGACCGTCTACGGGCGGTGGACGAGCACCTGGAGCAGGTGACAGCAACGAAGGACAGCGGGAAACTCCTGCTAACGGAAGAGGAGTGGGCTGCTCGGAGGAACTCCGAGAAGGCAGCCTCCTCCCGCCGCAGTGGCGATGGCAAGCGCCGCGGCAAGGCTTCTTCGGAGAAGAAGAAGAAGCAGGTCGACTCCAACGCCTGTCGGTGCTGTGGAAAGATGGGCCATTGGGCACGGGAGTGCCCAAATCGCAAGCATGAAAAGAAGGCTGAGGCTCATCTAGCGTAAGCTGATGATGAGGATGAGGCCACTATCCTGATGGCGACGTTCTGTGCACTGCACGACGTCGAGGCCAAGGAGAGGGAAGAGGCGACGATGGTGGAAGGACCTAGGAAGGCCTTGAAGACCGTCAACCTCGATGAACCACGCGCCCAAGTCCACCTCGGACGTGTGGGCACCGACCAGAAGCAACGGTGGTATTTGGACTCTGGTGCCAGCAACCATATGACGGGCTCCAAGACATCTTTCTCCGAGCTCGACGACGATGTTACCGGTACAGTGAAGTTTGGTGACGGCTCAAGGGTGGCAATCCAAGATCACGGGACCATCATCTTCAGGTGCCAGAACGGGGAGCACCGCACGCTAACGGATGTATATTACATCCCGCAGCTGCGTTCCAGCATCATCAGCTTTGGTCAGCTAGATGAGCGCGGTAGCGAGGTACTGATCAAGGACAGAGTCCTTAGGATCAGGGACCAGGAGCAGCGACTCTCGCCAAGGTGAAGAGGTCCCTGAACCGGCTGTACCTGCTCGACCTGAAGGTAGAGCAGCCGGTGTGCCTAGCGGCAAGGCACTCCGAGGAACCATGGATGTGGCATGCCTGGTTCGGACATCTCAGCTTCGACGCGCTTGGTCGGCTAGAAAAGATGGTCCGAGGGCTACCCCACATCAAGCACGAAGGCGAGCTATGTGACAGCTGGCTAGGAAGTAGAGGAGGCTACCATTCCCAAAGGCGGCCAAGTATCATGCGAAGGATGCTATCAAGCTCATCCACGGCGACCTCTGTGGATCGATCACGCCTGCTATAAACGGTGGTCGGCGGTACTTCCTCCTGCTCGTGGATGATTGCAGTCGCTACATGTGGCTGCAACTCCTGACGAGCAAGGACGAAGCGGCGGCGGCGATCAAGAAGTTCAAGATGCGCGCGGAGGCCGAGAGCGGCAAGAAGCTCCACGTGCTGAGGACTGATCGTGGCGGCGAATTCACTTTGGTGGAGTTCGCTGCGTACTATTTGGATCAGGGTGTGGGGCTGAAAGGACCTAGGATGTTGCCTAGAGGGGGGTGAATAGGCGTTTCTGAAAAATCAACACCTTTAAAAGCGGAAACGATTAGTAATAGGAGTTTCCAAAATGGAAACTCCAAATCGAGTAATACCACCCCTCACAAGTTAGCCACAAAGTATATAAAAGATACTAGATAAACCTAGGGAGCCAAACAATGACAACCAAAGAGTTGAATCAAAATGCACTAGTCATTAATGTCGGAAGTCCCGACGTTTGGGTCGAGAACTTCGGCGTGTCGGAAGTCCCGACGATTGGTCGAGAACTTCCGACGTGTCGAAGTCCCAGCAGCTTTGAGTTAGAACTTCCAACATAAACTGTCAAGACTTCCGACCCCTACGGGAAATGAACTACAAGTGCTAAAATGAACTTTGTGATGCCGATAACTTACAAACCCACTTCCTAGTGGTAAGGTAAGGTGTTGGGTCACTCTCTTGACGTTGATAAGCCACCAATCCGTAGATCGAGTCCCAAACCCTAAGAAATAGCTAGAGAGAGGAGACAACCAAATACAAGTAATTTCGAGCAAATCACAACAACAACAAGCACGCATGGGAGACAAGAATTTATCCCGGTTCTCTTGGCAGCCCCACAAAGGAGCTCCCTCGTCCTCGTTGTTGAGGTGACCACAAAGGTCGGAGTCTCTTCCACCTCCTTGCCTCACTCAAGGATACCACAAAGGTCACTTGAGTTTCTTCACTAGAAAACAAGGGTAATACAAACTTCCCAAGGCTCTTCCACAAGATGGAAGCTCTTGGGCGACGCCTAACCGGCTAGGGAAAAATCCCGGGGAGTAACAAATGCAAATCAAACCGGCTTGACGAAGAAATCAAGTGCTCAAGCTTGCTCAAAGTGTTTTTCTCACTCAATCCACTCTCCAATCACTCAAACCCTTTGGGAATCGAAGTTGGAAGCAAGGGAGTGAAGAGAGGGGAGCCTAGAATGCTTGGGGGCTGTTTGGCCGAGTGTTTGTCGCAATGAAATGAGTGGGCAACGGTTAGAATGGAGGAGACGGGTATATATACTCCAAGGCAAAATCTAACCGTTCAGATCTCGTCGGGGAGTTCCGCGCAGATCTCGGACTTCCGACGTATGAAGAAAACACTTTGTTCATGCGAGGTCAAAGTCCACTCGAGACGATAACGTCGGAACTTCCGACGAACGTCGGACTTCCGATCGTCGAACTTCCGACGAACGTCGGGACTTCCGACGACACGCCATCAGCAGTCGATAGAACCATCGATGCCGGACTCTCGGCTTGGGTCGGGACTTCCGACAAGAGTCATGACTTCCGGTCGCCGGGAGTTCCGGCTACGTCGGACTTCCGACATCCACGATCCACCGCTACAGTGACGGGATCGGGAGTCGCGACTTCGGCAAGAGTCATGACTTCCGGTCGCGGAGTTCCGGCTTACGTCGGGACTTCCGACATCCACGATCACCGTGTGGCCGAGAGTCGTCAAGACTTCGGCAAGAGTCATGACTTCCGACCGTCAGAGTTCCGCTTACGTCGGGACTTCCGACATCCACAATCACCGCGACGAAGGATCGAGAGTCGACTTCCGGCAAGAGTCATGACTTCCGGTATCGCCGGGAGTTCCGGCTTACGTCGGGACTTCTGACATCCACAGTCATCGCGCAGGCAGTGACTGGGAGTCAGCACTTCCGGCAAGAGTCATGACTTTCGACTGTCGGGAGTTCCGGCTTACGTCGGGACTTCCGACATCGACAGTCATAGAAAATTATTCTATGTGCTCGTGAAGTGCTAGAGTGTCTCTCTTTTGATTTTATTATTATGCTTGAGCACTCTATCTTCCTCAGACCACCTAAATTTGCATCCCTCTTAATAGTACGGCATACCTATTAACTCAAGATCAAAAGAAAAACGAAATTAAACCTTTTGAGTTGATCTTCTTTAAATTGATGCCGTGTCTTTCAATCTTCATCAAGTGAGGGTGCCAACAAGTCAATATTGATCTTGTCACTTGAGCATAGCCATCTTGAGCACGTGACTTGATTCCATTCATCAAATATGAATAACTCCAAATGCATCAAGTCACTTTAATCAACTTGTCCAATATAGATTTGATCCTTCACATCAATATGACCATCTTAGCTTGATTAGTACCTCAACTAAATGCAAGTACTTTCTTCTTCACCCTAGCTAGGTTCTTCGGCCGCCAAGCCGTCGCTTGCCCTTCACCCTTGCTTAGTACCTCGAAGCCTTTCCTTGCTATCTTCACCATCTCAAGCCATCAGGTCACATCTTGTGTTGAATCATCCATTCATATGTATTGTTATCTTTTTCATTTTAATTTAGCAAGCTTCAAATATGAGACCATTCCATATGCAATCCCTCATGTCTCATTAACTAATAATCACGAGCTTGCTTTCACATAGAACATGGAAATCCCACAATGAATAAGCCTTCACATGAATTCCATTTGCATTGTTGTCTTGTGCTTGAACTAGATTGTTTATACAACAACACATCATTTTGGCTTTCATTAAGTACCTGTGAGATAACCTATTACCTGTCCACACTTAGCAAACGGGTTAGTCCTTTAATCACGTTGTCATTCAATCATCCAAAACCTACTAAAGGGCTAGATGCACTTTCAATCTCCCCCTTTTTGGTGATTGATGACAACTTGATTAAAGCTTACAAAAGAATATAAACATTTAGGCTTTTGGATTCAATGATTTATGAGAGGCTCCCCCTTAATATGTGCTTATGATTAGAATTCACAAAATGACCTCAAATGTCAATTGCACATACTAAAACAAATAGGAGACTCCCCCTAAATCATTGCATCCGTGGGGTGCATGTGTGTGCGACAAAGAGAAACCGTGATGCATATGACAAGATATATCATACAAGAATAAATATAAAGGCATCACATCAAATATTTTCATTCTAGCATGCATGGTCCTTATGAAAGTAAATACATCATATATATCACACACATAGCACTCATCTCAAAGATTTCTCAAGTCATATCTCTCCCCTTGTCATAGCTAGACACAAGGTTGCACTCCTGAAGCTTTAAACATATCTCTCCCCCTTAAGCTTTCATCTCTCTCCTCCTTAAGCTTTAATCATATCTCTCTCCCCCTTTGTCATCTATCACCACAAAGGTCCAACAATGACATACTAAGGACAAAGGGGCTACAAGCTGTCACACAAAGCACAAAGGGTGCTTAAGGTTCAAACTTTGTACTAATCTCTCCCTTTGTATTAAACTCTCCCCCTTTGTCATCTTAAAGAGGTTGTACTTGTCACTTGTTTGCAATTCAAAATAGATCAAGTACATGGGTTTACTAGCTCATGAACCAACTCATACACTAACCACTAGATTATATAATCATTCAAGCAATAGTGGTATTCTATGAGTCTAAAAATTTTCATTTGTAATGCATGATCCTATAAGCATGTACTATATGCACTAACCGCATATTAGTAAGGGATGAAAAATGATCATGCACAATACAATGATACCTTTGCTATATTGGAGAGGAAGATAGTCATATAGATTTCAATTCATTTCTCCAATAGCACCATAAAGTCCAATTATAAGCTTGGTGAAGACCAATAGATACCAATTCTTTGAATTCCTATTCTTCACCCATATGAATTGAGAATCACTAATGATCAAGTGCACTCTTCTTGTTATGGTTGGCTTGCTTCTTCTTTGATCATTGCTTGCTTGAGAGAACTAAAAGATGCACCACTTGTAATACCACTTGAAATTTCATGACTTGTTCTCTTTTGGGTGTTGCTTGCTTTCTAGACCAATCTCTTGATTTTCTTCAACCAAGTACCTCAAATGTCCCTTTAGATTACCACTTTGATTTTAGCCATCCAAGCCTAGGGCGAAGTGACCTCTCTCCAAAGAACCATCCTTGATACTTACTTGAAATAACTTAAAAGAAAATCACTTGATCCACTTGAAAGATTTTGTTTGATTGATCCATATTGTTGGACTTAATTTGATGAGTAACTTTGAATCCTTCTTTAAGTCCTTTTCTTTCTACTTGTTTAAGTCCTTTTGTTTCTATCAAAAGATCTCCAATTATCACTAGAACTTAAACTCTATCTTCATCTTGATCTTGGTCTTAATCTCTAGTTTGAGTACCAAATGTGTACTAGATACACTCTTCAAACAAATTGTCTTGTACTCATCACTTGTCATGCTTCTATCTCAAACCAAAACCAAAACCAAAACATAGGTACCTCAATCACTTATAGATATGATTCTAATTTGCGGACCTTTGAATCTAAGTGACTTTTGATCAATCCGATAATTGTCACTTTCCTGGCAGATTCTGTACTCTTCAAAGAATAAATCATATCTCCCAAAGTACATATCCAAAAACCACGAAATTTGGTGAAGATGTGACACACTAAGTCTTCTAGTAGCTGTAAAAATTTGAGCTTCTTTGGACTTCTATATTGCTACCAGATTTCATATCTTTCCACACAGGTACATGCTGAAAACTGCTGCACTATAGCTGACAAGATCTACTCCAAATCCGAAGTATCACTTATCCAAATCTCATGAAATTTGCACAGCAACTAATACCATAAGTGTAGAGCATGCAGACCAAATTTCAAGCCAATACAAATAGATTTGATTACTCAAACATGTCTATGATCACTGTTAGCTCAGATTTTCAATATTGGACAGATTTCAATAATTGAGCCATTTTTCTCCAAATTGAACCAAACTTGAAATCAATTTGTTTGAATACTCTCACAAGACATATGTCCATTCAAACCACTTACTAGAAGAAATCTTATGAACATATCCAATCAAACCAACTTCAAACTTGATTACTTAAGCATTTAATCCATTCAAACATCTCATAGCAAGCAACATATGCATATATATCCAATTCAATTAACTCATATGCACCCAAATAAACTTTGATCAACAAGAGATATACCTTGATAGCTTATGATCATCTTTGCAAGCTTCAACTCCACTTATTTGCATGCCTTCAAATATATCAATAAATTCCTACAACTTGAATATGACACTTGTATGTTGATAGCATATGGACTTCACTCAATTTTGACTTGGCATTGGGATAGAATTGCACTAGGCTTCAATACTTGACTCAACATAAGATGAACAATAATAATTCCATTGAATCAAGTCTCCAATGCCATGGTACGTACAAACGATCATCCACTTTTCGATGGTACCCAAACTAGTTTGGGTCCTCCCATGTTAGACGCAACATACTTAGGCATAGCCTTAGTATGAATAGCGGAATATTTTTGCAATACTAACCAATAGGGTACCATGACAAACCTTCCTAGGCATAATATTTGCATTAATTGAAATAGGCTTAAGATTCTCACTTAGGGGACATGAATTAGCCAAGAATTGATTTTCTCTTTTTCGAATATTTGGCAAATTTATGATTTTCAAAATTTGAGAGATTTTAGTGGGACATAGGGATATTTATAGACTTGAGAGAACCATGTCACATGTGATTAGGCAAATAATCAACCAAGGGTAGCAACAATCACAATATGACATGACTAGGTCACAAAGACCCAAAAACCACATGATTTTCAAAAACCACACCACCTACACATGCTAGTTAGGGATTTTGTAAAACATCTATCCTATATCACACAAATGCACACACTAGCATATAAAGGGCCTTAGATGCACTTACAATGCATGTATGTAAATACATACCTTTGCCTTGAGCCCACAATATCACCATTGAGATAATACATGGCATGACAACATCATGTTGACCTCATTTGTCAAATAATCATACCATATATGAAATCAATTTTCATCCAAAGGACTACAAATAATGCTAGATAAATTTGTTAGTCCACAATATCACCACTGAGATAATACATGGCATTACAACATCATGTTGACCTCACTTGTCAAATAATCATACCATATATGAAATCAATTTTCATCTAAAGGACTACAAATAATACTAGATAAATTTGTTAGTCCACAATATCACCACTGAGATAATACATGGCATGACAACATCATGTTGACCTTACTTGTCAAATAATCATACCATATATGAAATCAATTTTCATCTAAAAGACTACAAATAATACTAGATAAATTTGTTAGTCCACAATGGTGCAAAATAGAAACTGAGCTCCCCCTAAATAAGTACCACAAGTAATTTGAATGACTTTCAACAAGCACTTTATTCTTTTAAGAATTTGGGAGTCAATTTTCTATTTTGACCAACACAAAGTAATTTGCCATATTTAAATTTCGTTGAGACATACTCACAACCCACTTAGGTTTGATAGATCACAAGCTTCTGAGCAAATTAAGGATATATGAAATCATATGGATCAAACCTCAATTGCATTCCAATTAGTGCTCGTTCTGCCATACCGACACACGTCCTGTGAGACATATCGAACACGTCCCGGCATGTGAAGAACATAAACACTTTTCCTTTACGCCTCGCCATACTGGGACATGTCCGGTAGGCGCAGGACGAAAACAATTGAAGCGCTACTTGTGATTCTTCGTTTTAGCTCTAGTACTTCTTGTATGCACTGCATCTCGAACAATTGCATTGCTCTACTAGAGAGCCATTAAAAGCATCACATGGCAAACATGATAATTATTAAATGAAACTAATTAGCCACTTCCAATTATTTCATAAATATACTTATTTGTGAGCCATTTAGCACTAAACACAAAGTGGCTATCCTATAAGGTTTTTAGGTACTTGTTACCAATGGTAGAGATGAAGTAAATGATATGGTCATTGATTTATCTTTGGGTCAACCATATATGAGATTATGATAAAAATTGATTGATAGATTGAGTGAATATTTTTAATTTACTTGCTCAACCACCCCAAGCTTCCATCTCATCACCAAGTACCTACATCATTAACCTAAGCACACTTTGGTACCCAACTCTTGTTGGGTCCTTTTAGGTTAGTCAACAAGTGCTTAGGCACCCAAATGGCTTTAGCACTAGTTTGTGGTGAACACATCACCTTGCTAGTGTTAACTCCGTTTGTGGTCTTCCTAAGCATATTATCATAAACAAATATGTTTGGCTTAGGGATGTTACCATTTGGGCAATCATAACTTAGATGCCCTTTCTCTTACAAGCATAGCATATGCGGCCTTTGCTTGCTTTATGCTTGTTTTGCTTGTATGGACATCTATCAACCTTGTGGCCCATCTCATTGCATCCATAGCATCTTCTTGTTGCAACTTGGGCTTCCTTTCTTGCATCTTTGTACATTGGGCATTTCTTGGTAGGATGCCCCAATTTCTTGCTCATGAGACAAGCGCTTTGTCCATCACTCTTCATTTGCTTGGCCTCCTTGGTAGAAGCCTTTTGATAGGCGGCTTCAACCTTGTCGGCCCAACTCTTGTGAGGACACATAGCCGACTCATGTCCATTCACTCCACAACCATAGCATAGTCTTTTTTCATGTTTCTTGCTCTTGATTGTGTTGGCCTTGCTTGAAATGTGATTCTTTTGTTGGGATTTGGAGGAAGCAAGGTTTGAACCCTTCTCAAGCTTCTTCACCATGTTAACACGATTATCTTGAGAAGGTTGTGCTCTCTCCTTACCCTTCAATCGAATCACATCATTTCTTAGCCTTTCCACTTCTTCCTTAAGCTCTACATTTTCTATAAATTTTGCTCAATCGAAGATTGGCTTGCTTGAGAAGCACACTCATTAGTACAAGAAATATTCAATTGAGAGTGTGTACAAGTGAGTGTGTGTGTGGGAGGTTGTGATGATTTTACCGTTGTAATCACAACCTCACGAGCCACCCTCAAGCATAATGCTTGATTCTACTAATTCTTCATGAGAGCACTTGAGATGAACATAGTTTGCTTGTAGCACATTATAATTGCTTGAGAGTTCATCTAATTTTGCCTTGAGCTCAAAGTTTTCCTTCTCTAGTTGTGAAACACTAGAAGAGGAGTTAGTAACTAAAGCATGCTCAATTGATAATTTCTCATACCTCTCATTTATGGCCTTTAGCTCTTGCAATTTGGAGATGAGAAACTTTTCTTGATTTTGAAGTGATTGCTCTTGTTTCTCATTCTCTTCCTCTAGCTCATCATTCTTCTCAACTAGCTTCATGAGAATGAGCTTGTCTTTGTTGCTTAGATGATCAAGAGTGTAGCTATCTTCAATTTCAATATCACTCTCTTCTTGATCATCTACTCGTGCTATCTCCTTGGCTTGATCTTTCTTGCTAGCCTTCTTCTTGCTTTTCTTGGCCATGAGACACAAGTGATGAGTATCATGAGATACTGAGGTTGACTCATCACTTGGCCACCACCGGCTTGAGCCTCTTGCTCCGGCTCAGCGCTCTTGAGGTCTTGTGAGGGCTTCTTTGCTGCTGCATGAAGACATAATGGACATATTTTCCATTGACTCGACCTCAAGTGCATCATCGCATTTGGATTTTCCATATAACTCAACGAGTTTGATCCAAATGAGATGAGCACTCTCCGGAGGTGGTTGTCCATTGAATATTGCCTCATCTTGAACCTCTCCTGCACTCAATGTACTCAAAATGATATTAATAGCTTGAGCATTGAGTTGCACGCATATCTCTTCCTCTTTTTGATAAATTCTTATAGTTGCTCCAATCAACTATAGGAAGAGGTATGCTTGCAAACACAATATGCTCAACAAGAGGACTAATATCTCTAAAAGCATTGAGTACATGAATTGACCAAGGTAGAAAGTTTGAACCATTATTTTGGAGAAGCACGGCTCCAACTCGATAGGCGTCGACATCCTTTTCTCACGGCGGTGAAGCTTTAGGTGAGAACCTCGCTCCGATACCAATTGAAAGGACCTAGGATGTTGCCTAGAGGGGGTGAATAGGCGCTTCAAAAATCAACACCTTTAAAAGCGTAAACGATTAGTAATAGGAGTTTCCAAAATGGAAACTCCAAATCGTAGTAATACCACCCCTCACAAGTTAGCCACAAAGTATATAAAAGATACTAGATAAACCTAGGGAGCCAAACAAATGGCAACCAAAGAGTTGAATCAAAATGCACTAGTCTGTTAATGTCGGAAGTCCCGACGTTTGGGTCGAAACTTCGGACGTGTCGGAAGTCCCGACGATTGGGTCGAGAACTTCCGACGTGTCGAAGTCCCAACAGCTTTGAGTCGAACTTCCAACGCATAAACCGTCAAGATTCCGACCCCTACGGAAATGAACTACAAGTGCTAAAATGAACTTTGTGATGCCGATAACTTACAAACCCACTTCCTAGTGGTAAGGTAAGGTGTTGGGTCACTCTCTTGACGTTGATAAGCCACCAATCCGTAGATCGAGTCCCAAACCCTAAGAAATAGCTAGAGAGAGGGAGACAACCAAATACAAGTAATTTCGAGCAAATCACAACAACAACAAGCACGTGGGAGACAAGAATTTATCCCGAGGTTCGGCAGCCCCACAAAGGAGCTCCTACGTCCTCGTTGTTGAGGTGACCACTTTGGTCGGAGTCTCTTCCACCTTTTTGCCTCACTCAAGGATACCACAAAGGTCACTTGAGTTTCTTCACTAGAAAACAAGGGTAATACAAACTTCCCAAGGCTCTTCCACAAGATGGAAGCTCTTGGGCGACGCCTAGCCGGCTAGGGGAAAATCCCCAGGAGTAACAAATGCAAATCAAACCGGCTTGACGAAGAAATCAAGTGCTCAAGCTTGCTCAAAGTGTTTTTCTCACTCAATCCACTCTCCAATCACTCAAACCCTTTGGGAATCGAAGTTGGAAGCAAGGGAGTGAAGAGAGGGGAGCCTAGAATGCTTGGGGGCTGTTTGGCCGAGTGTTTGTCGCAATGAAATGAGTGGGCAACGGTTAGAATGAAGGAGACGGGTATATATACTCCAAGGCAAAATCTAACCGTTCAGATCTACGTCGGGAGTTCCGACGCAGATCTCGGGACTTCCGACGTATGAAGAAAACACTGTTCATGCGAGGTCAAAGTCCACTCGAGACAGCCAACGTCGGAACTTCCGACGAACGTCGGGACTTCCGACTGTCGGAACTTCCGACGAACGTCGGGACTTCCGACGAGCACAGTCAGCAGGTCAGTAGAACCATCGATGCCGGGACTCTCGGCTTGGGTCGGGACTTCCGACAAGAGTCATGACTTCCGACTGTCGGGAGTTCCGGCTTACGTCGGGACTTCCGACATCCACAGTCACCGCGCAGGCAGTGACTGGGAGTCAGCACTTCCGGCAAGAGTCATGACTTCCGACTGTCAGGAGTTCCGGCTTACGTCGGGACTTCCGACATCCACAAATCACCGCCAGCAAGGATCGAGAGTCAAGACTTCCGGCAAGAGTCATGACTTCCGATCGTCGAGTTCCGCTTCGTCGGGACTTCCGACATCCACGATCACCAGCCAGCAGCAAAGTGATCGAGAGTCAAGACTTCCGCAAGAGTCATGACTTCCGACCGCCGGGAGTTCCGGCCACGTCGGGACTTCGACATCCACGATCATCAGCGACGATGGCAAAGGATCGGGAGTCGACACTTCCGGCAAGTCATGACTTTCGATCGTCGGGAGTTCCGCTTCACGTCGGGACTTCCGACATCGACGATCATAGAAAATTATTCTATGTGCTCGTGAAGTGCTAGAGTGTCTCTCTTTGATTTTATTATTATGCTTGAGCACTCTATCTTCCTCGGACCACCTAAATTTGCATCCCTCTTAATAGTACGGCATACCTATTAACTCAAGATCAAAAGAAAACGAAATTAAACCTTTTGAGTTGATCTTCTTTAAATTGATGCCGTGTCTTTCAATCTTCATCAAGTGAGGGTGCCAACAAGTCAATATTGATCTTGTCACTTGAGCATAGCCATCTTGAGCACGTGACTTGATTCCATTCATCAAATATGAATAACTCCAAATGCATCAAGTCACTTTAATCAACTTGTCCAATATAGATTTGATCCTTCACATCAATATGACCATCTTAGCTTGATTAGTACCTCAACTAAATGCAAGTACTTTCTTCTTCACCCTAGCTAGGTTCTTCGACGCCAAGCCGTCCGCTTGCCCTTCACCCTTGCTTAGTACCTCCTCAGCCTTTCCTTGCTATCTTCACCATCTCAAGCCATCGTGTCACATCTTGTGTTGAATCATCCATTCATATGTATTGTTATCTTTTTCATTTTAATTTAGCAAGCTTCAAATATGAGACCATTCCATATGCAATCCCTCATGTCTCATTAACTAATAATCACGAGCTTGCTTTCACATAGAACATGGAAATCCCACAATGAATAAGCCTTCACATGAATTCCATTTGCATTGTTGTCTTGTGCTTGAACTAGATTGTTTATACAACAACACATCATTTTGGCTTTCATTAAGTACCTGTGAGATAACCTATTACCTGTCCACACTTAGCAAACGGGTTAGTCCTTTAATCACGTTGTCATTCAATCATCCAAAACCTACTAAAGGGCTAGATGCACTTTCAGGGGCGACATCACACCGCGCCGTACTCGCCACAACAGAATGGCATGGTGGAGAGGCGGAACCAAATGGTGATCGGCATGGCCCGATCCATGATGAAGGCCAAAGGCATGCCGACAAGGTTCTAGGGTGAGGCGGTGACCACGGCAGTGTTCATCCTCAACCGCTCTCCGACCAAGGCCCTAATGGGCAAGATGCCGTTCGAAGCTTGGTATGGGCGCAAGCCGAGCGTGTCCTTCCTCCGGACATTCGGCTGCATCGGCCACGTTAGGAAGATGAAGCCAAACCTCACCAAGCTGGAGGACAGGAGCACACCGATGGTGTTCCTAGGCTATGCGGAGGGTACCAAGGCATACTGGCTCTACAACCCAAGCGGAGACAAGGTGCTTGTCTCGCGCGACGTCGTGTTCGACGAGAAGGCAGCTTGGGACTGGAGCAGTCCAAGCACGGGGGAAGCTAGCAGCTTCACCAACACCTTCGTCGTCGAGCACCTGGTCATCCACGGTGGTGGAGACGTTGGGGAAGAGGTGCCGAGCACTCCGGGAGGGATAGCGGTACAACCGAGCACTCCTGGGGTAGTGCCGAGCACTTTGGGAGAGATGCCGAGCACGTCAGGAGTGGTGCCGGGAGATTCTGCAGTGGTGGCGACCACTACAGGACGGGTGCCGAGCACTCCCGTGGTGGAGCCAAGACGTCTTGCAGTGGTGCCGACCACTCCAAGACTAAGGCTGAGCACTCCTACAGTATGGCCGAACACTGCAAGAGTAATGACAAGCTGTCCAGAAGTAGTGCCGAGCACTACAACCAGGGCGCCGAGCACTCAAGATGCTATGTCGAGCACTCTGGCGGAACAGGGAACTCCATCGACGCCGATCGAGTTTGCCTCACCTCCAAGTGACATCACTGAGTTCGTGGACGCCTACCACAAAGGTGAGGAGGTGTGGTTCCGCAGGTTGAACGACATCGTCGGCGGCACAGGGCCCTCAGGCCTGGCTAGTCAGCTACTCAATGACACAGAGCTGCTACTCGTCAGTGCTGAGGAACCACCCACGTTCGCGCTGGCCGAGCGTGATGGAAACTGGCAATGGGTGATGCTGGAGGAGATGAAGGCGATCGAGAAAAATGAGACTTGGCAGCTCATCGATCCACCTCCAGGATGCCGTCCGATCAGCCTGAAGTGGGTGTACAAGGTCAAATGGGACGAGCTCGGCGCCATTGTCAAGCACAAGGCGCGCCTCATCGCCCGAGGCTTTGTTCAGCGCGAGGGCATAGACTTCAAGGAGATCTTTGCGCTAGTAGCGCGCATAGAGTCGGTCCATTTGCTACTAGCCTTGGCAGCAATAAAGGACTGGCGCGTCCATCACTTGGAAGTTAAATCGGCCTTCCTCAATGGCGAACTGGCGGAGATGGTCTTTGTCAGGCAACCTCTAGGTTTCATCGTCAAGGGAGAGGAGCACAGGGTGCTCCGACTGCGTAAGGCACTCTACGGGCTGCGGTAGGCCCCACGAGCATGGAACGCCAAGCTTGACGCCACACTGGGCGAGCTTAGGTTTCAGAGGTGCGCAACCGAGCACGCGCTCTACACGCGGCGACGGGGGAAGGAGGAGCTCATTGTTGGCGTGTATGTGGATGACTTGATCGTCACTGGCGCGCGCACGGAGGATATCGACAGCTTCAAGTGCGAAATGGCGGCACGTTTTCAAATGAGTAATCTTGGCGCACTCTCCTACTACCTCGGCATCGAGGTGAGACAGGGGAAGAAGGAACTCATGCTCGGTCAGAGCGCGTATGCCTCCAAGCTGTTGGAGCGGAGCGGCATGGCTGAGTGCAAGCCATGCGTGACTCCGATGGAAGAGCGGCTGAAGCTGACGAAGGCCAGCACCGTGGCGAAGGTGGATGCAACACTCTACCGAAGCATCGTTGACGGTCTGCGCTACCTAGTCCACACAAGGCCGGACATTGCGTTCACCGTAGGCTACGTCAGTCGCTTCATGGAGGATCCTAGAGAGGATCACTGGGCTACGGTCAAGCAGCTACTGCGCTACGTCAAGGGGACGGTGGATCATGGCATCATTTTCCCAAAGACCGACGGGAGTAGGCTGCAGCTCACTGTGTTCAGCGATGCAGACGTGGCGGGGGACGTCGACGGACGACGGAGCACCTCTGGCGTGCTCGTCTTCCTCGGGTCGGCTCTAATTTCATGGCTGTCGCTGAAACAGAAGGTGGTGGCGCTATCTACGTGAGAGGCAAAGTACGTAGCGTCAGCCATAACGGCGTGCCAAGTTGTGTGGCTACGCTGGCTACTGGGCGAGCTGACCGGCGTGGAAGCTCACCCACCAGCACTGATGGTGGACAACCAGGCCACCATCGCCCTCGCGAAGAATCTGGTTTTGCACGACTGGAGCAAACACATCGACGTGAAGTTCCACTTCCTCAGGGACTGTGTCGATAGAGGGTAGATCGTCATCGAGTTCGTCGAAACTGGTCGGCAACTCGTGGATGTCCTCACCAAGCCGCTCGGATGTCTTCGACTCACGGAAGTGAAGGAGATGATCGGTATGGAGGGGGTACAAGGGTTAGTAGTAGGATTAGAGAAAGATTATTAGATAATCTACTGCTACCTTGTGTGAACACAGCAAGGGAAAGCGGCGCCGAAAGGTCTCTGCTTGTGATACTGTAGCCGCTGCAGGTGCAGACGCCGCACGGCTGACCTGCAGCACTGCAGCGACATGCAGAGGCCGGCGCAGAGTCAGCCATGCTGTGTTATCTAGTTACTGTTGCAGCATGTGCGCTGTATTAGGACTAGATGGATATAGTTGTATAAATAGACTACCACGAGAACTCAGTAAAGAGAGTTCAGATTTACCATCTCCCAGACAGGGGTTCGGCCAACGCTGGTGTCTCTGTACTGTGTGTGTATGCTTTGTTCTTCTTTCTTCTTCAAGCTCTAGCCATAGTGCGTGGGGACGGACAATGCTTGTTCGTGGTCGGCATGGCTAGTAGGTGCTCGGCAAGACTGGTGAGTGTTTCACTCACCTGAGCCGGTGATCATGTGGGCCAACATAGACGAGAAAAATGACTAAAAAATATCTGAAACCTATTGGCCTGATACAGTGCACAGCAATGAATTAGGCGAAGAAATTAGGGTGAAAGCAAACGAAGGCGTCACCAGTTGACCAACTGAGATGCGGTGATGCAGTGCGTGTTTATTTATCAAGCCATGCAGTGCGTAACAGGTGAGGGTTAGTCTGCCTATGCACTTTTATTTCGCGAACATATCATACCACGTACTCATGTCTGTCACTACTGCACATCTTTTGAGAAGTCATTTAAAAAAAACCAAATATACGTAATAAAAATAGTAGTAATATTTATAATGCATAATAGGTATTATTAGATCAATAATAGAATATATTTTCATAATAAACTTGTTATGAAATACATATAAATTAAGTTAGACTTAAAAAAGTGTGACTCCTCAAAAATAAGATTTGCAATTATTTTGGGAGGAGGGAGTAACTACATAAGCACGTTGCTTAGCTCAGGGATTAACGAGTGCATAAGCAATCAACTGAGACACTGGTGTCTACTGAATCTTGGCTACGCAACCTCTTGTGCTGTGAGAGGACACTGGCCAGTTGCAAGGTGTGATCCGTGATAGGGTGTTCTCTCTGTTTCTTTTTTAGCTGAGTTAGTGCTTAGTTAATCGTTAGGTCTGGATCAAATGCAAATGGCATGACAATGGCTTACTCAGAGATTTACTTTGGTGGTGTCGTCTCTATAGTGGCATGTACTAATGTTTTCATGATATCCCTGTTTGATTCTACGACAAAAGCAGATTCTACGACAAAAGCACGTATAAGACAACTACATTTCGAGAGCCTATTTGAAACATAGTAATTTTATGTCAAAACCATTAGATTCTTAGGAGTGTTTTTTTAGTGACAGACGATTCTCATTGCCTGTATAACACTAATAAGTGACATGAAAATTGTATTTGCACCGGTGGTAAGCGAGCGAGCCAACTCACAAGTCACAACTGTCAACGTGTCCCGGCACCACTCTAGTGACTGCTCCTGTGGTGGGCCCCAAAAGGTCGTAATGCTTTAATCCGAGCGTCCGACTCTTTAGTGGATATCGGATGAATCGGTAATGCTTTAATACGAGTGTCTGACTCTTTACTGGATATCGGACGGACGCAGCACGTGGGATCATGTCAATTTTAATTCTCGTCTACTCTAGCCCAACTAACACAACCATTGTTTAATATCATGTCAATTCATCACATGGCCATCTCCCACTTCGCCGCCCGCCCCGATGCTCCTGCCGATACTCCACGCGCTCGCCCAGCCGCTCCTGCCGCTGCTCCTATCGCTTGCCGCCGACGTAAAGCAGATGCCCCATCGCGGCACCGCCGCACCATCCCCATGGCTATGGCTTCCACCATCACCACTGCTGCTTCTCTCCGCCTCGCCTTCCCTCTCCTCTCCGCGTCGTCCTCCTCCTCCTCCTCGTCCTCCAATACCCTTCACTTCCCTCTCACCGCTACCGCGCCTCCCGCCCCCTCATCGTCGCTGCCTTCAAGAAGCTCTCCGAGGCGTCCCTCGTGCCCTGTAACATCCCAAAAATTCACATTAAAAAAATCACTCGCATTAAAAATTATTTTCAAAATACGTTTCAAAAAACTATAAATCATCTAAGCCCTACTATCTCCTTCCAACTCTTATCCATCTTATACATCCATCTCAGTTATCTCTCTTCAATATTTATCCTGCATATCGTAGCATTGGCATCACCCGCCGTCCCCCACCTCTCTCTCGCTTCGCTCGCCCTCGCCTGTTGCCCGACAATGCACGCGCGTCGACCCCCCCCCCGCCGATTGCTGCAGCTCGCACGTCGCCACGATAGCAGGTCCCATCTCCCACCTTTCTCTCCCTCTTTCTTCTCCATGCATGGCAGCATGCACCACACTCAGGGTGCAAAATTAGCACATGGGCACAAGCAATTACCAGCAGCTCGTCCACTCACCCGGCTCACAGATGCACGCACGTAGTAGTAGCAGCAAGCATACAAGCAAGCAAGTGTCAGCAGTGCACCTGCGCACACAAACAGATAGCTCATGCATGTGTGGCGGAACCGTATCCACCAGACACTAAGCACCCCGAAAGCAAGCTACATCGGACGGATTCCGTCGAGCACACCCCAAGAAAGAACTCGAATAATCCATGTTTTTCCTTCAGGATCCAATAATGAGAACGAGTTTACAATACTTAGTCCATTTCATACAACCAGAGTTCTTAGAAATATATTATTACAGTACCAAGTTCAGAATGCAGAATTTAAATAGCGGAATTGCAATAAACATCTAACGGTAGAATACAAGGACCCGTCTGTGTCCACTAGAAGAATCCTCCACACAACAGCTACCCTTCAAGCTGCACCTGCAACAGGGTAAATAAACCCTGAGTACACAATGTACTCGCAAGACTTACCCGACTAGTGAGAATAATTTCCTGACTCCAAAGAATATAATAAGCTTTATAGTTTGCTGGGTTTCCTTTTTGCGGGAAGCAATACTAGTAGTGAGTCCTTATGTATGTTTCTTATTAGCAGTCATGATTAGTTCATTATCTAACCATTCTAGGTAAGCACATGTTCTACTTTCAAGCAAGAGTTGAGCAAACAGATCTATTTCACCATCTTTCATCTTCCAGTTTTTACTACGGTGCCAGATTATAGACAAGTCATATCGGATTATCCGGCGATTCGTGAATCAATGTGCCCAGCTGGGTACCCCGAAACACACGCCCCGCTTGTACCCTAGGCACAAGCAGGACCAACCCATCACTCTCCTGTCAAGGGTCTAGGTCCCTGTCCAAACTTGGACTCCAAACCCCCACACCTGAGTCCCGGATTCAGTGTGGTGTTTAGACCTCCATCATTCCTGCCTCCAATCAGTCGGTCCAAAAAGAGCCAGAACCCACGACAAGAGAGCAACGAGCCTTCCCTGCTCCTATAAACAAGTATGTGATCATGATAATAAGTCTATGACCTGACTAGAATCCAATGCAACGGCCGATCCTTAACCGACACGGACAGGGAAAACAGTGTAACCAAGCTATGCCCCGTTGGCCGTGGGACACAACCCCTTACACCCACCAATATCCATACCATATCCCTGCCCGGTCTCCATTTTCCTTTCACTATTTTATCATAAGAGTGATAATAATAATCACCTATTATGAGTAACGGCAGGTTACTCACGCTACCAAAAATCCTAAGCATAGCAGCTACTCGACCTATGCTAGTAGGACTCATAGGTAGGTTATCTATGCATGTAGTTTCCATGAAATGCCTGTAACATAAATGCACATCACACACACACACGCACGCGCACACACACACACACACATATATATATCCAATGACTATTCAAAATAAGGGTTATGCACCGGGGCTTGCCTTGGGCAGGCGGGGTGTCAGCAAAGTCAGCAGCTGGTGGCTCCGGACTCCCTCCTGGATGAGGATCTCCTCTCGTACTCCTCAATTATCTCTTCGTACTCCGGCTCGCCCGCGGGCACGAACTCCACCAATTCATTCTCTACATGCATGCAATGATGATGCAACACTCAATATTAAGGCAACAATAGTTCTTAAAATGAGAATACATCTACTACGCCACTAAGCTAGCTCTAATGACTAAGATACTAAGCTAATCATCATTCCCATCAAACCAGCAGGGTTTCACCTACAAGTGCTACATAGCAACTAAAAGATATTCTTACTCTTATTAGCAATTTCCTATATACTACAACAAGGAGTACTTAGCTATCATATTCCTCAACCGATTCTAAGGTTACCAAAATTACAGTAAGCATATAATAATACAACAAATCTACTATAAAAATTTCATGGTCAAAGCTATTACCAATTCGCCACAAAAATTCCTACAAATACTACCTAAATAATACTAAACACTCGCAAATGATTTAATAGCCGTTGGTATCAACAAATATATATATATATATATGAACTAAATACACTAACAGATAGAGCATAATTTTAGGAACCTAACAAAATTGGTTTCATAATTTTTGGATGCCTACATGATTTTATATGATTTACCAAAGTTCAGCTCAGAATTACAAATGAAAAGCTATTTATATTCTTCACGAAAAAAATAAACTCAATTCGCCCCCCGCGGCCCACACGCGCACGAACGCACAGCGGCCCATAGGCAAGGCGAGGCCCACGGCGGGGAGCCCGCGCGCACTAGTACATATGCAAAAACACCCTTGAGCTACCGGTAATTCAACCCGAGGTCCACAACACTATTCCTACAGACTGCTCCTATGCAAACAAGCCCTTCCCCTTACTCTCCTTTACAACGGTCCGGTCCACCGGCAACCCACGCGCGCGTCGGCGCGCCGACGATGGCATTGGGCGGCCATGTCGGCCAGCTAGGACCCGCGCTAACTCCACTAACGGGCTAACCCCTATCTACAACCCTAGCCCCTACACTAGCCTAGGTTACAAGAGTGGTGGAGCTCGTGGAAGTGGTGACCACGGCATGCGGCCATGCGCGACAGCGGCGCGGCCATGCCGGTCACCCTGAGCCACCGCGGGGTGAACTAGCTAGCGCTATAGCATCACTATCATACCCTTGTTGTGACTACAGTGGTGGTTTGACTGGAGGTTCCCCGAACAGGGCAGGCCACGTGCGGGTGGTGGGAAGTGGCGGCACTCCGAGACGGCGCGGCCACGTCAGTGACTACGGCGAGGCGGTAGAGGTGCAAGTGAGGTGCGCAGGGTGAAGTGCAGGTGGAGGCTAAATAGAGGCGTAGCTAAATTGGCCCAGAAAGGTGAGCTGGAGGCTGCCCTAGGCCGCGGCCTTACTTGGCCTAAAATGGCGTGGCGGAGAGGAAACTCCCAAATTGGGGCTCGTCATGATGCAATTCAAAGCGGTGAGGTGGCGATTGAGACGCTGGCGATCAGGCGCACCCACGAGCGCGAGGAATTGATGGCTAGTGCCCGCGCTTGGGCCCCCGACGACCGGGATGTGATTGCGATGATAAGGGTGCAGCAGGGGAACATACGACGATGGCAGTGGCGCGGCTGTGCGCCCTAGCGGGACGCGTATGTCGTGACCGAGTGCTACGCAAATGACGAGCTTACCCTCCACAACCGGCCACATGCACACGTGAGATGGTAGGCGTGGCCTGGCCCACACGGTCGTAGTGCCATTAAGGCGAGGCGACGACTTGAGTGCAACGGGAGCACCCCACGTGCACACAGGCAACGCACGGCAGCGGCGCAGCGAGCAGTGATGAGGTGGCCCGCAGCATGACACGATGAGCGACAGCGGAGCAGAGGGGCCACACCGGCAGCAACACCATAGCGGGGCAGCATGGCAGCGCGTAGGGCAGGAGACAGCGCGTCACGGCCGCGCGGCAGCAGTGGCGGCCTCACACAGCAGCGCCCAAGGCAAATCCCACGGCATACGGCTTGCCCAGCGCGGCAACACACGGGCACGCCTAAGGCTCACTGATGCGGCGAAGACAACCACCGATGCGCAGTGATCGCGCCCACATGAGGGAAACAAATCGGAAACGTGCTGCGCATGGATTTTAAAGCTTCTACCGCGACCAACCCATTACTCCTAAACATAAACGGTCTTCACTACACTAAAGATGGGATATGAGGCTACTTAAGCAAGCTATATCACTACATCGTTCTTTAACCCAATTCCTCAGAATAGTTTGCTAAACATAGCAATATCTAACTGCCAACAACTTCAAAATTTTTTCTAAGTTTTGAGTTGAACTCTATTTCAAATTGCATTTCTAAGCTATTGGAAATCTTAGCTAGTAATATCATTTTTCGACCGTAGGTATTTCATTATCATCTACAAAGTTTGTACTTCAAACTTTATTTAAGTGTCACATACATGTTCTATAGCATTTTTGCTTAATAAAAATTGGTTTTAAACCCTAAGTGATACAACATGACTATTAAATTAACTTTTGTTTCGCACTTCCATTGATTGTTTTGAGTTACGGAAATTGATCTACACTCTTTATTATATGGATTAACACATAAACATGATGCTCATGACATGTTTTAGTAAATGATTTATAGTGTACAAATTTAGCCCCCTTAAACCAAATCTCGCCCCAAGATTTCATGTGAAAAGAGATAAGAAATAAATTTCGATTTAAACAATTACCTCGGTTAACTAGAAAGAAGGTGGGGATACTAATTCAAGATATAATTTTCTTGCTCCCACGTTGCTTTGTCCTCTGAGTGATTTTGCCACTTAACTTAGTAAAACTTCACCACACTGTTTCTAGTCACTCTTTCTTTTTCATCCAAGATCTTGACAGGATGCTCAATATACGACAAATCAGGCTGGAGGGGAAGTCCTTCCATTTCTACCGCTTCATCAGGGACCCGCAAACATTTCTTTAACAGGAAAACATGGAAGACATTATGTACTACCGACAAGCTATCCGGGAGCTCGATACGGTAGGCGGCAGAACCACACTAGGCCAAAACCTTGTAAGGTCCAACATAGAGAGGGGCTAGCTTCCCACGGACACCAAATTGATATACACCTCTCATGGGAGATACCTTGAGATACACATGATCACCAACTTTAAATTGCAAGGGCCTTCTTCGCTTGTCCACATAAGTTTTCTGACGACTTTGAGCTGCCTTCAAATGACTCTGAATAATAATGACTTCCTCTCGAGCTTCTTTAATAAAATTAGGCCCAAAATATCCACGATCACCCACCTCAACCCAGTTAAGAGGTGTTCTACATTTCTTACCATACAAGGCCTCAAAAGGTGCCATGCGAATGCTTTCTTGATAGCTATTGTTATAAGAAAACTCAACTAGTGTCAAGTATTCGTCCCACTTTTTAGGAAAAGAAATGGCACAAGCTCTCAACATATCCTCAAGTACCTGGTTTACCCCTTCTATTTGGCCATCCGTTTGTGGATAATAAGCTAAACTTCTGAGGAGACTAGTACCAAGACATTGCTGAAGTTGTTCCCAAAAATGAGAGACAAAGACTGACCCTCTATCAAAGACGATAGTAAGAGGAACTCCATGCAGGGTCACAATTCGGTCAAAATACAACTTGGCATACTTCTTGGCTGAGTATCTGGTATCCACTGGGAGAAAATGAGCGGACTTGGTAAGGCGATCCATTATGACCCAAATAGAGTTATAGCCCTTGGACGTGCGGGGTAAACCCACAATGAAATCCATGGAAATATCTTTCCATTTCCAAATAGGATAGGAAAGGGCTGCAAAAATCCTGGGGTACACATATGGTCTGCCTTAACTCTACCACAAGTATCGCACTCCACCACATACTTGGTGATATCCTGCTTCATATTGGACCACCAATACAAGTGGCACAAATCATGGTACATCTTGTTACTTCCTGAGTGGATGGACAACTTGGAATGATGAGCTTCACCCAAAATCTTTCTTCTAAGCTCCTTACTTGACGGAACCACCAATCTATTCTTGAACCTCACTACACCTTGATCATCAATACTAAAATGAGGACCACACCCTTCGGCAATTAACTTCTTGATATGCGAGATTTCCAAAACATCTTGCCTTTGCTCTATAATAATTTGCTCAAGTAAATCCGAAACTAGAGCAATATGGGCTAGTACCTCAGCATGGTTGAGAGACAAGGGTGCTTCTTCAACTTGATACGACTTCTGGCTTAAAGCATCAGCTACCACATTAGCTTTTCCACGATGGTAATGAACCTCCAAATTATAATCCTTGATTAGCTCCAGCCATCTCCGTTGCCTCATGTTCAGCTCGGACTGAGTGAAAATATATTTGAGACTCTTGTGATCTATATAAATATGCACTTTATTTCCCAACAAATAATGTCTCCAAATTTTTAGAGAGTGCACCACAACAGCCAGCTCTAAATCATGGGTGGGATAATTCATCTCATGCTTTTTCAGTTGGCGTGAAGCATAAGTTATCACACGCCCATCCTGCATAAGCATGCATCCCAATCCAATACTTGAGGCATCACAATACACATCAAATGGCTTGTCAATATCTGGTTGGGCAAGAATAGGAGTAGTGGTAAGAAATTTCTTCAGGGCTTAGAAAGCTTCTTCACAAGTCGGACTCCATACAAACTTGACATCTTTCTGGTGCAGCTTGGTCATCGGCTGAGCTATTTTAGAGAAGTCAGGAATGAAGCGCCGATAATAACCAGCAAGAACAAGGAACTAACGAATCTAATGCACTAACTTTGGAGACTTTCAATTTAACACATCTTGTGTAACACTCTCGGTGTTACACTGTACTGTTTTTGCTAAAACACTGCATGAGCATCAACTTGTGTGTAATATAGGGTATACATTGATATTCGGAACTTGAAACGTTCATTTGAAACGAGAAACAAATGTTACATTTCATGTCTCTTTGTATTGGTTAGGGTTCTAAGTGATTTTTTATCGAACAGAAATGCTACGGAATGTATCGGCGGAACGTAGTAAAGTTGGTAGCCCAAACTTCATAGGTGATGATGAAATACGTGCGGTTGAGAATGAGGTTCGCTAGCTAGTATATCAAATAGCTCGGAAATGGAATTCGACGTGAAACCGTTCGAGGTTTAGTCATTTCGCGTAACTCTGTAAATGGGTTGATGAAGCCATGTTCGGCAATTTTCGTAGAGCGATCGGGTTAAGAAGTGGCATGATCCTTTGGCCTAGTTCGACAGCCCTAGGTACTCTCTTGAGGGTAGAATAACTGGTTTGACTTTTGGATAGTCAGGTTTGAGTTTTTTAATGGCTTAAAAAAGTGTGCAAGTCATGTGTTTAGCAATGCCAGCGCCTGGGGCACGGTCACCGCCTGGCTCTCGGTGTGCCACGCCGGTTGCCCATCGTGCCTGCGTGCACACACCGCTGCGTTGGCTCTGCGCTACCGGCCAAGCTCTTCGGCTGCCATGTTCTGGCACACGGCACGCGCGCGCGCTGGGCCCGGCCATGCCTAGCTGCTCTGCCCCCCTCCATCGCGTCTGCCCGAGGCTACTACTCGCCGTCGCGTCACTGGCACTGCGTGCCATCCCCACACTGCCACACAGCTACTGCGCCCTTGCGCACATGCATGCACGCACACTACGCCAGTGGGCATGGTTGCTTCTGCCACCGCCGTCGTGTCCACCCACACCTTCTGCTCACTGCCGCCTCGTTGAACGGGTGTCGCTGCTCAACAAGCGCGCTCACACACACCGTCTGCGTGGCCACTATTGCCGTTGACGCCTCATGGCTATACGCGCGTGGGACGGATGCCTAACTCGCCATCACATTCGTATCCGCTGCCACGCTATGCCGTTGTTTTCTTGGACCTGCCATCCTCTGCGGTGCTCAGTACCGAACCACCATCGGCTAGCATGATGGGCAGTGAGACCAATGTCTTGTGCACGCTCCATTATTCCCCATCGCCGTGCGCGCCTATGCTTTGCGTTGACGTCCACGACAGCACCGAGCCAAGCCGTGCCTAATTTCCCTTGTTTCCCAGTCGCCTTGTCACCGGGACCGCTCCTTCGATTTCGACGTAGTGAAACCATCGTAGTGAAATTAACTCCTCCCTCGGCTCTGCTATGTGTATCCAGTCACCAAACCGACCCCACCCTACAGCGAACTTGGCTTTGCTGTGCTCCAATTTGGAGCTGCCGCTCCGCCGGGTCCTTAAGACTAGACGAGCATGCGTCGTCGGCAAGCCACGTATCCAAAGCATCACGTGGTAATTCTTTGCATTGCTAGCCTTATCTCCACCTTCTAAGCACCCTGCGCACCTCGTCCAAAGCGCTACCGTAGCCCAGCCTTCTTCGACACGGCCGTGCCATTACCGTGCGCTCGCCGCATCGCCCGTGCGCCCATGGCTAGGTTCGCTTGGGCAGTCTCTGGTCAAGCCACCATGATCGATAAGCTCGGGGTGAGTCACTGTTGCCTATCCATGAGCTGGTTCATGCCGTCTGTGTTTTGGCTCACGGGAACGCATCCGCCATCATAGGGAGAGGTCCACCGCCGGGGAGGAAGCTTGGGACAGCGTCCCCATTCGCCGTATCGCCTCCAACCGCTTCGTGTTGATGTCAAGGTGAGCATCGGCTCCTTTGGTAGGAATTGGAGGGTCGGGTGTGGCCGGCATAGCCGCTCGATGCCTGCGCCGTCACGCCGGTGTCGTGCGCGCGGTGCCGGGGGGACGTGGCCACGGCGAAGAAGGGAAAGGGGAGGGTGGTAGATGCAAAATCTATGACTCGGTGTAATAGTGCCCGAGTTAGTTTTGCAAATAGAGTAAAGAACGGGGGCTTCTTCGCTAATACGCTAGCCGCACGCGGGCTCGGCGGTGGGCCGCGTCGCACGCCGCTGAGTGGGCCACGCCGGTTGCTGCGCTTGCGCGTGGGTGGGAAGTCGGGGTGGGCCGAGCCGTCGCTCGCGGGCCACGCGGTGAAATTATTTTTCAATTCTCCAGTGAATTACCGACGTTTATTCAATATAATTTCTAGCTAAACTTTGATAAATTGTAGTAAATTGTGTAGTTGTCCAAAAATAGTGAGACTAATTTTGTTACCTTCACAAAAATACCATCTACTTGTTAGTATAGTTAGATTACAGTTAGCTATGACAATGGTGGGGTCATAAATTCAAACTAGAGAGCTTAGTATTATGTAGCTTAATAATTGTAGGAATTTTTGTGGTAATTTGGTGATAGCTATAGCTATGAAAATTTTACAGTAGGCTCACTAGATTATTAGGTACTTGCTATAAATTTTGTAGCCATAGAGTAGGTTGATAAGTAGAGTAGCTATTATCCTTGCTTTATCGTATATAGTGTAAATCAGCATTAGGAGTAAGAATGTCGGTAGTTGCTATAATAATGAATGCCATACTTCATACTTGTTATTGGTAGAAATAGATAACTTAGTACCCTGGTCGGTAGCACTAGCGTAGAACTTAGACAGAGGTACTTTATTTTAAGAGCTGTTGTTGCTAGATTACTAAGTATTGCATCATCATTTCATGCATGTAGATCATGAGCTGGTAGAATTCGAGCCCATCGACGAATAGGAGTATGATGAAGTCATTAAGGAGTACAAGGAGGAGATCCTCGTGCAGGAGGGAGCCCTAGAGCCATTTGGTGCTGACCTTACTGACACGTCACCTGCCCAAGGCAAGCCCCGGTGCATAACCCCTATTTTATGATCACTGAATATATATATGATGTGCATTTAAGTTACAGGCATTTTATGGAAACTACATGCATAAATATATCTACCCATGAGTCCTACTAGTATAGGCCGAGTAGTTGCTATGCTCAGGATATCTGTAGCGTGAGTAACCTGCCGTTACTCACAAATATGTGATAAATATGATCACTCATGATAACATGGTGGAAAGGAAATTGGTGACCGGGCAGGGATATGGTTTGGGTAATGGTGGGTGTAAGGGGTTGTGTCCTGCAACCAATAGGGCATAGCTCGGTTATACTTTTTCCCTGTCTATGTCAATTAAGGACCGGTCGTTGACTAAGTCTCGAGGCAAATCACAAATCTATTATCCCGAGCACATACTTGGGTATGGACGCAGGGAAGACTCGTTGCTATCTTGTCATGGATCCGGCTCTTTCCGGACCGACTGATTGGAGGCGGGGATGGTGGAGGTCCTTGCACCGCCCTGAGTCTGGGACTCAGGAGTGCGGGCTTAGAGTCCAAGTTTGGACGAGGACCTAGACACCTAGGACAGGAGGATGATGGGTTAGTCCTACTTATGCCTGGGGTACAAGTGGGGCATGTGTTTTTAGGGTAACTAGGTGGGGGCATTGATTCACGAATCGTCGGGCAATCTGGTACGACTTGTTTTTGGGTCTAGCACCATAGTAAGAACTAAAAGATGAAAGGTAATGAAATGGAACTGATTGCTCAACTCTTGCTTGAAAGTAGAACATGTGCTTATCTAGACTGGATAGATAATAACTTAATACGGCTGATAATAATAACAAAAATAAGGACTCACTATTAGAATTGCTTTTTGCTAAAAGAAAACCAACAAACCATCAAGCTTATCATATTCCTTAGAGTCGGGAAAGTATTCCCATGAGTCGGATAAGTCTTGTGAGTACATTGTGTACTCAGGATTTATTTACCCATGTTGTAGGTGATGCTTGAGAAGTACCTTTGGGTGGAGGATTCTTCTGGTGGGCTCAGACGGATCCTCGTTCTTATCGCTAGATGTTTATTTTAAATTCTACTGTTTATCATTCCACACTCTGACATTTGGTAATGTAATAATGTAATGTCTAAGAAACTCTGATGTATGAAATGGACCTGTATTGTAACTCGTTCTCATTATTGTATCCTTGGGAAAAATGTGGATCTTTCGGGTTCTCCTTTGGGGTGTGCCCGACGGATACCGCTCGTTGTAGCATGTTTTTGGGATGCTTAGTGTCTGGTGGAAGACGAGCACCTCCATAAGCGTGCTATTTCAGGCGGTTCTGCCACAGTTGGTACCAGAGCCAATAATGGTTACGAGTTTCATCATCTGTTTCAAAACTTAAAAATTTGACCAACAAAAGTTTTGCGAAAAGTAGGATGCGATTAAGTTAGTTAAATAAGTATAAGCCCTAGCAATATGGTCTATCTAGGATAGCGGCACTGGTTTTATCTAATCAGATTTCTGCAGGTACACTGACTTACGTTGCATAAGAAATTGTCTAGTATACGAAAAGTGAGTGTGCGATGTGTCGAAAATTTTTGCGAATGCCGCTATATTCCTGCTTGAGTGAACGTATAGGACGATGCATGCATCATGATAATAGCATCTTGCTTAAACTAAAATCCCCCTACGCGTATAATTGGATTAGTAAAGTGATAGGATTAATTAAAATAATGCTTTAATTAATGTGCTGTCATTTCTCTAATCCCTTGCTTTTGATCGAGAATGTTGTTCTAAATGGATGGTTTCTATCTCTTACAGATGAATCTAAGGTCCGGACGCTGGAGCACTAGTGTTGGGGCAGCTCACGGTCTTGGTGAGGGCAAAGCGCGAGAGTAGCCAAGCCCATGAGCATAACGGGGAGAGCCATGGGGCTCCACTTTTGGCACCTCCTCCTCCGCCACCGCCACCTCCGATGACTCACGCAGAGATGATGGCGGAACTATTGGCTACTCGCCAAGAGTCAGCCCGTGCCATGGAGATAATGGCACAAGCTATCGCTGGCTTCGCCCGCGGAGGACACGGGGGCAATGGTAGGAACGGGGGTGGTGCCCGCCATTCTGAGGGACCCTCCTCTTACAAGGATTTCCTCAAGATCCACCCACCCACTTTCACACCAATAGATGAGCCCCTAGATGTGGAGCACTGGCTTCACATCCTGGAGAAGAAGTTTGTGTTGCTCAATGTGGCCGACAAGCAAAAAGTGCGCTTTGCAGCACAATAGCTATTGGGTTCCGCAAGTGCATGGTGGGATACCTTCCTTGCCATGTAGCAGCCAGATCATCCGGCAACCTAGTAGGAGTTCACCACAGCATTCAGAGAGTTCTATATCCCTATTGGTGTCATCAATCAGAAGCTGACTGAGTTCCTAGAGCCACGATAGGGGAGTATGACAGTGATGAATTATGTTAATAAGTTCAATCACTTATCCCAGTATGCTGGCATTCATGTGGATACTGACAAGAAGAAGAAGGACCGCTTCTTTCATGGCCTCTCTTATATCCTTCGGGAGAAGCTATACACTGCGAACTATCAGACTTTTAGGGCAACGATGAACGCTGCCATCGCCATGGAGGGCTTGCAGCGGGATTCCCAGGCAGCGTAGTAGAAGAGGAAGCGGGTGGCTACAGGGTCTTCTAGCCACCCTCATACTCAGAAGGTACAGGTTATCCATTGGGGGCCCTATCAATCATCCGTCGGCCTTCATTTCGGCAGCCCTAGCAGACTTCTCAGACTTCTTTCACCCAGTACCAAGCTCCCACGTAGCAGGTGCAGTCCCAGCAGCCTCAAGGATAGCAGGTCCCACCTCACCAGGGATTTGGGAACAAGCATGGTGCTTGCTTCAAGTGTGGCAAAGATGGCCACTATGCCCGAGCGTGTCCCCAGAACCAGTCAGCTCAGTCTGCTCAACCGTCAGTGAACTCTAGATTAGTTAGGAGGACCGTGGTCAAGAAGAAAGTGCCCAGCAGATCCGAACAGGTACATTTCACAGATGCTGAGCAGATATTACAGCAGGAACCAGTGATGGCTGGTATGTTTACCATCGATTCCCATCCAGCTTATGTGTTGTTCGATTTTGGTGCATCACATTCCTTTATGAGCATGGGATTTGTAGACCGGCACAACTTACCACATATGGCTATACCTTATGCCTATAGAATCCGTACGGCGGGTTCACAAATATTCATCAATACCCGAATGGATATAGTAAGCTTGGTATTAGTCACTCACACTTACCACCTACAATTTATGGTAATGCCTGGGCAAGGCATTGATGCTATTATTGGAATGAACTGGTTGTGGGTGTATGGGGTAGTCTTGGATTTGAAGCGGAGAAGTGTCGAGTTACGGCTTCCTTCTTCTGAGGATAGGATGTCTCTTCTTGTACCCTTAGATCCAGTCTTACCTGTTGCTGCCCATGCTGAAGCCTCTCCTGATCTTACCCCCATCCCTGTGGTATGTGAGTTCTCGGATGATTTTCCTAAGGATCTTCCTAGGTTGCCATCGGACAGAGAGGTGGAGTTCTCCATTGACCTAGAGTCTGGTACTATTCCTATCTCTAGACGCCTGTACCGCATGGCTCCAAGGGAATTGGCTGAGATGAAGAAGCAGATGAAAGAGTTGATGGAAAAAGGTTTCATCCGTCCTAGTTCTTTGCCATGGGGTTGCCCAGCCATTTTTGTGAAGAAGGATGGCACTCTGCGGATGTGTGTGGATTACCGCCCTCTTAATGCGGTAACAGTTAAGAACAAGTATCCATTGCCCTGCATAGATACTTTGTTCAATCAGCTACCTAGTGCCAAGGTGTTCTCGAAGATTGACCTCCGATCAGGCTATCATCAGATCAAGATCAGACCACATGATATATCAAAGACAACTTTTTCTACTAGGTATGGGTTATATGAGTACCTAGTGATGTCTTTTGGTCTCACCAATGCTCCTGCCTTCTTCTTGTACCTGATGAATTCAGTCTTTATGCTAGAGCTAGACAAGTTTGTGGTAGTATTCATTGATGATATCCTGATATATTCCAAGAATGATGAAGAGCATGCCCAACACCTTCGGATAGTACTGGCTCAACTAAGGGAGCACAAGTTGTATGCTAAATTCAGTAAGTGCGAATTTTGGTTAGATCGAGTGTAGTTTTTGGAACATGTGTTGACACCTGACGATGTTTCGATAGATTCCAGCAAGGTGCAAGATGTGTTGGATTGGAAGTCTCCCAAGTATGTGCATCAGATTTATCAGTTCCATGGTCTCGCTGGGTATTATCGGCGTTTTATTCCGGATTTCTCTAAGATAGCCCAGCCAATGACCAAGCTGCTCCAAAAAGAAGCAAAGTTTGATTGAAGCCCAGCCTGTGAAGAAGCCTTCCAAGCTCTAAAGACATTTCTGACCACTGCCCCTATGTTGGCCCAACCAGATATTGACCGACCCTTTGATGTATATTGTGATGCCTCGAAGACGGGGCTAGGGTGTGTGCTTATGCAAGAAGGGCGTGTGATAGCTTATGCTTCGTGCCAACTAAAAAAGCACTAGGTGAATTACCCCACCCATGACTTAGAGCTGGCTGCTGTGGTCCATGCTTTGAAGATTTGGAGGCACTATATATTGGGCAACAAAGTGCATATCTTTACGAATCACAAGAGCCTAAAGTATATTTTCACTCAGTCTGAGCTGAATATGAGGCAAAGGAGATGGTTAGAATTGATAAAGGAATACAACCTAGAAGTCCATTATCACCTAGGAAAGGCCAATGTAGTGGATGATGCTTTGAGCCAAAACTCACTCCAGGCCAAGGAAACACCTTTGTCTCTCAACCACGCAGAGGTATTTGCTCACATTGCATTGACCTCAGAATTGCTGGAGCAGATTATTCGGGAGCAAAGGGAAGACCCCGAAGAAATTCCCCACATCAGAAAATTGATTGTTGAAGGGTGTGGTCCCCACTTTAGTGTTGATCAGCAGGGACTAGTGAGATACAAGGATAGACTGGTGGTTCCATCCAATGAGGAGCTGAGAAGAAAGATTTTGAATGAAGCTCACCATTCAAAGCTATCTATCCATCCTGGCAGCAACAAGATGTATCATGATCTGCGCCATTTGTACTGGTGGTCCAACATGAAGTAGGACATCACCCGACACGTCGTGGAGTGCGACACTTGTGGTAGGATTAAAGCAGATCATATGTGTACTCCAGGATATTTATAGCCCTTGCCCATTCCTGTTTGGAAGTGGGAGGATATTTCCATGGACTTTGTGGTGGGTTTGCCTTGCACATCCAAGGGCTATGATTCTATTTGGGTCATTGTGGACCGTCTCACTAAGTTGGCTCATTTCATCCCGATGGACACCAAATATACAGCCAAGAAGTATGTGGAGATATATTTTGATCGGATTGTGACCTTACATGGAGTTCCCCTTACTATCATCTTCGATAGAGGGTCAGTTTTTGTCTCCTATTTTTCAAAGCAACTACAACAATGCCTTGGTACTCACCTCCTCAGAAGCTCCGCATATCATCCTTAGACTGATGGTCAAACTGAAAGGGTGAACCAGGTGCTCGAGGATATGTTGAGAGCGTGTGTTATTTCTTTTCCTCAAAAGTGGGATGAATGCTTGAAATTAGCTGAATTTTCTTATAATAATAGCTACCAAGAGAGCATTCGCATGGCACCATTTGAAGCTTTGCATGGCAAGAAGTGTAGAACACCGCTTAACTGGGTTGAAGTGGGCGACCGTGGTTACTTTGGTCCAGAATTCATCAAAGAGGCTCAAGAACAAGTCACCATTATTCGGAGTCACTTGAAGGCAGTTCAGAGCCGACAGAAGTCTTATGCGGACAAGCGAAGAAGGATTTTATAGTTTGGAGTGGGAGATTATGTGTACCTCAAGGTGTCTCCTATGAGAGGGGTGCATCAGTTTGGTATCCATGGCAAGCTAGCTCCCCGATATGTGGGTCCCTACAAGGTTTTGGCATAGTTTGGCCCAGTGGCGTATCGTCTCTAGCTTCCCGATATCTTGTCTGTGGTACATGATGTGTTTTACGTCTCCCAGTTAAAGAAATGTCTATGGGTGCCTGATGAAGCTGTGGAAATTGAAGGGCTTCCCCTCCAGCCGGATTTGACTTATGTTGAGCACCCTGTCAAAATCCTAGACGAGAAAGAAAGAGTGACCAGAAACAGTGCGGTAAACTTCTACAAGGTGCAGTGGCAAAACCACTCCGAGGATGAGGCCATGTGGGAACAGGAGAGAGATATATTGAAGCAATACCCTCACCTTCTCTCTGGTCCTGATAGTTAGTTGTTGCATCGAAATGTATTTCCTATTTCCTTCTCACACTAGGCACATGAAATCTCGGGTCGAGATTTTGTTTTAGGGGGGTAGATTTGTAACACTCTCGGTGTTACACTGTACTGTTTTTGCTAAAACACTGCATGAGCATCAACTTGTGTGTAATATAGGGTATACATCGATATTCGGAACTTGAAATGTTCATTTGAAACGAGAAACAAATGTTACATTTCATGTCTCTTTGTATCGGTTAGGGTTCTCAGTGATTTTTTATCGAACAGAAATGCTACGGAACGTATCGGCGGAACATAGTAAAGTTGGTAGCCCGAACTTCATAGGTGATGATGAAATACGTGCGGTCGAGAACGAGGTCTGCTAGCTAGTATATCAAATAGCTCAGAAATGGAATTCGACGTGAAACCGTTTGAGGTTTAGTCATTTCGCGTAACTCTGTAAATGGGGTCGACGAAGCCATGTTCGGCAATTTTCGTAGAGCGATCGGGTTAAGAAGTGGCATGATCCTTTGGCCTAGTTCGACAGCCCTAGGTACTCTCTTGAGGGTAGAATAACTGGTTTGACTTTTGGATAGTCAGGTTTGAGTTTTTGAATGGTTTAAAAAGCGTGCAAGTCATGTGTTTAGCAATGCCAGCGCCTGGGGCGCGGTCACCGCCCGACTCTCGGTGTGCCGCGCCGGTCGCCCGTCATGCCTGCACGCGCACAATGCGCGTTGGCTCTGCGCTGCCAGCCAAGCTCTCCGGCTACCGTGTTCTGGCACACGGCACGCGCGCGCTAGGCCCGGCCATGCCTGGCTGCTCTGCCCCCCCCCCTCCATCGCATCTGCCCGAGCCTACTGCTCGCGGTCGCGTCGCTCACACTGCACGTCGTCCGGCGCTGCCGCACTACTACTGCGCTAGTGGGCATGGTTGCTTCTGCCGCCGTCGCGTCGCCCATGCCTTCTGCTCACTGCCGCCTCACTGAACTGGTGTCGCTGCTCACCAAGCGCGCTCACATGCACTGTCTGCGTGGCCACTATTGCCATTGATGCCTCATGGCTATACGCATGTGGGATGGCTGCCTAACTCACCATCACGTCCGTATCCGCTGCCACGCTACGCCGTCGTTTTCCCAGACCTACCATATTCTGTGGCGCTTAGTACCGAGCCGCCATCGGCTAGCGTGATGGGCAGTGAGACCAACGTCTTGTGCATGCTCCGCTGTTCCCCATCGCCGTGTGCGCCTGTGCTATGCGTTGACGTCTGCGACAGCACCAAGCCAAGCCGTGCCTAATTTCCCCTGTTTCCCAGTCGCCTTGTCGCCGGGACCGCTCCTCCAATTTCGCCGTAGTGAAGCCATCGCAGTGAAATTAACTCCGCCCTTGGCTCCGCTGTGTATCCAGTCACCCAACCAACCCCACCCTACAGCGAACTTGGCCTTGCCATGCTCTAATTTGGAGTTGCCGCTCCGCCAAGTTCTTAAGATCGGATGGGCATGCGCCATCGGCAAGCCACATATCCAAAGCATCACGTGGCAATTCTTTGCGCTGCTAGCCTCATCTCCACCTTCTAAGCACCATGAGCACCTTGTCCAAAGCGCTACCACAGCCCAGCCTTCCCTGATGCAGCCGTGCCATTGCCGTGCGCCGCTGCACCGCCCGTGCACCCGTGGCCAGGTTCGCTCGGGTAGTCTCTGGTCAAGCCACCATGACCGATAAGCTTAGGGTGAGTCACTGTTGCCTATCCGTGAGCTGGTTCATGCCGTCTGTGTTTTGGCTCACGAGAACGCGTCCGCCATCGCAGGGAGAGGTCCACCGCTGGGGAGGAAGCTCAGGACAGCGTCCCCATTCGCCGTATCACCTCCAACCGCTTCGCGTTGACGTCAAGGTGAGCATCGGCTCCTTAGGTAGGAATTGGAGGGTCGGGTGTGGCCGGCGTAGCCTCCTGGTGCCTGCGCCGTCGCGCCGGTGCACGCACGGGTGCCGGGGGGACGTGGCCGTGGCGAAGAAGGGAAAAGGGAGGGTGGTAGATGCAAAATCTGTGACTCGGTGTAATAGTGCGCGAGTTAGTTTCATGAATAGAGTAAAGAACGGGGTCTTCTTCGCTAATTACGCCACCACACGGGCTCCATGGTGGGCTACGTATTGTGGGCCGTCTCACGCACCGCTGAGTGGGCCGCGCCGATTGCTGCGCTTGCGCATGGGTGGGAAGCAAGGGTGGGCCAAGCCGTCGCTCGTGGGCCGCGCGGTGAAATCGTTTTTCAATTCTCTAGTGAATTACCAACGTTTATTCAATATAATTTCTAGCTAAACTTTGATAAATTGTAGTAAATTATGTAGTTGTCCAAAAATAGTGAGACCAATTTTGTTAGGTTCACAAAAATACCATCTACTTGTTAGTACAGTTAGATTACAGTTAGCTGTGACAATGGTGGGGTCATAAATTCAAACTAGAGAGCTTAGTATTATGTAGCTTAATAATTGTAGGAATTTTTGTGGTAATTTGGTGATAGCTATAGCTATGAAAATTTTATAGTAGGCTCACTAGATTATTAGGTACTTGTTGTAAATTTTTTAGCCCTAGAGTAGGTTGATAAGTAGAGTAGCTATTATCCTTGCTTTATCGTATATAGTGTAAATCAGCATTAGGAGTAAGACTGTCGGTAGTTGCTATAATAATGAATGCCATACTTCATACTTGTTATTGGTAGCAATAGATAACTTAGTACCGTGGTCGATAGCACTAGCGTAGAAGTTAGATAGAGGTACTTTATTTTAAGAGCTACTATTGCTAGATTACTAAGTATTGCATCATCATTTCATGCATGTAGATCACAAGCTGATAGAATTCGAGCCCATCGATGAACAGGAGTATGACGAAGTCATTAAGGAGTACGAGGAGGAGATCCTCATGTAGGAGGGAGCCCCGGAGCCGTTTGGTGCTGACCTTACTAACCCGTCGCCTGCCCAAGGCAAGCCCCGGTGCATAACCCCTATTTTATGATCACTGAATATATATATATATGATGTGCATTTAAGTTACAGATATTTTATGAAAACTACATGCATAAATATATCTACCCATGAGTCCTACTAGTATAGGCCGAGTAGTTGCTATGCTTAGGATATCGATAGCGTGAGTAACCTATCGTTACTCACAAATAGGTGATAAATATGATCACTCATGATAACATGGTGGAAAGGAAAATGGTGACCAGGTAGGGATATGGTTTGGGTAATGGTGGGTGTAAGGGGTTGTGTCCTACGGCCAACAGGGCATAGCTCGGTTATACTTTTTTCCTGTTTGTGTCAATTAAGGACCGATCGTTGCCTAAGTCTTGAGCCAAGTCACAAATCTATTATCCCGAGCACATACTTGGGTATGGGCGCAGGGAAGACTTGTTGTTCTCTTGTCGTGGATTTGGCTCTTTCTGGACCGACTGATTGGAGGTGGGGATGGTGGAGGTCCTTACATCGCACTGAGTCCAGGACTCAGGAGTGGGGGCTTGGAGACCAAGTTTGGACGAGGACCTAGACACCTAGGATAGGAGGGTGATGGGTTAGTCCTGCTTGTGCTTGGGGTACAAGCGGGGCATGTGTTTTCAGGGTACCCAGCTGGGGGCATTGATTCGTGAATCGTCGGGCAATCTGGTATGGCTTGTTTTTGGGTCTAGCACCGTAGTAAGAACTGAAAGATGAAAGGTAATGAAATGGAACTGATTGCTCAACTCTTGCTTAAAAGTAGAATATGTGCTTATATAGACTGGATAGATAATAACTTAATACGGCTGATAATAATAACAAAAATAAGGACTCACTGTTAGAATTGTTTTCTGCTAAAAGAAAACCAGCAAACCATCAAGCTTATCATATTCCTTGGAGTCAGGAAAGTATTCCCACGAGTCGGATAAGTCTTGCGAGTATATTGTGTACTCAGGGTTTATTTACCCATGTTGCAGGTGATGCTTGAGAAGTACCTTTGGGTGGAGGATTCTTCTGGTGGGCTCAGACGGATCCTCGATCTTATTGCTAGATGTTTATTTTAAATTCCGTTGTTTATCATTCCGCACTCTAACATTTGGTATTGTAATAATGTAATTTCTAAGAAACTCTGATGTATGAAATGGACTTGTATTGTAACTTGTTCTCATTATTGGATCCTTGGGAAAAATGTGGATCTTTTGGGTTCTCCCTTGGGGTGTGCTCGACGGATATCGCTCGTTGTAGCATGTTTTTAGGATGCTTAGTGTCTGGTGGAAGACGAGCACCTCCGTAAGCGTGCTATTTCGGGCAGTTCTGCCACATCTTGCACCTTGCTTGGGTCTACTGAGATACCTTCAGGTGTCAGAACATGTTCCAAAAACTATACTCGATCTAACCAAAACTCACACTTTCTGGATTTAGCATACAGCTTGTGTTTCCTTAATCGAGTCAGTACTATCCGAAGATGTTGTGCATGCTCTTCTTTGTTCGTAGAGTATATCAAGATGTCGTCAATGAACCCCACCATAAACTTGTCCAACTCTGGCATGAAGACTGAATTCATGAGATACATGAAGAATATAGGAGCATTGGTGAGACCAAAGGACATGACTAGATATTCATATAGCCCATACCTAGAAGAGAAAGATATCTTTGGTATATCTTGTGGTCTGATCTTAATTTGATGATACCCAGAATGAAGATCAATCTTTAAAACACCTTGGCACCAGCCAACTGATCGAACAAAGTATCAATACGAGGTAAAGGATACTTGTTCTTAATGGTTACTGCATTGAGAGGGTGGTCATCCACACAGATCCACAGAGTACCATCCTTCTTCACAAAAATGGCTAGACAACCCCATGATGAAGAACTAGGATGGATAAATCCCTTCTCCAATAATTCCTCTAACTGCTTCTTCATTTATGCTAGTTCTTTAGGAGCCATGCGGTAGGGACACCGGGAAATAGGAGCAGTGTTAGGTTCTAACTCAATGGAAAACTCCACATTTCTATCCGGTGGCAACCTAGGTAGATCTTTAGGGAAGACATCTGGAAACTCACAGACCATGGGAATAGAGGCAAGATCAGGAGAAGCGTCAACATGAGCAGCAACTGGTAAGACTAGATCTAAGGGCATAAGAAGAGACATCCTATCCTCAAAAGAAGGAAGTCGTAACTCAACAACTCTATGCTTAAGGTCCAAGACTACCCCATAAACTCACAACCAGTTCATGCCCAGAATTGCATCTATGCCATGCCCAGGCAGCACCATGAACTGGAGGTGGTAAGTGTGAGTGGCTAGCACTAATCCAACTATATTCGTCCGAGTATTAACGCACAACTACGCACCCGGGGTACTAATTCTATAGGCAATAGGTATAGCCATAAGAGATATACTATGCCTTTGTGCAAACCCCATGCTCATGAATGAATGTGATGCACTAGAATCAAACAACACATATGCTAGGTGGGAATCAATGGTAAATATACCAGCCATCATCGGTTCATTCTGCAAGATTTCCTCAGCCTCAGTGAAGTTAACTTGCCTAGAGCGGCTTATGGGCACCTTCTTCTTGATGATCGTCCGCTTGATCAGACGGGAGTTAGCTGAGGGTTGAGCAGACTATGTAGGTTGGTTCTGCGAACACTCTTGAGCATAGTGGCCCTCCTTGCCACACTTGAAACACGCACTAGACTTGTTCCCCTATCCCTGACGAGGTGGGACCTACTGGCCCTGAGGCTACTGTTGCACCTGCTAAATAGGTGCACGGTACTGAGTGGGAGGTGCCGGGTGGGTCAATTGAGGTTGATAGAACGACTACCCACCTGAAGACTGATACGGCACCCACCTAATAACCTGTACTTTTTGAGCTTGCGAGTGACTAGAAGACCCAGTGATCACCTGCTTGCGCTTCCACTCAGCCTGAGAGTCACACTATAGTCCCTCCATGGCAATAGTAGCATTCATCATAGCATCAAAAGTCTGATAGTTCCCTGTGTACAGCTCCTTCTGCAGAATGCAATAGAGGCCACGATAGAAACGGTCCCCCTTCTTCTCCTCAGTATCAACGTGGGTCCCAGCATACTATGATAGATGGTTGAACTTGTTTACATAGTCCATCATAGACATGCTCCCTTGCCTCAGGTCTAGAAACTCCGTCAACTGCCTATTCAGTATACCAGCAGGAATGTAATAATCTCTGAAAGCAGCAGTAAACTCCTGCCAAGTCATATGGTGATCCACTGGTTGCATGGCATTGAACATGTCCCACAATGCACTGGCAGAACCCAATAGCTGCTGCGCTGCAAAGCGCACCTTCTGCTCCTTAGTTATAGTGAGTAGCAGAAACTTCTGCTCCAGAATACGAAGCTAATGCTCCACATCCAGAGGCTCAGCAGTTGGCGTGAACGTGGGTGGGTGCGTCTTCAAGAAATCCTGGTAAGAACAGGGCCCCTCAGGACCCCAGGCACCACCCTCGTTCCTACCATTGCCTCTGTGGCCCCCACGGGCCAAGCCACCAATCGCCTAGGCTAGCATCTCCAAGGCCCGGGCTGACTCACGTCGAGCAGCCTGCATCTCCGCCATCATCTCCACATGGGTCATCGGAGGTGGCGGTGGTAGAGGAGGAGCCAGAAGCGGGGCCTCATGGCTCTCCCCATTGGTGTTGCCAATGCCCTCACCTCGACCGTTATCACCCGGGTCCACCCCAGCGCTGGTACTCCCGTGACCAGACCTTAGGTTCATCTGTAAACAGATAGGAACCAACCATTAGGGACAACCCTCCAGATTAGGAACAAGAGACTTAGAGAATAATAAGGCTTTTATTAAAGCATTCATTTAGGTTATCCTATCAATTCACTAATCCATATTATACGTGTGGGGGAGTTTAGTTTAAGCAAGATTGCATGCATCGCCCTACTCGTTAACTCAAGCTAGAATATAGCGGCATTCGCAAATTTTTTGGCACATCGCACACTCACTTTCCGCTTGCTAAATGATTCTTACACAGCATAAGTTAGTGTACCTATAGAAAATTGATTAGATAAAACTAGTGCCGCTATCCTAGATAGACCATATTGCTAGGGCTTATACTTATTTACATAATTTTATCGCATCCTACTTTTCACAAAACTTTTGTTGGTCAAATTTTAGGTTTTGAAAAGAGTTATGAAACTCATAGACTCATTATTGGCTCTGATACCACCTATGGTGGAACCGTCTAAAAAACACACCTTCGAAGGCGCTCATCTTCCACCAGACACTAAGCACCCTGAAAGCAAGCTATATCGGATGAATTCCGTCGAGCACACCCCCAAGGGAGAACTCGAATAATCCGCGTTTTTCCTCTAGGATCCAATAATGAGAACAAGTTTACAATACTTAGTCTATTTCATACAACCAGAGTTCTTAGAAATACATTATTTCAGTACCAAGTTCAGAATGCGGAATTTAAATAGTGGAATTGCAATAAACATCTAACGGTATAATACAAGGATCCGTCTATGTCCCACTAGAAGAATCCTCCACACAACAGCTACCCTTCAAGCTGCACCTGTAATAGGGTAAATAAACCCTAAGTACACAATATACTCGCAAGACTTACCCGACTAGTGGGAATAATTTCTCGACTCCAAAGGATATGATAAGCTTTATTGTTTGTTGGGTTTCCTTTTTGCGGGAAGCAATACTAGTAGTGAGTCCTTATGTATGTTTCTTATTAGCAGTCAAGATTAGTTCATTATCTAACCATTCTAGGTAAGCACCTATTCTACTTTCAAGCAAGAGTTGAGCAAACATATCCATTTCACCATCTTTCATCTTCCAGTTTTTACTACGGTGCTAGATTATAGACAAGTCGTACCGGATTACCTGGCGATTCGTGAATCAATGTGCCCAGCTGGGTACCTCGAAACACATGCCCCACTTGTACCCTAGGTACAAGCAGGAACAACCCATCACTCTCCTATCAAGGGGTCTAGGTCCCCGTCCAAACTTGGACTCCAAGCCCCCACACCTGAGTCCCAGACTTAGTGTGGTGCTTAGACCTCCACCATCCCCGCCTCCAATCAATCGGTCCAGAAAGAGCCGAACCCACGACAAGAGAGCAACGAGCCTTCCCTGCTCCCATAAACAAGTATGTGATCAGGATAATAAGTCTGTGACCTGACTAGAATCCAATGCAACGGTCGGTTCTTAACCGACATGGAAAATAGTGTAACCAAGCTATGCCCCATTGGCCACGGGACACAACCCCTTACACCCACCAATACCCGTACCATATCCCTGCCCGGTCCCCATTTTCCTTTAACCATTTTATCATAAGAGTGATAATAATAATCACCTATTGTGAGTAATGGCAGGTTACTCATGCTACCAAAAATCCTAAGCATAGTAGCTACTCGACCTATGCTAGTAGGACTCATAGGTAGCTTATCTATGCATGTAGTTTCCATAAAATACCTGTAATGTAAATGCATATCACACACACACACACACACACACATATATATATATATATATCCAGTGACTATTCAAAATAAGGGTTATGCACCGGGGCTTGCCTTGGGCAGGCGGGGTGTCAGCAAAGTCAGCAGCTGGTGGCTCTAGGGCTCCCTCCTGGACGAGGATCTCCTCCTCGTACTCCTAGATTATCTCCTCATACTCTAGCTCACCCGCGGTCATGAACTCCACCAATTCGTTCTCTACATGCATGCAATGATGATGCAACGCTCAATATTAAGGCAACATCAGTTCTTAAAATGAGAATACATCTACTACGCCACTAAGCTAGCTCTAATTACTAAGATACCAAGCTAATCATCATTCCCATCAAACCATCAGGGTTTCACCTACAAGTGCTACTTAGCAACTAAAATATATTCTTACTCTTATTAACGCTTTCCTATATACTACAACAAGGAGTACTTAGCTATCATATTCCTCAACCGATTCTAAGGCTACAAAAAATACAGTAAGCACATAATAATACAACAAATCTACTGTAAAAATTTCATGGTCAAAGCTATTACCAATTCGCCACAAAAAATCCTACAAATACTACCTAAATAATACTAAACACTCGCAAACGATTTAATAGCCGCTGGTATCAACAAATATATATATGAACTAAATATACTAACAGATAGAGCACAATTTTAGGAACCTAACAAAATTGGTTTTCACAATTTTTGGACGCCTACATGATTTTATATGATTTACAAAAGTTCAGCTCAGAATTACAAATGAAAAGCTACTTATATTTTTCACAAAAAAAATAAACTCAATTCGGCCCCCGCGGCCCACGCGCGGAGGCAGCCCACGGCGGGGAGCCCACGCGCCGACATATGCAAAAACACCCTTGAGCTACCGGTAATTCAACCCGAGGTCTACAACACTATTCCTACAGATTGCTGCTATGTAAACAAGCCCTTCCCCTTACTTTCCTTTACAACGGTCCGTCCTCCGGCCACCCGTGTGCACACCGACACGGCGGCGATGGCATTAAGCGGCCACATCGGCTAGTTAGGACCCACACTAACTCCACTAATGGGCCAACCCCCGTCTACAACCCTAGCCCCTACGCTAGCCTAGGTTACAGGAGCGGCGGAGCTCGTGGAAGTGGTGACCACGGCATGTGCCCATGCGCGACAGGACACACAGCCATGCCGGTCACCCTAAGCCACCACGAGGTGAACTAGCTAGCACTATAGCATCACTATCATACCCTTGTTACAACTACGGTGGTGGTTTGGCCGGAGGTTCCCCGAATAGGGCTGGCCACATGCGGGTGGTGGGAAGCAGCGGTGCTCCAAGACGGCGCGACCACGTCAGTGGCTATGGTGAGGCGATAGAGGTGCAAGTGAGGTTCCAGGGTGAAGTGGAGGTGGAGGCTAAACTAGAGGCATAGGTGGATTGGCCTGAAAAGGTGAGCTAGAGGCTGCCCCGGGCCACGGCCTTACTTGGCCTAAAATGGCGCGGCGGAGAGGAAACTCCCAAATTGGGGCTCATCGCGATGCAATTCAAAGCGGTAAGGTGGTGGTTGAGACTGTGGCGTGAGGAATCGATGGCTGGTGCCCACGCTCGGGCCCTCGGTGACCGCGATGTGACTGTGGTGGCAGGGGTGCAGTAGGGGAACATACGACGATGATAGTGACGTGGCTGTGCGCCCTAGCGGGACGCGTACGTCGTGACTAAGTGCTACACAAACGATGAGCACACCCTCCACAACCAGCCACATGCACACGTGAGACGGTAGGCGTGGCCTGGCCCATGCGGCCATAGTGCCATTAAGGCGAGGCGATGACTCAAGCGCAACGGGAGCACCCCACGTGCACAGAGGCAACGCGTGGCAGCGGCGCAGCGAGCAGTGATGAGGTGGCTCGCAGCGGGACACGATGAGTGACAATGGGGTAGAGCGGCTACAAAGAAGGCAACAACACCGCGAAGCGGGCAAGACGGCAACGCAGCGGCAGGCGGCGATCGCGGCGCGGCGGTGCGGCAAGGCCACGTCTGCGGCGGCAAGATGGCGGCCTCACATCACATGGCAGCGCCCAAGGCAAATCCCACGGCATACGGCTAGTCCAGCGGAGGCAACACGTGGGCACATGCGAGGCGCACCAACGCGACGAAGATGACCACCGACGTGCGATGACCGCGCCCATGTGAGGGAAACAAACCAGAAACGTGCTGCGCACGGATTTTAAAGCTTCTACGCAACCAACCTATTACTTCTAAACATAAACGATCTTCACTACACTAAAGATGGGATATGAGGCTACTTAAGCAAGCTATAGCACTACATCGTTCTTTAACCCAATTCCTCAGAATAGTTTGCTAAACATAACAATGTCTAACTGCCAACAACTTCGATTTTTTTTCTAAGTTTTGAGTTGAACTCTATTTCAAATTGCTTTTCTAAGCTATTGGAAATCTTAGCTAGTAATATCATTTTTCGATCACAGGTATTTTATTGTCATCTACAAAGTTTGTACTTCAAACTTTATTTAAGTATCACATACATGTCTTATAGCATTTTTGCTTAATAAAAATTGGTTTTAAACCCTAAGTGATACAACATGACTATTAAATTAACTTTCGTTTCGCACTTCCGTTGATCGTTTTGAGTTATGAAAATTGATCTACACTCTTTATTACATGCATTAACACATAAACATGATGCTCATGACATGTTTTAGTAAATGATTTATAGTGTAACACCGAGGGTGTTACAGCTCGGCGCCATAGATTTTAGCATCTAGATCTTGGGCTTGACGCAGACGTAGCAGTGCCTTGGTAGGCACCTTTGCACCGTAGATCTTGGCGCCGTGGTTATTGGTGCCAAGCCCTGTCTTATGTATGGGCCCTCCCTTCCTTTCTCTCTTCCTCTCTCTCTCTCTACCGCTCCTGAGCCAGGGCGCCGCCAGCGCTGCCGCACCGCCGTGCCCGCCGCCGCGCGTAGCCTTAGCCCCAGCTCGCCCCCACGCCCGTGATGGCCACCCGCTGCCCCAGCCCATTCACGCCACCTCACCGCGGGGAGCGCTGGCCGTCCTGTGCCCGCCTCGCGCCGCCCCTCCCGGCCCGCACCGCCTCATCCGTCCTGGCTCGCCGCGCGCATAGGCGCTCCCTCTGGCGACTACAGCCACGACACGGCCCCTGCTCCTAGCGCGCTGTGACCTCACAGTTGATCCCATCCTCTACGTGCTGTCCCTACTCTAGTCCCGGCGTCCGCGTCCGTCCGCGTCGCATCGTTGCATTGACTTAGACAGGTAAATTTTTTGAATATGCAATGTAGGTACTTAGCTTGAATTGTAGTGCTACTTTGATTATTTGGTAGTTTCTAGTAAATTTGATGATGTAGATAGTTGATTTAGTTAGTGAAATAGATATAGTTAGATGGCTAGTGACATAGGTACATAGATATAGTTATTAGATAGCTAGTTGATTTATTTAGTGAGATAAATATAGTTAGATAAATATAGTTAGATAGCTAGTGACATAGTTATTTAGGGTGTAGTTGGTTAGTATCTATTAGAGAGGTACTATATAGCAGCTACTTTGGACTAAACGAACTATATTTCAATTTTTGTTTGAACTACTAGATGGACAACCTAGTGAGCATATATCATGGAGTCACCGTGGAAAGAGATCACTATGGATATGTTGAGTTTATTGAGATGCAAAGCGTGCCTGTGTTATTTAATGAGAAGCCTTGGGCGTGAGGTTGGTGAGCAAGGGGCTCGCAGTTCTAGAGTTCTAATCTCCTAGCTCCGGCAAGAGTTCGCACAGTGCCCTGAGGAGGCAGATGAGGAGACAGTTGGGTACTACTGTCGGGCGTGGATCCTACACCTATTTGCCTGTGTTCTCTTCCACGACACCATGGGTGACACTGCATCGTGGATGTGGGTCCACTGCCTCACTGACCGGGACCAGGTGGGTCAGTACAGCTAGGGCTCTGCAGTGTTGGGTTTTCTTTACCGGTAGCTTTGCGAGGCGTGTCGTCGGACTTCGTCCTCATTGTCACTTGGTGGATGCGTCTACCTGCTCTAGTTGTGGATATGGGCTCGTCTACCAGTTGGCCATCCCAAGGTTTTGGCTAGTCATGAGTGGTTCCCAGGTCAGCCTCCACACCAGCAGCTGATGTGGGCGTACCTATGGGACTAGGTTAGGTTTCTGCACGTGAGGTTAGAGTGGGCGTACATTGAATTCACGAACGAGCTAGACATGCTCACGGCGTCTAGTGTAAGTAAATTTTATTTCCCATGCTGGTTTGAAATGGTTTAGTATAGCATCTAACATCTTGTTTGGACATGTTGCAGGTGTCGTGAGAGCCATACGATGGAGAGGGGGCACTTCCTTTTCAGTTGAGCAACATGTGTGGGTGCGACGATGACTTCTATAGGATGAGGTGCCCTCTAATCTGTTTCTATGCTGTCGAGTTTCACCTACCAGATAGAGTTACACGCCAATTTAGAGTGAGACAGCTTTGGCCAATGGCTCCATTCTCGACTGGCGTTGACTTACACAAGTTAGTGTTTTGCTATTTCAATTGTCTCATGATGGTCCATTTCCATTAATTCCTATATAAGATGAAGTAATGATGACATACATGCACTTTTAATATGGTGACATGTACATGGATTGAGATGAATGTGCGTGTATGGGCATTTCTTGTTCTCATCATTATGGCAAGTTATAGGACTATGGGTTCAACCCATGTCGTGATCTATTTTCTATTCTTTCTTTGGAACCCACATGGTAACATTTTTCATAGTGAAGCTTACATATGATGATACTGTTACGTATGATTTCTTCAATCACTCTATACCTTTCTTGAGAAGCTTACATCAAATAGTCACGTCATATAGCTTAGGCACCATCGTTTTATAGCATCAATTTCATACCTACCAGAAACTAACATCTTACATGACGTGTAGGTTGGATCGTCAAAAGAACAGGAAGATTTTTTATTGGGAGAAGCACCACCAGTATTACATTGAACAATGGGAGCTGTTGCACGACAACGTGGACGAGAACAACAAGCCGCACATGAACCGTGAGTATAGGTGCTACCAAGCTTGGTACCAACATGCGACACGTTGCAGGCTGAGGCTACAATGGATAGAAGATGACTATGTTGACATCGAGTCCTCCGACGATGAAAACACGGCGTACGACCAAACTACTCGTGTAGGAAGGCAGGTGGAGGCAGGACCAATCTTGAACAGAGTGGTAAGTCAATTGGCTTATTTTTCTATGTTAAGTTGCATACCAATACATTCTGTGTTTGAGGTCTCTATTTTAGTTAGTGGCACCTTCGAGTCGTAAAATTCTTATAATTTAGTACAACAGATGGAGTTGAGGAACTGGTCAGGAATTAACTAGTACTCCATACTAGATTAGTAGCGTCCTCATTTTTCAATGTCCACCACAATCTTACTATGAACTTTGTTGCAGGACAATACCCTCAAATGCTCGGTTGAAGACATTGAGCGCTTTCGTCCGATAGTCAGGGATGACAACACGCGTAGCTTCCTAGATGTAAGATTCAAAATATTCTTTGAAATATATTATTAATACGTTAAATTCTTTGAGTTAACATTATTTTGTACAACAGAGACTATCATGTCGGCTACGCCATGTGGCTACTCGTTGTGGTTGTAGGACAGCCACGACACAAGACGTGCACGTTCCTTCCGCAAGCAGAGGAGGCTTAGGTTTGTCTAGCCAAGCACCTATAGGGTCCATAGGCATTGCATACGAGGACGAGCTCGAGGACGAGGATGATGACGAGGTGGACTAGAGGCACGAGGAGCTTGGCCCGTCTCAGCTCCAGGACGCTCCCTCAACTCAGCCTACATAGCCTTTAGGCACTAGGCGACGTCGTCCACCTGACCCTTACACTCCAGGCACCGACGCTCTTGGTCACAAGGGTAAGGGTAAGACTAGGAGGCAGTGAGGGTTTGTGATAGATGTTATTATGTAGTATTATAGACTTTGTGGACTTTCATTATGAACTATTGTGGACTGTATGGACTATTATTATCGAATATGAACTATTATGGACTATAATTATGGACTGTGTGGACTATTAATATGCTCATGTATATGGTTTCAGATGAATGTGGCATATATTTATATGTTTGTACATGTTGTATTGAGGTTAAATATTCATATCATATTTGTGTATGGATGGCATAAAAATAGGGGAAATTATGGCGAAATTTTCTGCCTAAAGTACGTATTAATTAGCGGCATAAGTTTTTCCGGTTCAAAATAGTGATTGAAGTTTGAAATTGAATAGACTTTTCAGTCATGGAATCTAGGGGAAATAGCCTTTACAATGATTTGTCATGTCACCGTTGAATAGACTTTTCAGTGTCCTTCAAAATAGTGATTGAAGTTTGAAATCAAATAGGTTTTTTGATCATGGAATCTAGGCTCTCGAGTGTCCTATGATGAAGGCTTTTCAGTGATTCTGAGTAGACTTTTCAGGAGCATTTATAGCACAATACAACGGTTAGCAAACCTGCCTCTGCCTATATATATGTGTTCTAGGATGCATTGCTAACCAAAAGGAAAACCAAACTAGTATTTGGTTTTGTTGGAGTACGAATGTCTGTAGGGTCATCTAGAGGAAAGGGTTTCGAGGAGTGGGAGAGGAAAGGGGGATGAAGGGAACTCCCATTGTGTGGGAGGGGTCTCTTGAGCCTGATTTCTTTGAGGAACCAGTGTATCAGTTTCCCCCCGAGAGTAAGAGTGATTTCATTAAAGAGTGCCCTCTCAGAGGATACGATCAGGAAGAAAGATTGGTCAAAATGCATGCATGGTGAGGACTGCTTAGTGTAGATGTTCACCGAGAGGATTGACGGAGGTCATCGCTTCTTCAAATGCCCGCGAGCATGAGTAATTGCTATTACATTTTGTTTGTTAAATATGTTTCTCGAATACCCTTACAACTCATAGGACATACTTATTGTAGTCTTCCGAGTCCGAAGAAAACTATGGGTTCACTAGGTGGTCGATCCTCGACCAATTTATCCGCATCAGCAGTACATCTACTACCTATAGGACCAAATCTTCGATCTATAAAGGGAAGTTAGCAGCGGGTACAAAGAAGATGAAGACGACGACAACAACAATGGTGCAAGTTCACAGGAGGCACTCTGCAATGATCCATATTGCACCTACCCTAATCACAAGAACAAGGGGCCTCCGCCGTCACCCCTGCCACCACCAACAACAACAATGGGAGGCTACTATAGAGAAGGTGCAACACAATTTGCTATGTGGCCACACTACTAGGACGACCCTATCTTATTCACATGGTACATCCATGTGTTTGTTGTTTGGTTTAATTACCTAAGGCATGTTAGGTTTAGTCGAAGGAACTATGTACCCTTGTTTGGTACATGTTCTCACATGTCATTTTTTGTGCTTGTTGTTCGCTTCAATTAACTAATGCATGTTAGGTTTAGTTCAGGATCTCTGTACCCTAGTTCGGTACATGTTCTCACATGCCATTTCATGTGTTTTGTGTGTTGAATTATATAATGCCCAACTTCGTTAGGTTTTATTTGCAGCACATGATCACATTTCACTACGTTCACAATATTAAGCTGAATATTATGACCATAAATAATGAAAACAACTACATAATGAAAAGTCCAATACTATGACACATTAAACAACACAATAATACTAGAAATATGTGCCGACAAACTAAATAACGTAGTACATAACCTAAGCATGCCCATACTTAAAGTGCATTATATGACAACACAATGAAAAGTCCAACAGTAGATAACATTGTTCATGAATAAACCATAGAACTAGCAAGTAATGTAAACTACTAAGTGCAACGAGGCCACTTTCCCTTTCTCAGGGCATCAGGATTCTCCTCCATCGCTGCTTTCGCTCGGCATGCACGCTCAAGCTTCTTCTTCCTCTCCTCCTTGTACGCAGCAACACGCCTCCTTTCCTCCTCTTCCTTGTGCCCTTTTTTGCAGCCTCCTCTCCGCGTCTCTTCTCCATCATCTCCTTGTCTCTGCCTCCCACCATAATAGTTTCTGCATCATTTCTTGCCTTCAAGCCTGATTTCAGTGTCGATCCACTGCTCAAAATCACAGAGCGGTGGAGGGGTCTGTAAAAAATGCAATTGTTACAAAACAAAAAATCATGCAAGATGTCATATGACACAAACATCAATTTCTCACCATCTTGTTAATGCAGCGTTGATGAAGTGTAGGCTCAAACGCAAAATTGGAACACATCCAATACCTCTGCCTATATGTGTCTTGTTTATCGGACTTGGCTACCTTGCAAGGATCGCCGCAAAAGCACATGGGCACTGGAACATCACTAGGCAAAGGAAATGGGTCGAAGGCATTTCCGGTCATCCGGCCATAACTACAATTTACCATTTTCGTTCTAAGAACCAAAAGCAATTAACATTAAACCCTACACCTAGGGTTTCCCATTTGATCCACAACAATGAACCCATAACATAACAACGTGCGATGAGCTTACCTTGGTTTGCTAGCTTTGTCACGCCTTGACATCCTACAATTGTATAATATAAATATTAAAATTGTATGAAACTCTAAATAATGACAATTCTTAAGTTGAAAAATCCGACTAATATATACCGAATCGATGTGAAAAAAAAACTAGGAGGAAGCGAGGATACCTTGCTCTCAAAGATCTACTGATCAAATCAAAGTTTTCAAGGTCTAATATGCCGATTCGTGAGGTAGGACGAAGTGGGGAGAGAAAAAAAAACCGAGAGGGAGGAGAAAGAAGAGGAAGAAGGTTCGGGCAGGAAGGTCGGCGCCAGGTTAAAACACCACCTCGGTGCCATAGATCTTGGCGCCGTTCTCGGCGCCAATAACCACGGCGCCAAGCTCGGCGCCAAGATCTACGGCGTCAAGGTGCCTGCCAAGTCACCGCCACGTCTGCGCCGAGCCTAAAACCTAAGCGCCAAAATCTATGATGCCGAGACATGTAAGCTCGGCGTCACCAACGATGACGCCGAGCTAAGGGTCTAGATTTTGAAAGCATACCTCAAGGGACATATTTGTAAAAAATCCAAAAAAAGACTTAAAAACAAAAAATTCGGGTGGCACAGCCCTGCTTCCTCGGCCTATAAAAGGGGCACGCCGAGGTGCTCTCCTCCACCACCCAGCAGCACGCTCAGCTCGCTCACTCACTCGCCTGCTCTCGCTTCGCTTTGCCTTGTGTATACCGTATACGGCCCTACGCACGAGCCGGGCTCGACCATCGTCGTAGGACGAGGTGAGCAGCTCATGAGCATTCCCTCGCTCTTCCCTCCCTCCCTGTGGTCTTCGCCCTGCTTCCCCTCCGTCCAACCCGAGCTGCTCACGAGCTCCACGAGCTCAGCCATGGCGTCGTCCATGCATGAAGCAAGAAAAGCACTCGTGACCCTTGCTAGCTTCTCTCTCTCCCTTCCCATGCATGTGTGTGTAGGACGCGTGGGTGCCAAGCAATAACTCCACCAAATGGTACACGCACAGCATACACCATGCACTACCAGCCAAATGCCTCACGCGAACACCTATTCCTTAATCGCGCATTATTCTTTTCCGCGTGATTAAATTTTGGCCATCTTGAAGAGCCACATGCCCACTCTATTCCAACGATTCTCTTCCTAAATTCATCTAAAGTCATGATCTATCTCCCATATAAACTTCATAATTTTTAGAGCTCATTTGAATTTATGTGAATATTTATTTGTGCCTGTTTGCTTGTTTTGATCGTTGCGTACTTTTAGCCGACGGAGTAAACAAGCCCGAGAACGAGGACGTTAGAGACGAGTACCGTGAGTTCGACGCCGAGGATCTGGACTGCCAGCAGGAATTTGCCGAGGACGCCGATGGAGGCAAGTCCAGCCTATTCCCCTTTGATACATATTGATCCAATTTTTAAACACAACCCATAGAAGTTGTTTTAAATATTACATGTACTATTATACGTACAAAGAATTTTCGCTGCTTAGCTAAAACCCGTTTGAATAGCCATCTTTAAATTGATATTACCTGATAATTGTCTTGTTCAAACTTAGGGACAAATAATATGCTATGGTAAAATATGATTATTTAGTATGCTTAGGACTTGATATTCATCGTGAATACTCATTACTACGTTTTCTCAAATACAATGATTTAAAATAAAAAATTGTGTGAGTTGTGAATAAATTATGGGTATTGTGAAAGGGTTAATGAACAAGTTATAGATGTTGATTACCCTCGAGATGGGGCGGATCGGTGTTCCTTTTGTGGAATGCCTTGGTGTTGAGGCTTGTACCTTTTGTGGTTAAGCATGAAGATATCCGCCTTGTCTCGATTAAGGACTGAGTTAATGATTCATCTTGCCTAACTCATTTATTGTACAACCACTCGCCTTGCATGGGAAAGGCTTAGTCTAAATCCCTCTAGTTGGTACGGCAATCACCTGGAGGCAGGTGTGCAATGGTGCACTAAGAGTTATATGTGAAAATTGAGGATTTGTATGAAATGTAAAGAGCTCTGTAAATTGTTATTGTATTATGAGATGTTGTCTTAGTGTTCCCGTGGTGAGCGCCATTACTTAGCTATGGAGGGTAATGGCTTTGATGGATCTGTGCTTGCATGACGGTGTTAAGTTACGGCATCCTACTTGTGGGGAAAGCTGCAAAGTGTAAAATTTATCCGGATAGCCATGTCCACGGTCTCGGATGAATTATGGTTTGGTTTCAACAACTAGATGGGTTGGGATGAGTGAAAACAGGAGAGTGAGTGTGAATTTAGAAATGAATGGTTGCCTGCCATGTGTTGTGGGAACAAGGGTTCAGCAGCACTTAAAATTGTGACCAACCCCTTTTCCAAAAATACTATTATATATGGAAAATATATGTCTTTTGCAAAGGTATTTATAAAATAAAACCCTGCGTGTGTTAAAAAGATAGCCTTATGCAAATAAAACTAAGTCTTATCCTTAATTTATCCATATGCATATATTGTTATCCCATTCTATAGGGTAAGGTTGGATTTGCTGAGTACCTTGTACTCACCCTTGCTTTGTTGAACAGAGGAAGATCCAAAATTCAACCCTGACGTGGCGTACGAATAAGGTTGTGTCTGCACCCAACTAAGCATGTGGCATTGGGATTCGTCATATGTGTATTAGTGATTTCTTTTTCTAGATCTGTTCGGCCTGTATTATGTTGTGGTTACTTTTAATCGTGGCATGCCTTCATTGTCCACGCTTGTCGAGACTACTACGCTGAGACTTATATGATGTAATAAATGTGTTACTATCCTCCTGGGACTAGTATTTGTATCACATTTGAGTTCCTGGATAACCAGAGGCGCTTCATGCCTATCCCTTAGGACCTACGCAGTCCCTGGTCGACGAGGACGCCCTACCCCCAAAGCTCGGAGTCTACGGCGTCTACGGCCCCGCTAGGGAGCTGTAGTTCGTCAGGATTTTGCGCAACGTCGGGGTCGCACCAGGATATGATGCATGTTGCAAGTGTATATTTCAAATATTTTAAATTTTTTAGAGGTATGTTTTAAGTGTTTCATACGGATGTTGCAAAAATAGATCGAGATGTTGCACATGTTGCAATAGTTGTACACATATGTTGCAAGTGTCTGTTCCTAATGTTTCATCTGTTTTTTTATACGTATGTTGCAAGTTTATCTGGATGTTGCATATATTTCACACATATATTACAAGTGTTTTATCTGGACGTTGCGTATGTTTGCAATGGTTTTCAATTATTTTTGTAAGTGTTTCATTTGTATGTTTAAGTGTTTCATCTGTCTTTTTTTAATGTTGCAAGTATTGTATCTGTATATTTCAAAAATAGATCGAGTGTTGTACATGAAATACGCGTGGAAAACGGGAGGGTGCGCGAGTGGTCCCGGCACGGACAACCTTCGGGCGGCGCAGGCGCCGTGTGGACGCTGGTGACGTAGACGTGGTCGAGCGACGTGCAAACGACGCGGACCCATGCGTGGACGCGCGCGAACCGTAGGGGGAAATTGACTGTACCCACGGATGTCCGGATGCTGGCTGGTGCAGATCGACTAGACGACAGAGCTGGAGCTGCCAGTTCAGTCTCTTCCACCCCCGGCCCACGCCTTCCCTTATCATGCTCCCTCCCTCCTAGAAAAATATCTTTTTTTTATTTTCAGATATATTGTTTGATCATTCGTTTTATTTAAATTTTTTATATAAATATTATATATTTTGTTATAACTTATTTTATCATAAGAAATACTTTAATAATGATTTATTTATTTTATAATTTACATAAGAATTTTGAATAAGAAGAATAGTAAAAACGTCAGTCTTTTTTAGAACGGAGGGAGTAGGTCCGTGGACCATTAGCCATACACTTGAGAATATGTGGAATGTTGAAACCAAATTAGAAATGGTTGGACTAGACAAACAAGTTATACCCTCTCCTTTAAAATTAGTATTGAGAACAAACTAATAATTAGTTTGTTTTGAAACTAATTACTTTATCATAAATGTCATATATCTAAAAGCAGAGACAATACAAGTGTTCTAGTATTTATTAGTTGAACACCTAAACGAGGTCTTATGTCTACTAAAACAGCTATGTACATAAGTGGTTTATAAAATAATTTACTATATAAATGGTGGTGGTGTTAGTTTGCCGTCATTAGCAAGACCGGTGACAAACAAGAATATTTATGCTACTTGATGTCACACCACTATTAAACCGATTTGGACATGTTGTAAAGGACATCTACATCGAGTATTCATCATTTAGGAAATAGCTTTTGACAACCATGTAACTTGTTTACATGATTTAGTAAAAAAAATGAGGGTTAATGATGATAAGGCAACTGGCTGAGGTTGCCTTGCCTATCCAAATTCTCCACTAAACTAGATAAGCACTTCCTTTGGAAAACTATCACTAGTAGTATAGTTGAGCACTCATGTTGAAATCAAAAGCTGGTGTGCCCAAATCAGTAACCGCCAAGTCCAAGAAACAGGTGTCTGCCCCTCATGAGATCCCTAGCCAAGTAAATATGCTCACTTGCTGCATAAAGCAGGTAACCCATTCCTAGCCAATCATGTTTGCCCACTCAATAACAGGATGGTGAGTTAGGGCATAGGATAGTCCAAAAGTGTCACTCAAGAGCTATGAATGAATGGGGAAAATTGCTAGGATTTGGAAGACTGAGGCCTGGGCATGTATCCTCATATCTCTTTCCCTCTGTGCAAGGTTGATGGAAAGCTGTGAGAAAAATGGAGGCTATGAAATGGTTAATTTGTTTTGACGGAGACTGCTGGATGGTGAGAGAAATGGTGATTGCAGGGTTTGTGGCTGAGGTGAACCACACAACATGAGATGAGGCAAACCCAAGGTGTGCCAAATTTATTGGAGACGAGATCCAATTCCAACTTGGGCTCTGCATGATTGCTACCTCCACCAGATGAGTCCACATCTCAGTAAAGTTCTAAGTTTAAATACTAATTTGTATTATTGTCTAGTGTGTATTAAAAAAAATCCAATACATCCATAGCATTCATCCAGATCATCATGATTTGACCTCCGCCTATGCTGTTTCAACAGAGCACAATTGAAGCATAAAACCCTCCTAGTCAAACGCTTTTATTTTCTTTTTTCCCTTTTCGTTGGGTTTTGGCAAAGAAAGTTTTTTTTTTTTTGCTGTTGATTCAGATCATGATTCGGGCGTCAACGTTCTGAGCTCCGAATAAATCTAAATATATTCATAGCATTCATGGAGAAATATATTAAATTTCTTTACTATCATATGCCGAAAATTTGGAGGATCAAGAGATGGTTTAGGAGACTTTTCCCTGTGTGCCATTATAAAAGATCGTAATCCCTTGTATGTCTTTGAAAAAATTCAGCGGTCTTCAGCACCACTACTCCAACTTTTTCGGGTCCTTCATGTCACTTCCGTCAGTTCAGACTCTAACGCCGTCAAACTGCAGGTGTGAAAAGACGAAAATGCCCTTCAGTTCAAATATGTTATTAATTTTTTTGAGCATCTTAACGACTTCAAATGAAAAAACTCAAAACTAGAAAGTTGTAGATCTCGTCGAGATCTATAATTTTCATATAAAATTTATTTTTATTTAATTCCGCAAAAAAAATATCATGATTTTTCTAAAATATATTAATCATATCAAATCATATTTTTTTGCGGAATTAAATGAAAATATTTTTATATAAAAATTATAGATTTCGATGAGATCTACAACTTTTTAGTTTTGAGTTTTTTTATTTGAAGTCGTTAAGATGCTTAAAAAAAATTAATAACATATTTAAATTTAAGGGCATTTTCGTCTTTTCACACCTGCAGTTTGACGACGTTAGAGCCTGAACTGACGAAAGTGGCATGAAAGACCCGAAAAAGTTATAGTAGTAACGCTGAAGACCGCTGAATTTTTTCAGAGACACACAGAGGATTACGATCTTTTATAATGGCAAGTAGGGAAAAGTCTCGGTTTAGACAGTTCGTACGTGGTCATCTCAGCAAGTGCACAGCATATCATTAGTACACATACAGTTCCAGTCATCCAAAGACGACTTCAGAACGTGGCAACACCACAAGACTGACAACACCTCAATTTGATATGTTTTACACAAATCTAGCACGGCAGCGCCAAGTTACTTAACTAGCACTGCCTACTCTTGCTAATACTCGCTATCTACCTTTGAGCTCTTCTTCAAACATGCGCATTTTCTCCTGAATCGGCGCCAGGAAGGACTTGAGATCCTTGCAGATCCGTGTTTTGTCATCGGATGCAAGGCCCTTGTCATCACTGAACCTTACTTGTACCTGAAACCAGAGGCAGAAAAGAAATATGCCATGTATGTCATGCATTCCAGTATTGTGTTGGTATTGATATCTAAGTACATAATAATGACAGCTTTACCTCCAAGTCATCAATCTCACCAAACGAAAACTCAGGAATGTCTAAATGTCCTTTGATCTTCTTGTTTTCTTCTTTAATTAACCATTCACCTGATAAGGGCTACCATGAGTTACAACTGCAGTAATAGCAATAAAAAAAGGACCAACAGTCTTGAGTGAGTGATATGATGTGATGTCTACCTTTAAATCTCAAGCTTAGTTCATAATTATATCCTACTCTCTTCTTGTTGCGGACAGTGACCTGAAATGCCTGCAAAGGAACCAGTGGTTTATATTCAGAAGTTAAATTATATCACAATACAGAATTACAGAGATACTTCAAAGAAACAAATGGCTATCACAAGGCACCACAACAGATTCCATCCAAGGTAACACAGGAAACAGTATAGTTTCCGCTGTAATGTGCTAACGTACCCTGAAGGATTTTCAATTCAAAACATTTTGTTAATCCATTTAATCGCATTGTTCTTTTTAAGACGAAGCTCACAACTGTTGACAGAACCTTAGCAATCAAGTTTCAATGGACACCGAGCTGAGCAAAGTGCATGTGAATCCTTCACAGGTTTTTTTTTAGGCCAAGATCTAAGTGATCCTACACTGCCTGCTGTCTAATAATATTATTATTATTATATAACTAAATCCAGCACAGGTTCCCAAAACATAAATCAATACATGTCAGTCTAGACACTAATGCATTATGCTTTAGTACAAGCGTCATTCAGCTATCAGGAAAGACAGACAGTTTCATACTACAGAAGGGTGATGTAAAGAGAAATCAATCGCATCAGGTGTACAATGGCAAGGAAGCAACATGCATAATCAGACTGTTTCTTTCAAGCACAAATTGATGACCGAATAATAGAATTGAATGATTTTATTAAAAATATACTTACATCGCCTGAGCACTTGGACACTTCATCAACGGATGCCTTCCCTGTAGGGAACTCCAATGAACCTAAAGAGCCCAGCAAATCCTGTAGCACAAAGTAGCCAGCAAATGTCAGGATTTTTTTAAACAGAAACATCATTGTACTAGGAGTATCATAAGCCAAGTATTTTTTTGGTCGCTGCAGGGGAGGAGCGCCGGTTATGGTGCATGGCAGGTGCTCGGGAGCAGTCCTTCCTGACTGCCCCCACTCCCTGATGGTTAGCATGTATGGTTCGGTCACCTCGACAGCTAGTTCACGGGCGCGAATGTAATCAGTCAAAAAGTGTGGTGTGTGTGTGGTGTGTGGTGTGCGGTGTGCGTTGTAAAGGGTTCTTAACCCATCTTTCTTCTTAATATAATGAGGCGCAGCTCTCCTGCGCTTTTCGAGAAAAATAAGCCAAGTATTTTTGCCAACAGCTGGTTACTAAAATATTCACCTTTATCCTAGTATTGGCCCATGAGTTGAGGTTCTTTTCCTCCCAGGTTCCAGCCTGCAAAGAGTAAAAAAAACGCATCAGAAAACTTGAATAGGAATAGCCATAAATTTGAAGACATGTACAAGGAGATTTATTCTGTCTAAAGCTGCAACATTCGTAAGATGGTATGGATCAGCGTCTTGAGCAAAATTAAGCATAGACATTTTCCTGTCATTTCTTCTTATTATCAACTTCAAAGAAGCATAAGTGCCAAAAAAACAACAGCTGGACTTATCATATTATAAGATAGGAGCAATGCCATAAGATTACTCAAAGTGAACATAAATAAACCAAATTGTAAGGGTGAAATGAATTCATGTGGTGTTAAATCATTTAGAATAAAAAGGCTCGTACCAATTAGTTTACACATAACAGACATTTTACCCATTAGTTCAAAGTTATAAACCTATTCACCCTTCACATGCATTTCCCCTATTCATGCACCTATCGTCCTTTTTCTATCTCTCACTTCCAGATCCAGGGGTAATCAGGGTTTATGCCCTTAGGAATCTAGCATAAAAATATAATATTCCCCAAACTGGATGCGGTCAGCCCAATTGTCTGTGGATTGAATCAACTCTCCATAAGCAGCAGGAACACTCATTCAACCAAGATAAGAAACATTTCTTGCAAGTACAAGGGTGAATGCATCCAGTATTCCACAAGAACAGAATGGAGCAGCACAATAACACAAGCGACATGTTTAAGAAACAATAATCCTGCGCCAATCAGCCAACCAAGCAACAAATTCATGGCAAATAAGCTCCGTCGATTGGATTGCTTTTTCGCTGAGGGTATTTGCTGACAAAAGGTGACTAAAATTGTATACTGGCATCATGCCAAGGTATCATATTTGGTTGTCACTAACGGTACTCCCAGCGGTCAGATCAACAATACGTAATCACAAAGGAAGTTGAAATACGGATCAGATCTAGCATTCGTCAGCTACCCCATCAGACTCCACGCACGGATGAACACTAAGGACACAACGGACATCACAAATTCGTGACCTTTTTAGTCGTCAAGCTTGTCACAATGCAACTACTTACACGATTCCTTCTCCAATCCAACACAGGTAGACGGACGGGTGGAGATGATGAGACGAGACGAGATGGGGCGTGGCTCACCTGATTCCAGACGGAGCCGAGGGGTGGCGGGTTCCCGTTCCCGTTCCCGTTGGCGGTGGGGTCGAGCTTGCACGGGACGGGGAGCGGCGCGGCGTCGCCGGTGGCCTCCCGCACCCAGTACCTGTACGACGACGCCTTCTCAGCCGTCTCCTCCATCTCTACTCGTTCTCCGGCGCCGACGACGGATGGACGGACGGACGGATCTGTGCCGACGACGGCGCAGATCTCTCGGCGAGGCGCGGGGCGGGAACGGGATGGGGGCTCTAGCTCGACGCGTCGCTTGCACTCCAATTCTGACCGCTTTCTCGGGGGCTTGCTTCCTCTTTCTCCTTTTGTGTGTCGTCAGGCTCAGCCCACGCCCAGTGGCGTGCCCGCGTGTTCCAGATGCTTCCGGAGCCTTCCCGGCAGTACACGCTCACTGAAGTGTGAACCTTCCAGGCAACGTGTGGGTTCCACGATTGGCCCACACGTCAGACACAGAACACGCACGCACAGCGACGGGTGCCATTCAGTCGCGTGGAAAACGATCGTCAGGCTTCAAAAATGTTTTTTTTTTTGCAGCCCTAAGATAAAACAATTATATGTTCTGTTTTTCTTTTTCTTTCAGAATATCCGACCATTTCCATGTTCTAGGAAGCAAACCAATCTCCAGTCAAAAGAGCCACACAGATCGGAAAATGATGCAGACGTTTTAAAATTAGATGATTCCCCGCGCGTTGCCATGGTAATTGTGGTGTGATTTATGATGATTGGTAATCAAAGATCTGAAGTCGGTACGAGGAGCTAAAAGATTCAAGTAGCATTCATTATTCATTCTTGAATGATTGCAAACAACATGTTGGAGTTGGAATAAAAAAATTCGGTAGGAGTTGAATAACTCCTCTATTGACTTTAGAAGATAGATAATATGAAAAATGTCAAAGGAAAACATAATGTTACTTATACGAACTGAATAGACGATCTTGAGATATAGACAAACATGCAGCCATTTAGTAGAATAAAATGATGACTCACTGACGTGCATCTGGACTGTAGCTATTAGAGATAAGAATAAGAAACAAATAAAATATAATCAATGCTGCAAACCAAGTTCTAGAAACAGAAGTAATGTATATGAGAAATAATAATCTGTACAGAAACACTATCCCTGCTAGCTTCGGAGCCTATAGCAGATACCTCATGGAGTCATGGGCAAGAAGGAAGAAGCACTCTGGTTCAGGATTTGCAGAACGAGATAGTTACGGCAATGATCATGGTGATTAAGAAGCTTCCATGGATGAGGATTCACTCGTGAGGAGGGTTGTTAAAAGTAGCTGCAGCCCCCTATTATATCCTTTATTGTCACGATACAGGAAATGGGTGGAGCAGGGAGAGGAATCGGAAGAGGAGTGGTGTCGTTGGCATTAGAAAAAAGCTGCTGATGGCCTAGTGGTTGCCCATTAATTTTCATTTGCAGCAATGATGACCGGTTACCTTTTACCAATGGCTTGGAAGCTAAAGGGGTGGCTCAAACAATCAACAGTGAGGATAGAGATGACTACTTAAGATCTGACGGCTGGACCAATGTTGATGATGTGGCACAACGTGGAAGCAGAGGAATAGGCTCGTGGGGTTTTGCTTTATGATTTGACGAAGCAAGAACATTTGCAAGCCAAGAAATACTACTACCACACTATCAAAATCGAGTAGGCAACGTTGGAAGTCAAGAAACCCCTTTCAGATGACAACACGTTACAGATCCTTTGATCTGCTCCTCCGGGGCAGAAAAACCAGTAGCACCCGACTCAACTCAAATAGAATTAAACCCTATCATCTCTCAGTTCTTTTTTCTTCTCTGTTACAACACAAAGCGATGATCTTGATTGGCTTATTATAGACCAACCCAATACGACCGGCCATTGCTGTTGTGGATCGGCGACGGAGTCGGCGTAGTCACAGCCCACTCGTACCACACCTGCAGCAGCAATGGAGAAGATGAGGGTGAGATGGTAGAAATTCCAGCATCCCAGAATCGACAGGCCATGACATATGCTTACCTTTGTGGGGGTACAGCACCGCCAGAAGTGCACTTCTATAGGAGACCCTTCCGGCACGTAGATGGGCTTTCTCAATGGGAAGAAGATGGGGAACCTGGCAATGTTTCGTCATGAAGATACAGTTATTGATGGCAAGATTTGAGAGATTCGATTGTTCGCTTTTGTAAAGATCAGGTTGCAGGTTACCAGCTAAACATGTTTGGTGTAGCGGTGTTTGGCTCGATGCCAAGATGAACATCCTTATAAAGAACAGAGTCAAAGTAGCCCGCAAATCCTGCCAAAATGATGGGGGAAACTTGAGTTAGGGAGGGGCCAACTTCTGTATCTATGGTACTAGTTTATATGAATAACAAAATCCAAACAATGGGTATGGTTGCATACCGTGCACAAGGCATGAACCCATATCTGGTAGCATTTCAAATTGCAACTTGGTGTACCTTTGGTTGCTAGCATTTGGTGAGAAATTTGGATGGGTGAAAGTAAAAACCTATGTAAAAATGTAAAGTAAAAGTGATCACCAAATTTCATGGCATAAATAAACAGAAAAAATATGGCAATGTATCAAACTGTGATTTGATCAGAACCGATGAAGCATACACAGATGTGATCTCTTACCTGCTGCGGAGGTGCAAGTGTCGCTATGCGGTGTAGTTTGACAACATATGCAGTTTCAAAATGTGCAATATCTTTGTGTGCTTTGATCTGCAGAAATCAAGTCACTCAGGTTTCTATAGAAATGTCAAAAGCTTAACTACAATTTGTAGACACCTACGTCGTTGTGCAATTTTGATGCTGTTATTGGTTGGATGAAACTGGTGTATCTGCACAGAAACATAAGCAGACAATCAAATGATATTTAACATATTTTTTACATCAGGAATTAAGGAAATATATGTATAAGAAAAGGTCCAGTACGATGAAGGAATGGAAATCCCATCAGGCTTCAAGAATCGCTGAGCACCATCAAGACACTCAGGAGATAGTTCATTGTCACCAAAGGACCCAAGCAATTCACTGACCTGATTCATGTAGGTATGTAAGAGGTTTTTAAAATTAACAGGATGGAAAGGTTTAACATGACCACTTCCAAAAATGAAATATCACCATACCAGAATATCTGCCTTTTCAGGGGCATCCCAACACCGCATGTCACTAGAAATTACAGTAACCAGGCTTTCCCAACCCTCCAATTTGATCAAACTCTGTTTCAGCACCCAAAATAGATCAAATCAAAATATACTAATGGAATACAAGAAGGCAACAGTAGATATAGCAATACAACAAGTAAAATGATTGTATCAGCAATTATTGCATTGACAAACTTTAGTAGTTTAGTACCAGCCTAATGGACATGATTGAATAAATAAGAGACAGAATAGCCACTCAATAACTTACATGAAGAGTAATAACAGCGTTAGGATTTTTTTCAACAGCATATACTTTTAACTTGCGGCCAGTTTCTTCAGCGGCCTGCAATGTCAAAGTTTCATTTAGCTCAATTGAAGAGAGATACAGTTGTACTACATTTTACGAAGAGGGTGTTCCACTTGTATCCTTATGACAGCAAATTAATCAAGATCCTCTTTTTTTCTTTGAAGCTCATAAGCTTCAAGCGAAGTGACGCTAACCTGCAATGATGCTCGTACTAGAGGTCCTCGGCCTGCTCCCACAACCATCAGAACCTATGTTTTTTGAATAGTGAATACATAATTAGACTCAAGAAAAAATACAGAAACATGGAATGAACCCAATGAGACAAGGAGTAGATTTATTTACAGGATGCAGGAAATTAAAAGGCAGAAGAAAAAAAAGAGTCATTCAATTGGCCATGGTCCAGAAACATATAGGAAAAACAATATTCGAATTTATGCCATCTCAGCAGAAAATAAAGCCTCTAATCTTATTTAGAGCTATACCATTACTTCATCTCCTAAATTTTTCGGTATCCTAAAATTTACTGAAAGTATGGTTCAATCTTACCGTCCTAGTTGTGGAGACTGCATCATCTGCAACCCTATCAACCAAGGCCTTAGCAACTGCTCTTCGATACTGCTCACATGATGTAAAACAAAGAATCAACAAAAACCAGTATTGGACTTAATAATAAGCAGACATGAAGTCACAGGGAAAAGAAAAGGATAACATTCTGGTCATATAATATTTGACTATTTGTTTTCTTTTGCCAAACCAGGTTCATCAGCAGTTCAAGTAAACTATTATTTCAAGAACAGCCATATAATGTGATGCTTGAAATCGTGGTGGAAACAGATAAGAAGTTTTATTCGAATTTCAAATTTTGCATTCATGTTATTCAAAATAAATATGAACAAGATAGTAGCTACTTCACAAGCTATAATATATAAAACAAAGGGCATATTCACATCATATAGCAGGAACCTGAGTATACTTCACAACATCCTTCTCAAATGTCTCATAAGTCTGAGCTTCCAAATTATCCATTAGAGGCTGCACCGAAAGGAAAGTCATGTCCCATAAGTATACGAAGAGTAATGGAGGGCAAAGTATTTTTGTACTGGTTTCGTAGGAAAAAAAAACTCAGGGATGTCAGGTTGTCAGCAGAATAAGTGAATAACCTTGCGAACTAGGAAAAATTCCTTCCCATAAGATTGTTTGAAGAAATTTGAATTGTTAAACCTTAAAGTAGGATAAAGTGAGCATCATCTGCCTTAGCCTACGAATGCATTTAACCTATTGCAAGGCTGTAGCAGCACAAGGATGAGATCATGGGTTCAAACCCCAAGCCAATACAACTTCAGTTCTCTTCCTTGAATTAGTGAGGCCTGCCGGCCAGCGAAAGTAAATTTTGAAAAAGCTGGCTGAACATAAGTTTAACCTGGACATCCTCTAGACACACGAGATGCTAGGCTACGGACTTGGTTTATTATATTATGGAGGCATAAAAATCAATCTTAATGACCAAAAACACACTTTTACATTTGTGACTAAAATATCCGACTTTTGTGAAATTTCAGTGAACTCATCAATACTCAACCCCTGATAATGGTTTTGGGGGCAGTATAAATAACCCAACCCATGACCCAAGAAATGATTAGTTTTAGGTACCATAGAATCAATGGCAAATACAACAGGACTTACCTGGAGAGGAGACTGCAAAAAATCCCTGTAATTAATCTGAATCAAGTCAAATAACACAAAGTCAATGAATATCCCAGTCAAGCAGTTAAATCCTGGGCCAAAGCGTGTCTGCTAGAATGAATACCTCAAAGCGTTCCTGCTCAGGAAGTGGATCCATTCTCTGATATAGGCACGCAATGTACTCCACGTACGGAGTTAATGCATGTCGAACAGGGGAATCTAAAAGAACAGTTTATTTCAATGGTAATTAATAATTTATTAGGCAAGTACTGAGTCATGCTAAGAAATGAAAGTAAGTTACAGTGCGACCTAGAATTAGGTGATTAGCTAATACATAGGACAGTATAATCATAGAAATGCTCATGTTGGCATCATAATGAAGTGGAGCTTAGATTTAAACATTTGGAGTTAAGAACTCTTGTATTTTTTTCCCCAGAGTCGACAAGAGTATTAAAAATTCTGAAATGTAGCATGGCCAGTGAACTATCTCCATCCAAATGTGGGTGGGGTGGGGGTTCGATGAATGAGCCTATGGTAATGCTTTTATCTCTATTCTATGTCGGAATAGACCGGGCGGGGGCCAATACGAATCACTCTGTTTATGAACAATCATGTGTGGTTAAAGCACACCACGGAATAATATGTCACACAGTATGCATGGCTAACCTTCAGTGTAGCTCTCATCACCTGAGAGCACTCCAGATGCTGGGAAAACATTGAGATTTGATCTCCCAGAGATTATCACCTAAACAGAACAAAAAAGAACTCAAGAATGATGTCCGCCACAGTTGCCTCAATTAAAACACAAATGACATATATATACAAAAGATAAAAAAGGCAAGTTGAAAACTAGAAGCTACGTTACACGGATACGTGGCTGAGGGAGCGTATCGCGTATCGGATACGTTTCCGATACGGATACGCGTCTGACACGCTCCCGATACGTATCTGTGCAGTATCCGATTTTTTATTAATTTCGCAATTTTTTAGTACGCCTGTGGATACGTATCTGTATTTGGGATACAGCCCAGCCCAACAAAAACAATGTCTCCCCGATGCCCTAGCCCCCGACGCTCGCACCTCGTGCGGTCGCGCCGCCTCCAGTGAACGCGCGCATGGAAGCCTCGTCCCTGCTCATCGATCACCGGCGACGAGCCTCCGCCCCTGCTCGCCGGCCGCCGGCGACAAGCCTCCACCCCCGCTCGCTGGAGACGAGCCTCCGCCCCCGCGCACGGCCTCCTGCATACATGTGCACCGCCTCCTGCGCAGGGATGCGTCGCTGCTCGCCGGCCGCCGTCGCCGGGCCTCCGGCCCCTCCGTGCCATCCTCCTCCAGACCGCCACGCTGGGGAGCACTCACCAGTCAGTCATGGTCGCGGCCAGCTCCCGTGATGCAGGGGAGAGGATGATTCAGCAGCAAAGCAAGCTGTCTACTCTGCTTCTGCATGTGCATCCCCTTGCCTATTCTTGATCTACTCTACTTCTGCAGTTCTTGCTTTGTTCCCCACTTCCCCTTCCTGATTTACTGTTGCCCATTCTTGATTGCTTCATTGCAATAGGTGGCCTCTCCGCACAAGCTAGGGCTAATCCTAGCATAGTATCCGTGGGCTGTGACTACCGGCCACAATCTCAACAGAGAACAGACATTAGGATTTCCTGTGACTCAAGTTTTAGACTTTCACAATTTTAATTTGTATTATTATTTATTTATTAAAAAATAGTAAAACGTATCCGCGTATCATGTTTTCTAGAAAATTGCCGTATCCGCGTATATCCGTATCCTTCCGATAACGATACGCGTATCCGTATCCGTGCTGCATAGACTAGAAGCACATAACATCGGATTGTTGACTCAGAAGATATGAAAATAGAAAGGTTGACTAGGTGTAATCGTAAAAGCATAAAAATAATAAACCTGAACAGAATGGTTAAAAAATCCAGTTAGCAGCCTCTGGTGCCGCTTTGATAAACAAGGATAACCTCTTGAATTTGTAAGAAAAGCCTGCGATGCAAAAATCAAACAGTGACCTCAGTTTTCATTGCCTGACAGCGCATCAACATTAATTTGTTAGATCAAAAAATTTGTGGTTACATTGGTTTGCAGAATAGCAGCCTTTACAGGCTCCCCAAACCACCGCCCTAATGAGTTTATTGATGGCAGTGTGCTCCTGGTAAAAGAATGAATCTTTGTGAATACCAAAACTCTAGCATTATAGATTAAAATAATTAAATAGTTTCAAAAGTACTGGAATGGGCAGGTATGACACTTACGAAATATCAAGTGCCACACATAGTTGGCTACTATGGTCACATAGCAATCTGAACGAATTCCATAATTCCCACGAGTCTACTATTTCACTCTGTAGTTAAAGAAAACAAATAAACATGTGCATTATATATAATGCTAAAATACTTCTACACCATGTTCCAGGCACACTCAATTGTCAAAAAATTACCGTGTGGTTGTTATTCTTTATTTTATCAAGATCGCCATCCATAGGCTCGGACTTCTCCAGAGGCAACCTAAGCCACAACTTGAGAAAGAAGCAGAAGAAAAAATATCATTCAGATATAAGCATATCTAGAACATAGATAAAACAGACAGAATGAGGGGTGGGAGATGGAGGGCATACATGCATATTGGTCAGGCCTTGCAAAATTTGATTCACAACACTGGCATAATTGCCACAAAAAGATCTCCTGGGGGCAGGAAGAACACATGCCTGCAAGGACGTGCTGCATGAGACAATCAAGCTAACAAAGTTTTCAGCTGCCATCAAAATCCTAAGATTTCGTATTGGAATGGAATTGCCCTTGTTCCTAGAACTTGCGAGATGATGAAAAACTGAGATGATTCACACACAGAATTACCGGAGAAGAATTCTTATGCTATGTCAATCGGGGTTTCAAATTCCAGGGCAACCCACAGGTTATCTGGAACTAGAAATCCCATGCTCGCCGGGAGAAACTGACGGCAGTGGGAATATTCCACTGTGAGCTGTTTTTACTCGTAACGGAATACAATTGCCAATCGAATGCTCTTCGAAGTTGAAAACTGTTAAGATTGTGAAGGGGATTTCAAATGTGAACGGACCAGCAGCCAACAGTTACCGGCTCCCGGCAAAGTTAGAAAGTTTTGCCATTATAAAATGTTTTTCAAGTCCTGAAGGCAATGTATTGCGAAATTAAGTCTTCAATTTCGCAACAATCATTGGTTGGTTCCAAGCTAACGGGTGAATGGGTAATGAACGGTGCAATGAGACCACTGGACCTGCAGCGAGACGTGAGACGCCCACGCGATCTCCTGCTTCAGCGCGAGCTCGGAGTCCAGGCGGAGCCGCTCGTCCTCCGCGTCCAAATCGATCCACTCGCTGATCTTCCCGACGACGTGGTTGCTCCACTGGGCCGGGCCGAGGACGAGATCCGACGCCGACACGGGCAGAACGGCGCCGGGCGCCGGCCGGTAGTTGGGGTCAACCTGCGGCGCGCAGCAGAGCAGAGCATATCAGAGGGGGCGTTGAAGAAGGCATACGGCGGCAAAAAAGCGGTAGTGTGCCCACCAGAGGGGCGAGGATGAAGTCGAAGGCGGAGGCGAGGGAGTGGCTGAGGACGGCGGGGAGGCCCTCGCCGGCGGGGAAATCGAGCACCTCCACCCCGCAGTAACGGGAGTCGCTCTTGTCCCCCGGGCGCTGCCCCAGCGGCATCTCCGCCAGACGGGTGTAAACGGCGCTTCTCCGCCGTACGATGCTGGTTGCTGGTGGCCGCCCGCAGACGGAGCCGCCGGGGAAGGAGGGATTATTTGGGAAGGCGTTGGTGCGGCTAGGGTTTAGGGGTTTGAGCGCCGAGCGGGGAGCAGGGGGCTTTCAGGCTTTGGCCGTTTGGCGGCTGCTTCTGATTACCGAATTTTTTATTTTTCAGCCTTTTTTAAAAAAAATTCACGGACTTCACGTTTGATTTTTATTTATGGATTATCTGACCTCGGCGTCATAGTCAATCAATAGCGCCGAGGTCTTAATGAGGCGTTGGATATGGCGCTGACATGGACAAGGTCTCGGCGCCGTAGATCTTGACGTCGAGATGTTACCCTATAGATCTTGACGTTTGAAACGAAACAAGTATAATTGTTTCAAGAAACATACAATAATATTATTATAGTTCAGTTGGTTAGAACACGTGACTTAGATCAAAGGTCTGGGTTCAAACTCCGGGTCTCAGCTATAGACCTAGCTTGGCACCATGTCCTGTCTTCTCAGAACCGCTCTCGCTAGCTTGGCAGGCACCGAGCATCCAGCGGCTCGAACGAACATGGGAGGATTTCTTTTTCCCCCTTCCCCTCGATCGACAAAAAGAATCACAAGATACGTATGAACACACGAGGCAGCGGCGCTCAAGATCCGCCGGTCTCCGGGCTCTGATGATGATCACTGCATAATTAATATATCATGTGTATGTACACGGTTTCTTTATACATATTCGGCCGCTTTCGTTTTTGGTTGATTTACGAAATTTGGTTTAAGTTTTTGGTCTTTGATTTGTTGTAAAAAAAAATACTATTAGGTGGTTGATTTAGGTTGAGAAAAAAAACGAGCAATGGCCGAGCGATTGATCGTTTGGCTGATCGTTCGTAGGAGTACAACCATGGTTACATGGCGGTAGCTTCGTCGCTCGCTTAAGCAAAGCGAGAAGCTGACATCTTTTTTTCCTCAACTACAAGAACACGAACGCTGACTGACCTGAGTGCTGATTTTATATCTACAGGTAGGGCACCCAGATCACAGCAACGAACAAGAGATGGATCGATCCATGCTATGCTAGTTTACAACACGAACACAAAACACATCTTAGAAAACCTTGCTGACAAAACCCAGTAAAAAAATATGAGGAAATTTTTTTCAGTTTCTTCTCTCCCATTGGCCATCCCTCTTGCTGTGTGGTGTGGTATCGGCGAACATCAATCTACTAGTAGTACTCTTGGCGGGAGGAGGAGATCTCATCTCCCCTCGCCTCCTCTCTATTCTGATCTGATCTGAACTGAACTGAACTGCTGTTAATAAAAATGAAAAACTCGCTGCTCTATATACCACAAGAAAAGACGAACGGAGCACGCGTGGCATGATCATCGTGGTGGAAGTCGTACGACGTCCGGCTGGCGAAAACTGTACAAGGTTCGTGAGGTCTTGCTCCTCCTCCTCCCTCGGCGGGGGGAGTGCGGGCGGGCTCAGCGCCGCCGCCGTGACCGTGGGAGCTCCGGCACGCGGCGACGTCGAACCCCTGGATCCTCACGGCCGGCACGAACGACGACGGGGCAAAACTTCTGATAGTGTTGTTGCTATACGTCGGGCGGTGGACGTAGCTGGTGCGGCTCCGGTGGTAAAAAAAATAAGGCTTTTACCTTTGTGTTATTAAAAAAGTTTGTAATTATATAAGTTATTAAAAAAGTTGACCGCACACAGATGTCGTTGTTCTAAACTTCTTTGCCTTACAAGACATTCCATCCTTATTCCGTTTATTTTTCGCCGTTTGATAGCCCTTACAGGTGGGACCGGTCAGTTAAATTGTTCATGTTGCCCCTTAGTTTCTCTCTCTGTGTTCCTCCTTATCTTCTTCCCCCACGACGCACTGTGCACCGCAACGCAGCTTGCGCGTTGTCAGCACCGCGCCCCGTGGCCCGGCCCCACGCCCCCGGCACCTCCAGGCCTTAGCCCCGTCTTGGTGCTGGCTGTGTTCCTCACGTCGTGGCTCCGCGCCACCGCCCTCCCACACGCTGAGCTCGCCCGTGCCGTCCACGGTGGCCGGGCCGAGCTCAGCAGCGTCTGCGTTAGCGGTGGCGAGCTCACCTCCTCGTGTCACCTCCACGCTTGCTGCAGTAGATCCACGGCGAGGAGACGGCCGCGGCGGCTCCACGCTGTTGCCTCCTCGCTCTCTCGCCGCCGCCCGTTGGGGGCGAGGCCGCCTCCTCCACTGCCTTGGGGCCCTCGCCGTCGCCGTCCGGGGCTCGTGTCGGTGTCTGGCGCCGGTCACCGACGAGTGGTACACGCACATCTGCGGCGGCGAGCGAGCAGTCCAGCGGGCGGGCGGCGAAGCGAGAGTCCTCTCCTCGCATCTTCGTCTTTGGCCTCACCGTGCCCAATGGCCCTGTCGGCGTCGTCATCGTCGAGAAGGTGGAGCACTTCGTGGTGGGCACGCTGCTGCCGCTGTTCTTCACCATGAGCGGGCTCCGCACGGACATCGCCAAGATCACCAGCACGCCCGCGGCGGTGCTGCTGATGGTGGCCGCTCTGGCCGCAGCCATCCTCAAGGTGGCTGCCGTCGTCAGTGTCGCCGCTGTGTTCGGGGGGCAGCCACGCGAGGGGCAGCTCCACTCCAACCACAGTGCCACCTCATCCAGGCGAACGTGCGTGAGCTCGCAGCCACGGTGGCCGCCTCGGCGCCGCTGCTCCGCGCGGCCGCCCAGCCTAGTCCCGGTCGCCGCTTGCGCGGGCGAGGGGAGCTCCGCCCAAGCCGCCGCGGGCGAGCTCGGCCTCGGCCGCACGCACGAGAAGAGAGATCGAGTTTGAGAGAGAGAGATAGGGATGAGATGGATATTATGAACGTTTTGACTGACCGACCCACTTGTCAGGACTCCCAAACGGTGAAAAACGAACGGAATGCGGATGGAATGGCTTGGAGAGCAAAGAAGTTCAGAACGGTGGCACTCGTGGGAGCTCAACTTTTTTAATGGCTTATGCGTAATTACAAACTTTTTTAATGGCACACCGGTAAAAGCCTCTAAAAAATCCGAGCTCCAGCGGCTGTTGGGTCCGTCGTGGGCTGGCGCTGGTTCTGCAGGAAGTGGGGGTCATGTACCAGCGGGTTGTCCGCGCACGCCGGCGGCGACCCGCCGAACACCGCCCAGCAGACCCCGTCTTCCTCCTCCCCCACCTCCGCCTGCTAGGTCCTGCCTCCCTCCTTGCTGCTCTGTAATAAGAAAGGACACGTCTTTGTAAGCGACGGCGAACAAGAACGGCGTGGAAAGAGGAGATTTTGGCAGGGGGTCGGAAGGAGGATTGGTCCAGGCAGCCATACCTTACTGTTGCTGTTGAGCAGGAAGGGCGGTGGGCTAAGGATGAGGTCGGCGCTGCCGGCGGGCCAAAAATGTAGCAAAAAAAATTCAGCGCTAGGGTTCGAACCCAGGCCTTTGAGCTAAGTCGCACGCGTCCTAACCAGCCGAACGCAATGGTGTTGTTGCATGTTCCTCGGAACAATTATACTTATTTCATTTCAAACGCCAAGATCTATAGGGTAACAGCTCGGCGCCGAGGCATTGTCCACGTCGGCGCCAGGTCACTGCCATGTCCGACGTCTCGCCAAGACCTCGGCGCCAAAAACCATGGCGTTGCGGTCAGGGTCCATAAACGAAAATCAAACCACCGATGGTCTATTTGTGAATATTTTTTTAAAAAAGGCTAAAAAATAAAAAAATCTGGTTATGATTACTCTTGGCTCGGATTTTTTTTTCTTTCTTTGGCGCTTTTTTGTTGCTGGATGGTTTACTGACATGTGGGACCCGCTCTACATTTATAAGAGTAGAGGTCGTTGGGAAAATCGTGGTTGACTGTGTCCAACTCCGACAAACTCTATCGCCAAAAAAAATATTATTATAGTATATTATAGTGTATTTAATATTTTTTGTTTTTAAAATTATAAATCATTATGTCTTTTTTGATTATGTAATTTTGATTGTATATATATAGCTAAATAGAAAATATATGATGTATAATAAAATTATTACTAAAAAATCAGAATAAATTTACAACTTGAAATAAAAATGTACTTATAAAAAAATAAGTGCACTAGTATTGACATAATAATATAGTGTTACATATAAATCCAAGATATTGTTTGAGTTGTCTCCTAGGAATTGCACAATCGTGTAATTTGTGCATGGATCAAGATAAGGGCGTGAATCACGTAGTGACAATAGGTAGTACAATTGTGCACAAAGAGTCTCATAGTCTTGAATTTTTAGGTTAGAGGTAGTTGCTTCACAAAGCACCTGGCTCTCCTTTTCCATGTTGGATTTGGGATTTAGATTCTTGTAGAAACATTTTAGATCTAAATTCTCTATAAAAAATTCAAGTGATGAATCAGGATAATTTTGTGGGATTGTTTGACTAGTATGCTAGATTTTAATTTAAAAATAATGTTTTTTCATAAAAAAAGTTTATATAAATAAAAATATACTTCACGCAAGCGAAGATTAACTTAAATACAACATATTTTAACTTATTGCATTTGAATGGGTTAACTACAAAATACAGTTGCTAGTTCACAAAAGAGGCAAGAAACAAAATCAGTGGAAAACTGCTCTTAAGCTATTTCACATGCATAGGCACGTGTCATGCGTGTTTTGACACAAACACTTTACTTCTTTTCCGTTTGGCAATGATTCTAAGGTTTTTGGCTAGAATCTGAAACGTTTCTAACTGCCAAACGGACCCCTTATGTGATATGTAACTTGTCAGCTAACATCGAGACATCTATGGTGATTTGTTGATCTCAAGATCTGTTGGCTTAGGTCCTTATTCGCTTCGCTGAAAAGTCATGGCTGAAAGTACTGTTCGTTGATTTGTTATGAGAGAAAACACTGTTCCTTCACTGAAACGGTACGGCTCATAAGACAAGCGAACAGGGTTTAGTCTTAGCCTTTTCAGAAGTGTTCAAAATAATATTGTAACACCCTAAAAATTACTCTTTTTGAAAAAGATATAAATTGATTTAATTTTATATTTTGTGCTCATTAAATATAGGATAAAGAATATTTTTCATTATATTACAATACATCATAAGGAGTAGCAACTTGGTTGTGCATACATGACGGTACATTTGATTTATAGCTTGAGTGGTTTGAATCAAGATTCAAAATGGTTTAAATTGCTTTTGAAAATGAGTTTGAAAATGGCTTTGAAATAAAAGAAAAGAAAATTTGAAAATAAAAGAATTTAAAAAAATTGTAAAATTTATTTTTAGAAAACTTACTAAAATTTCTCATTTTTATCTGAGTGAAAAGTATATTTGAAACTCTATTTGAATTTGATTTAGTTCATAATTGAATTTTGTTTTGAAAACAAAATAGAAAACAATTTGCAAAATGAAAAATCCCTTCCCCACTCAATCTGGCCCGCGGCCTACTCCCTCTTGGCCTGCCTCCCCTCCATAGCCCGAAGGCCGCTCGGCCTTCCTTTCCTTCGCGCGGCCTAGCTCCACCTGCCCTTCCTCCCACTTTCTCTCTGTCGAGCCGGCCCAGCAGCAAGCGGCCCAGCGAAGCCGCGTCGTGCTCCTCTCTCCCGCGCTTCCTCTGTCGCTGACTTGTGAGACCCGCTTGTCAGCGTCCTCGCCGTCTTGTTCCTCGTGGCGTGCCCACGACGGACTCTCATCACAGCCGTCGAAGTCTGCTCTACCCACACCTCACTACCTTGCCGTGCGCCCCACGCCTTCCCCCGCCTTAAATACCGATTCCCGCATCGTGTCACCTCCTATCCCGAGCCTCGGAGCCACAACCGCCTCGTCGAGACACCGCGCCACAGCTAACCCTAAGCGCTGCCGCTGCCGTCGAGTTTGAGCCACCGCCGTCGTCGATTCGTTCGCTCCCCGTCGCTAAAATCTATCTCGGTGAGTTCGCCGTGCCGCCCTCTTGATTTTTATGCTCTCGGTTCGCTTCATCGTAGCCTATAGGCTTTTCTTCGAGATCTCCAGCGAGGTCCTCTGCTCCCCGGTCATGGCGTCGCCGCGCACAGCGTCGCTCCGGCGACCCTCGTTCCCTGATTTGATATGCACCGTCCGATCTGAGATCAATGGCCTAGATTAGAAGATACCGATTCGGCTGGCTTATTTGCTAAAGAGACCCTAGATTTTTCCAAAATAAACCGTCCATCCAGCGTAGTTCAAATTAATTCAATTAATGCCCCTAATTTTTATGTTTTGACCCCTGTGTTTTCTAAAAAACGAGCCTCGGTCCACAAGACTGTTTTAATTCGGTTTTTAATTATTTTTAATATGAAATTGATTTCAAAATATTTACAAAATTGCCACTATCTTCATTAGGCCATATCTTCTCCGTTTTAACTCCGATTTGATCCGTTCAAATTATGATAGATTCGTAACGACATAATCTATGCATTGGTATCAATGTTTTCCATGTCAAGAGCTCTGAAATTTTATGGTTTAATGCTTAACTTGAATAATGATTATGCAATTGGATTTTTCTAATTAAAAGTAACTTAGGCTTTTCACCTTGGTTAATTAGGTGATTAGTTTTACCTTGTTTTTCTAAATCAAGTATAATTTGATTTAAATCAATTAAGGTATGTTTGTGAAGTATCTTATACATGTTTTATATAGCTAAAATAGATAAAGCCTATAGTTTCTTTTCGAAGCAAATTTATCGGTAGATGTATCTTTTTCACCGTAGCTCCGATTAGAGTGCTCTTCGCGTCTATGTGTTCGTAGCGAGATGTAGATTCATTTTCTAAACTTTTCATCTTGATTTTATGTTTGGTGTACTACTCTAATTTAGTTCTATTATTTACTTCATGTATGATTGTATGATGCTTGTGTGGTGCTCTATGATCATGTCCAATCAGTGAGCTATATGTGATGAATCAAGAAGCAGAACTTTGAAGGTTTGGACTAGAAGAAGGATCTAAGTTTAAGGCAAGTATAGCATGGGATCTGCCTTGTTGTCCTATACATTTTTAATCATTTAATTCATACTGCATGTGTCTACCTTGACTGTCACTAAAGATTTCCTAGTGCTTTGTTACCTTGTGCCTTGTTACCTATGGGGTATTGCATTGGGTAGTATGATGCTAGTGCTCAATTAAAGACCATGATCTTGTAACTTGACTAATGGTATATGCAATAAACATTAAAAGATGTTTTTAGCAACATAGAATAAGGGGGCTAGAGCATTGGGTTATTTTTATGGTGCTCTAGATTCCTCTCCCTAAGAACTTATCTGTAAGTGATTATCCGGGACTTATAGTACACCTATGAGGGCTACATGGCTTTGGCTTTAGCTCAGTATGAGGACATTTTCTAGCTTGTTAGAGGTTACCTTTATTGGCGTAAGAATGGCTTGCCGAATCGGATATAGGACAGCCTTTGTCCTCTTGTGTATAGGTTGCGTGGCATTGTGCCATCAGGAAGGGGGGATTCCTATATCTGTTTGCCGAGTGAATCTAATGGCCCTAACTTGTTAGATAAACCTTTGAAATGCTTCATAGTAAACCCTGTCGACCTTCCTTGGTAGTGGGTTAAGAGGCTCGTGACCTCAGGTGAAAGGGTAAATCATGACTCATAGTGAAAGTGTACAACCTCTACAGAGTGTAAAACTGGTATATCAGTCATGCTCACGGTCACTAGCGGCCTAAGAACCCTTATGGAATAGATAAGAACACGGATGATACCGATGATGAAGATGCACACTAATAATTACTGTTTATGCTATTCATTATTCATATTTACCTAATCATGTGTTTATATGGGCTTGTGAATAAACTTGTTGCCACCCAATTGCTAAAAGATGACTCATTAAAAGCTAATTGCAGTTAAACTAGTGTCAGCCTTTTAAGCCTCATTAACCCCATGTTATATTTATTGAGTACGACATGTACTTACGCTTGCTTTATTTTTTAATTATTTGGATAAAATTTCCGGATGGGTACCAGATTGCTAGAGTTTGGAGAAATTAGGCTTGTGATCAACCAGTCAGTTGTCTCTATGGAATTGGAGTCTTCACCCGAAGATCGGAGTTGTCTTTCTGCTGTTTGTATCTAAAGTTATAATCTTTATACTAAGTACGTTATATATTGAGCATTGACTATTGATATTACCCTTATTTGTAGCTATGTGTGAGATTTGACTTTTTGGGCTCACATATGGTGTGTATTTGGTTTTGTTCTTAAAACCGGATGCTACAAAGTGGTATCAGAACAATGCTGACTGTAGGATGCAAGCCTAGTTAGAACTGGATGTTTTAGCATGCTCTCATCTCTGCTTAGTTCTTGCTTTCTCTCCAACCTTGTTATTTGCTAAAAGTTATGCTCACTTCGGCCTCTATTATGCTATGAAAACTTTGTCTATATTCTGAATCCTCTCTCTTCGTCTAAATAGATGGGTCGTAATGAGGAGATCACCAGCATCAAAGGTCAAGAGGACCAGGCTACGTTGTCCTTGATTGCATTTGACAAGGAGAAGCTTTTAGCTATGCAACAATAAGTTATTAGAAGGAATGACTTAACATGGGAGTTCTCAACAGTGCTTGCCACAGGGTCAAACCAACATACCAAAGGGACCAGTGAAGAGACAAGTGGCAGAAGCTTAGAGGAAAATGAAGTCCAATGAAGGTGCTGGTAGTAATACGCTCGGAAGTCAGTGTCAATGTCATTATTGTGAATATTATGGTTTTTCTTGTCTTCGAAACAAGCCAACTAAGAAGGAAGTCAAGGTGAACCTGAGTTGTGAGGCTAATGTGGATAAGAAGAGGAAGACAAACTCCCTGGAGCCAGTATTGGAAAGTGACCAATATTTGAGTTCTACTACATTGTCACATCTAGCTCTAAGGATCAAGCTAAGACTACACCACATTAGGTATGCATAGATGGGTGGACAATCACCTATAAGGAGTTTCAACCCTAAAGGATCAAGCCATCTAGAAAGCGGTCCAGTCAAACAAAGATGAACCTTCAGAGTCAGCAAGCTGGCAACACACCTAACAACAATTCTATAGAGTATGACATCGCAAAAGATATAGCTAAGATCATATGTTATCGTTGACAAAAAGGACATTATGCTAAATTTTGCCCATAGAAGATTCAATAATTATACCATAGAAGTGGCTAGAGTCAGATCACTACAAGGTTGCTACCAGAAAATGGTAGTGATATCCAACCCGAAAGAAGCATTTGATGAGGATGACGAATGAAGGAGTCATGACGGACTATCTAAGATCAACAAAGTGGAAGATGTGTTGCCCCACTGTCATGCAAGGGATGCTACCCTAGATGCCCTCACAGCCACATCTTAGTTAAGAAATAGGAGTTTGTGCCCTTCATATAATAAAAACGATAGTATCGTAAATTGAGTCAATGATTGAATTGTGCACCTTTATTGCTTATTGAAATATCATTATGCCTATGCGTGTTTTGGATCTTTGTAATGATTGTAATGATTTTGTGGATTATTCCATAATTTCATTTAATTTATAAGCCTAAGGCATAAGGATTAATGAAATAAATAGTCGGTTTTTGGTTTTCTCCTGTTTTCTCTATTCTGTCTTTTCGGAGCAGCCTGTCCTCTTTGGTTTATTTCTCTATTCTTTGACAACCAAAAATCATGAAAAAATTCTAGACAACAGTAGACTTAAATACCTTTCTCTGACCGCAAGAATCATCTTAATAGCTGTTATAGCTTTATTTTTCAATTATTTGGATACAAATCCCAGATGGGTACCAGATTGCTAGAGTTTGGAGGAATTGGGCTTGTGATCAACCAGTCAGTTGTCCCTATGAAATTGGAGTCTTCACCCGAAGATCAGAGTTGTCTTTCCGCTGTTTGCTATCTAAGGTTATATTCTTTATACTAAGTACGTTATATATTGAGCATTGTCTATTGATATTACTCTTATTTGTAGCTATATGTGATATTCGACTTCCTGGGCTCGCATATGGTGTAACAACCCAAAAAATCCAGACACCAAAAATCACAACTACAAAATTTTTTCTTCAAAACCCCATGTGATGATGAGTGACATTGTAGGAGCCAACCCTAAGTGTTGCATTAGAAGTAACCCAACTAGACAATTTCATGAGCATGGCATGTCATTTGTTATCATGTTTATTTAAATACTGACAAATGAAACATAGCATACATTGTCAACTCAAATGGTGATTTGGAATTTTCATTTGTTTTATGTAATGTCTAACAACACCTTTAAAAGAAATAAACCATAAAGTAGTTATTACTCAAACTAAAGAATAAATGTATAAAGAGAAAACTGTTTCCATTTTTGTATAACAAAACAACACTTATTTTTGTTATACAAAATAGCTAAATAAATTTCTAATATATATATGAAAGAATGTTGTGAGCCTCATATCAAAAACTACAATAACTAAGGTACACCAATTTTGAATTCAAATTTCAAACCAAATTGGAATTCAAACAAAGGAGAAGAAAATAAAAAAAAAAAAAAGAGGGAAGAAGGCCTGGCATTTGGCTCTACTTTGCTTTCGGCTGTCAAGCCTGGTGCAGACCCACCACCCACTTTATGCCGCAAGAAGAGCCGAAGCCCAACTCAATCAAGGCCCAGCCAGCAAATGAGCCGCCAACCGCCACTCACGCCCACGCCGCTCTGCTTTCTTTGATGTCGCCACCACACGGGCCCCACAGAAGCGCAGCACACCGCCACAAAGGTCGTCTTCCTCCCCATGCCGCACCGCCTCTCCGATCGTGACTCGACCAAAATGACATGCGGCCCGGGGTCACGCTGAATCGCTCGCCCTGTCCCCTCTTGGCGCCGCGCCCACACAAACCTCCGCGCGCCAACCACCCACGCCCGTGATGCCGTTCGATGCCAACGGCGCATCACCAGCCGTCCGCCATTGGAGCTTGGAGCTCGGCTATAAAAGCCCCAGCCCCAGGAGCCCCTGAGCTCTCTTATCGCCCCACCACCACTTTATGGCCGTCCACTGCGCACCCGAGCCAAGAGAGAAGAGGGAGAAGAGGAAGAAGAAGGGGGTGTCGAAGCCGCGCGATGTCACCGGTGTCGCCGGAGCGGAGGACATCGCCCCGATCAAGCACGTCGACGCTGCTGCTCGGCACGGCATAGCATCGACTCAACACGGCCATGACCCACCACTGCACCGCCATCCTATCTTCCATGACACCAATGGTGAGCCCCGGTCTTTCCCCTGCTCACCACCAGACCTCGCCGTTTTGGCCATGGCGCTCCACATTGGGAGCGCATAGGCCAAGGCCATCTCCGGCCTCTGGGTACACACGCACTCACGCGCACATCCGCGACCACGCCGACACCGCCCCACCGGCGCTCCGTAGTGCCGCTACGCGTGCCTGCGCCGTTCACCACCGGACCGTCGCCATGGCCGAATCAAGCCGCCACCGTGGCCAAAGCCACCGGGGGCTCTAGAAGTCCCCTCGACCTGCCCGACGAGCCCGCTGGAGCACCGTGATGCTCACGCGCACCACATGTCCGGCTTTTACTGCTGCCACCACGCCATCCCCGTACGTCGTCATGCTCGAGCAGCCGACCATCATGGCCAACACCCTGGAAAGCCCCGGCCGCCACCTAGACCCCATCATCGTGTTCGCCATGGCCTGGGGGAGCTTTTCCCCACCTTAATTGAACGCCAGCACCGCCGTAGGATCACACCGGTGAGCGCACCATCGGCGGGAGCACGCTGGGGATGGAAACAGAGGGCTCCCCTCACCGGTCACACGCACATGCACTCGGTGCACATGGACCACAGAGAGTGAAGAGGAGTGTGGACGCGATCCACCGTAGACCTGCCTGCGGTCCATGGACCAGCGCTCCTGATTCCACCATGGACCATGAGCCATAGACCATAGCCTAGTGGAGGCCCAAGGTCATGACGTGGCTGCGCCACAGCATGCCACGTGGTGGGCTGAGCCCAGCCCAAATCCAGCCCCGTCTAGGCCCACCAAAGCCCAGTCGAGACCCAACCTGGTTGACTATTGACCGGTCAACGTTGACTGTTGACCTGGCCCCACATGTCAGTGGCACAGACACTATGGACCCACATGTCAGATGGTGACATCATGCTGACATCACGCGGGACCCACACGTCAGAAGCCAACACAGCCGGGGTGACGTCACGATGACATCAGCTGCTGACGTCAGTAGCCATGGCCCCACGTGTCAGTGACCCTGACCCGTTGACCGTTGACTCGCTGTTGACTTAACATTGACTTTGGCTGGACCCACATGTCAGTGACCCAAGAGCCCCTGGACCCACCTGTCGGAACTGATGACGTTGATGACGTCATGCTGACGTCAGCTGGACCCCACTTGTCAGCTCGGAACCGAGATGATGATGTCATGCTGACATCATGCTAATGTTAGCATGCCACGTGGACCAGTCACAGCGTGACACGTGTTAGCCCAGGATTAATTCAACCTTTTCCATTTTCAGAAATGGATTTAATCTTCGGAAATTCATAACTAATTCATACAACCTCAGAAAAATACAAAACTAGGACTAAAATTCATCTAAAATTGAGCTCTACGCAATGAACCCATGTTTGAGTGCATTTGGCTCTTTTGAATTTTCATTGCTTCTTTGTGCTATTCTATAGACGTCGTTAACGCGACTATAATGTGATCGTTTGAAGACTCGGAGGAGAACCGGACGGACGAGGATCATGAGTACCGTGAGGAGTATGGAGACGACTACACTGAAGGTGCCACATCCCACCCAAACCTTGTAGCACCAATTACGCATGGCTAATATAGAACTGCTAGTGCTTTACTTTATTGTTATATTCACACTATGATAGGACTTGCATGGTAGTATGCTTTCTTGATGGCCTTTACCTTGACGCAACCTTGCCCCTGCTCACCCTGCTGTTAGGCTAGTCACACGCTTGCTGCTATATTTCATTGATTATTACTTCTACTACGCTTGCACTACATTTGATGCATGGTGGAAACTGGTGTTATCTGGTCTATGGGGAGAGTGCTGCGTGTGTGACTTGGGTGCGTGGAGGGTGAGGGTTGTGTCGACCAAGTTGGAGTATACGACGAGCCTGGGGCAAGTCTTGCCGTGGGGTGCTACCTAGGCACCCATGGAATGGATACCTGTGGTGGGTAAATGGTACATGAGGTGGCCCTGGGTGTGAACCTATGATGGGAGGAGCCCAGGGTGGAGGTGCTATGGTGGCACGGTAAATGGAAACCCTGATGAAGACATTCTAACTTGGTCATCCCTAAGGACTTACTAGTACTCAGATTCACCGAGAAGCCTTACGTACCACTCGCCCTATATGGTGCGGGACGGCCGGACTACTTGGTAGGATATTGCCACTACTGCTAGGTTGATAGCGGACAGTATGAGGGAGGTACGGGGTGTGAAGGATTCCCCCCACACCCTTCCAAGACTTCATGGAGACCTTGTGGACCCAGTTCATGACTCACAGTTTCAGCCACCCCAGACCAGACTTGGGGTGTACCAGGGCTGAATGGTAGAGTGGCATTATCCTAGGCTAGCAAGCGGCCCGAATCAGCCCAGTTGACGACGGTCAGCGAGGAAGGCGGATCTTGTGGTTATGTAGAACCTCTGCAGAGTGTATGGTTGATCGATCGATACATATGCCGACTTGTCGGCTATGGACCTTTCCTGGGTTTCGCTTAAACTAGATAGTGAGATGAGTCCTTCTCTTCTCCCCCTAGGAGTGAGTGTTCGGACGTAGCTGGGCTACTGGGCCTTGAGACAATGCTTAGAGGGGAGTTGGCCTGTCGGTGAGCGATGGTATGGTTGTGGTATGGTGATGGTGTGGAGATGGTGGTATATCGATCCCAGGATCGAAAGCTGGCTCTAGAATGGGAATGGGGTGGAATGTGTGTGGGAATGGTGTTAAAACTTGACCAACTATTATTATGTACTTGATATGCTAAAACATAGGAAACCCAGCCTTATAGGTTCTTTTGATCATATCCAACTTGCATCCAATTTCCACAAAGCAATGCTCATAGGGTGGGAGTGGCCAGTATAAATCGTACTGATAAATTTTGGCACACAGGTTCTGTTGAGGAGTATAGCTCCGAGGAGTTTGACGGTTGAGGGGTTCATTCCTACGCTCAAGTTTGGCGATCTTATCTTCAAGCTGTTCTGAATGAATGCTACTTTTGATTCCGCCAATGCGGCGATATAATAATTTATGTAATTCCGCACTATTTGTACTCTGATATTGTCGATGTATGGATGTGATATTCGACTAGAATTTGAGTAATATGATCTACAACGGTCTTATTACACTTCAACTCTATGGATTTCTTCACGGAAATTGGGTCGCTTCAGTTGGTATTAGAGCCATACTTGACCATAGGACGAAACCCTTAGAAATGGATGATAGAATAGGACGTGAACAACCCTTCTTTCGGTTATATACCGATCCTGCATTTACTTCTATGCAAGGCTTATCTATTATTGACCTGCTAACACCTGTTCCTTGAAAGATGCAGATGGCAACGAGCGTCGAATGGCCGCCTCTAGGACCGCTACCTCTGGACCACGCCAAGCTTACCTTCGACCTACGTGAGCTCGAGGGTTTTGCACAGACCCTCTACCGAGTTCTCGTCACGTTAGGAGTCCCTAACGAGCTTGTCAAGGTCACATGCACCGGGAAGTCAGCTCAGGAAGGAGGAATCGAAGGACCGGTTGTCACCTCAGTCGAGTTCCCAGCTAGCACTACCTTACCTTCTGTCCCAACTTTCACCGAGTTGACTGTAGAGGACATAGTTGAGGAGGGACTGTGAGCTATCTCACACAAGGCACTTTGTAGAGTGATGAGGGACCACTATGAGCACCTAAAGATGATAGAGTTCCGTCTACTTCCCTAGGCCCTCGACCTCAGCCTTACCCCTAGTGAGCAGAGTTTCACAGCCGGTAGAGTTATCTTTGCAGAAGAGGACAGATGCCTTCACGTCTCAGCTATCCACCTACTAGAGTAGGATAGATACGTGACCCAGTTTGAGCAGAAGAGACGTCAGGACCGGGCCCTTCTATGGGAGTACCAGGAGCGAGACTCGCAGGGAGCACAGGAGCGAGCTAGTCTGCTTGAGACAGTTGCCAAGCTACAAGACGAGCTCAACCATCGTGAAGAAGTCCACAGAGCCGAGGTCGCTGACTTACAGGACAAAGCAACCGACCTAGGCAATAGGAACTGCTACCTCGATAGCAAGGTCTTGGAGTTGCAGAGAGAGTTGGATGACAAGAAGGCCGAGTTCAACCGCAGAGGAGACAGAGAGAGGTCCAAGGGGATTGATATGCTAAAAATCCAATCTCGGAACAAGACCATGACCCAGGAGCTAGAGGAGTTCAAGAAGAAGGCCGTTCGCAACCAGGGTCACCTGATCGAGGCACTCAGGCAGAACGAGTACATACTAGACAAGTGTGAGAGGACCTGGCAGGCTTGACAGAAGTTTGATAAGAAGCGCCTCAGGGAGATGAAGGGTATGTGGGATCAGCTACCCAAGGAGATTCGTAGCAAGACGAAGCCTAGGATAGAGGAGTTTGAGTTAGCCCCGACTTGCCTCAACCTAGATGCCTGCCCTACCCTACCTGGAGCCAAGCCTACTGAGGAGCTCACCGAGGCCTTGAAGTACGTGTCCCGACTTCACAAGTCTGACGAGGAGATCGAGGTCGAGAACAGTCGTATCCTAGCTGCGGTGTACGAGTTAGAGTAGATGACCCTACATGGTCATGAGTCATGTTAGTGGCTTCCATAAGTTGTACCCCATGATGTACCCCTTATGAGATGTATTATGAGATATTATGCGTAGTACGATTCTCGCACGTCTTCAAGTGTAGCTACTGGAGATGATGCCATGTAATAAAACCCATATAATGAATGTTTTGGATCTTATTGCATCTTATGGATCTTATTGCTTCTTTGTAATGAGTGTTGGATAGTATAAATGTTTTTCTCTAAATCATCAAAATCGTGTAATCATATTGAATTATAAGCACTTATGGCACGAGCACTAAAATTCCTATGATCCGTATTGCAGATGCCGAACCGTCGATCTGCTCGCCTAATGAACCGTGGACGTGTGCCCACCCCCGAACCAGTCGAACCAAATGGGGGCCGTGGTGGCAACAACCGTGGCCGTGGCCGTGGCCATGGCCGTGGAGGGATACCCTTCAACCTGGAGAATACCCCACCGCCTGTTGAGGAGAACATTCCGCCACCACCACCACCGAACCTGGCCGAGGTGATGGCACAATAGACCTAGCTTCTTGTAGCCCTTGTTGACGAGCAAACCGTCGCCAGGGAGGTCAGTCAGAATGACTTCCAAAGGAAGCTGGAAGGATTTCTGAAGCTAAGGCCACCTACCTATGATGGCACCGACCCTGACCCGCTTGTGGCCGATGACTGGCTCAAGGAGATGGAGAAGAAGCTTGACCTCACCACTTTCACCAATGATGAGTGTGTTGGAGCTGCCACACACCAGCTCACAGGTGTAGCACGCGCCTGGTGGGACAGTTTCAGTGATTCCCATGAGGACCCTGCCAATATCTCGTGGGATGAGTTTGCCGAAGCATTCACTGAGTGTCACATTCCCAAGGGTATCATGGAGGCCAAAGCCGAGGAGTTCCACAACATCAAGATGGGAAAGGACAAGGTGATTGAGTACACCACTCGTTTGACCAACCTTCTGCGCTATGCACCTTCCTATGTTGTGAACTCTGAGAAGGAGAAACTGTACTATTACTACAAGGGACTTAACCTGCACATCAAGCTGAAGTTTGGCGATATTGAGAGTAGCACAATGCGTGCTCTGGTGGATTGCTGCATCCAGATTGAGAAGGACCCTACTGAAGCTAGAGAGGAGTACAGGGAGAGGAAGCGTAAGCCTAAGGAGTCTTTCCGTGGCCATGATCGCAAGAGGTTCCGCAGAGATGCACCATCCAGGGAGCGCTCTCGCCACAATAGGGATGACAACCCTAGATCGAGTAGGGGTTGTGGAGGCTATACCACCAAATACTCCCGCCCTGCTCAGGATCGTTACACCCAGGACCGTTATGCTCAGGACCACAACACTCAGGATCGATCCAACCGTTCCCGCTCTGTGAATGAATGCCCAGCACAGAACCGCTCCGCACCAAGCACTTGAAACTAGAAGGCACCCGCGCCAACCCCTATAGGCGGTGCGCCTTTCACCTGCTTCACTTGTGGCCAACTGGGTCACAAAGCCGCTGAATGCCCTCAGAACTCAGCTACTCAAAAGTCTCAGTTCAAGGGATCTGCTACCCGTGGACGTCTCAACCATCTGGACATCGAGGAAGCACAGGCTACCCCTGACATTGTGTACGGTATGTTTTTAGTTAATGGCAATACTGCATCAGTTCTATTTGACTCTGGAGCAACTTGTTCTTACATATCATCCAAGTTTGCACGAGAGCATGACCTGCCTGTAACCCTATGTGAAAAGCCTATCATCACCAGTTCACCTTTAGGAGACCTAAAATGCACCCACATCTGTAAGGGAGTGAGTCTTACCATTAAGGGTCTTATCAGCCGACCTAACCCTGTTACCTTCCACTAACCTAGATGTCATCTTAGGCATGGATTGGTTAACCATTCACCGAGGCATCATATCATGTTCACCTAGATACATCCAAGTGACCCACCCATCAGGCCAAGTCATTAGATGTGAACCCCAGTCTGGAAAGTCCACCTCTATCTTATGTGCCCTTAAAGCAAGTTTAGAATCACAAAAAGAGGAGAAGACAGTTCATGATGTGCCTATGGTCAGAGACTATCCCGATGTATTCCCTAAAGAATTACTGGGTATGCCACCAGACCGTGATGTAGAGTTCATAATTGATCTTTTGCTGGGAACAGGACCCATTGCCAAGAGACCCTATCGCATGTCAGTTGATGAACTGGCTGAGCTCAAGAAACAGCTCGATGAGCACATCTTGAAGGGATATATCAGACCCAGTGCTTCACCCTGGGGATCCCCTACTCTGTTTGTTAAGAAGAAGGATGGCTCGATGAGAATGTGCATCGATTACCGGAACTTGAATGCAGTCACCATCAAGAACAAGTACCCCCTACCAAGGATCGATGATTTACTTGATCAACTTCGAGGTGCCAAGTATTTCTCCAAGATTGATCTCAGATTTGGCTATCATCAGATGAAGATTCGAGAGAGTGACATCCCGAAGATAGCTTTTGTGACTAGGTATGGGCAGTTTGAGTTCACTATGGTATCCTTTGGACTCACGAATGCTCCCGCATACTTTATGAACATGATGAATAAGGTTTTCATGAATGATCTGGATAAGTTTGTGGTAGTATTCATTGATGACATCCTTGTTTATTCACCCACCGCCGAAGAACATGAACATCATCTGAGAACTATACTTGAGAAACTAGCCCAACAACAGCTCTACGCAAAGTTCAGCAAATGTGAGTTTTGGCTACAGAAAGTTGCATTCCTAGGCCATGTACTATCAGCTGAAGGTGTCACAGTTGACCCAGTCGAGATTGAAGCTGTGAAAGAGTGGGATCAACCCCATAATGTGACAGAAGTCAGAAGTTTCTTGGGATTGGCTGGATATTATCGCCGATTCATCGAGAACTTTTCCAAGATAGCCCGTCCGATGACCAACCTTCTGAAGAAGACTAAGGAGTTTGAATGGACGCCCGAGTGCGAGCGAAGCTTCCAGGAATTGAAACAGAAGCTTACCACAACTCATGTGCTAGCATTGCCTGATATCAGCAAAGATTTCATGGTCTATTGTGATGCATCCCGTCAAGGACTTGGTTGTGTATTGATGCAATGTGGAAGAGTGATATCTTATGCTTCTCGACAGTTGAAAGAACACGAGAACCATTACCCTACCCATGATCTTGAGTTAGCAGCAGTTGTGCATGCCTTGAAGATCTGGAGGCACTACTTGATAGGCAACAAGTGTGATATCTACACCGATCACAAGAGCTTGAAGTACTTTTTCACTTAGGAAGATCTGAATATGAGACAGCGCCAATGGCTAGAGTTGATCAAGGATTATGACCTAGAAATTCACTATCATCCGGGAAAAGCTAATGTAGTCGCCGATGCTCTCAGTCACAAGAGTTACTATCACACTATGATCACAGAATCCGTACCATCGGAACTTAAGGAAGAGATTGATGAATTCCAACTTGAGATACTGCCACATGGCTTGTTGAATGAGCTCTGCATACAGTATGATCTCACGGATCGCATCCGTCAAGCTTAGAAAAATTGTGAAGAGATCGAATATCTCCGTGGTCTGATGAAACTAGGCTACAAGACCAACCACCAGGAAGATGAACAAGGAACCATCTGGTTCAAGAACATAATCTATGTTCCATCCGACCCAGTGCTACGAGAGGAAATCCTATCAGAAGCCCATGATTCTAAGTACTGTATTCACCCTAGAGGTTCAAAAATGTATCAAGACTTGAAGAAACACTTTTGGTGGAAAGGTATGAAGACAGATATTACGGGACATGTGGCACGATGTGACACCTATAATAGAGTCAAGGTTGAACATCAAAGGCCTGTAGGATTGCTGAAGCCTCTTGACGTTCCCGAGTGGAAATGGGAGAGCATATCCATGGATTTCATAGTTGGATTGCCCCGATCACAGAAAGGCAATGATTCCATCTGGGTGATTGTCGATCGTTTGACCAAGATTGCTCACTTTGTACCAGTAAAGACCAAGACCAATGCAGAAAAATTAGCAGATCTATATATTGAGTATATTCTCAGACTGCATGGGGCTCCCTCTAGTATTGTATCTAATCGTGGTCCTCAGTTTATGTCCCGATTCTAGGAAGCTCTACACAAGTCCATTGGAACCAAACTTGATTTTAGTACTGCTTATCACCCATAGATAGATGGACAGACAGAACGAGTAAATCAGATTTTAGAAGACATGCTTAGTGCTAGTGTACCGAATTATGGCTCTAATTGGGAGAAATGCTTACCCTATGCAGAGTTCTCTTACAACAACAACTACCAAGCTAGTATCAAGATGTCGCCATTTGAAGCTTTGTACGGCAGACCTTGTAAGACACCTTTGATGTGGTCTCAACCGGGAGAAAGATCGTTCTTTGATTCCGCTAAGATCCAAGATGCAGAAGAAGGAATTGCTCAAGTGAAGGAGAATTTGAGGATTGCTCAAAGTCGATACAAGAGCTATGCTGATAAAAGAAGAAGAGAACTTGAGTTCAATGTGGGAGATTTTGTCTATCTCAAGGTATCCCCACTACGTGGAACTGTCAGATTCCATGTGAAAGGCAAGCTTGCCCCTAGATTTGTTGGCCCATACAAGATTTGCAAGAGGATTGGAAAGCTCGCCTACAAACTTGAGCTACCTAAAGAATTGGCGGGTGTACATCCCGTATTCCATGTCTCACAGGTACACAAGTGTTTGAGAGTGCCCGATGAAGAAGTTTCAACTGATACACTTGACATTCAAGACACTCTCAAGTATAAAAACATCCTATCAGAATTCTAGGCAGAGATACCAAAGAGACCCAAAGCAAAACTATTCCTATGTGCAAGATCTAATGGAGCAACCACACAGAGAGAGAAGCAACATGGGAGAAGGAGTCTGACCTCCGGCTACGATACCCCTACCTCTTCGAAGAGTACGTTACGCTTTAATCTCGGGGACGAGATTCTGTTAAGGGGGTAGGACTGTAACAACCCAAAAATCCACACACCAAAAATCATAACTACAAAATTTTTTCTTCAAAACCCCATGTGATGATGAGTGACATTGTAGGAGCCAACCCTAAGTGTTGCATTAGAAGTAACCCAACTAGACAATTTCATGAGCATGGCATGTCATTTGTTATCATGTTTATTTAAATACTAACAAATGAAACATAGCATACATTGTCAACTCAAATGGTGATTTGGAATTTTCATTTGTTTTATGTAATGTCTAACAACACCTTTAAAAGAAATAAACCATAAAGTAGTTATTACTCAAACTAAAGAATAAATGTATAAAGAGAAAACTACTTCCATTTTTGTATAACAAAACAACACTTATTTTTGTTATACAAAATAGCTAAATAAATTTCTAATATATATATGAAAGAATGTTGTGAGCCTCATATCAAAAACTACAATGACTAAGGTACACCAATTTTGAATTCAAATTTCAAACCAAATTGGAATTCAAACAAAGGAGACGAAAAATAAAATAGAAAAAAGAAAAAGAAGGGAAGAAGGCCCGCAGCTGGCTCGCCCTGCTCGGCCCGCTGGCACGCAGCAGCCAGCCAGCCCAGCTTGCGCGCGCAGCAGCAGGCCGGCCCAACTCGCGTGGCCCAGCAAGCCAGCCAGCACGCCGCTCACGCCCACGCGCTCGTCCGTTTTGCCTGATGTCGCTGCCACACGGGCCCCACGCGTTAGCCGCACACCGCCACAGTGTCGTCTTCCACCCCATGCCGGCACCGCCTCCGACTGTGACTCAGCCAAAATGATAGGCACGGGCCCGGGGTCACACGAATTACCTGGCCCTGTCCCCTTGGTACCGCGCCCATGCAACCTCCGTGCCAACCACCCACGCCCGTGATGCCGTTCGATGCCAACGGCGCATCACCAGCCGTCCGCCATTGGAGCTTGGAGCTTGGCTATAAAAGCCCCGGCCCCAGGAGCCCCTGAGCTCTCTCATTGCCCCGCCGCCACTTTGTGGCCGTCCACTGCGCACCCGAGCCAAGAGAGAAGAGGGAGAAGAGGAAGAAGAAGGGGGGACATCGAAGCCGCACGACGTCACCGGTGTCGCCGGAGCGGAGGACATCGCCCCGATCAAGCACGTCGACGCTGCTGCTCGGCACGGCATAGCATCGACTCAACACGGCCACGACCCGCCACTACACCGCCATCCTATCTTCCATGACACCAACGGTGAGCCTCGGTCTTTCCCCTGCTCGCCGCCAGACCTCGCCGTTTTGGCCATGGCGCTCCACATCGGGAGCACGTAGGCCAAGGCCGTCTCTGGCCTCTGGGTACACACGCACTCATGCGCACATCCGCGACCACGCCGAGACCGCCCCACCGGCGCTCCGTAGTGCCATTGCGTGCCTACGCCGTTCACCACCGGACCGTCGCCATGGCCGAATCAAGCCACCACCGTGGCCAAAGCCACCGAGGGCTCTAGAAGTCCCCTCGACCTGCCCAACGAGCCCGCTGGAGCACCGTGATGCTCACACGCACCACATGTCCGGCTTTTGCTGCTGCCACCACGCCATCCCCGTACGCCGTCGTGCTCGAGCAGCCGACCGCCGTGGCCAACGCCCTGGAAAGCCCCGGCCGCCACCTAGACCCCATCATCGTGTTCGCCATGGCCTGGGGGAGCTTTTCCCCACCTTAATTGAACGCCAGCACCGCCGTAGGATCACACCGGTGAGCGCACCACCGGCGGGAGCACATCGGGGATGGAAACAGAGGGCTCCCCTCATCGGCCACACGTACATGCACCCGATGCACATGGACCACAGAGAGTGAAGAGGAGTGTGGACGCGGTCCACCGTAGACCTCCCTGCGGTCCATGGACCAGCGCTCCTAATTCCACCATGGACCATGAGCCGTAGACCATAGCCCAGTGGAGGCCCAAGGTCGTGACGTGGCTGCGCCACAGCATGCCATGTGGTGGGCTGAGCCCAGCCCAAATCTAGCCCCGTCCAGGCCCACCAAAGCCCAGTCGAGACCCAACCTGGTTGACCATTGACCGGTCAACGTTGACTATTGACCTGGCCCCACATGTCAGTGGCACAGACACTCTGGACCCACATGTCAGATGGTGACATCATGCTGACGTCACGCGGGACCCACACGTCAGAAGCCAACACAGCCGGGGTGACGTCACGATGACATCAGCTGCTGACGTCAGTAGCCGTGGCCCCACGTGTCAGTGACCCTGACCCATTGACCATTGACTCGCTGTTGACTTGACGTTGACTTTGGCTGGACCCACATGGCAGTGACCCAAGAGACCCTGGACCCACCTGTCGAAACTGATGACGTTGATGATATCATGCTGACGTCAGCTGGACCCCACCTGTCAGCTCGGAACCGAGATGATGATGTCATGCTGACATCATGCTAACGTCAGCATGCCACGTGGACCAGTCACAGCGTGACACGTGTTAGCCTAGGATTAATTCAACCTTTTCCATTTTCAGAAATGGATTTAATCTTCGAAAATTCATAACTAATTCATACAACCTTAGAAAAATACAAAACCAGGACCACAATTCATCTAAAATCGAGTTCTACGCAATGAACCCATGTTTGAGTGCATTTGGCTCTTTTAAATTTTCATTGCTTCTTTATGCTATTCTATAGACGTCGTTAACGCGACTATAATGCGATCGTTTGAAGACTCGGAGGAGAACCTAACGGATGAGGATCGTGAGTACCGTGAGGAGTACGGAGATGACTACACTGAAGGTGCCACATCCCACCCAAACCTCGTAGCACCAATTACGCATGGCTAATATAGAACTGCTAGTGCTTTACTTTATTCTTATATTCACACTATGATAGGACTTGCATGGTAGTATGCTTTCTTGATGGCCTTTACCTTGACGCAACCTTGCCCCTGCTCACCCTGTTGTTAGGCTAGTCACACGCTTGCTGCTATATTTCATTGATTATTACTTCTACTACGCTTACACTACATTTGATGCGTGGTGGAAACTGGTGTTATCTGGTCTATGGGGAGAGTGCTGCGTGTGTGACTTGGGTGCGTGGAGGGTGAGGGTTGTGTCGACCAAGTTGGAGTATACGACAAGCCTGGGGCAAGTCTTATCGTGGGGTGCTACTTGGGCACCCATGGAATGGATACCTGTGGTGGGTAAATGGTACATGAGGTGGCCCTGGGTGTGAACCTATGATGGGAGGAGCCCAGGGTGGAGGTGCTATGGTGGCACAGTAAATGGAAACCCTGATGAAGACATTTTGGCTTGGTCATCCCTAAGGATTTACTAGTACTCAGATTCACCGGGAAGCCTTACGTACCACTCGCCCTATATGGTGCGGGACGGCCGGACTACTTGGTAGGATATTACCACTACTGCTAGGTTGATAGCAGACAGTGCGAGGGAGGTACGGGGTGTGAAGGATTCCCCCCACACCCTTCCGAGAGTTCATGGAGACCTTGTGGACCCAGTTCATGACTCACAGTTTCAGCCACCCCAGACCAGACTTGGGGTGTACCAGGGCTAAATGGTAGAGTGGCATTATCCTAGGCTAGCAAGCGGCCGGAATCAGCCCAGTTGACGACGGTCAATGAGGAAGGCGGATCTTGTGGTTATGTAGAACCTCTGCAGAGTGTATGGTTGATCGATCGATACATATGCCGACTTGTCGGCTATGGACCTTTCCTGGGTTTCGCTTAAACTAGATAGTGAGATGAGTCCTTCTCTTCTCCCCCTATTAGTGAGTGTTCGGACGTAGCCAGGGGCTACGGGCCTTGAGACAGTGCCAGAGAGGGAGTTGGCCTGTTGACTGAGCGATGGTATGGTTGTGGTATGGTGATGGTGTGGAGATGGTGGTATATCGATCCCAGGATCAAAAGCTGGCTCTAGAATGGGAATGGGGTGGAATGTGTGTAGGAATGGTGTTAAAACTTGACCAACTATTATTATGTACTTGATATGCTAAAACATAGGAAATCCAGCCTTATAGGTTCTTTTGATCATATCCAACTTGCATCCAATTTCCACAAAGCAATGCTCATAGGGTGGGAGTGGCCAGTATAAATTATACTGATAAATTTTGGCACACAGGTTCTGCTGAGGAGTATAGCTCCGAGGAGTTTGACGGTTGAGGGGTTCGTTCCTACGCTCAAGTTTGGCGATCTTATCTTCAAGCTGTTCTGAATGAATGCTACTTTTGATTCCGCCAATGCGGCGATATAATAATTTATGTAATTCCGCACTATTTGTACTATGATATTATCGATGTATGGATGTGATATTCAACTAGAATTTGGGTAATATGATCTACAACGGTCTTATTACACTTCGACTCTGTGGATTTCCCTTCGCGGAAATCGGGTCGCTTCATATGGTGTGTATTTGGTTTTGTTCTTAAAACCGGGTGCTACAAATATGATGTATGTGCTTGCATTCTTAAGAGAGAGTGTATGTGCAGGTATGAATGGCTAAGTATATATATAGAGATTCAACAAAAAATATATTTGCCCATTTATTTGGGGTTCAACTATTCTTTATTTTTCCCATTGTAGTAGGAAAACAACAAAATATCCTCCCTGAAAGCTCTAGTTTGGTATTGGTGAATTGATGAAACCCTAAGTGCTAACCTAGTTTATCAAAGTGATTATGAGATAGGTAGCACTGACTCCAAGTGGTGAAGCAAATGAAGATCATGACATGATGATGGTGATGGCATGGTGATGATCAAATGCTTGGACTTGGAAAAGAAGAAAGAAAAACAAAAATCTCAAGGCAAAGGTGAAATTCATAGGAGCTTTTTAGTTTAAGTGATTGAGACACTTAGCGAGTGTGATCATATTTAGGATCGATAGCTGTACTATTAAGAGGAGTGAAACTTGTATCGAAATGCGGTTATCAAAGTGCCACTAGATGCTCTAACTCATTGCATATGCATTTAGGATCTAGTGGAGTGCTAACACCCTTGAAAACATTTGTGAAAATATGCTAACACATGTGCACAAGGTGATACACATGGTGGTTGGCATATTTTAGCAAGGGTAAAGAAGATAGAGTTGAAAAGAAGTTAGTTGCGCTGATCACTGTGGGGGATAGACCCCCTATACCCTCATGGGTATACATGGGCCGCACCACCGGAAGTGGCCCAGCCCGCAAGATGAAGACGTGCGGAGCACGACGCTATATTATAATTGTACCAAATTGGATACTTTACTTGTAACATTGTCCCTTCGCAGCATATAAGGAGGGGCGGGGGTCCCCTAGAGGACAGATTAGAGGATCATACAAGATCATACAGATCTCACCCCAGATCAACACAAATGACAGAGCACAGGATGTAAGGTTTTACGCCACACTAGCGACATGAACCTGTATAAATCTTGTGTCTTGTGTCTCTGTAACCATCTGGTTCCTGATTACATGCATCCTACCGATAATCTACCACCACGGGCACCCCCCTCGGTGGACTGCCGACCATATTTCATCGACAGTGGCGCACCAGGTAGGGGTCCCCTTTTAGGGGTTGTGCGTGCTTGATCTTCCGGCAAATCATATGGCAATTTTCTTTATCTATACATCGTCCATGGCGACTCGGCTCCTCACGGCAGGCTTCCCTCGGCAGTGTTGCATGAAGATCTTGATCGACGTATCGGTGGGCCTTGGCCCATGGCAACGACGCTGCTCATAGTGACCACACATCAAGACTCATGATACCCCAAGCCTCCATCGGAGAAGACTTCGTGGTCAGCGCACCGTGCGGCAAGGCAGATCAAGCAAGGAGCAAACACGTGCATGCTTTGCATGTACCTCCAATCTCTGACAATAAGACGATCCAGACTCGTGAACGACGTAGCTGAAGGTCATGCAACGCTAATCAACCAGAAGAGCAATCAAGGACAAATACATCTACAAGACATGCAAGTTAGTTGAGTCGGGGCTTGCATGCATATGCATCACTTGTATGCGGAGTATTTTCTAGCAAGCCGACCCGACCGAAATGAGCGACGCCGAGCTCGACCATGCCGACTACGACCACCACGCCGACCACATCCTAAGCAGCTCACCGAGCTCACCATGTCGACCACGGACCACGCCGACCACGCCCCGAGCGGCCCCGGCGGAGCTCCGACCCCATGGCCCCCAGAACCACGTCGACCAGGTCTCGAGCGGCTCTACCGAGCTTCGACCACATCGACCACCAGACCACGTCGACCACATCCCGAGCGGCTCCACCGAGCTCTGACCACGTCGACCATGGACCACGTCGACCATGTCCTAAGCGGCTCTGCCGAGCTCCAACCACATCGACCACCAGACCACGTCGACCACATCCCGAGCGGCTCCACCGAGCTCCGACCACGTCGACCACGGACCACGTCGACCATGTCCCGAGCGGCTCCGCCGAGCTCCGACCACCTCGACCACCAGACCACGTCGCAATGATGATCGCCGCGAAGAACGGTGCTATGACAACCGCGACCACCATCACAACAGGTCAAAAACCATGTTGCAATGATGATTCATGGCAGCAACACACGCTCGTGACGACTTCCTCAACCAAGCGTACGAGCTCAGAAGAAATCGAAGAAGAGAATCATTACGACCGGTTGGTCAAGCCGATTATGCACTGGTCATGCGCCCGATGCTTCGTCGCATTAGGGTGGCTCGGCGGACCTCAAGATCGTTTCTAGTATGCCATGTGTGGCAGCCGGTGGTGCAACATCTAAAGCCGGATTCCTACGGTGACATCCTCTGATCGGCATCCACGATTGGATCCGATGCCCTAAGATCCGATCTCCAAATTAACTTCACAATAAGAAGGTGCCAGACAATCCATCTACGTGTGTTTGCTCGACGAATTTCCGCGCCGCCCGAGCATAGCAACACGGATGAACTAGCGACCCGTGAAGCTTTGCTAGTCTACAGAGTCAAAATCAAGATTGATCTCACATGCACGTGCATGCATGGATGCGTCAGATATTTTTCACACGGTGAGTTGACACGGTGAATCGCACATCAAGCAAGCTAAGTCAATTCTTTAATTCCATGATAAATGTAAATCTACATGTATCTCCATATGTCTATACAAATATTATCGACAGGGATTTGGCTACGCTTCTCGCGCCATCGCTACACCGGGTTAGCGGAGAAGGATCCCACAAAAGCGGTGGCGCGAGCACGTCAGACACTGCGCATGAGAGAGACCGTGTCCAAGCCGTACCACATGGCTGCCTGACTCGGGATCACTGCGGGCGCATACGGTGGATGGAATGACTCTGCACGTCTACGGACTTCAGCTTCTGCACGTGTGAGATGCGAAAAGACCAAAAGCAAGATGTCCGACTGCGTCGAGCCACCGAGCGAAGTGAGCCGCTAAGCGAGCCATCAAGCGAGCCGCACGGGCCGGACGCGAGCTGCTAAGCGAGCCACCCGAACCATCAAGCAGCGAGCTGTGAACGGCGTCATGACAACCGCGACCACCGCCATGACGACAGTTCGGAAAGCTCGAGCGCCGGGCAGTTTCGTCAATGCCGACCAGATAACGCCATACACCGCCAACCAGACATTCTGTCTATAGCTAAGTCACGCTTTAATATTTTTCTAAATATTCTCCAATCTTCGTATATCACCATAATGTTTCTCCGACTGTTTTCTCCATGTTTGCTCTCCAAACAACTTTATTTCATGTATACCATCTTAGAGATGACATACAACCAAGTCTAAAGCGAACGCCCGAATAGTCATGTTGACGCTCGGATGTCCCTAGAAATGGCCCTGTCTCCGGTTCCTCCCTACACGTGCACGAGCGTCTACCCTCTGCGTTATGGGTGGTCGGCAGCGGCTCCTTAGCGACGCTTTGTTCTTCCTACACGTGCACAGGCTTCGCACCCCGCGTTATGGTTAACAGGCTAACTAGGGCTGGAGTCTCAGCTACACGCTAACTGGTCGGACAGTTTATACTAAGTATAAACACAAACTTCACATTAACACTGATGTTTACAAAGCATCAACTGCTTTATCACATCATGCTCATTTGCAAATGACTGCTGAGCGTCATACGCTATTTCTTCACCGCTGATTTTTCTCCATAATTTATTTTGTACATCATGTACTATCGTTCTATATATTTATATTGCAGGGATTTCGACCTACGCTCGGGGACTCGTCGTTCTCACCCCACGCTGTGCTTGGGGACTGCCCCGACCACAGCCCAGGGACTGTTCTCCTCGACTACATGTGACTTAGACTCACATACAGTTGAGAGGCATTTATTTTCTTTGACCTTGCTACAAGGCTCATACTTCGCCTTCCAGCAAGCTCAGGGAACCTTTCAGCATTATACTTTATTACACCTCACACTTCGACTGCAAGACAAACTAGGGCCGTACAAACTTTTTGGGATGATGTGTCGACTAAACTGGTACAACTAAACATAACGCTAACATGTTCTCACTTAGTTACACCAACACGATATTCAAGCTTAAATATGTTTTCTACAAAACAAACAAGCTTATATAGATATACAGTTACGTTATTACAAGCTTGCCTGAAAGGGTCCAAGTTTACAATAACACAACTACATCTTCTTCCACAGCTATAGCCTATACTATTGGCTGGTCGGGTCACGCGGCACCTGCTGCTTGCCATGCCTGACATCGTGCTCGAGTCTTGGGGACTCTTGTACTGATCGAGCTAAAGAAGATGGCCCCACCGATGCCTGGCTGGTCGAGACCGCAGGCTTCGCGGTTGGCTTGAAGATGACGGCGCTCCCAGCTGACTTGTTGATGGCATTCCTTGTATGGATGCTGTCGCACCTCCACACAGGTTAATATCGTCAATTATTTTTGTCGACAAGTCCAGCTGGGTCATCCGTAGCTCCTCGGCCTTGTCTGGATCTACCTCCTTCGGGTATCCAGCCTCCAGGCGCTTGAGGCCTATGGTTTTTTGCCACACTTTTTGTGCTCGGGGACTGTTCCGACCACTCTCGTGCTCGGGACTGTCTCGACCGCCTTTGTGCTCGGGGATTGCTTCGATCACTCTCCGACCATAGCTCGGGGACTTTGCGTCTCAACTACATGTGACTGGTGACTCACATACAATTGGGATATTCTTTCTCGTTTAGACCTTGCTACAAGGCTCACACCTCGCCTTCTAGCAAGCTCGGGGACTACATCGGTACGATGCACCTGCCGGATTTTAGCAAAAGCAACAGTCTGTCATGTAGATCACCATGTTAGATTTCCAAGACAGCGCCCTGTCTCCACGAGATGGCGAGACCCGATCTAAAGCCCAAGTATCAAAATCAGAGCACAAGTCAGACTACAACGCCGTCTCCATCTCCAACACGGTAGTCAAGGCTTCATCGATCAAGACGTTCCTCTTATTACGAGCAAACAGGAGCCAAGGCATCTATGGATATATGCATGCATCGTATATGGGTATATGCATGTGAACGTCATGGCCATGCAAGCAAACAAGGAGCCACCGTACTATGTTACAGAACCATGCAACCAAGGAAGCATATATGTGGTATATAGGGCCATGCATCAATCGAGTGCGTATACATATATATGTCACCGTTTCTTGCATAGCATCTGATACTTCATACAAGTCCAAGTTAGATCACCACACAAGCCAACGACGACGACGAGTACTCCAGCAGCGGCAAAGGCTGTTCCTACTGCTCCTACACCATCGCCGATCGCGAGCTGCCCGAGTCATCGACCACTAATATAAGGACGACGTCATCTGGACTGCCTCGACAACTCTCCGACCACAGCTCATGGACTCTGCCGCTCACCCCTCGACCTGTGTTCGGGGACTGCCTCGACCACTCTTCGACAACAGCTCGGGGACTTTGCGTCTCAACTACATGCGACTGGCGACTCGCATATAGTTGAGATATTCTTTCTCGTTTAGACCTTGCTACAAGGCTCATACCTCGCCTTCCAGCAAGCTTGGGGACTACATCGATACGATGCACCTGCTGGTGCATCTTGTATCGCCTGTACGACGATTGGATTCTCAACTTAACTGGGAATTCTTTTTAGATCCTGGCACCACATGCCTACGTCACCTACTACCAGGCTCGGGGACTAAGTGGGCACACTTCACCTTGCGGTGAATGTGCTCGCTTTGATGGATCAAAAGCCTCCGATTCTACAAGGACGACGGTGTCTCTTCTTGACTTAGAGTCAAAGTGGGCACACTTCGGGGGAAATATTTTTTAAATTTTATCTTGAGCCCCTTACATCCTTCTAGCAAGCTCAAGACGGCGCTACTCGAAGGATACAAGGTGCTCGGGGACTAGCTATGGGGGATAGACCCCCTATACCCTCATGGGTATACATGGGCCGCACCACCGGAAGTGGCCCAGCCCGCAAGATGAAGACGTGCGGAGCACGACGCTATATTGTAATTATACCAAATTAGATACTTTACTTATAACCTTGTCCCTTCGCAGCATATAAGGAGGGGCAGGGGTCCCCTAGAGGACAGATTAGAGGATCATACAAGATCATACATATCTCACCCTAGATCAACACAAATAACAGAGCACAGGATGTAGGGTTTTATGCCACACTGGCGGCCTGAACCTGTATAAATCTTGTGTCTTGTGTCTCTGTAACCATCTAGTTCCTGATTACACGCATCCTACCGATAATCTACCACCATGGGCACCCCCTCGGTGGACTACCGACCATATTTCGTCGACAGTCACAGAGTGACCAAACGCGTCCGGTGTGTCTACCGGACGCGTCCGGTATTTTATCCAGACTTCGGGTAGTCAGACTGGAGTGACTGGACGTGTTCGATGTGGCTACTGGACGTGTCCAATATTTGGACCCAAGATGAGCGACTAAGTGAAAGTGACCGGACTCTGGCTCAGTGGAGTGATCGGACGCTGACGTGTTACTGTTTAGCATTAGGTCAAAGTGATATAGCCAATATAGGGTTGCAGAGAGCGACCGGAGGCGTCTGGTCGCCACACCAGCAAGTCTCGAGTTCTTAGCACAATAATTGATCGGACGTTGGGAGCGCCGGTCCGGTGTGACCGGACACGTCCGGACGACCCCAGAGCGGCTCTAGCTCTCTAGACTCGATAGGATGCTACGTCTCCCGCGTCTGGTCCGATGTGACCGGACGCGTTCGGTCGGCCTAGAGCAGCTCTGAGAGCTCTCTGGACTCGACCGGACGCTGCGTCTCCCGCGTCCGGTCATTTCTAATAGCGCGTCCGATCGCAGTTTTGTGGCAATGGCTACTTCGTTTGAAAGGGACACGTGGCGGTCAGCAGTGACCAGACGCATCCGGTCGCCACACCGGATGCGTCCGGTGCACACGACATGGGTCCGGTCGTCCCGCAGTCAGCCCAATAATTGAGCCAACGGCTCTATTGTTTGGGGGTGTCTATAAATATCGTTTGGCCGGCTCTAGCTCACCTTCTTGGCCATTTGCATTGACATAGCAACCTTGTGAGCTTAGCCAAAGCCCTCCCACTCATCTCCATCATTGATTTATCATCTTTGTGAGATTGGGAGTGAATCCAAGTGCATTGCTTGAGTGTTTGCATCTAGAGGCACTTGGTGTTCGTGTTTCGCTGTGAGATTCGCTTGTTACTCTTGGTGGTTGCCGCCACCTAGATGGCTTGGAGCAGCGAAGATCGTCGAGCGGAGGTTGGTGATTGTCTCTGGCTCTGATCGTGGTGATTGTGAGGGGTTCTTGAGCTTTTCCCGACGGAGAGCCAAAAGATACTCTAGTAAATTGCTCGTGGCTTGTGTGATCCTCATCTTGTGTTGGTTGTACGGCACCCTATTGAAGGTTTGGCGTGTGATGCCAATTAGCGCGTGAACCTCCAAGTGAGTGAATCGCCACAACGGGGACTAGCTTGCCGGCAAGCAAGTGAACCTCGGAAGAAAAATCATTGTGTCTTGATTGTCTCCTTGGTATTCATTGGTATTCACTCGTTGGTCACTTGCCACGGCGGTATACCTCTCTACCACTCTCTTGTATTTCATTATACATTCACTTGGATAGAGCTAGTGGTAGTTAAGACTAGATAGTGTATCATTTAATTGTATTAGTCTCACTAGGTTGATCATCTAGGTGTATATTAGTGACATAGCTTTGTTGTGATATACTAGAGATCATAGAAAATAGAATTGGGTAGGTGGCTTGCAACCCCAAGTATAGTGCTAGCTCAAAATTCGCTTCGCCATCTTATTGACTAATCATTTGTCTTAGTGTTGTTGTAGAAATTTTTAATAGGCTATTCACCCCCCTCTAGCCATTAGGACCTTTCACTCCCTCATATATTTTGGGTTAACAATATGTGATTTAGTTGGTCACATGTTTTGTAATAGGGTTAAGTATTTTATCTTTATACTTTATAAGTCGGTTTTTCTATGTTCATATCCATACGATGCTGGCATGGTAATTAGTTAGACTAATTTAGAAATATTGAGTAATTTATTTTATACCTACTGTTTCGTTTGGTTTTTGTTTTCTAGTTTGTAGATATTATTAGGGTTATAATAATGACCATGCATAGGATAACATAGGTGAGAAAACATGATATGATGTGTTTTATGAAGGAATGGTCAATATTCCAAGGGCATATAACCCATGTTGATGCGATAGTCCTTGTCCTGAAATAGAAGGGAACAGAGTGAAACATGTTTTGGTTAATAGAGGGAGTTTGATGGTCTTCATTACACACATGTGCTCACGAAAGAATCGCTTTGCTTGGTATGAACAATCTCTCCATGTTCCCCCAACATACTATTGCTGCAAGCTAGTTTTTTTATATTAGCATGTTTATAATTGGTAGACACACCCCAAAACATCTTAATTGTGGCATAAATTCAAATTGTTAATGGAAGAATTAATGTTGTGGAACCATATATGATAGACCTATAAAAAGAAAACAATAAAGTATTTTGGACCCAACAAGACTCACCAAACTTGAGTCTAGTTAGGCCCAACCTAACAAATTTAGTATAGCTAAGCTCATTTACCCTAAAACCATGTTACTCTAACTTGCCACTCTAGCAGAGATAAAATATAGATCTTTTGTAGAGCAATTAGTTGTTTTGTTGTTTATCTTTAGATGCAATTCATCCAAAAGACTCAACCAGTATATGTGTAAATATAGGTGATAGATGCATGGCCAGCTATTTCTAATCATTGATCATCCTTAGGTTTGGAACATAATTTTGTTTAGGATGTCACTTCCGTATATTTATTTTTTATTAAAGTTACAACTTACAATTGACTTACTGCTGCAAAAGTGAAGTAAAATTGTGTGTAGCTCAATAAGAAACCAACTATGTGTTGAGGCATATTACAAGTTGGTCCTTTTATATAAAAATATGTTACAACTTACAAGTTAAAGTCACTAAATCTATCACATTTATATTAATTGAGTCTCTATCCAACGTATTAGACTAGCTCCACACGCCACTACCCCCATCATAACGCTTGCTGCATTGTAGGCGTCGACGAACCTCTACCTCTTGCTCGCCCTGTACCCCTCTCCCCTCTTTCTATCTTTGTGGGTTTCCTTCTTGTCAGCAACTAGTGTTGATCTAGTCGCCACCACCACATGAGTTGTGCCCCTATACTGCTACTAGCTCCCCTAACCATTACAAACCTTGACCTCGATGCCATCCATGCTCCGGTCCCTAGCATATGATGTCACCTTGCCTGGATGCAACAACATCACTGCCAAAAGGAATCACCGCTCTCCACCATCCCATGCCTTTCCACCCAATCAATAAATAGTTTGTTGTCGCCTTTGCCTTAGCCACTCCACCCAATACCTACCACGACCATCAAGTTGGCGAGCTCCCAAGCCATCCACCTATGAACCGCATAATCCTGAGCCCTAACCCTTGTATGAATTGATGTAGGTCAATGGATATAGAGGAGTAACCTGCAAAGGTGAGAGTTTTGACATATTACCCGATAAAAAACATTACAATATCATACGTAATTCTTACAATATGTACTTGAAATACATGAAAAAAACCAATGGCACATGAGGCGAAGATAGAATGCTAACTTAAAGTAGAGAAGAGACATGGAGTTTATATGCAAAGGTGCCCACAAAGCTCTGAAGGCACATATACATATATGATTTTAGCATTGTCTGAGAAAACTTTTGTTGGTAATTGTGGTACAGATTACAACACACATGGAAAATATTGGTGATTGGGTACAAACTACAACACATAACTACATAAGGACATATGTTAACTTCCTTGTCACCAACAACTGTGGATAGACGTGAACGAAAGTCGCGTAGGGTCTGCAAAAAGCATGGTTGAATTTAGACCTAGGTTTCGTGACCAGAGTCGTTAAGTAGGAAAGTTCGGGCCTGTCATTTCGGGTTAAGTCTCGGCTTGATCGGAGACCACCCACAAGTTTTAAATAAACAAAATTAAAATTTTTCTTAGGCTCGACTACTCTGAGCTAGGAATTCTTTTATGTGTAGTGATATTTTTTGCGCAGCCAAGCCAAGCCCGTCGTTCTTCTTTATCTTGCTGCAGGGGCTTGTATTTAGTTATCTATAACTTTTCATTTTATCTGTTTTTCCATCATCTTTTCTTCCAGCTAAAACAATTACTCACACTTCTACTATGTTAAAAACTCGTCATTCTTTGGCCCCGTTCGCTTCGCTAAAAAAACAAGCTGAAATCACTATTCCGACTAATTTGTTGTGAAAGAAAAATATTGTTCTGACTGAAAAGATAAGTTAAAAAGTACGTATTATAAGACTAACGAACATGGCCTTTGCCATGCAACTTTGGCCCCTCTGGAAGAGGCCGATGAACCGATGAACCAACAAAATCTCTGTTGCCCTACCTGAGTTCATTGATTATCTCCAAGCATCCAAACAGGCAAACACCAACCACAGCCCACAGTTGACAGTACCAACTATCAATACTACCAAAACAATCGTACCAACCGTGCGCATCATCCTCTCCGTCACTGTCCTCTGGGCCCCCGATTGAGGCGTCCTCAGCGTGGGTCCTGCGTCGAGCGTGGTCAGCCCTTCGGTCCATGCTGCTGACGTGGAGCCAACGAGGTGACTGTCACCATCAGCGCACTGCTGTCCTCGCCACCATGTTTGCCTGCGACTCCTAATTGGTTTGCTGACAGAGTTTAGCAAAGCGTCTGTTTATTTTAATGGTCCCAGAACCAAATGTGAGCTGGGCAAAGAGACAAGCAAAAGAAAAGATATAAAAAACCGACAGCAGCAGCGGCATGTGCGAACAAAAACATTGTAGGCTTTTTAGGATGCAGTGGGCGGATTACCGATGCAATATTGAGAGCCTTTTTTTAATAAAGCGGAGAGCAGTGAGGAATATTGCTATGCTGCCCCTTTTCTTTTAGTACTTTTATTATTATCTTTTTCGTGAGCTTTTAAATCCCATTCTCTCTTTCTGCAAGGAACAGTGCAAATATCTTTGGTTTGCCATGCTCAGTGAGGAATCTTTTTTCCTTTTCCATTTATTTAAGCCTTGCAGAGCATCATTATCTTCCCCCTCAATCTTGGGTCTGTCACAGCGCATTTTCATCACTGCTTGGCAGTGCTGTCACTCCTTGCAGCTGCAGTGTGCGAGTTCACAGCTCAGTGAGCAGCTCCTGAGGGCCGAGGCTCTCGGAGTATGCTAGAGTAGATCAAACACCTTTCTGTTCAATCCTTGGCTCAAAATCAAATCCTTTCCCTGCTATCTTTTTCACCCTTTCAAATCAACCAATGTCTTATTCGTTTGATTGATAAGGTATGATTGAAAGTACTGTTAATTGATTTATTGTGAAAAAAATACTGTTCGTTAACTGAAAAAATACACTTATGAACCAAACGAGCAGGACGCAAGAAAGCTCATCCTGTTTATCCCCACTGCCTGTTTTGGGGGATCGCCTGTTTTGGGATATCTTTGGCAGCCTTCTTTATTGCTACTACGCTATCTACACCTTGCCGTCCTCGTCACCCAATTTACTCACACCTGAGGGCTTGCATGCCATCAATGCTCCCCTGACTGAGGTGTTTATCATGTGAGCGTCTGCATTTTGCAATCACAGGAAATCCCCTCTCATGGTCCACTGTAGATGGAGTTCATTTATTCCCAAAATATTTTGAGCTTTGGCTTTTGGGGGCTCTAGCAGTTCACAAATTCTCAAGTTGTTGGGAAAATCTGGCTGGCCTCTTAGAGCTTTTATATAGCCCTTGCCCTTTCCAGCAGAGGTTTCAACTTTTCTTCCCCCCTGAGGTTTCGTGAGCTCAAGAAAAAGATTTCTGAAACTGTTCTTGGAGGTTTGCTCTCGCCGGTTTCCACTATCCCTTCTTTATCTCTCCGGCTCCAAGATCTGAACTTGGGGAGTTCTTGGTGCAGAGCAGAGCAATCCACCCAAATCGCCCCGCGATTTGGAGCTGGAGTAATCCTTCCATGGGTTCCCGGTCCGGCGATGGAGCGGCGGTGTCGGCTGCGGTGTTGGTTTGTTGGCTGTGCTTCGCGGCGGCCGGCGTCGGCGCGATAGGGGCGAACTGGGGCACGCAGGCGAGCCACCCGCTGCCGCCGGAAACGGTGGTGCGGATGCTCAAGGACAATGGGTTCCAGAAGGTCAAGCTGTTCGACGCCGAGGAGGGCACCATGAACGCCCTCAAGAAGAGCGGGCTGGAGGTGATGGTCGGCATCCCGAACGACATGCTGTCGACGATGGCCACCAGCATGAAGGCCGCAGAGAAGTGGGTAGACACCAACGTCTCCAGCTACCTCAACGACGGCGTCAGCATCAGGTATTTGCTTCTGCGTCAGTGTTGCTTCTGGTTACCGTTGGTGCTGTTCAGCTCACTCATGGTACTGATGCTTGGTAGTGGTAGCTAGTGTTAATTGTACTGTGGAATCTCAGTTTTGATGACGGTGAGCTCTGAGCCTAGAATATTGGGGAAATACGATGATTTTTATGCTACCCTCGTTTTGTCTTGATTGATGGCTAATGATTGAAACTCATGACTGATTAAATGTTTGACTTGGAAAGTAGTTATGCATCATCATTCTCCGTATACGACAAGCGGTCGGCATTCTTCGTGGCTCATTTAGTACATTTGTGCGCATGCTGTAGTTTGGACTTTGGACAGGACGGTTGCCGTTTCTGGTTGCGCATGTTGTGCTTTGCATGCCTGCTTGGGCGCTTCTGTCGCTGTTTGTATGCGAGAAACGGCTAGCGTATTTGTTCCATCCCCAATTTGGAAGTTTTGCGTTTCATTAATCTGTGCACGCACCACCAAATCAATGCCTGCACCATTTTGAAGAATCTACTTTGCTGATAGCTCTGTTGTGCTTGTGAATCATGCTTCTTTGTTATATGGAAATCTGCAATATCTTATAAGTTTTCACCGAGCACTGCAGCTGTAGTGGTGCTTGGCTGCACTAGAAATCATGTGACCATGGCCAGATTTATGAGTTACATTTTGAATAAAGATTTTAGCTGTCGAAGTGCCAATCATTTTTTACTACTAGGTTTCAGATGTTCCTTTTGTGTCTCAGAAAACATAATTTTTGTTTGGAAGGAGTGCATTGAAATGAACTTGATCCATGAAGGCACTCAGGAGCATTCAGTGACTTCTCAATATGCTTTAAAGACGTGGACCTTATGCTGGAGGAAATACATCCATTTTGGCTGGTCCAGTTTATTTGTGTTCCTTATTTGAATGGAGCATAGTTGTCCCCACTTGTATAATTTAGTTAGTTTACCTCAGGCCTTTATCGTGTCACTTCTTTATGCCTCTTATTTCTTTTCCCACTGTATTGTGTGGAATGCTTGATAGGTGGATGGCCTATCCACATGGTACTACTATAGAAGTTGGAAGGTTCAGTTTTCAAAGAAATTTTGAACACCATGTCTAGTTATAGAAGGAAAACTCTTTTTTAAACGAACGTAGTTGATTTTTAACGTCAAGAGTATGTCTAACCATCTGTACCTCAATTTGCGTAGCAAACTAATCCTAACTAGATATTTTTGTTGCCCTTTTCTATATTTATTTATAAATTATTGCTCGCACTTGCATCCACCATTTGACTAACAAACTGCCAGTGCCTTTTAAAATACATAGACCACTAAAGCTAAATACCTTGTGCCTTGAAAATTTTCTACGCATCTAACACCAGCTCATCGTATACTAATGCAAAGCTTTTATCTTCTTAATCACTAAAACAGTAAGCAGAACATGTAACAGCCGCAATGGCCACTTCCTTATTTCTTACCTTCCGTGACTGATAGCTTATCAATTCATTGATACTCTTTTCCAGCAGTTACAGAGAACAGACACGTACCAAGCTTTCATATCTTGTATTTTGAGCCTCCATATACACATGTTGTTCCGGAAATGCTGTTTTAACACTTCTGTTGCATGAAGTTCTGCCATGATTGTTAAGTACTCTGTTGCAATTTTACGTAACGCAGTACCAGTCAAACTTTCGTTTAATCGGAATCAGGCATCTTTAATTTTACCTCTAATGTTCACTGCCTGCTTTATGAGTTGTGGGAATATGCATCAGCATGCCATTTGAGCAACTTGCATGCACGGCATGACACTTCCATTTGCACATCATGCAGTAAATGAAATATGAATATTCAAGATAGTACTTTGCTTCATGTTCTGAATCTCACAGCCAGCTTCATTGTTTGTTCTGCCAGTGGTGTGTTGTTGATGTTAACTTAGTCAACCATCTGCATGATGCTGTGGCCTCACCTCTTTATTTGCCCTATTGCATTGTTAGGTATGTTGCAGTTGGGAATGAACCTTTCTTGGAGACATACAATGGAAGCTTTCTGCAAACAACTTTTCCTGCCATCAGAAACATACAAGGTGCACTTATAAAAGCCGGTTTGGGCAATCAAGTCAAAGTCACATGCCCTCTCAATGCTGATGTCTATATCTCGTCAACCTCCAAGCCTTCTGATGGGGACTTCCGGACAGATATTCATGATCTGATGCTCACTATAGTAAAATTTCTGAGCGACAATGGTGGAGCTTTCACTGTCAACATATACCCTTTCATAAGCCTCTACATTGATCCAAACTTCCCTGTGGACTATGCCTTCTTTGAGGGGGCCTCATCACCCATCGTTGATGGCTCCTTCACTTATACTAACATGTTCGACGCGAACCATGACACACTTATATGGGCTCTGAAAAAGAATGGTTTTGAAAACCTCCCAGTCATTGTCGGGGAGATTGGATGGCCGACTGACGGGGACAGGAACGCCAATGCTCAGCTGGCTCAGCGCTTCAACCAAGGCTTCATGAGCCATATTGCTTCTGGGCGAGGAACACCGATGCGGCCTGGACCTGTTGATGCTTACTTGTTCAGTCTAATAGATGAGGACGAGAAGAGCATACAGCCAGGAAATTTCGAGCGGCACTGGGGGATCTTTACTTATGATGGCTTGCCAAAGTACCAGCTGAATCTCGGGACATCAAATTCAGGTGGTCTTGTGAGAGCAAGGGGTGTGAAGTACCTTGAAAATAAGTGGTGTGTACTGAAGCCTTCTGTGAGCCTCAATGACCCAAAGCTTGCAGACAACGTGGGTTATGCATGTTCCATGGCAGAATGCACCAGCCTTGGCTACAAGACATCATGTGGGATGCTGGACACCCGCGGCAACATTTCATATGCATTCAACAACTACTTCCAGAAGAATGACCAAGATGATGTGGCCTGTGGGTTTCAGAATCTCGCGACGACCACAGGCCAAGACCCCAGCACTGGGACATGCAGGTTCGGGATCATGATCGAGGTTGACTCCGCCTTCTCATGGAGGCTGCAGGGGCATGGAAACAACCTCCTTTTGATCCTCCTGCTTGTGCTTCTCCAGCTATTCCTGTCCTTCTCTTAGATGCAGGTTTCGTGAGAGATGACAATGAGAGCATAAACGATCTGACAGCTTGAGGATATTAGATGTATGTTGTCAGTATCATTCATTTAGAAACTCTTTCCTAGATAACCCTTTTTCTTCTCTTTGGCAAGGAAATCGCAGACTGCTGTTTCGGGCATGCTTGATTATTGTTAGGGTTAACTTTGATTCATCAGTTCCGTTGTGGTAGCAATGAATGATGCATTGAGCCATCCACTGGCTAGCAGGGTGTGGGCATTGCTATTGAACCTCTGCAACTTCGGTGAGTTCAGGTTTCTCAGCAGCATATTTGTGATCCATCTTCCACATTATGCTGTCATAATCTTCAGAAGCTTTCATGACCAGAAAAGAGTTTGGTTCTGCTTCAGCATGGAATCAACATGGAGGGCAATTCTGTTCAGCGCTTCACACATGTTTTCACATGCATTCTTGTTGGGTGAAGTGTGATATGGTCACTCAAATGGGCAACGGGGCCACCAAGCACCGCCAGGTCAGAGACAGTTTCAGTCTTTCAGATCTGGGCCTTTGGGGTGGTACTGCACCTTGAATGACCAGGAACAGGGAAATACCTAGATATTTCATGGTGTCCAAGGTTACAGGTCGCAGCCCTTAACTGAACCATTAATTAATAATGCAGTACACATTACATGCGCAAGTGGCCTCATGGCACCTTGTTTAGATTGAAGTTTTTTCGCCCTCTCTTCATCACATAAATCTTTGAACATATATATGAAGTATTAAATATAGATAAAAAAATAATTAATTACACAGTTTAATTATAAATTACGAGACGAATCTTTTGAGCCTAGTTAGGTTATGATTAGACAATAATTATCAAATACAAACGAAAATGCTATAACGCTAAATACCGATTCCTAACTCCAATAAGGCCCAGCAAAAACCGTCTCCCTTTTCCTATTCCGATCCAGACCTGTACTGAAGTCACACACAACAGCACCTAGCAAAGGCTGCAACTACACTACTACTTGTTGCCCGGCCGGCGGCAGCAAAAGTTGCGGCGGCACGGCGGCTGCTCAGCAAGTGCAACGCTGACCAGGAGCACACAAAAGGCCGCCAGCAGCCCGGCCGTTGCTGTCACTGTTTATCCACTGACCACTGTGGCACGGTGCAGTGCAATGCCAAACGGAGCATGGCAGCACGACTTGAAAAGGGCACCACATCCACGGTGAGAGTGCAAGAGAGAGAGAGGGCGCCACTGTTGCCGATCCTCTCATGTTCGCCACTCTTTTTCTCTGGAGGAGTACAGCGGTACAGTGCAGAGAGGCCATTCTACCATCCTTCCAAGTTCCAAATGTGGCAACACGAGCTTTGCCATCAGGGTCCTGGAAATCCGGCACAGAAAGGAGGGTCCTTTCGTGGCATTGGGCTCGTCGCACGGCTCGGCACTGGGCACCGTGGCGAGGCGTAGTGGCCGCACGCCGTAGGACGGTGGGGAGTAGCTGGAAGAAGCCCAGAGGCAGTTGTGGCTGGTTGCTGCAGCCGCAGCAGCAGTAAACAGCAGTCACTGGTGGTGAGGCCTGCTTGTGCTTGTGCTTGGGGATCAGGGACGGCCATGTGCCTTCTGCCTTGGACCTTGGTGGTGGAGGTTGCGGAGGAGGCAGCTAGCCGTCTGATCTGAGCCGTGCGGAGGAGGCAGCTAGCCGTCTGATCTGAGCCGTGCCGACTGCAGAGCGAGCGAGCGAGAGATAGAGAGAGATGGATGCAAAATAAAAAGGCTGGCCATATCGTGCGTACTGTATCGATAATTGGGAATCTTCTCTTTCCTCGCTGCTGTCTTTTGGGTTTCTGAGGCCCTGGTTTCCCTTCCCCACTGCTTGCCCCCCTTTGCCGGTCGCTGTGCAAGAGCTGCAACGAGAGACAGATTCTCCATCATCCACAACGAGGAGGTGAGATTCTTGCTGAAAGATCGGACGGAGGGAGTAGAATTGCGGTGCGGGGGGTGGTCAGTGGTGGTTCCCAATTGCCTGCCATGATGTGCAGCCGCCGGAGTTGTTGTTGACGACTTGGCGATGCTGTGGTTTCCAGGCTGAGGGCCGGGGAGGAGAAGAACAGGGTATAGATCCCAGGAAGCTCGATGAGGATGAGGATGAGCCCGTGCCCAAGCTTGTGCCCCGGTGAGCGAGGCTGAGCTTCTTGCCCGTTGCCCCCACGAGCTCACCGATGCGCCGCCGCCGCCACGGCTCGTGCTCCATGGCTGTCCAGCGTGCTGATGCGGATTGAGAGGCAGGTTGTCCCTTTTCCTGGTGAGTACTTTGGCCTTTTGCTGCACCTTGATTGGCGTACTTGTGGGCTTTTTTTCCTTGCCTTTCTTGGTGCTAGACTAGAATATGATGGCGCTGCTGTTCTGTTCCGGCGATTTGAAAAAAAAAAGGAGTCGAAACATCGGTCGTTTGCACATACGACACTTACCCACATTCATAGACACAACCCACATTCATAATAGATACAGATGGACCCACTTGTTATCATCGTATTCAAGAGTCAATCTTTCGATGTCATTTTTGTAATTTTTTCGTTCTGTTCTTGCCATGATTGACGATCCATCTAGTAAAAGTTCAACTGCTCTCTCCCCCAACATGCCATCCGCATCCGTTCTGATATCACCTTGCGTACTTCTCTGTGAATTTAATGATGATGCATAGTTGAGTGATCCAGATATGCTCCTGCAAATCTGTCCAGTTTCTGCAACTTCCATGAGCCGAATTCTTTCTGTTCTTAACCTGCTTTCTCTCTCCCATTTTGTTGCTTCAGAGGTAGCTGCTTCGGCAGAAAAGTAGGAGCAGCAGCTCAGATTTTGGATCCTGGCATGGGTTCCTTTGGGATGGACTGGAACCAGAAGGCCTCCGTGTTGTGGGACTGGGAGAATTTGCTGCCCATAGGCGCAAACGGGAGCGAGAACCCTAGGATGACTGCTGCGCCTCAGGGTGAGGCCAAGTTTGCAGGCCTTGAGGCCACAAGGCATGAATCAGTGCATTCTTCCTGCGGCACCTTCTCTTCCAGCTCGGAGATGGGGTATGGTTCATCCAAGAGCGCCATATCCGCGTCGACTGATTCTTCGCCCAAGGCTAAGGGGAACAACATGGAGCTCAATTTCGTGCCTGCCAAAGCGCCTGACAAGAACACCAGCAAGAACACTGATTCGGGAAAGGTTAATGATGCCAGGACCTCTCCATCATCGGTGATTGCCATCAGCAGTGGAGAGCCGGTGCTAAGCCTGAAACTTGGCAAGAGAACATATTTTGAAGATGTCTGTGGAGAGCAGAGTGTCAAGAGTTTGCCGTCAGATACGAGTGCAGTGACTCCTCCTCCTGCTTCTGCGAAGAAGGCAAAAGCGGCTCCAAACACTCGGAAATCTTACTGTCAGGTTGAAGGCTGCAAGGTTGATCTCTCTTCTGCTAAAGAGTACCATCGGAAGCACAGAGTCTGTGAACCTCATTCTAAGGCTCCCGAGGTGGTTGTTGCTGGTCTGGAGCGGCGCTTTTGTCAACAGTGTAGCCGGTGAGTTCTTTAGCTTGTAAACCGAGCATCGCTTTTCCTTGGAGAAACATGTTTTCTGTTGTTTGCTTGGATCCATGTTTTGGTATCCTTGAGTAGGAAGGAAAAATGCTCTGCTATGTTGAAAATCCAATTTCTTGCAGGTTCCATGGATTATCTGAGTTTGACCAGAAGAAAAAAAGCTGCCGCAGGCGCCTCAACGATCACAATGCCCGCAGACGGAAGCCACAGCCTGAAGCACTTTCTTTTGGTTCATCAAGGCTGTCCGCAATGTTCTATGGTAGTAATAAGCCTTTGGTTGCCTTGTCATTTTGTGAAGCCAACACATTATTTATTTTTCTTCTTCTAGCAACTATTATGTTTAAGAATCTTAGGAATGCAAAGCTGCATATTTTATCTGTGAAATTGATCTCCTTGTTTTATTCACAATTCAGTGTCATGATTTTTAAGGTGTGATTCAATTTTTTTTTAATTTACGATATTAGATGACATGGTTACTCTGGTAGTGTTGGTAACTGATGAACTCCATCTGAGGGAGTGCCATTTTGATTTGTATAGAGGGGCACATTTGCTCCGTTCTTTTCAATTTAGATATCTAACACATGATTCAGTTTTGTCTGCCATGATGCCATCTCTCGATATGGTTATGTTCCACATTATACTTCAGGAAAACCCACTTTACGTTTGCACAAACAAATTGATGCTTTGGAGATACTAGGAAGCTGAGTAAGCCTTAGTTCAAATTTATTAAGTCCATGCCATGACCACTATATTTTCAGCAATTTGTGGTTTGTACGAAAGCAGATTCAACATTAATACTATGCAAATAATTTGTTCCATTGCTGAATCTGTTAGCTTTAGCACTGAATTTGTCTTGCCTTTCTTAAACAGACACAAGACAACAGACAAGCCTTCTGTTTGGTCAAGGTCCTTATGGTCAAATGAGAAGCTGTGCAAGTTCTTCATGGGATAACCCAGTAGGAGGCTTCAAATTTGCAGAAACAAAAGCTCCTTGGTTAAGAGCTGCTGGTGTTGATGGGTTGCATCTATCAAGTCAGCAGGTGTGGAACAACTTTATGCCACATGGTGTCCATCAAGATTTTGATGGGTTCACAGCTTTAAAAGGAACCAATGCAAAGGTCCTTGATCAAGGTAATTTTTCATCTGTACTTATGAACCGATGGTCAGTCACTTGCTTGAAAAACTGTTTCTCCTGAAATTCCAAACCAGGGAAAATTCATAGATAGGTGCACCTATATGTTTATTATTTTAGGAGCCTTTCATAAAATTTATCTTCCAGATGATTCTTCTGTCTCTGTGTTAGTGTACATAATTTGTTATCGCCTGATTTGAAGTTTAGGACTTATAATATGTACCTGTATCATTCATATACGTTTGCATCACACTAGTATATAGCATGTTTCTGAATTTGCATTTGCAGTCTGAGAACCTTTCTTTGGAAGGGACGAGATCAGAGCCTGACTGCTAGGCCATATTTTCGATGTTTTTATCTTGGTCAGTTAATGACCATCAGTCACCATTTTTTAGTAACATCCAAGTAATCTATTTCTTGCCTTTGTACTAGCTTATTGCAACATGATTGAGCGTTTTTACTCAAGGCTTGAACACACTAGCATATGATTTATGTTTTGCAAGTGCTGAGTCAGCAAAGACCTGCAGTCTCATCTGAAACTTGTCCAAAATGAGAGCAGACCCAGTGTCGGAGGCTCCCACATGAGTGGGGTCTGGGGAAGGGAAAAAACGAGGCAAGCCTCCCCCCCGCAAAATCTGCGGAGAGGCTTCTTCGAATCCGTGACCTGGTGACTCAGTGAGACAGCTCTCACCACTGCACCAGGCTTACCCTTCCATCTGAAACTTGTCCACTTTACTGAATTGCCAACATCAGTAGCTGCCACCTAAACCTTGATTCGGCTCTTTCATAACATGGCCAAAGGATACAGCACGCTAAGCCAACTTTTCAGAATCAGACCCCACTGCACCATAATTGGGACCTAGGATGGTTTGTATTGATCTCTGTGTAAGGTGGGGGGTTTATATCATGGTTGGTTCCCAAATTTGGCATGTTGTGATAGATGGCACTCATGGTTGGTTCTGAAATTTGGTACATTGTCAAGTAGATTCCAACCGCCATTTTTTTTCTTCCTTTTCTTGTATTGTTGGGAAATCAGTAAGTAGCCAACAGTGTCATCCTCATAGACAATATGCTTGGGTTCCAGATTCCATGAATAACTTAACTGATTGATTGATTTTTGCTTGTGCTGCTCAAAACTTGTGGTTCTTAATGCTACACATGCAGGCAAAACCTCGAGAGGCACCGAGCCAGAATGTTGTTTTTTCTGTAAATGATCTAATCATCATTGATTTTGGTAATTGATGATATCCTCTATATGGAAAATTATTGACCCTACTATGCTTTAGTTTTAATTACTATGAACTATAAGATTAACTGAATTTAACACTGCACTCTTATCTCATAAGTCATATACTCCTGTCAGGAATGGTTGTTTCCAAATAAACAACTAAGACGGACAACAGTTGCAGTAGCATATATGGCATTTATTGTATCGAATAAATATGCATTTTCAACAAACTTGAGGATTTTGACTATCGCTGAACATACCTAGTACCATAACATGCATCCTTCCCTTGACGTGTTTCCAGGCGATGAAGCTTCTGCGGTCGTCTCGAACCCAGACAGAGCCCCGGATCTTCAGCGTGCTCTCTCTCTTCTGTCAAACAGTCCAGCCGGTGCGGGTACCAACCAGCAGCCGACTGCTCAGCTGCACCACCACCACGCTGGCCTGAGCACCCTCGCCGCCAGCTCCAGCTCCTTGATGCAAGCCTCATCACCAGGGCTGTGGCAAGACAGCGGTAGCGTGGCCCTGGGCCACCATGCCCACGCCCACACGCGGTTTCAGGCTCTCGATGCCACAGGCAGTGGCGCTGCCATTGCAACAACGGCTCAGGAGCTGCTCCAGCTCCCGAGGCCGCCGTCCTCGTACGACAGCCCCTCGTCCCACTACGACCTGATGCGCTGATGCTTCTCCCTTCAGGCTTCAGGTAGAGCGCGCGGTTTGCGCAGGATTGGACTCGGCTTCTGGCGTCTCTGGAACTCGGGATTTTGAACTGCTGTATGTTTGATCTGAATGAACGAACAAAATAAAGGCCTGCACAAACCTAGCCTTGTTGCCATGGAAACTCGTGGGATCGCCAGGAGCTGCGTGTGCTTGAATAATCCACAGTTTTGTGACGCTAGCTTTCTATTTATTTGTGTAAAGTAACTCTATTGCTTGAATAATCCCAGATGTCTCTCTCACCACTCTTGCCTCTGATGAATGATGATCCTAACTGCTGTTGTTTCCGCAACGAGGGCGTTAACTGCTGGCTAGAGAGCAAATGGACGATGACGCGGCGGCGGCGGCGGACCTTGGCGGCCACGGCAGCCCGTGCCCCGCCTCGCTCGTCGCCCGCGCCCCGCGGGCCGCACCTCCCCCCATCTCCGGCTGCGGTCGTGCCTAGAGCTTTCCTTCCCCAACTGCCAACTGCCGAGCTGCGATGCATCCGACCTAGCTATCAGCCTATCAGCGTGCAGGAACCCCGACGCCGACCTCTCGCCGGCCGGCGGCCGCCCATCCAGACTCCTATTCCTCCGCCGCGGCCGCCAATGGAAGGACCCCTCCTCGCTCTAATTTTGGATCATTCCTGATTCCTGTGCGGCTCAGATCGACAACTGTCGCAGGAAGTTTTGCGAACTGCAACCTACAGTTCTAAATTCCTCGTAATAATTAAGCCTTATACTTAGCCCATTTCACGTCTAGTGCCTAAGTGTGTTCTCTATTATCTACCGTATAAAAATTTTACATTTTAGGTTCCAATCCTATTTTAGCATGACAATTCTAAGAATGTAAAGATATGAATTAAATTGTTCAAAAGTAAATGATTAAATTAAAGAGAGAGGAACACGACGATGTTTTTCTAAGGTATCAGAGAGTTTTCATTCCCCACTAGTCTTCGTTGGAGCACCCGTAAGGGTGTAGCTTCTCCTTAATCTACGCAAGGATTAAGTGCTCTCTACGGGCTGATTCTTCGACACTTTGTCGCGGTGAATCACCCACAACCGCTCACACCATGACTTAGGTCATCCATAAGCTTCGCCGGATGATCACCAAGCTTTCAATTACCACCGAACCGTCTAGGTGATGACGATCACTAAGAGTAACAAGCATAAACTCTCACTTTACCAAGACAATGCTAATGAGAAAGGTGGATGCACACTTGCTACTCCCTATATATTAATGATGTCCTTAATTTTGGATTATCAAATCTCAATCACCCAACTAGGCTTTTGCTCTTCCTTACTCCAAAGTGTTTTCTCAGTGAACAAATGAGTAAGAGAGCTAAGTTGAACGAGTGGGAGAAGTATTTATACTCCCCACTTCAAAACATCCCATTAGGATCCAACTCAGCACATTTCGTACTGACCGAACGCGTCTGTCAAAGTGACCGTACGCGTCCGATCAGTGGCCAACGGCTACAGTGCGTAGAGAGACATTGGAGTGACTGGACCCACTGCAGAGTCCGGTCCACCACGACCTGACGCGTCATGTCATCAATTTTCCTCTCTGAAAGCTTTCTGTTGTTGACCGGACTCATACACGCGCGCGTTTGGTCATTTTTCCTTCTCAGCGTCCGGCCATGCCAGAGCGCTGCGCCTCACTGCAACAGTCACACCATCATGTCCGGTCCTCGCTAGGAGCCAGTGTCCGGTCGGAGTGAAGCCTCGGCTGCAGCGCCCTGTGAACTGACTGGACTTGACAAGCCAGAGTTCGGTCCCTGCACTTCCAGTGTCCGGTCATTAATATGACACTCAATTCACTTCCAAAACGAGAACCTTTGTGAATGAGTTTGACTCCAATCAATCTTTGAGCTGTCCCTGAGCTAGCTGGTGCTAAGTTTGACAAGTGTACACCACACCTAAATCATTAGACTCACCTAGGTCAAGCTACTAGTTTATACCCCCTTAATAGTATGGCTAAAGGAAAACTAAAGTCCTAAACTACTCTAAGTGTCTCTCCAACGCCAATCGACACTTAGAACTAGTCCGTCCTTAACCCTATTGTTCATCCTTTGAAAATCAAAATGATTTACATCGATAGGGGCATGAGAACCATTGGTTGCCCAATCAATCACCATTATCGTGACCTAACTCAAATTGTCTCTGCAAAACACACGTTAGTCACAGTAATCTTGTATCGTCATTAATTACTAAAACCCAACTAGAAGTCTAGATGCTTTCAGTCACGTTTTAGTATATCAAGTTTGACTAATTATAGATAAAAAAATATAGATATTGATAATATGAAATTAATATCATTTGATTAATTATGAAATGTATTTTCATAATAACTTGATTTGGAGCCATAAATGTAAATATTATTTACTAGAAACTTGGTCAAACGTGAATCACTTTAACTGGTACGCAACCCATAGTTGCATCCTTTTGGGATAGAGGTAGGTAGTACCATACATGCCAAATATGCCATGCTAGATCCCCGCAGCCGTGGGTCCCACGTGAGGGTTGTGCTCATACGTCGTTCTTTGTGCTCTCCTTCACTCTACTCTAGCTCATAAAATGTTGATGACATGGACACCCCGTGAGTTTTCATAGGGACTTGCGAAGATGAAGCATGCACGACTATCTTGTAATCTTGTTGATTCATCGCAAGGGGTGGTTAGGGCAGAGCCGTAGAGCATGTGTGGCGACAAGACAAAGCTTGTGGCATAGGAGCCATACACAGGTGAAAGATGCTTGGCTGCAAGGTTTACTTAGCCATATCCATGCCTTATTTTTGACAGTTGTCTACTTTCCTCTTCCTCTTATGGAGCGTCATGTTAGTGTTTTGTCACCGCCAAGTTGCAACACGATTACGGAGCTATGTGTGTGATTCCAAACTAGATGATAACACAAGACACAATGATTTTATATGGATTTAGGCCCATAGGAGGAGGTAATGCCCTTTCCTGTTTCAGTGATTGTATTACCTGTGCTCAGGTGACATGGGGTATGATAGGGGTACTGAAAGGACCAAGATGCCCAAGAGGGGGGGGGTGAATTGGGCTAATTCTAATTTTTTGCAATAATTAAGCCCTACACTTAGCCTATTTCACCCCCTTATGCCTAGAAGTGTTTCTATTGTTCTACCACACAAAAGTTTTGCACCATAAGTTCTAATCCTACTCTAGCATGGCAATTCTAAGAATGTAAAGACATGAATTGAATTGCTCAAATATAAATGTTCAAAGTAAAGAGAGGGAGAGGAACACGACGGTGTTTTTCTAAGGAATTAGAGAGTCACCACTCCCCACTAGTCCTTGTCGGAGCATCCGTGCAAGGGTGTAGCTCCCGCTTGATCCGCGCAAGGATCAAGTGCTCTCTACGGGCTCATTCTTCGACACCCCATCACGGTGAATCACCCACAACCGCTCACACCATGACTTGGGTCATCCACAAGCTCCGCCCAATGATCACCAAGCTTCCAATCACCATCGAGCCGTCTAGGTGATCGCGATCACCAAGAGTAACAAGCACGAACTCTCACTTGACCCAACCAAGCCTAATAAGAAAAGTGGATGCACACTTGCTACTTTCTATGCACTAATGAGGTCCTTAATCTTGAATTAGCAAATCTCAATCACTCCACTAGGCTCTTACTCTCCCTTGCACACCCTCAGCTGAACAAATGGGCAAGAGAGCCTCAATGCACGAGATGGAGGGGTATAAATAGCCCCAAGCCAAGGAACTAGTCATTATCCTCCAACTCAGCATAGTCGGGGTCACCGGACAGCAAGGTGGCGCACCGCCACCACCTGTCCGGTGCCACCCCAACGGCTAGTTTTGAACTAGCTGTTACTGGGCTAGCACCGCCACCCTAGGGAGGTGACCAAGCCCCAGATTCCCTCCTCTCTGGAATAAAGCAGCGGTGGCACCGCCACCCCTAGGGCGATGCCCTATCCGGTGACCCTCCTAGCAAAACACCGAAACACTGAGTCTCTAGAAAATTATGGTGGTGGCACCGCCACCCCAAGGGCGGTGCCCTATCCGGTGACCGCCTAGAGAAATTTCCAAACCAGCAGCCTCAGGAAAAAGGGCGATGGCATCGCCACCCCCTAGGTGGTGCACCGTCACCCCCACGGCGGTGTACACCGCCGTGTCCGGCGCAGTTTCGAATCGTTTTTGAACTTTCGCTAATCTTGGGCTTTATTTGAGCTACCTAGTGCTAGATTAAACAAATGTGCACCACATTCTTCTCACTAGACACGCCTAGGTCAAGCTACCCATCCATGCCCCCCTTTATAGTACGGCCAAAGGAAAAAACAATGTCCTACAACTAATCTAAGTGTCTCACAACGCCAAACGACACTTAGAACTAGTCCATCCTTAACCTTGTCGTCCATCCTTTAAAAACCAAAACGATTCCATCGTCAAGGGCATGAATACCATAAGTGCCCAATCAATCACCATTATCATGACCTAACTTATAATGCCTCTGTAAAACACATGTTAGTCACGGTAATCTTGTGTAGTCATTAATCACCGAAACCTAACTAGGGGCCTAGATGTTTTCAATCTCCCCCTTTTTGGTGATTGATGACAACACAACCTCGAGTATGTGTAAAAAAAGAGATTTGAGGTTTTCATCCGCTTGGTTTGCATGAACTTGTGGCAATAAGAGCAAAGGGGTTAGAACAAGTTCATACATACCAAGTCCACAACATGTACTCAATATATAAGAATTAAGCGCGAGTACAAGAAGGTAGAAGCTCGTTTAACATCGAAGTTAGGCGGAAGCATAATAAACGAGCAACACAACGGAGACATGATATATAAATATATCGATAAGTCAACATGTCTCACAAGTCATCACACATGCAAGCACGCATATAATACAGTGCATAGCGAAAATGTAAACATGCATGCAACAAAATATGGGAGTAGCACACAAAGATATCAAATCCCTCTCACAAGCTCTCCCCCTATCTCACATACTCTCACCCTCTCCCCCTTTGGCATCAAGCACCAAAACCTAGGGGTCCTAAGGTGGGGTAGGTGCAGTAGTGCTAGGTGCAGAGGTGCGCGGTAAGCTCGAACTGGTCGTAGTCAAAGTCTAAACCTGAACTCTGTCTCTTTGGCTGACCGACAGGAGTTGTAGCTACAACTGTCACTGGCACTGTCACTAGAGCCTCTAAAGTGGTAGGTGGAGGAGGCTGACTCACTGGGAATGCCTGCTGCTATGGGTTAGATGAAGGTATAGTGCCACTGGTGCCTGTCTGAGGTGGAGTTGTAGGTAGCACATGAGCTAAAGTGGACGACACTGCCTGTGTGTGGCAGAGACTGTCTGAGAAGTCTGAGCTGCTATAGTCATCATGATCACCGACGATGTCTGAGTAGCTGCAAGCGGGAGAGGCTGAGACACGCTGGTAATCCTCAGATCCACACCCTGAGCTGCTAGAGAGAAGTCGAGTGTAGTGGGGTGAATCGGAGACACCTGGGGGAAGCTCTGGCCCTAAAGTACACTATACTGTATAGCTAGGGCCAAAGAAACCTGCTGAACCGGTGCAGGAGCTGCTATCTAGACCGGAGGTGGTGAAGGTGAGATGCCTATCTGTTGTAGAATGTGGTCAAAGTAGTGAAAGTGATGAGCCTCACTAGCAAGCATGGGGTCCTAGAAGGAATCCTACCGAGCCTAGATGTTCTCAAACAAAGTAAGCATCTACTGGCCTAGCCTTGCTTGCTCGGTATGTGCCTCTGCCTCATGTCATGCCTGCTCAGCTGTTATCCTCTGAATCTCAGCGGCCTGTCTCTGCTGCTCAGAGATCATCTACTAAAGTAAAGATGCTAGAGTGGGGTCTATGGCTGGAGGAACTGGCAAAGCAGAGCAAGAACCACTAGCCTCGCGGTCATGGGGTTGCAGAGGCGGAGGTGCTCGTGTCGACTCATCCTCATCATCGTCATCGTCATCGTCAAAATCATCATCATAATCTCTACCAAACTCCTGCTCAGTGTCATGAATTGACTCGTCCTGAGGGTCCTCTGCCTCTGGCTGCTGGATAGGCTCAAGCTCTCTGTGTCGCTCATCTATCCCAAGGGCAACTGGCCTGTAAGTCCCAAAGGCTCTGGCATGAGTGTCTCGAGTCATGATGTATTGGGGGTGGTGGATCATCCTCTCAAAGATATGAGACAAGTAGTGAGCATAGGGAAGCTGACGATGAGCTCTGCATCCATCCATTACTGTGTCCTTAATCTCACAAAGCAAAAAGTCTACAATGTCAAACACTGTGTGAGAGACTAGTGCCCCAAGAAGCCATTGCTACATGTGTGTCAAGGCCTCTCTGAAACCTACTCGTGGTAGCAAGGTCTTCCTCATCACTCTCTCAAGCACCTGGGCAAGGCAGGCCACGTCTCTCAGATTCCATCTAGAACCCTCGTCAAACAGCGAACGAAAGATAGCAGCCACATGGACTACCGGTGGCTGTGTCTCACTGTGAGGTCATCGAGGAGGGTCAGCTGTACCATAGCACAAACTATGCAGTCTAACCAGTGTCTCTAGAAACCCATACAACTGTCTGATCTCAAAAGCTAAGATCCTATAGGTCTCACCCTCAAAATAGAACTGAATAAACTCGTGGCTTGGGTCAACCCAAACTATGGTGTAGAACACTCTAACCCACTCATCCATGTATAGTCCTGATCTGCACATCAGCTCTTCTAGTCCTAGCAACTAGGTGATGCACTGTGAAATCTCATGAGTACCTACTACTCTCCTCAAATAGGCCAAGTCTAGAACTCTATGGGGCCTCAAACCAACTTGCTCAAGCCTATGTGCTCTGAGAACGACTCCTAAATAGTCGTGCTGAACGGTGCTGAGGCAAGCTCCTCTCTCTTTGCAGGTAGCACTCCTCGAGCGGGACATTCCAAAAGCGACATACATGTCCAGGCTGTGGCTATACGAAGCTCAATCAGGCAAGGGTCATCCTGAACCTGCTCAAGTCCCTTCTCATCACGCTCTCGAAAGTGTCATTGTGGTGGCACAGGAGGCAAGTCCTCCTCAGGGTCCTCTAGCTGCTCCTCCTGCTGACGCTGACTCGGCATCGGGTGCACAGTGGTGTGTGCACATGACGACCGATGGAGCTGAGGCATCTCTATCTGCTGGGGCTCTAAAGACTGAGTCTCTGTAGTTGAAAGTTCAATACATAGAGATCCACCCCTGCCACTTCTCACACCTCTATTGTAAGCTACAACTGTTGCAAGTGCTTGCTCAACCTCCCTGTGCTGCCGCTTCCGCTTCTTTGTCTGCTCAATCACCTTGGCCTTCCCCTTGTCTCCTGATGGACGATGAGGGTCTTGGCCGCCACCACTCCCTCTAGCTAGAGGAGTGGGACCGGTGCGCTCTAAATGCGCCATAACTGCCACTGATAAGAATACCTCTGAATCAAGCACTCACTGACACTGCAAGATCAACTGCTAAGAATCAACTGCCAGAGAACAGAACTCCGCCTGACTCAAGTCATCCTACGCAACTGAGACTCAAGAGGCTTGGCCTATGTTCCATACTTACGGGATTGACCCCGAGTTCACTGCCAACGACCACTGACCAAGTCACCTCAACCACTGACACTGCTGCAATGATAGATATAGAAAGGAATATATAAGCAATGTATTGCTAGAGATGAGGATTCCTAAGTGAAGCAAAGCAAGTTGGATAAGAGTTAGAACGAAGAGGGCTTTGCTACCTATCAACTAACGATGAATTGACCGCAAATTAGCAGAGATAAGTAGTCACAGGGGCTGGTACGTCACTGCAGCAAGAATTGATAGACGAGGGTAAGCAAATCGGCAAAGGGAGTCATTATCAGCAATTTGTCGAACACATGCAGGACAACGAAGGTGCTCACCAAGGGAGAGACTGCAGCTGGCCAAGGAAACTGCCAATTAGTGAAGAATGGACACAGGAGCACACATAGGCAGTTGTCGAGAAGCAGTAGATGTGGCATGGGCTCCGACGTGATGTGTAGCAGCAATGTCGGCAAACCCAGTCCCCAAGAGATGCACTGGCGAGCAGAGCTCCCAAGGCGTGGTGCACACGGGCGAGGACGACTGCGCGCAGGCGAAAAGTGGCCGCAACGGCGTGGGATTGGTGGCGCGACAGCTGAAGAAGGTGAGCACGCGACGACGGCTAGGGTTGCAGGGGCCGTGGCGGTTAGGAAGCGGGCGCGTGGCCGTGGTGAGATAGAACATGGGTGAGCAGTGGCGCGACGACTAGGGAGGAGGTGCACGGCGGTTAGGGTTGGAGAGCAGAGCGCCAGCGTACAGATGAGGGCGCGGGTGGATTTGGAGTCGGGCGCGGGCGTGGAGTGAAATAAAGAAGGAAGGAGGCGATTGACGCGTTGGACCCATGTGACAAAATAATAAACGTGCTTTTCAATCTGGCACCGAACAGAGACTGTGCACGAGGCGGTGATAGGGGCGGTACACCGCTATGTCCTGTTTGGTGTACACTGGTAGGGGCGGTGACCGTGGTGAATTTTACCCTGTTTGAGCTAGCACCGCCGCATGAATAGTACCTTTCCGGTGACCGATCCGATGCCCTCCAAACTCCTGTTTTGAATTTTGTCTTCACCGAACCTGCACCCAACCAAGTCCCAATCACAAAGAAGGGCAACTAAACACCAGTTAGGGACTGGTATGAGTCATCCTCACTCAAGCTCTCATTTCCAAAATAATTTTGCCATAGGCTTAATTAATTTTTAGAGAATAGGCAATAAAGGAGCAAGGAGACATCATGTGGCCACCACATAGGGGTCATAACCATTAGGAGCGTCAAATGATCCCCCAATCGGTGGACGAACACAGCAGATGCTCAAATGATAACCGAAAAGAAACGACAAAGCAACACACATGCATATGCAATGCAATACGAGAAAGGTAAAGCTAGTTGCTTGTCAAGTTTGATCCAAGGTTAAGCTTTTTCACATGTTTTTTGGCGGTTATCTTAACCATGTTAGACAAGCCCTAAGTGCGTTACTAAAAATTAAACATATTTTATATTACAATGTAATACAAAAGACAACACAAGCTCATTTTTAGAGAAGTTACTTAGATCAAGCACATTGAGCTCATTCCTCAATCTACAAAACATAGCCTCATCTAGCGGTTTAGTGAAGATATCCGCCAATTGATCCTCAGTCCTTACACCTTCTAGTGAAATGTCATTTTTAGCAACATGATCTCTAAGAAAATGGTGACGGATATCTATGTGCTTGGTGTGAGAGTGTTGAATCGGGTTATTAGCAAGTTTTACCGTGCTCTTATTGTCACACAAAAGAGATACCTTTTCTAGAACTACATCATAGTCTAGAAGAGTTTGCTTCATATAAAGGATTTGTGCACAACAAGCACCCGTGGCAATGTACTCCGCCTCGGCGGTGGACAAGGCCACACTATTTTACTTCTTAGAGGTCCAAGACACTTGTGATCTACCAAGCAAATGGCACCCTCCGGATGTGTTTTTTCTATCAATTTTGCAACCGGCACAATCTGAATCGAAATAGCCAACTAGTTAAAATCTAGCTCCTTTGGGATACGAAAGACCAATGCTTGGTGTGTGCTTAAGGTACCTAAGGATTCTTTTAACGGCAACTAAGTGAGCTTCCTTAGGACTAGTTTGAAATCTAGCACACATACACACACTAAACATGATGTTGGGCCTAGATGCGGTTAAGTATAACAAGCTACCAATCATAGAACGGTAGAGAGTTTGATCAACCGATTTATCTCCCTCATCTAGGTCAAGATGTCCATTTGATGGCATTGGTGTCTTGATTGGCTTACATTCATCTATTTTAAACCTCTTGAGAAGATCCTTGGTATACTTTTCTTGAGAGATGAAAATCCCTTCTCTCATTTACTTGACTTGAAAACCAAGAAAGAATGTAAGCTCTCCAATCATAGACATCTCGAACTCCTTTGACATCAATTCACTAAACTCTTTGCAATATTCTTTATTTGTTGAGACAAATATGATATCATCAACATATACTTGACAAATGAAGATCTCTCCATCAAGCTTCTTGGTGAATAGTGTGGTGTCGACCTTTTCAATGGTGAAGCCTTTCTCAATGAGAAAATCCCAAAGACGCTCATACCAAGCTCTTGGGGCTTGCTTTAGCCCATATAGCATCTTGGACAACCTATAAACATGATTAGGATATCTAGGGTCTTCAAACTTGGGAGGTTGATCAACATAGCCTAGTTTATTTATAAAACCATTTAAAAATGCACTTTTAACATCCATTTGATATAATTTCATTTCATGATGCGATGCATATGCAAGGAGGATATGAATGGCTTCAAGTCTTGCAACCGGTGCAAAGGTCTCTCCAAAATCCAAACGTTCAACTTGAGAAAACCCCTTTGCAACTAGCCTTGGCTTGTTCCTCACAACAATATCTTGATCATCTTGCTTGTTGTGGAACACCCACTTTGTTCCAATAACTCTTGCATCTTGTGGTCGCTCTTCAAGTGTCCAAACTTCATTGCGGGTGAAGTTGTTCAATTCTTCATGCATGGCATTTATCTAATCCAGATTTTGAAGAGCTTCTTCTACATTCTTAGGCTCAATACAAGAAACAAACGAGTGATATTCAATGAATGAAGCAAGTTTTTGAAAGCGAGTCATTACACTCTTTGAAGGACTCCCTATGATGAGATCTTTGTGGATATGCTTGAAGTAGAGGCGAGTTTCTTCTATCAACCACTTGGGGAGGAGGTTGTGGAGCATCAACATCTTGAGCTTGTGCCACCATTTAATCATGGGTTACATGAGTATCTTCATTTTCTACTCTCCCATCTTTGTCATCATCTTGTGGCACATTTGATGAAGAGGGTGGATCAATCACGTGCACTTTATCTTCATCATCTTTAGGCTTGATGTCTCCAACTAAAATATTCTTTATGACCTCCCTCAATGGTTCATCACCTACATCATCAAGATTCTCATGTGCTCCTTGGGAGCCGTTAGATTCATCAAACTCCACATCATATGTTTCTTCTACCAAGCCGATGGCATGGTTAAATACTCTATATGCTTTGGACTTTGATGAGTAACCAACAAGAAAACCAATATCACAACGCCTTTGGAACTTCCCTAGATGTTGCCGCTTCTTGTAGATGTAGCACTTGCAACCAAACACCCGAAAGAATGAGACATCGGGCTTCTTCCCATTAAGCAACTTATAAGAGGTCTTGCTAAGAAACTTTTGAAGAAATAGGCGGTTGGATGCATAGCATGCGGTGTTGATAGCTTCCACCCATAAATCTTGCGGTGTGTTGTACTCATCAAGCATTGTTCTTGCAAGTGTGATTAGTGTCCGGTTCTTTCTCTCTACTACACCATTTTGTTGAAGAGTGTAGGTTGCGGAGACCACATGCTTGATTCCAACTTCATCACAATATGCTTTAATGTTTGTGTTGTCAATTTTTTTTCCATTGTCACTTTTTATCTTCTTGAGCTTCACTTCAAATTCATTTTGTGCTCTTTTGGCAAACTTCTTGCAACATGCGGCCACTTCGGTCTTGTCATGATGGATGAACACCCAAGTGTATCTAGAGTAGTCATCAACTATTACAAGACAATAGAGGTTGCCTCTCAAACTCTTATAAGTTGTTGGTCCAAATAGATCCATGTGGAGAAGCTCTAGCACCCTTGTTGTTGACATGTAAGCTTTGGTTGGATGAGTGTTTGCAACTTGCTTGCCGGCTTGACATGCACTACAAAGCTTGTCCTTCTCAAATTTCACATCCTTCAAACCTCTCACCAACTCATTTTTCATTAACTTCTTGAGTGAGCTTATCCTAACATGTGCAAGTCTTCTATGCCAAAGCCACCCAAGTGATGTTTTGGTGAATAAGCATGTCGGTGTTTCGGACCGGGGGGTCCTCAACCAACTAGTAAATATGAATTGCGTGCCCCTAATCCCGGATGGTGATGCAAAGAGACACAAGGTTTATACTGGTTCAGGCAATTGGTGCCCTACGTCCAGTCTAAGAGATCAATCTTGTATTCCTTGCACCGAAGTGCTTGTAGTAGGGGGTTACAAGCAGGGCGAGAGAGGGAGCTAGTCCCAGGTCTCAGCGTGGAGCGGTGCAGGCTGCTTGGGACGTTGCTCTCAGGCAGCTTGGGAGAGAGTGTGTCTACGTGAGCCTATCTCCGTGAGCTCGTGAGTCCCTCCCCTCCCTAAGAACGGCCCCGGTCTCCCCTTTTATAGTTGAAGGAGGGACAGGGGTGATACATGTGTTCTCCATGCGGCGAGCAGAGGTGACGTGCCAGAGTCCTGTAGCTTACTACTGTAGCGGCATGGTCAACGGAGTGGTCTTGTCCTTGATGTACTGGAGCAACACGCTGGTCACACCCGATTTCGTATGATGTGGGCGCTCCAGTGATAGCTTGAAGTAGGGTATGGCCGACGGTGTGCTGGTCGCTATGGGTTGACGGTGAAAAGAGCCGAGGCTCAGTGGGTGCCGAGGCCGAGCCATCGTGGGGGGCTCGGTGGGCACAAATCCCAAGGCTGCCGAGACCTAGAAGTGGATTGCCAAGGCCTTGGAGGGAGCAGTTGGTCTCATGCACCAATTCTGAGGCTACAGTGACCCGTGCGTGCTTCCCCATGCCGTGCTGCTCCTAGAGCACGAATTAGGTAGCATAGTGCAGTACGGGTGCCAGGCATGGGTGCGATCTTGAGCACAAACGATGGCGATAACCCCTGTTATGTCCCTCGCTCTCATGTCCCGCCGGCCACCTGCTTTATCTCGCGCCCACGTCTGGCTGATGTCGTGGGAGTGGTTGGACGCGTGACGTTTTGTCAGAAAAGTCGGTTGAGGCGGAGGCGACGAGGTTGTTGCCGAGCCAGCCTCGAGCGAGTCGGAGAATCGGTACTTCGTCCGAGGCTTCACTCACGGGGCCTCGGGCGAATCAGAGAATCGGTAACCCGTCTGAGGCCTTGCGGAGCGGGGCCTCGGCACGAGAGGGCCTCGGCAAGGCGGAGAGTCATTGCGACGCAGGCTTTAGGTGAGTCGGAGAATCGACCAAGACCCTGCGATTGTCCTTTGGCTTTGATATTGGTTCTTGTTTAGGGTACCCCTTTTTATGGTATTCAACAGTAGCCCCCGAGCCTCGAGGGGAGTGCGAGCACTTTCCCTGAGGGTTTGTCGAGACTTGGCTTGCAGCTGCTCCCGTCGGTATTGTGTTTTGTTTTTTGAGGTTCCGGTTGGTGCACGCGAGCGCACCCGCCGGGTGTAGCCCCCGAGGCCCTGGAGGAGTGGATTTACCCCTCCAGGGGCTTTGCCCCTGTTGAGGGAGGAATTTTATCACATTTGTCGGGCCCATGAGGGCGAGTTTGGGTCACTGGGACTTGGCCTAGTTGCAGGAAGAGCCCCCGAGCCTCTGCACGGATCGAGAGGGCGATCAGTGGTTTCCCTGTCTTTTTTGGCGGCCCTCGCGCATCCTTTTCATTTGAAAGGAGGGGTGGAACATGTCAGGCTACCCTTGGTGGGCGCGAACAGTGACATCTTCGGTGAGCTGTTATCGGGTAGTCCAAGTGGAGGCCCGTGCCCCATTCGATAGGGGTTAGCTTGCGGTCCAGAGACGCACTCCAAAAGTACCAGAGGGCTTCTCTAGTGGGTCCCGGGGCCGTTCGATTGGCCCCGAGGGCTCGGAGCCTCCCTACGTTGGGATCCCATTCGGAGACTTCCCTGCCGGTCTCGGACACGACTTAGGGCATCCTGAGCATTTGCTTGCTTGGGCTTTTGGCCATGTTCGGGCTTGCCCACAATCATCCCTGACTCTGTTGTCCTGGGGCGGCTGTCGAAACCTTTGGGGGGGCCCAGCCTTCAAACCCCTGGATCGTAACAGGCTCGATGCCCTTTTTGTCACGTTTTTTCGAATCTCTGAGTGCGAGCTTGGGTGGCTTGCTTTCGTTTTGGGCGCAGGAAGAGCCCCCGAGCCTCCGCACGGAGCGAGAGGGCGATCAGGAGTTCCCCTGGCTTTTTAGGTGACCCTCGCGCATCCTTTTCATTCAGAAGGAGGGGTTGTTTACCGAGCCCATCGAGTGCGAGACTGGGTCGCTGGGCCTCAACAAGTTTGTATGGAGAGCCCCCGAGCCTCCACATGGAGCGAGAGGGCGATCAGGAGTTCCTCTGGCTTTTTATGCGACCCTCACGCATCCTTTTCGTTTAGAAGGAGGGGTTGTTTGCTGAGCCCATCGAGTGCGAGCCTGGGTCGCTGGGTCTCAGCAAGTTTGTAGGGAGAGCCCCCGAGCCTCCACACGGAGCGAGAGGGCAATCAGGAGTTCCCCTGGCTTTTTATGCGACCCTCGCGCATCCTTTTCATTCGGAAGGAGGGGTTGTTTGCCGAGTACATCGAGTGCGAGCCTGGGTCACTGGGTCTCAGTAAGTTTGCAGGAAGAGCCCTCGAGCCTCCGCACGGAGCGAGAGGGCGATCAGGAGTTCCCCTGGCTTTTTATGCGACCCTCGCGCATCCTTTTCGTTTGGAAGGAGGGGTTGTTTGCCGAGCCCATCGAGTGCGAGCCTGGGTCGCTGGGTCTCAGCAAGTTTGCAGGGAAAGCCTCCGAGCCTCCGCACAGAGCGGGAGGGCGATCAGGAGTTCCCCTGGCTTTTTATACGACCCTCGCGCATCCTTTTCGTTCGGAAGGAGGGGTGGAATATGTCAGGCTACCCTCGGTGGGCGCGAGCGGTGACACTTTCGGTGAGCTATTATCGGGTAAGTCCGAGTGGAGGCCCGTGCCCCATTCGATAGGGGTCGGCTTGCGGTCCAGAGACACACTCCAAAAGTACCAGAGGGCTTCTCTAGTGGGTCCCGGGGCCGTTCGATTGGCCTCAGGGGCTCGGCACCTCCCTACGGTGGGATCCCATTCAGAGACTTCCCTGCCGGTCTCGGACACGACTTAGGGCATCCTGAGCGATCGCTTGCTCGGGTCTCGGCCATGTACGGGCTCGCCCATAGTTGTCCCTGACTTTATTCGTCCTGGGATGGCTGTCGAGACCTTTGGGGGGCCCAACCTTCGAACCCCTGGACCATAACGGGCTCGACGCCCAATTCCTTAGTCTGAAAGGAATTGGCTGGGGGAATATTTCCCTCTCGTCGGTTGACAATGGCAGGCGCGCCTTTTGAGGCGGTTTCTCGGGGCTTGCTGTTGCCGCGGTTGGATGCGACGCGGTGTTAGCGGACAAGACATAACTGTGCGCACGATTAATGAGGAAAAGGTGGGTGCATGGGCGGTGAAATCGGATCTGGATTAACCATGCCTGGACTCGAGGGAAACTTCCCTAATTTCGTCGCCTGACCGTTTCGTCCCTTCCCTGCATAAATACGAAACGAGTCTCTCCCCTCCCCTCCTTACCTTGCCCATATTTGCCTTTTCTGCCTTCTAGCCGTTGCAAAGAACAGAGAGCGCCGGGGAGAAGAAGGGAGAAGAGCGAGAGAGAGAGAGAGAGACTTACCGCCATAGCCCTCATTCTCCATCACGCAATGGCCGGCGGCCCTCCTATCATCCTCCCGGTGGATCCTTGGGATCCGTCCGATGTGTCCGTGGAGATGCTGCAGTCTCTTGTTGACGACGGCCTTCTCCGCCCGATCACCGACCCCGATAGGCCGGAGTGGATTGCTCCGTTGGGCGAGCCGGAGCCGAGGCCAACATCGGGGTATGTCGTGAGCTTCGTGTCCTTCCACGAGCGTGGTCTCGGCTTACCAGCGGACCGATTCATGCGAGCACTCCCGCATTACTACGGCGTGGAGCTGCATAAGTTCAACCCCAACTCCATCGCGTAGGCGGCCATCTTTGTCGCCGTCTGCGAGGGGTACTTGGGCATTGCCCCCCATTGGGAGCTGTGGCTCCATCTCTTCTGGGCGGGGCACACCACCAAGCCGACAGGCATGGCGGGTATGAGGAAGACGACTAGGGCCGGTGGCTGCACTCTCCAGGTGCGCCAAAGCCGACAGCACGTTTACATCCCGGCCCAGCTTGCGTCATCCAATCACCACTGGTACACCAGCTGGTTCTACCTCCGCAACGACGACAGCAGACTTCCCCCCTACACTGGGCGGATTGTGGAGGACTGCCTGGAGAAGTGGGGGTATGACATCCTGAGGGAGGATCAGCCCAAGCTGCAGCCGCTCCTAGAGGGGCTAGAGAGGCTGCGGGGCTGCTGCCTTACAGTGGCTGTGGTTGTGGCGGCCTTCCATCGCCGGAGGGTGCTGCCGCTGATGGCTCGGCGGCGGCGCCTATTCGACATGAGACCAGATGAGCCGATCGAGGGCATCTGGATGTCTGCCGCCGCCCTCTTCGACGAGGAAATTCTACGTCGGGTGAGGGAGACGGTGGAGGGGAAGCCGAAGAGCGGTGGTCTGACCCCCATCGTGATGCGCCCGTCGTAGGGGTATCTCTCCCTAGTAAGTCACGCGCCGCTGCAGCCCCCGAGGCCTCCTCGTTCCTCACCATTTTCCCGTTTGCTTACTTGCGCTCGCCATTCCTGCAGGGGATGAGAGACGTGTGAGCCTCCCTGCCGCCTGTTCCTGAGGACGCGAGGCGACGGGCGACGAACCGGGCGTACGCCAAGGCACAGAAGAAGAAGAAGGATGCCGAGGCGGCAAAGCGCACAAGGAAGATCCTTGAGCGCGAACAGTTGGATAAGCGCCGCCGGCAGCAGAGGCAGGACGATCTCTCGGTGGAGCTGTCTCCGTCGCCATCGCTATCGGCGGACTCTTTGGGCGTGGATGACAATCTCCCTAATGTTAGGGGAATGGCCCCCGGGGTGTCGGTGAGCGGCCCGGCGCCTCTAGGAGGAGGAGGAGAGGACGCCTCGGGGCCAGCGATCGCCCGCCCCGGGTCCGAGGCCGACACGCCTGAGATGTGGGCTTTAGGGAAGCGCGCCATTAGCAGTGGTGGAGCAGGCGGCAGTGGGGGCGACGCAACTGCCCCCATAGAGGATCGAGGGGGCACCGGAGTCCGACGAGGGTCGGCTGGCACCAGTGGATACTGGGGCCATGCCTCCACCACCGCCATCGCCGTTGTAGAGGAGAGTCGCGGTGCCGAAGCGGTTGCAACCCCGCTCGAGGTGAGTGTTTTTTCAGCGATGTTCGTACCGTCTCCCGCTCGCCTCATGGTCATATGCTGACCAAGTGGGACTTTTGCCTTCAGTCGGAAGCGTCAGGTGGAGGTGCCAGCCTTGGCGCCGTGCAAGGCACTCAAGGTGAGCGCCAGCTCCACTGCTCAACAGGCGGCGGAGGCGCAAGCCATCGTGCAGCGTGGTGCAGCATCGGCCGGGGCCGACCTGGAGGGGCCGGTCGCCCAGGAAGAGGCTCCCGGGGCAGCCACAGAGCAGACGGAGGAGGGAGGGCCTACACCACGTGTTGTCGAGACCCACGAGTCCGATGGGGCCGGGGCGCCCCCAGTCGTTGAGGCCACCAGGATCGAAGCCGAGGCCCCTGGGACTTCCGAGGCCGAGGTGGTGGAGGCGAGCGCGGCGGGCCCGATGGCCCGGGATACGGAGATGGAGGTGGGGCAACCTTTGGTGCCGCCCCTGGCCCAAGGCCTGCCGTCGTCGCTGGAGAGTGCCCGGAAGTGGAGGTTCAGGCGACCCCTTCCGACGGTACTTCCTGGGAAAAGGTGGCGGCAGATGCCGAGGCGGCCAGCACCGTGGAGCAGCCAGCTTCGACCTCCGGTGAGGGAAGCGCGGCTCTCGTGTGGGTGCAGCCTGAGTCCCGTGGGTGGGATCACCCGCATGTCTTGTGGTGGAGCAGGGACGACCCTGAGGGGGAGCCTCTGTTCGCCCTCGAGGATGCGGCCGAGGGGGGCGCTGGGGCACCTTCGAGCAATATCGCCAGCTGGCGGTGTGGTCGCTGTGAACGACGCTGTCCATCATGCATGTCGATCTGCCCGGCGTTACCCAAGTACGTGTCCTCTTTTCTCGTGCGGCGTCGTCTTGCTCTGAGTTTCTTGGCAGTGCATGACCCCTATTCTAGCTATCCAGGAGCTCGTGGCTCGATCCCTCGGGAAGTCATTGTTCCTTCGTCGGGAGAGGGACGTCTAGGACTAGCTCGGGCAGCAGAAGGACCTGCTTGCCAATGCCAACAAGCTTCTGTTAGCTCGGAGTGCGGAGGCGGAGGACCTCCGCCTTCTCTGTGCAGATATGAAGGCTGAGGCGGCCACGGCTCGGGAGCAGGTCGCCCCTTTGGCGGCGCGAGTCAAGGAGCTGGAGGAGGAGCTGACCCGGGTGGCCGGTGAGTGGGATGCCCTCTTTTCCTGGGCTGAAAAGGCGACGGTCTCTGCCAAGGCCGTCGCTACATAGTTAGGTGAGGAGCAGGGCGCGCATGCGCTGACAAAGGGCGCCCTAGACGAGGCCCTCAAGGCGGCCGAGGCCTCCCGGGTCGATGCCTTGGCCTGGAAGGAGAAGTACGAGGGTGAGTTCTATTCCCTTTATTTTACTTGTTTTTCTTGCGTTCGGCCCCTAACTCCCCAGTGTGGTACAGAGCTGGAGAAAGAGGCTTCTCGGGCAGCCGAGGTCTCTCGGGTCGAGGTCCAGCACTGGAAGGAGAGGGCCGAGGCCTCTTAGGTCGAAGTCCAGCGCTGGAAAGAGAAAACCAAGGGTGAGTCCCATAGGGCTTTGCCCCTGTCTGGCCTATTTTTCTTTCACGCTTAACCGCATCCTGCTTGTTCTAGCGTAGGGTTGGAGAAGGAGGTTTTTCGGGTGGCTAAGGCCTCTGTCGCAGTGCAGGCGACGCTCGAGGCCGAGATCGGGGAGCACGACGCGCTGTAGGCCGCCGCCCGTACCGTCTGCGAGGCCCTGGCTGTTGAGGGGGCTCAGTCGGGTAGCTCCCTCAGGAGCCGCCTGACTGCGTTGAGTGGCCAAGAGCGCGAGCGACTCCGGGGAGCGCTGCACACGGGCGTCAAGCGTGCCCTAGCTGTCGTTGCCTCGCACTACTCCGGCGTCGACCTCGAGGCCATCAGCGATGGTTACGTCTTGCCTGAGGATGACGAGGACACTGATGAGGAGGTCACCAAGCTGATGGAGGCGGCTGAGGTCCCTGGTACGGCGCTAGCCAGTCTGTTTGAAGAAGAGGTGGTTCCCCCCACGCCAGCCGCCGATGCAGGAGATCCTGAGCCTTGACCTGGGCCAAAGGGGCCATGTAAACAGATTAGGATTATTGTCGTAGTGTGACAGTCATGGCCGTCGAGGCCTTTATAAAGTACTCGTGCGTACGCCTTTTCAATCGTTTTTATCATATTTCCGAGCCTCTGCCCTCTATCGCGTTTCTATACAAGTCTTTTGCAAAAAACTTCCTCGGAGCCTAAGCTGCCCCTCTGGTGGAAGGTGGTGAGGGAGTTGCCGTAACCCAGAGGCGTAGGCAGTCTCGTGGCTCGGCCAGCCTTCTGCCCTTGAGGCGTGCTTTCGGTCCTTAGGTTTTTTATAATCGACCTGTCAGAGTACGCGAGAGAGTTTGGCGTAGAAATTTATTCGAAAAAATGATTAAAAAATAGTGCTTGGGACTTAGGGGGGTCCCCCCCCTCTGCAGAACCGAGCCTCCCTTATAACGTTATCTCAACGTCGATCCCCCGTCGAGGGGGGGGGGAGTTTTCTCGAAAAATTAGAACAACTAAAGAGCGCTTCTTTAATATATTTCGAGAACAATGTATACAATGCTTGGGAATTTAAGGGTAGAAACGACGTAGTTGTTCTATGTTTCAAGCGTTGGTGAAGATTTCGCCCTTCTCGTTGGCCAGCTTGTAGGTCCCGGGCTTTAGCACTTGGGCGACGATGTATGACCCTTCCCATGGTGGGGTCAACTTATTGCGGCCCTTGTTGCTCTGCCTCAGTCTTAGCACTAGGTCGCCCACCTTTAGGTCTCGACTTTGAATGCGCCGGGCTTGATAACGTCGTAGGGCTTGCTGGTACTTGGCCGAGTGTAGCAGCGCAATGTCTCGGGCTTCGTCCAGTTGGTCGAGGGTGGCCTCATGGGTAGTGCGGTTGCTTTGCTCGTTGTAGGCCTATAGCCTTGGGGAACCGTACTCCAAGTCAGTGGGGAGGATGGCCTCGGCTCCATAGACTAGGAAGAACGGCGTGAACCCCGTGGCTTGGCTCGGGGTGTTCCTCAGGCTCCAGATGACCGACGGGAGTTTGGCTAGCCATTTCTTGCCGAATTTCTTCAGCCGGTTGTATATCCTTGGCTTGAGGCCCTATAGAATCATGCCGTTGGCACGTTCTACTCGGCCGTTCATTCTAGGGTGTCCTACAGCCGACCAGACCACACGGATGTGGTGGTCATCGCAGAATGTCAGGAATCTGTGACCGGTGAATTGTGTCCCATTATCGGTGATGATGGTGTTTGGAACCCCGAACCTGTGGATGATATCAGTGAAGAACAATACCGCTTGCTCGGATTTGATTTGAGTGATCGGTCGAGCCTCGATCCACTTGGAGAACTTGTCAATAGCTACCAACAAGTGGGTGTAGCCCCCCGGGGCTTTCTGCAGAGGCCCAACCATGTCCAGTCCCCACATGGCGAACAACCATGTGATGGGGATGGTTTGGAGGGCTTGGGCCGGGAGGTGCGTCTACCGCGCATAGTACTGACATCCCTCGTAGGAGCGTACCAGCTTGGTGGTGTCGGCAACCGCCGTTGGCCATAGAAACCCTTGGCGAAAGGCGTTTCCAACGAGCGTCCGAGGTGCAGCATGGTGCCCGCAGGTTCCCGTGTGCAAGTCCCAAAGTAGGGCTTTGCCTTCCTCGGTGGTGATGCATCATTGGAGGACGCCAGATGGGCTTCGTCTGTACAACTCACCGTTGCTGACGACGTAAGTTTTGGTCATCGCGCAAGCCATTGGGCCTCGGTCCTATCCGTAGGAAGCACTCCTCGAATGAGGCGATCAAGGAGGGGGACCTGCCAGTCCTCCCCCTGGTCGGCCTCGGGAGGCCCTGCATCGATTTCCATGGCCTCGGGCTCGGCCGCCCAGGTCTCGGTAACAGAGGGGGCCTCGGGCCCTGTGGTGGGCTCGACCGGTGGGCCCTCTTGTGCTGCCGAGGCATAGTCTACCGAGGGCTTGTGGAGGTCTCTGGCGAATATGTTCGGGGGGACCGGGGCCCGTGCCGATGCCATCTTCGCCAGTTCGTCCGTAGCTTCGTTGAACTTCCGCGCAATGTGGTTGAGTTCGAGACCGTCGAACTTATCTTCATGGCGACATACCAGTTTATAGTATGCCTCCATTTTGGGGTCGTGACAATTTGACTCCTTCATGACTTGGTCGATGATGAGTTGCGAATCACCTCGTACATCAAGACGCCGCACTCCAAGCTCGATGGCGATCTGCAAGCCATTGACGAGAGCTTCGTACTCGACTACGTTGTTGGAGGCGGCGAAGTGAAGCCGAATCATGTAGCGCACATGCACTCCAAGCGGAGAGATGAAGAGCAGGCCCGCGCCTGCCCCGGTCTTCATCAGAGATCCGTCAAAGTACATGGTCCAGCATTCCGCTTGGATTTGAGCAGGTGGCAGCTGGGTGTCGGTCCACTCAGCCACAAAATCGACTAAGACATGGGATTTAATTGCTTTCCAAGGCGCAAAAGATAGGGCCTCCCCCATGAGTTCAACAGCCCACTTGGCTATTCTACCCGAGGCCTCCCAGTTCTGGATTATCTCCACCAGAGGGAAAGATGACACCACAGTCACCAGGTGGGATTTGAAGTAGTGACGTAGCTTGCGTCGAGCCAAGACTATGGCGTAGACCAGCTTCTGGATATGAGGGTAGCGTGTCTTAGTTTTGGAGAGTACTTCGCTAATGAAGTAAACAGGTCGTTGGACAGATAGAGCATGCCCCTCTTCCTGCCTCTCGACTACTACGGCCGCGCTGACCACTTGGGTCATTGCGGCGATGTAGAGTAAGAGGGCCTCGCCCTTGGTTGGCGGTACTAGGATAGGAGGGTTGGTGAGTAGTGCCTTGAGCTTGGTGAGGGCTTCTTCGGCCTCGGGGTCTAGGAAAAGCGTTCGGATTTTCTCAAGAGATGGTACAGAGGTAAACCTTTTTCGCCAAGGCACGAGATGAAGTGGCTCAGGGCCGCAAGACATCCCATAACTCTCTGTACCGCCTTGAGGTCTTGGATTGGCCCCATGTTGGTCATGGCCAAGACCTTCTCCGGGTTGGCCTCGATACCACGTTTTGAGACTATGAACCCCAAGAGCATGCCTCGGGGACCCGAAGACACACTTCTCGGGGTTAAGCTTGATGCCCTTCTCCCTGAGGCATTTGAAGGCAATCTCCAGATCATTGATGAGGTCACTGGCCTTTCTGGACTTGACCACGATGTCGTCCACGTTGGCCTCAACAGTTTGCCCGATGTGCTCGACGAAGACCTAGGTCATACACCGCTGGTATGTGGCCCCTGCGTTTCTAAGACCAAATGGCATGGTTACATAGTAGTACATGCCGAATGGGGTGATGAAAGAAGTCACGAGCTGGTCGGACTCTTTCATCTTGATTTGATGGTAACCGTAATACGCATCAAGGAAGGATAAGGTCTCGCATCCTGTAGTGGAGTCAACGATTTGATCGATCCGAGGCAGTGGGAATGGAACCTTCGGACATGCTTTATTTAAACCGGTGTAGTCCACACACATCCTCCATTTTCCATTTTTCTTCTTAACTAATACAGGTTTAGCTAACCACTCTGGATGGGACACTTCCTTGATGAATCCGGCCACCAAAAGCTTTTGCACCTCCTCGCCGATGGCCGTGCGCTTCTCCTCGTCGAATCGGCGCAGGCGCTGCTTCACTGGTCTGGAGCCGGCCCGGATGTCCAAGGCGTGCTCGGTGACCTCCCTCGGTATGCCCGGCATGTCCGAGGGACTCCATGTGAACATATCGGCATTCACGCAGAGAAAGTCGACGAGCATGGCTTCCTATTTGCTGTCGACGGTGGCGCTGACCTTCAACGTTCGGCCGGGACGAGCTTGACGGTCTCTGCGGGCTCGAAAGTCCCGGCACGGCGCTTGGAGTCGGGCACTTCACTACCGAGTTGGTCGAGGTTGACGATGAGGGCCTCGGCCTCCACGATAGCCTCGGCGTACTCGATGCATTCGACGTCGCAGTCATATGCATGCTCGTACGTGGACTTGACGGTGATGACGCCGTTGGGGCCCAGCATTTTGAGCTTGAGGTAGGTGTAGTTTGGGACCACCATGAACTTGGCGTAGCACGGGCGCCCCAGGATAGCGTGGTAGGTCCCCTTGAATCCAACCACCTCGAAGGTGAGGATCTCCTTGCGGTAGTTGGAGGGAGTGCCAAAGCAGACCGGCAAGTCGATGCTCCCGAGGGGTCACGTGCGCTTCCCCGGCATGACGCCGTGGAAGGGTGCGGCACCGCCTCGAGCCATGACGGATCGAGCTCTAGGAGCTCCATGGTGTTGGCTTAGAGGATGTTGAGGCCACTGCCTCCATCCATCAGTACCTTGGTGAGCGGGTGTTGCCGATGATCGGATCGACGACGAGCGGGTACTGTCTGGGGTTTGGGACATAGTTGGGGTGGTCCTCCCAATCAAAGGTGATCGCCTCCCAAGACCAATTAAGGTACTGGGGAGTAGCTACCTCAACCGAGAAGACCTCCCGGCGTTCTCTCTTTCGTTGACGCGCCGTGAGGCACGCTGAAGGCTCGCCGAAGATCATGAAGGCATTGTACACCTCAGCGAACCCGTCGTCCTTATCGTTGTCTCCGTCGCCGGGGCCCTTCTTCCTAGCGTCGTCATTGGGAAGCCCGAGCTTGACATAGTAACGTCGGAGCATGGTGCATTCTTCGAGGGTGTGCTTTACCGGGCCCTGGTGGTAAGGGCAGGATTTTTGAGCATGTCATCGAATATTCCGGGGCCCCTGACGGGGCCTCGTGGGTTCTTGCGATCAACGGCTGCAATGAAATCAACCTCGAGGGCCTCTGTCCTCCTTGGGCGCCCCTTTTTCTTTTTCTTCGAGAAACCGGAGGCCGAGGTCCCGAGGGTCTCGTCCCTCCACTTCCCCTTTGCGTGGCTATAAGGGAAGATGGCCCCAACAGCCTCTTCACCGAGGCGAAGTTGGTGGCGATGTCGAGGAGCGCGGCCGCTGAGGTTGGTACATTTTGGCCTAACTCTCGGACCAGGTCATGGCAGGAGGTGCCGGAGAGAAAAGCCTAGACAACTTCCAAGTCGCCGACGCTGGGCAACTCGGTGCACTGCTTGGAGAATCGCCGGATGAAGTCTCAAAGAGACTTGTTCGGCTTCTGGCGACAACTCTTGAGGTCCCAGGAGTTCCCGGGGCGCACGTACGTTCCCTAGAAATTCCCGACGAAGATCTTTACCATGTCGCGCCAGTTGTGGATCTGCAAGGGCGGGAGGTGTTCGAGCTAGGCTCGCGCTGAGTTTGACAGGAACAAGGGGAGGTTTTGGATGATGAGCAGGTCATTGTTCACGCCGCCTAGCTGACAAGCCAGGCGGTAATCGGCCAGCCACAATTCGGGGTTGGTCTCGCCGCTGTATTTCGCGAGGTTGGCTAGTTGTCGAAACCAGGCGGGGAATGGGGCACCGCGGATGGCCTTGCTAAAGACTCGAGGGCCAAGCAGCCCAGGAGAAGGGTTGCGGTCCTCGCCACTGTCGTAGCGGCCGCCTCGGTGTGGGCGGTAGCCTCGAGCGGGCCCATCATTGTCATGGCGTCGTCGCCTGCTAACCACATCGTGGTCGTCTGGCGCCTCGCATCGATCGCTGAGGCGGTCGTGAACTGAGGGGGCCTTGAGGCGATCATGCACCGAGGGCCATTTCAAGGTGTCCTCACGCCGTCGAGACATAGAGCTTTCGGCCTGCTATACCGCGGTGGTCTCGAGAAGGTCTCAGAGCTTGCCATGAACCCGTCACCCCTCCATGGTAGAGGGCTCGGGCATCGCTCGGACTAGCATCGCCGCTGCCGTGATGTTCTGGCTAGCGTGATTGAAGATCGGGGGTTGCTCACTTCCTTCGTCATTGTTGATGCGGCGGTGCACGTCATGGGCCCTCCGCCATCACCGCAACCTCACTGCTCCTACTTGAGAGTGTCTCGGAGCTGCTGCAGCAGGAGTTGGTCTTGGTCGACTTTTGCCTAGAGCTCACGGAGCTGCTCTAGGTCTAGGCGTCGGAGTTCCTCGGGGGCGGCGTTCACGTTTCGTGCCGCCCGAAGCTCAACGAGCGGGGGTGTGGCGTCGCCCGCCCCTTGGCAGAGCGAGGAGCGGTTGCCTACCCCTTCACTCTCATTACTTGCCCTTGGCATTCTGAGCCCGATGTGGAAACACTCTCGAGTGGGATCGTAAGTGCCTTTGTCATCGGAGTCGGAGTAGCCGAAGCAGTAGTCGCTTGCGGCCAAGAAGCGGCGCATAGCCTCAGGGTCGCGAAGCCCGGAGAAGTCCGCTCCAGCCCATGCCTCATCCTCCTCTGAGGAGTCAATGTGGGTGTGGGTCGAGGTTGTGGTGGAGAAGTCGAGGGCGGATCGTTGGTGGCGTCCCAAGGGCTCCACGTGCACGGAGGCGTAGGCGAAAGCGTAGGCGGCGGCGATGTTTTTTCAGCTCGAAGGGATATAGGGATGGTGCCACCGCTGGGGTCTGTTCCACCTGAGTCGATTCCTCAGGATGTGGCGGGATAGAGCTTATCGACGGGACGTCGCTGTGCGCTACCGGCGTCTTTCCCCTGCCCAGACTTAAGCTAGACAGGTCCCTAGCCAGGGACTCTATACCAATGTCCGGGCATGGGATGCCGGCGAAGTGCGGCGCGCCGCCCTGAGCTCGTGCGGTGTCGGGGTAGTCCCGCTCGCGTCATGCATGGCGAGCGCGACAAGAGCGGCGGCCCAGGCGCCGCCTATGCCCGGGTTGCGGATGTGTGACGTCGTCGTCGTCGGCTAATGGGGCTCTAGGTGCGAGGAGTACCATATCATACCCACATCCTAGAGACATGAACTCTAGGCTCTCAAACCAGACCACCGTGCCGAGACGTAGTGGGCGTATGGTGTCAGCCATCTGGAACTTGTTGGGACGATCAAGCTAACACGTAGAGGCCCCTAACTGGCGCGCCAACTATCGATGTTTTGGACTGGGGGTCCTCAACCAACTAGTAAATGTGAATTGCGTGCCCCTAATCCTGGATGGTGATGCAAAGAGACACAAGGTTTATACTGGTTCAGACAATTGGTGCCCTACGTCCAGTCTAAGAAATCGATCTTGTATTCTATCGATGGGGAACCCTACGGGCCCCCCATAGACCATACTGTAGGGAGATAGGCCTTGGTAGCAAGGCCTACAGCCCAATCGCCAAGAAGAACATGAAGCAAAGCAACGTGCAAAACCAAAACTCCAACGCAAACTATACAAGGAAAGGCGCCCGAAGCGTAGCTTAGGACTCTGACCTTGTATCCGAATAGGACACAAACAACGCCTCTCAGCGCCTGGACTATAAAGGGCTGGTGAGGGTACCCATTGTAAGAAGAGAGAACTCATACCCGATACTCAAAGCAATACAACGCAAACATGCTAACGCCAAAACTAGATACAAGGTTATTACTCGACCAAGTCGAGGGCCTGAACCAGTATAAATCGTGAGTCTCTTTGCGTAACCGCCGAATTCCGCTATTTGCCGAAGCCCGAATAACTATCCCGGGTACCCCCATGGTAGGCTATCGGTGGTAAAACATCGACAGCTAGCGCGCCAGATAGGGGCTTTCGATGAATTTTTTCTCGAGAGTTCGGCGGACCTCAACCTCAAGATGACCTTTTCGGCGGGAACAACCTTTGTCTTCGGATCCTGGATCTGCAAGGCTGACGGCGACGACAAGCTTCATACCCATCTCTGAGAAGAAAAAGAATTCGATGACGAAGTTCAATACAAACTCACCAAAAAGATGATGAAACTCTCAACTTCGGATACAACTCGGAATAAGGAAGAAAGCGGATACGAAACTGACTCTGAAAAAGAGATACAACCCGATTCCAAGACAATCTTCACGGCACAAGAGCCAAGCTTAATTGGACTCGGAGACACAACGATGATCACGAAGGGATATGACCCATACAACTCAAAGAAGAACTTGGGAACTTACGGACTGCGCAACGCGACATCAGTCTATCAACACTTTACTCAAAACAAGATGAACTCAGCAAGAAGAATACTCCTGGAGGGAACACAAGAAGGGATGATCATGACAGTGACCCCACAAGATTGTGTGGTGCATTGGCCAGGTTCTTTCACCTCAAGCAAAGTCCAGACTGGCATGCATGTTGAAGAACTACCTTATCAAGAGGGAAAAGAACTCGGATCCAGTTCAGAAGCTACAGACAGCTCAACCAAACGAAGGATTTAATACCATACAAGAAGAGCTCGGAAGACGTATACTGTATACATGGCGGAGCAGTTAGAACAACCTTTGGAGCCACCATAGATACCAGATATAAAATCTTCAGATGAATCAGAAGGCAACATCTCACCAGATGAGAAAAGCGACAGCAACGAAAATGATGAGCAAAGACTAGCAAGGCTAAAGAAGAACAAATTGAAAGCTGGAAGGAGGAACCGGGCTAAACAAAAGAAGCAAGTATGGAATAAATACAAAGCGGAGCTAATGGAATACAACAGAAAGAAGGCAGAAAAAGAAGCCACAAAAAATACAAAAAGGGAAAGAATTGAAGAATTAACAAAGGAGTTGTACACCCTCACAAATAACGGGAAAGCAAAGTAAGACCAGAGGAAAGAAGTCGGGGGATCAGAAACACAACCCGCGAAGAAATTCCACAGGAGCCACAAAGGGAGCAGCCACCCAAAAAATCAAATTTTTAGAGGATAGGACCAGTAGAAAGTGCTGATATCAATGGAAGGAAGGAACACTACTCAAAGCAACAAGAAAGAGACAAACCAGACTTGAGCCAACGCTACCAAGAAATGTCAAGAAGATTTGACAAAGAAGATGACTACGAAGAGTCTGAGTTAAAAGAAGATAGGTCTTATTACAGAAGGGCAAGATCGCCAGATTATGGAAGAATGGAACCATACGACAGATTCCCTTGTTTTGCAGGGAGACTACGAACTTTAAAGCTACCGCACAAGTTTAAACCAGCAAATCATTCCAAGTATGATGGCAAAGTTGAACCAAGACAATGGCTAAGGGTTTACTCCCAATCTATTGAATTAGCTGGAGGAGATGACGACATCAAGGCTCTATTCTTCCCAATGGCCCTCGAAGCAATGCCGCTACAATGGTTTGACAAATTGAGGCCAAGATCAATCAGGTATTGGGAAGAATTGCAAGAAGCTTTCTACAACAACTTTGTAGGCATTATTACCCATCCAATGACTGCAGCCGAATTGAAAAGAGTAAAGCAAAGGAGAGGAGAAAGTCTAAGGGAATACTATAGAAGATTTGGAGAATTTAGGGCTCAAGTCCATGACATTACTGACAGGGAGGTGATAGAGGCCTTTGTAGAAGGAATCTGGGCAAACTGGCAATACAAGGACTATTTCAACGAGAACCTAAGAACAAATAAAGACTTCAAGAGGGTTGTTGAGAAACTAATTTCGTCAGAAGAAAGAACTCGGCACAGATTTGCTAGGGATAACCCAGAGAATAGAAGACCCGATTACAGACAGCAAGACAAAAGACCAAGGCAGGACAATATGGTGGCAACCACAGACAACAAAAGAAGATACAATGGCAACGACAATGATAGCAATGGTAGCAATCACAATGGCAACTACAACAATAGCAACAACCGTAACAACAGCAGTTACAACAGTAATAGCAACTATCAGAGTAACAACTACCGAGGAAGAGCACCGGAAAACATAGAAAACATGCCGTGTCACATACACCTAGGGGCCAGACACAAGTTAGTTGAATGCAGCACTTTTCAGCGGCAATTCATGAAGAGGGAAAACAAGAATCAAAACAACTCGGAGCCAAAGCAAGAAGAATCCAAGAAGGAGGAAAAGAGAGCTGAAGGAGATTATCAAGAACCCCAACGCCAATTAGCGGTGATATTTTCAGGTGTTCCTAACACACAAAACAAAAGACAAGAGAAACTAGCTCACAGAGCCATCATGGCAGCTGAACCAGCCATCCCAAGATATCTAGATTGGTCAGAGTACCCCATCCACTTCATAAGAGAAGACCAATGGACTAGTGCAGCAAACGCAGGATGCTACCCGCTAGTATTGGGTCCGACTATCACGGGAGTAGCAGTAACTAAAGTACTCATCGATGGAGGAGTCGGGCTTAACATAATTTTCGCAGATACTCTCAAAAGAATGAATCTGGATTGTGAAGGGCTAATGACACCCACAAGCACACCATTCTATGGAATAGTATCCGGTAGAGCAGCTATGCCCCTCGGACAGATAACCCTACCTGTTACCTTTGGCACACTAGACAAATACCAGACGGAATTCATCAAATTTGAAGTTGCAGACTTTGAATCATGCTACCACGCAATACTTGGGAGACCAGCTTTAACAAAATACATGGCAGTACCACATTATCCATACCTACTGCTCAAAATGCCAACAACAAAGGGCGTATTATCATTGAAAGGAGATCTAAAGAAAGCACATGATTGCGACGTACAAGCAGTATAAATATCCGAATGATTACAAGATATAAAGGAAGGAAAGGAGATTGCAATGCTAGCCAACAAAATGAACCCAGATGAGATTAAGATACCGGCTAAGAAGCCAAGCAACTTCGCACCACCAAAAGAAGCCACTACCAAGACTATTGACCTACTGACTGGTGATCCAAAGAAGACGACAATCATCAGTGCAAATCTCGACCCCAAATAGGAACTCGCGCTCACCAACTTTCTTCGGGACAACAAAGATATTTTCGCTTGGAAGCCAGTAGACATGCCAGGGGTCCCAAGGGAGTTGGCTGAGCACATAATTGATGTGAACAAAGGGTCCAAACCCGTTAAGCAGAAGTTACGAAGATTCGCTCCAGACAGAAAAGCAGCAATCAAAAAAGAGATCACCAAGCTCATGGCAGCAGGATTTATCAGAGAAATAATCAACTCGGATTGGCTTGCCAACCCGGTCTTAGTAGAGAAGAAAAATTCAAAAGAATGGTGCATGTGCATCGACTACACAGACCTCAACAAACATTGCTCAAAAGATCCATATGTCCCGCCAAGAATTGATCAAATCATCGACTCGACAGCAGGATAAGCTCTATTATGCTTTCTAGATTGCTATTCAGGCTATCATCAAATATCCTTAAGAGAAGAAGACCAAAGCAAGACATCGTTCATTACACCCTTTGGGGCATATTGCTATAAGTCAATGCCTTTTGGGCTAAAAAATGCAGGGGCAACATATCAAAGAGCAATTCAAACTTGCTTGGGGAGTCAAGTCGGAAGAAATGCAGAAGCATACATTGATGATGTAGTAATCAAGACAAAAGAACCCGGATCATTGATAGAAGACCTTGAGGAGACTTTTAAGAATCTAAAAGCATGGCAGTGGAAGCTAAACCCCACAAAGTGTGTTTTTGGGGTACCATCAGGACAACTACTCGGGTTTCTAGTCAGTAACCGAGAAATTGAAGCAAGTACAAAGCAAGTTAAAGCCATCATGGATATGAAACCTCCAAAGAAAGTTAAAGACATACATAAGCTTACATGATGCATGGCAGCACTCAATAGATTCATCTCCCGACTAGGAGAAAAAGGGCTACCTTTCTTCAAATTATTGAAAAAGGCAGGAAATTTTGAATGGATAGAAGAGGCAGAAAAAGCATTCCAAAAGTTAAAAGAATACTTGGCATCATCACTAGTAATGACACCACCAAAAGACAAAGAGGACATGATGCTATACATTACAGCAACCAAGAACGTTGTCAGCACAGCAATTGTGGTCGAGAGAGAAGAACCCAGACACGCATACAAAATGCAAAGACCAGTCTATTACATAAGTGAAGTACTAACAGAATCAAAAGTGAGATACCCACACGTGCAAAAACTACTTTATGCAATGTTGATATCATCAAGAAAGCTGAGACATTATTTCCATGAACACAAGATTACAGTGGTAACCAATTTTCCACTTCAAGACATTCTATGCAACAAAGATGCAATAGGTCGGATATCAAAATGGGCAGTGAAACTCGGTGCTCTCAACATAGACTTCAAACCAAGAACAGCAATCAAATCTCAAGCATTATCCGACTTCATTGCTGAATGGACAGAAATCAGTCAAAAAGAACCCGAACCAATACTTGATCATTGGAAAATGTATTTTGATGGTTCCCTAAAGTTAGGAGGAGCTAGAGCAGGAGTACTATTCATATCACCAGAAGGGAGACAGTTAAAATATGTACTACAAATACTTTGGTAGGCAACTAACAATGAGGCAGAATACGAAGCATTAATACACGGTCTAAGAGTTGCAAGCTCGCTTGGGATCAAAAGACTACTAGTCTACGGTGATTCAGCTGTAGTAATCAATCAAGGCAACAAGGATTGGGATTGTACAAAAGATAATATGGATGCGTACTGTGCAGAAGTCAGAAAATTGGAGAAAAAATTCCAAGGGCTCAAAATCCATCATGTACTAAGAGATTCCAACGTTGCAGCAGATGTGCTAGCCAAGTTAGGGTCAGATAGAGCAAAAGTACCATCCGATATATTTGTGGAAGAACTCACAACCCCATCCATCAAACAACTCAGAAACACAGAAAAAGAGAAGGAGACAACAGATCCAATGGAAATAGATCAAGCAGAAGAACCAGACCAGTCAAGACAAATCATGGTCATACAAAGTGATTGGAGACAAACATACATTGATTTTATCAAAGAGAAGAAACTACCTGAAGACAAAGCAGAAGCAACTCGGGTTGTACGAAGAAGCAAAAACTATGTTCTGATGGGGGATAAACTATACAAAAGAGCAGCAGCATCAGGAGTACTGCTTAAATGTGTTTCGACAGATAAAGGAAAGGAAATCTTGGACGAAATCCACTCAGGATGCTGTGGAAATCATGCAGCCTCTAGGACACTAGTCGGCAAAGCATTCAGAACCGGTTTCTATTGGCCAACAACACTCAAAGATGCAGAAGAGCTCGTTAGAACATGCAAGAATTGCCAAATGTTTGCTAGGCAATCACATGTGCCGGCTCACAACTTAATATGCATACCGCCGGCTTGGCCGTTCTCATGCTGGGGGCTGGATCAAGTCGAACCACTCAAAAAAGCAAAAGGAGGCTTCGAATACATATTTGTGGCAATCGACAAATTTACAAAGTGGATTGAATACAAACCTTTGGTCAAATACAGTGCAAAAAAGGCAGTGGAATTCATACAAGACATCATGCATAGGTTCGACATGCCCAACAGAATAATCACAGATCTTGGTTCACCATTTACAGCAAGAGAATTCTAATACTAGGCAAAAGATTGTGGGATAGAAATCGACTTTGCATCAGTAGCACACCCGCAGGCCAATGGACAAGTTGAAAGAGCAAATGGACTCATATTACAAGGTTTAAAACCAAGATTATATGAAGATTTGAAAGATTATGGTGGAAAATGGATCGATGAATTACCAAAAGTAGTATGGGGTCTAAGAACCCAGATCAGCAGAGCAACTGGATACTCACCGTTCTTTCTGGTCTACGGATCAGAGGCAGTACTACCAGCCAACTTAATATGGCTATCTCGAAGAATAGAACAATATGAAGAAGGCGAAGCAGAAGAAACAAGGCGGTTAGAAATTGATTCAATAGAAGAAATAAGAGACAGTGCAATCATACAAAATACAAGATATCAGCAAGGGTTACGAAGACATTATGACAAAAGTACTCAACCCTGATCACTAAAGCTAGGGGACTCAGTACTACGACTAATCCAGAAGAAAGATGGACGACACAAACTACTCAGTCCATGGGAAGGACCCTTCATCGTGAAGACAGCAACAGGACCCGACACATACGAGTTGATGACTCCAGATAAAATACCTGTAAAGAACACTTGGCATATCAGCTAGCTCAAAAGATTCTACAATTAAGTTCAACAGATTGTACTCAAGTTTCAAGAGAAATAAAACAGAGATTATTCAAGAAGAACAGCTTCAAATATGAGCCCTGTCCAACGGACAGAACCAACCCGTAATCAGGTTGGGGAAAAAGGGGCTTCCCTGTTAACAGCCAACCCGGAAACAGTTGTGCTACATGGGCAATCTTGTCACTCAACCATATGGAGATGGTCTGACTGACGTCCAACGGCCAAATAGCTTCTTGGGTAAGGAGACCCAAGCTAGCATTTGTCACTCTACCATAAAGAGATGGTACGACTGACAGCCCTGTCCAACGGACAGAACCAACCCATAATCAGGTTGGGGAAAAAGGGGCAGCCCTGCAAACAGCTCAACCCGAAAACGGTTGTTGCTATACGGGCGCAATCGCTTACCCCAAGAGCTGGTACGATTGCTTACTTACCCTACAAACAACCAACCCGAAAATGGTTGTGCTATACGGATCCGGTCGCCTACCCCAAGAGTGGTACGATCGAATACTTCGCCCAAGAAGCGACACAAACACTTCAACAACTCGGTCGCCTATCCCAAGAGCGGTACGATCGACTACTTCACCCAAGAAGCGGCACAAGCACTTCAACAAATTGGTCGCCTACCCCAAGAGTGGTACGATCGACTACTTCGCCAAGAAGCGGCACAAGCACTCCAACAGCTCGGTCACCTACCCCAAGAGTGGTACGATCGACTACTTTGCCCAAGAAGCGGTACAAGCACTCCAACAGCTCGGTCGCCTACCCCAAGAGTGGTACTATCAACTACTTCGACTAGAGAGGGACACAATCACCCCCAACAACTCGGTCGCCTACCCCAAGAGCGGTACGATCGACTACTTCGACCAGAGAAGAGCACAAGCACTCCAACAACTCGATCGCCCACCCCAAGAGTGGTACGATCCACTACGTCGCCCAAGGAGGGGCACAAACACCCCAACAACTCGATCGCCTACCCCAAGAGCGATCACCAAGAAGAAACAAGCTGTGGCAGAGCACGAAAAAGTCACAAGGAAAGACAGGGCGAAACTTTTCCATATTATTCAAAGACATCTCAGAAGAAAAAGAAAGACAGGTCGAAGCCTGCTCATTGCAGTCAAAGACAAATTCAAAAGCAGGGAAAAGCCTGATCATATTTTCAGAGACAAGTATATATTACAAGAAACCACAAGTTCATTACACAAAACATCTAAGGAGCTGGAGGCACAGCAGGAAGCACATCCATCTGTTCCAAGATTTGGTTTGTAAGACCACCAAGCTCCACCTTCGCCTCATCCCATCGCTGCGCAAACTCTGCAGTCACGGAAGGATCTACAATCTGCTGAAGCGGAGCATCAGGAGTGGCAACTCGGATGAAGGATATAACATTGTTTACACAATGGTAAAAACCACCCTTGACAAACTCAAAAAATCGAGTTGACAAGACCGGGATAATGCCTCTCAACCCTTGAGCAAAGTCCTCCTGGCGACAAACAGCAGCAATAATAGGCTTCACAGCTTCATAAAAAGCCCGGAATTGATCTTGGACACCTGTTAGCTTAGTTTGGAGAACCCGAAATTGATCATGGGCAGCTGCTAACTTCTCCTGCAAATCTTGCACTGATTTCAAAGCCTGAACAAGGTCTCGGTCAGCTCCAGATCTAATCAGCTTGGCCTGAGCAAATAAATCTTGGGCCTCTTTCAATTTGATATCAGAAGAACTTACAGACTCGGATTGATTTTGAGAAGTACGGAGGGTATTGATCATCTCCTCTCGTCCTTTTTGCCAACTCTCCTTATCCTTAACAAGAGCTAAAAAGAAAGCAGACAAAGAACTCAAAGAAAGAAAGAAAAAACAAGGCAGAAAAAACAAGTATGCAAAGAAAGGAGAACCCACCAGTTTTTTCTTTCTTCAAAGCGGAGACCTCATTCTGAGCAGCAGTAACAGCCTGCAAAGATGAGTCGCGCACCTTTTCAGCCTCAAGCACCTTAGCATTGAGGGCGGACTCCATCAGAGCATGCTGCGCCTTCTCATAAGTCAGGACAACTTCAGTCCGAGCCAGCTCATCTTCCTTTCTTTTCAAATTGGCTTCGGCAATGGCAGTAAATTGCGCCTCATGAGGACCGAACAAGACATCATGATCTTGAAATAAAGACTAAAAAGCAAAAAAATGTGAGACAGCAGTAGAAAAACCAATATCAAAAGTTAAAAAGAACTCGAATACCTTGAGTTTGGCGCCATACACGCCCGAGAAATTCTCCCACAAAGAAACCAACTCAGACAGCCGCTCAACACGACCGAGTTGGACCAACTCCTCCCCACCCTGAGTTAACAGGAGAGTACTTGGAGTGGAAGTCAAAGGCTGGCCGGCACTAGAAGTACCAGCAGCATCCACAGCAGCAATAGACGAAGGATTATTATCAGCCGGCTCCCCATTCACTGCATCCTCCCGAGCAGCTGCTTCGGGGTTGTCCAACAGGGACAACCCGGTCGGCAAAATAGGAGCAGCAAAAGGGCTGCCTAAGTTCACTTTAACTCGGTGCTCCATTGGAGGAGACATCGGAGTTCCAATAGCCTCCTCCTCAACATGCGGAGCAGGAGAGGCAATACGTGGAAGAGAAGCTACAAAGAACAACCCGTCAGACAAAAAAGAAAAAATCAAGAAAGCAAGCATAAACGGGAAAATAACTTATCAGCAGTAGAATCTTGTAGAGGTCCACCAGCATCAAGAGCAAGGGAAGAAGAAGTATCCTCCGAAGGCCTACATTCGAAAAAAGAGCTCAGGCCAGTCAGAGACAAAAGCAAAAATGGCGAATCAGAAGACAAGATAAATATACTTACTTGATAACCTTCTTAAAGTTTCCAGCCACCCCTGAGAAGCCAAGATTCGGGAGAGGCACATCGAACAAATCATCCTCAACCACCTCAAAGGAGGGGATTGGGAGGGCCTCCAGGACAGAAGCAGATACAACTGTCACAGAAGGGGCACAAGGTGCCGGTTTCCGACTATAATGAAAAAAGCAATTCAGTTTTTTAGGAAAAGAGCAAAAAGACAAGCACAAGAAAATTTACAGCGGAAGACTTACGGTCGAGTAATCAAGGGGACCTCATCCTCAGTCTCCACCTCGCTCAAGACAACAGACCGGCCTTCTATCAAGACAACAAAAGCTAGGATCAGTAAAACAAAGCAAACCAAAAGACAGAGGCAAAACAACACAGGAGAAAGCACAAGCTCACCTACAAGAACATTACCTGTTGAGGCAATCTGACGAATTGAACGTTGCCTCTTGGGTAAAATATGCTTAGCAGCAACCTCTGACTTCCGCTTCCTGGATGACAAGATATATTGATCAATTCGAGGATCAGGAACATACTCAACGTAGGAGTGGTGACCTCCAAACAAGCCAGTAATCAACCTGGCAGAAGAAAAACCCAGCCCGATAGCAGCAACTACCACAGGACCGGCAACAGCATCATCATCTTCGTCTCCTTCTTCGGTGGGTCTTCAACAATAGCCCCGCCACCACCAGCAATAGCTATCTCAAGCTTAAAAGCCCGACCAAAACCCTACAAGAGAAGAGGAAAGAAGTCAAAAATAGAATACAAATTACAAAAAACCCAAAAGAACTCGGAGGAGAATACCACTTACCTCAGGAGGAGGATGAGCAGCATCATACTCTTCAACACGAGTAGGCATCACAGAGACCCCCCTAGAATACGCCCCAGGTGTTCAAGAATGACCTCCTCAGGCAACTCGACATCAGGAACAAGTCGGGAAGGATCTGAGGGCCCAGTATATTCAAAGCCATAATGCACCCTCTGCATAAGAGGTTGCACCCGGCGACGCAAGAAACTAGCAACTATACAATTGCCACTTAAGCTTGCCTGTTTAAGCACTGCAACTCGAGCGAGTATAGGCTTCAGAGCAACACGCTCAGCAGAAGAGATTTTATCTTTCCAAATAGAGAGGGGAACGGGAAGAACAGAAAGATCATGAGAAAAGGAAAGAGCAGGTTTCGAAATATAAAACCACTTTTCCACCCAATTCTTGATAGAATCAGAAAGGGTAGGAGAAGGGAAAGAAACTCCCTGACGAGATTGGATAAGGCAGCAGCCGAGAAAAGGAGTATTATTTCCGTCTGACAAACGCACACGGAAAAAATAACGAATAAGAAGAAGATTTGGAGGAATTCCAACAAAAACCTTGCAAAAATGCACGAAGGTAGAAAGAAAAAGAACCCCGTTAGGGGTAAGATGATGGATTTGAATCCCATAGGATCCAATAAACTCAAGTAAGAAATCGGACGGGGGATAACAGAGCCCCGCCCGCACAAAAGGAACAAAAAGAACAGATTGATTCGGAGTGGGAGAAGGGACATCGTGCTCACCAGGACCAGAGAAATTAGAGAGACATTTTTCCTGAAGAAGGCCATGAGCAACAAGCAGATCCAACTCTGCCTCCGAAGTCGATGGCTTGGGGAGTTGCCTCTGCATTTTCCGCATCGCAACAAATTCGGTGTTCTCGATCACCTTGAGCGATGCCTCCTCGTCGATAGATTTGCCCTTATTCTTGCTCTTGTTCTTCACCACCATCTCAGAAAAACAAAGACAAGATTTGGACAGAAATAGCAGGAGATCGAAGGCACAACGAAGCTATGGTTTTGGCTGAGATTGGAGAATTTTTTACTGCAAAGGCAAGTTAAGCCAACAGTAACAGAGCAGTTATCTTTATACAAGAAAAATACGCGGTCCACTAGGCCCAAAATCACATGGATTGCCCGAGGAGGCCCTTCAAAGTTACCGTTCCACAATTACCGTGCACACAAAACGAAAAGGCAACGGTCCGTTCAGACTATAACGGACACATGATGAATTAACACATTCACAAGGAGGCAACCAGGAAAGAAGGATGCAACAAGTCAGTCATGACAATACACCATAGTACAGACATACAAAAGAGCTCGGCCACATCAATAAACAACTCGGTCACAGAGCAAAAAGGAATATTTTTTCATTTCATCAAAGGTACATTGAGATTACAACAGAATACAAGATCTGATGGATTCAACGAAGAAAGCAAAGGAAATCATTCAGCACGAGGTTGCAACCCTCGAACCAAGATTCGACATTACCAGGCAGGATAAAACAACTCGAACGTACTTTTCTCCAAAGGAAGGGCGCACATCCAAGATTGCTATAGGTGACAGAGAAGGCACTCACAAGTCATCCAAGATTGACAACAACAACCTGGAAGAACCCAGCACCATCTCTCAACATGTGCTGATCTGTATTGGACTGAACCTAAATGGCACAGCAGAAGACCGAATAATGGTTGATCTACAACGGACTATCGAAGAACAAGCCGGAACACGCGCCAATCATCACTGTAAGAAGAACAAAAAAGAAAGGGCAGGCACTGGAATATGAGGCAACGCAACATGCATCACTCACATCACAAGTCCTACACCATTTGCCTCAATATCCCTTATAGCTAAATACCACCTCGAGACTAGCCTGCTACTAGTCTCTATCACAAGACCTACACCATTTACTAGCAGAAGAAAACAGAAGAAAGAGAACAGGCCTGGGGCCTCGTCGAGCTCCCAAACAATAATATCCATGACTACAAAAAGAAGAAGAAGAAACTGCACAGCAGGGTATTAGCAACATGCCATATTTATAGCACAACTCGGATGCACATATGCGGACTCATGGAAGAAAAAAAGAACTCCAAAGGACAACCATGTGAACAAGCTGCAGAGCCAGGACTTGATAAAAAATCAGATGTGACTAGACCATCACGAAGGAACAAAGACATACCCGAACAACCACAATACAAGATAAAGCATATCTAAGAGAATATTCCACAAAGAAACAATACAACCCGTGAAGACACATTGAATTCTCCAACAACTGAATGACAATGAAAAATAAGCAAATTAACAAACAAATCGGAGACGTGTGAAGGACCACATACAAAATTACAGTGTCAAAGGATTACAGTTGAAAAAGAACTCGGACGGAGAAAAATTATAAATCTCATTGATCAAAGACAAATACAAAGGTTACAGACGGCCAAACAGGACCGGATAAACTCAAACATAAGACAGAGACAATATTCTTAAAATATTGCAACAAGGAACCCAGTGGCGGCAACAGCGGCAGCCCGGACGCAGAAGAACAAATAGAGCAGCATGTTCATTACCAAACAAGCATAAGCCCGGGGGCTACTCAACCTCACACACCAGCATATCTACGAATGAAGAAAGAATTGAAGAAGAAATTTCCTACTCAAGGAAGAACCACAACCAACAAAGAAGGTATTTATAGCAAACCAGAGGTAAACAAGGCGAAAGATCACAAGAAAGAAAGAGGAAAAGAACAAAAGAGCAAAGCAACAAAGGCAAATAGTACCCAAAAGCAAGATTCCTGACAAAAAGTAAAAGAAGACGCTCACTTATGGCTATACAAGACCCATCCGTGACCAGCAAAAGACAAAGATCAAAGGAGTACAAATCAAGAACCTTCTTCCGGCTTCTTTTCAATAGAAAAGAACCCGAAAGAAGGCTCCGGGGCTGCAAGTACCTACCACAGAAAAACATATTTTCAAATTTTTTGACCCTCCAGCTTTTTATACCAAAAAACAGAAGGCTCGGGGGCTACACTCAATGAGTGCAATTTTTGCAAAATTGCACTTGCCGCACTCAAAGGAAAAAGAACCCGTAGGACGTCAAGCAAAAGTGCACATCAGCCAAAAGAAGAATCAAAGAAGACCATATCAAAATTTCACTTCAAGAAGGACCCAGATCAAGACTACAACAACTCGACCCTTGAAGCTCAATCATGAAATGCTTGGGGGCTTATCGATGGGGAACCCTATGGGCCCCCCATAGACCATACTGCAGGGAGATAGGCCTTGGTAGCAAGGCCTACAGCCCAATCGCCAAGAAGAACGCGGAGCAAAGCAACGTGCAAAACCGAAACTCCAACGCAAACTATACAAGGAAAGACGCCCGAAGCGTAGCTTAGGACTCTGACCTTGTATCCGAATAGGACACAAACAACGCCTCTCAGCGCCTAGACTATAAAGGGCTGGTGAGGGTACCCATTGTAAGAAGAGAGAACGCATACCCGATACTCAAAGCAATACAACACAAATAGGCTAACGCCAAAACTGGACGTAAGGTTATTACTCGACCAAGTCGAGGGCCTGAACCAGTATAAATCGTGAGTCTCTTTGCGTAACCGCTGAATTCCGCTATTCGCCGAAGCCCGAACAACTGTCCCGGGTACCCCCGTGGCAGGCTATCGGTGGTAAAACATCGACATATTCCTTGCACCAAAGTGCTTGTAGTAGGGAGGGGAGGGACTCACGAGCTCACGGAGATAGGCTCACATAGACACTCTCTCCCAAGCTGCCTGAGAGCAACGTCCCAAGCAGCCTGCACCGCTCCACGCCGAGACCTGGGACTAGCTCCCTCTCTCACCCTGCTTGTAACCCCCTACTACAAGCACTTTAGTGCAAGGAATACAAGATTGATCTCTCAGACTAGACGTAGGGCACCAATTGTCTGAACCAGTATAAACCTTGTGTCTCTTTGCATCACCATCCGGGATTAGGGGCACGCAGTTCACATTTACAGTTGGTTGAGGACCCCCCAGTCTGAAACACCGACAAAGCATGTCTTGAAGTTTGTATCTTCGGAGGTGAAATCCACTAGATATAGGTTGTTGTATCTAAAGCCCTTGAATATAACTTGATCATCATCTTTCTTTGACACAACCACTTCCTTCTCGATGAACAAACATTGAAAGTCAAGATCACACAATTGACCTACGGATAGCAAGTTGAAGCTCAATGAAGCAACATATAGCACATTTGATATTGAGTGATCATTTGATATTGTAACTTTGCCCAACCCTTGTACTTTGCCCTTTGAATTGTCACCAAATGTAATCCTTTCTTGACTATCTACTTCTTTATCTAGTGAGATAAACATACGAGGATCACCGGTCATATGTTGAGTGCAACCACTATTAATAACCCAATGACTTCCACCGGTCTTGTAGTTCACCTACACACACAAGAGATCAAGCTTGTTGTTTAGGGACCCAAACTTGATGAGGGCCCTTGACTTTCTCAACTAGTGACCTAGCAACCCAAATTTGTTTAGGCCTATTCTTGTTGGATGGACCTAAGAACATGACTTTCATCTTTCTACTAGAATCCTTTCTAAGCATGTAGTGAGAATTGAAAGCAAAGGGTCTAGCATGCTTGGACAAGGGTTGTGGTGGTGGAGTTTCACACTCATGAGCAAAGTGATCTTCTTGTCCACACTCAAAGCATCTCTTTGGCTTAGGCTTTGACTTGTATTGTTGTTGATGTTGAGCTTGAGCTTTCTTCTCTTGATTTGCCAAGAACCCAATACCACTTCTATCCATCTTTATCATGGTGTTCATAAGTAGCTCACTTTGAAGATATTAGCCTCTTGTGAACTTGCTCAAACCAGTCTTGAGATGTTCTTTCTCCAACTTGAGTTTCTTGTTTTGTTCTCTAAATTCATCATGATTCTTCTCCATCTTGAGTCTCTTGTTCTCTTCTCTAAGCATCTCATTCTCGAGAGCCATATCATGATCATTATCAAGATTCTCTATCACAATTGTGTTGGTGGTTGATAGCTTTTCAAGATCCTTCTTGAGCTTTTTATTCTCATTTTTGAGCTTGACATAATCATCATAGTTATCGGACTCAACCACTTTCTTGCCTTTGCTACTAGAACCTTGCTCAATGCTCTCAACAATCAAGTCATCACATGATGTGGCTATATCAATCTTAACAACATTATTAGTAGCATCATGCGGCTCATTGAACAATAACTCATGAGAAAGAACAAGATTGTCATGATTAATCTTGAGATTGGTGTACTCTTCCTTTAATAAGTTGTAACTAGTAGTGAGCTCATTGTGTATCCCCTCAAGTTTATCATGTTTTTCTCTAAGCTCCCTTTTAGAGGTTTTGAGCTCCTTGAGTTTGGATGACATAATTTTATTCTCTTCTCTAAACTCATCACTAGCTTTTTCGGCTATGTCATACTTTGCTAAGAGTGAGTCATTCTCAAGTTCTAACTTCTCATTTTTAGCTCTTGTCTTTCTAATAATTTTAGTATATTGGTTTAGCAATTTGACAAGATCATCATAAGAAGGTGATTCAAATTCTTCATCACTATCACTACCATTGTCATCACCACTACTATCATCATCATTTTGTACCTTTTGTTCACCCTTAGCCATGAGGCATAGGTGTGTAGAGGATGATGGCGGCGTTGTCGGTGGAGATAGTGAAGAGCCAATCACAAGAGCAGCCACCTTCTCCTTCTCATTTTCACTTTCATCATCGGATGAGCCACTTGATGATTCAATGTCCGTGATCTAACACCAACAATATAAGCCTTGCCATTCTTCTTCTTCTTGTGAAATTCCTTCTTCTTGCCACCCTTCTTCTTTTATGACTTGTTCATCTTCTTCTCATCATCATCATTTGAGCTATCATGATCAACTTTTGCTTTACCCCTCTTTTCTTAGCTAGCCTTGAATGCCAAATCTTTCTTCTTGGTGGAAGAAGAGACATCTTGTGGAGTGATGTGCATGTACATCTCATGTGCATTGATCTTCCCCAATATTTGAGTTGACATAGTGGTGGAAAGATCACCTTGATAAAGCACCGCCATAATATGTCCCATACTTGTCAATGGAGAGGACGCTCAAGATCTTTCTCACAACATCGGATGGTTGCATTTGAGTGAGTCTAAGCCCATTGACCTCCTCTACAAGAATATTCAAGCATGAATACATTTCATTAGCGCTTTCACTAGGAAGCATTTCAAATGAATTAAGCTTCTTCATCACAAGGTGATTGCGTTCCTCACGCTCACTGTTGGTTCCCTCAAGGAGCGTACAAATGTCCGACCATAGTGAATGGGCGTCTTTGTGGTTCTTCACACGGTTAAAGACATCCTTGCAAAGGCTTCTAAAAAGAGTGTTTCTAGCCTTTGCATTCAACTTCTCGAAGTGAACCTCATCACCTTGAAGATTGGCGGGATCCTTAGGTTTTGGGAAACCTTGTGAGACAACTCTATGCACTCCAACATCTAAAGCTTTTAGGTATGCCTCGATGCAAATTTTTCAATAAGAAAATCATCTCCCTCAAAGACGGGAGGGGGTCCATCCCCGTGGGACATTTTGCTCTAGGCGGTTAAGCCTAATTTAAGGAGCGCGAGGCTCCGATACCAATTGAAAGGATCAAGATGCCCCAGAGGGGAAGTGAATTGGGCTAATTCTAAATTTCTTGCAATAATTAAGCCCTACACTTAGCCTATTTCACCCCCTTGTGTCTAGAAGTGTTTCTATTGTTTTATCGCACAAAAGTTTTGCACCATAGGTTCAAATCCTACTCTAGTATGTCAATTTTAAGAATGTAAAGAGATGAATTGAATTGCTGAAATGTAAATGCTCAAAGTAAAGAGAGGGAGAGGAACGCAATGATGTTTTTTCGAGGTATCGGAGAGTCGCCACTCCCCACTAGTCCTCGTTGGAGCACCCGCGCAAGGGTGTAGCTCTCCTTGATCCGCGCAAGGATCAATTGCTCTCTATGGGTTGATTCTTTGACACTCCGTCGTAGTGAATCGCCCATAACCGCTCACATCATGACTTGGGTCATCCACAATCTCCGTCGGATGATCACCAAGCTTCCAATCACCATCGAGCCGTCTAGGTGATGGCGATCACCAAGAATAACAAGCACGAACTCTCACTTGACCCAACCAAGCCTAATGAGAAGAGTGGATGCACACTTGCTACTCTCTATACACTAATGAGGTCCTCAATCTTGAATTAACAAATCTCAATCACCCCACTAGGCTCTTGCTCTCCCTTGCACACAAAATGATTTCCTCAGCTGAACAAATGGGCAAGAGAGCCTTAATGCACGAGATGGAGGGGTATAAATAGCCCAAGTCAAGGAACTAGCGGTTATCCTCCAACTCAGCAAAGTTGGGGTCATCGGATAGCAAGGTGGCGCACCGCCACCCCCTATCCAGTGCCACCCCAATGGCTAGTGTTGAACTAGCCGTTACTGGGCTGGCACCGCCACCCTAGGGGCGGTGGCACCGCCACGCCAGGGGCGGTGACCAAGCCCCAGATTCCCTCCTCTCTAGAATAAAGCGGCGGTGGCACCACCACCCCTATGGCGGTGCCCTGTCCGGTGACCCTCCCAGCAAAGCACTAAGTCTCTAGAAAATTATGGCGGTGGCACTGCCACCCCAAGGGCGGTGCCCTGTCCGGTGACCGCCTAGAGAAATTTCCAAACCAGCAGCCATGATACAAAAGGCGCAAGTGCACCATCACCCCCAGGGCGGTGTACACCACCATGTCCAGTGCTGCTCCTAGCGTTGGCCTCCGTTTCAAGCGCCGTTTTGAATCATTTTCGAACTACCGCTAATCTTGGGCTTCATCCGAGCTACCTAGTGCTAGATTAAACAAATGTGCACTACATTCTTCTCACTAGACACGCCTAGGTCAAGCTACCCATCAATGTCCCCCTTTATAGTACGGCCAATGGAAAAAAAAATGTCCTACAACTAATCTAAGTGTCTCACAACGTCAAACGACACTTAGAACTAGTCCGTCCTTAACCTTATCGTCCATCCTTTGAAAACCGAAACGATTTCATCGTCAGGGGCATGAATACCATAAGTGCCCAATCAATCACCATTACCATGACCTAACTTATAATGCCTGTAACACCTCGGGTGTTAGCCTTGCATAACTTGACTTGCATAGCATAAGCATGAGCATCAAGCATTCATAAATCATCATTTACAATTGAAACATTTGATCGGAACATATGAAACATTGCTGGTTATTTCGTGTTTCTTGGAATATATGCATATGATCATATGTAGATAAATGCTAGTGTGTAATGTTGGTCACTATAACCCTTTAGCTACACTTAGATTAACAAAAGAAACATTGTTCATGAAGGCCGCATTTCATGATCAAGCACTTAAGTGATGTTTCATGTGATTACTTTCAATAGCTATATGAGTGACTACTACATGAAATGCTTAAATGACCTTGCAAATTGTTTAAACATGCTTAGGATATCATTAGGAACAACTTTGGTATTTAGTGCTAAGGCTAGTTTGGTCATTTAGCCATGGTTTGAATATGTATCATGATTTCAAAGTAACATGTTTGACTAAAGTTGAACTAGGTGTTAGAGACCTTGCATGGAGGAGTTCACTAAAGCAAAGTTGTAGTGTTTGACATAAGGAACAACTTTTATTTTTATGACATGGACTGATTTAGCTTCTAACATGCTTGAATGGGTCCCACAAAAACCAGCAAAATCCAGTTTTCAACACTTAACAAATTTTTCGAAGTATTTAATCAATCGGCGGAATCGATGTACCAAGGTTGGGCACGAGATTACTCCGCCTATGTTGCGATTTAGCACGAGGTGATTGAACAACAATTGAAGCTGGTACATAGGGCTATAGATTTCGTTTAGACGTCTTATGCTTTGGAGCGACGGATTAGCGGGAAAATCAATGGCAAATCTCGTCGTCGAGCTCGGCCATCACGTTCGACGAAATCGAATCGCGCGTTCGATGGCCGACCATACCGTCGATCCGTGGCCGCCAGCGTGGAGGAGAAATGGCAGCGTCGCCGTTGCCCGACCACAGCGAGCAAGCCCGCGTTATGCCCGAAGCGCGCTTTAACCCCCCCGGCGTCCGCCCGACCCCCCAAGCGCTCCATTTTCGCCGCCTCGGCCGTCCTTCCTCGCAGCGAACAGCCGCCGAGCGCCCACCGCCTCATGTCGCCATAGCCGCGCCAGACTCGCGCCTGGCCACTCAAGCGCCACCGCAACAGCTCCACCGCCACCCGAAAGATCCTACCGCGTCCTCCGGTGCTTTCATTGCTCAAGCTCGGTGAGCTCTAACCCCAGCAAGACCGCCTCATGGAGCTCTCCGCCACCCTCCGTCGCCGTGGTCCCACCTAACCGCACCACCCCATGCCACGCTTTGAGCGCAAGAATAGGCCAACCATAGCTCGTAGATGCTCGTCCGAGCTTGTGTTTGCGCCACCAGTAGCTTTCACCGACGTCTCGCCGTCGTCGTCCCGCCTCGCCGCTCCGCCATTGCCGCCGCCGTCGTCCTCACCGTCGACAATAGGGCCGGCCAAGTGGCTCAATAGATGCGCTTAGGTCACGTGAGATCACGTCGTGAAGACCTCACTGCCGCAACCTCGCCGTCCGGCGAAGCTCTCTCTGGCAGCGCCAACACTGCTAGCAAGCCTGCATTGCTCTGCTTGAGTCAATGACAGTGGGGTCCCACCACAAATGATGTAAGTAGTGTAGGCTAACTCATTTTGAATCCAGTTTTGAGTTGTTTTGTTATTTTTGTATCTTTAGTTTGGTAGCTCCTAAAATGGTGAAATAAATATGATTGTGTTGCTTAGGAAGTGTAGTATTTTGGAAAAATATGTTCTTGGTTTCAACAGTAGAAATTTCTGGAGATTTAAATAGGGATTTGAAATGTGCTTTTGAATGCATTCAAATTTGTTTATTTTATATCTAGAGTTCCTGTGCTCCAAAAATTATGAAATTTTTGTGGTGAACTAATCTTAGCATATGTGAGCCCTGGTAAAAATTTGAGGACCAGTGCATGAGTAGATTTAAAGTTATAGATTTTTATTTTATGACTAGTTAATCCTTGCATGAATTTTCATAAATTAAGTATGAGTCCAAAATTCATGAAATTTGTTGGAGGTGATACTAGTACCATATGGATGCTAAGAAAAATATAAAATCTGTTGTTTGACACTTTTCAATAGGATTTCCCATTTATGCTATTTCAAGCCTTGCTGCCTTGTCATTTTTGTATAGAATGTTCTACTTGGTAAAATGACATGAAATTTTTACAGTAGTCTCTTGATAGCATTAGTAAAGCTCTGTAAATTTTTGAGAATTTATTAAGCACATCTGATATATATTTATTATTTAACCTAGATATCTAAATAAAATAATAAAGGCAATTTAATAAATAGTTTGGGCTTTACCATTATATCATCTTAACTGTATTTGGTATGCTTAAACTATTGGTAGGTTCTAGGTTGTCAAATTTTGAATGATTACCTGAAGGAGAAGTATTCTTACTTTATGTTGCATGTTAAGTCATTTCCGGACTGATTCTAGAGTGTGAGGATTTGCATGTTGAAACTGATGTGTACTGTAAAATGGTTAATAACAAAGTTGTAGAGAATTGGATAAGCTTTCCAGAAAGTCCTAGATCACTAGATTTGGATTTGTAGAACTCCAGTTATGAGCGAAAAACAAGTAGATACTTTGCTTATGGCATAGTCGATGCTTTGTAGAAGTAGTTAAGTAGTAAGCGAGAAGAGATATGCACCTACTCAAACAACGTGATGCACTTGTTAACATATATGCATTCGTAATACTTATACCATACTCATGCATCTAGGATCGGAGGAAGAGATCACGTTGCTGGAATTCAAGAAGCCGAGGAAGGAACCCGCAGGAGGATCCGCAAGTCATGAGCTCCCCGCGGCGTGAGCGAACCTCAAGAGCTTCCGGAGTGCCCCGACCACCGTCCCATTTCCTTTCTCGCGAGGCAAGCCCTTGAGCATTATAAGTCTCCCAAAGAATTTACAAATGTTTAATTACGTATTTATGATTGATGCATTAGGTTATAAGAGTTGAATGAAACCACTTGATGCATGTACATTCCTTGTCCGGATATTACACCTTTAACCGTATAGGTCCGGGATCGAATATATATATGCTTAGCCATGCTTAGACCGGTAGAAGTCGGGTGATGTCCTGTCACCGCGAGATATAGGTGGATACCGAGCACGGTTGGCTATATCTCGCTATCGTGGAATGTAACCATGAGGTAAAAGTAAATTGAGACCGGACGGGAGATCGATAGGGAAGCAACAAGGCATGGAGGTCTTGGGTGTGGACTTATCCCGTCTCAGGTCGATTAAGGACCGCACCGTTGTTGGCGCTTCGACAAGATTGAACGCATGCCTCTCACTTAGCTGGCCGGATAATTCGTTCCGACCGCTGGCCGAGTAATTCAACTCGGGCCGAATCGTTTCATTGCGCGCCTTCCGGAAACGATCGACCGAGCCCAAGGGCAGGTTTGGCTGAGCATCCCGGCATCCGGTGTTCCAGATAGCGGCGCGATACGAACCCGCTAAATGTGTACCGAGTTGTACCAAAGGTGACCTAAGACTATCGTGGTGGTAGATCTGGGTTTGTGTTAGGAATAAATTCCCAAATGGTTGAAATCGATTCGAATCGCCGCTCTCCGGATAGTGAGAAACTTGGCTAGTCCCAACATCGTAGCGACTATATTATGAAACATGGTGGTTCGGATGAATATGGAATTACAATACCGCTATGGTTACTATTGTATGCTTCTAAATGATATCCCACATGTTTGGCACAGGATAGTTGCTAATCTAGAAATGGATAGTTATAATTAACTTGATAAAGGAATCATAATTTTTCAACGGGTAATTGCCTTTTTTCGCAAAATGTTGTCAAGTTACGTCCACTTATATACAAATTTCTTGCATGATCCTTGGAGTCATTTTATTTCGTTCATGACGGTAAGTCTAGTCGAGTACCTTCTCGTACTCGTGGTTTATTTTCCCAATGTTGCGAGATGGCACTTGTATATCATGGTTATTGCAAGAGTTGCTTCTATCCCATTGTGGATGAGGAGTAAGCCTTGGGCAGGCTTCCTTAGTAATTCCCATCTTTGCTTTTGTGGATCGTGATCTGGCCTGGCACTGTATCAAACTACGTTGGAAACTTATCTTCAAACTTATTTGCTTCCGCTTTAATTATCAAACTTGGTTTGTAATAACTTTCTATTCGCACTCTGATGATGAAAAGTACCTACGAACTTTATGTAATATGTGGCATGTATGTTGAATCCTGTACGATCTTGGTTGTTGTAAATCGTTTATCGAGACCCGTCGTGGTACTCGACGGACTACCGGGTTTATATGGGTTCAAGTATGACAGTGCGACCGCTTGCGGATTGCCATTGTACTTGGATTCTTATAAATTGGTCGGTTCTGCGACAGCTGGCATCAGAGCAAGATTCAACGTTAATTGTCACAAGTGTATTTAAAACAAAAGTTTTTGTTTTCCGAAAACCCTTCTCTAGCAACTAATAGTTATATAATAGGTATTTGAAATCTAAAGTGTGCCAATAATCACTTTCCTTATGCCCAAATTAAGGACTTTTAGGTGGCTATTTAAGTACTAACATGGGGGTTTTTACTTCGTCGTCCATACGGCGTGCTATTGTATGGATGCCATTCACTTGAATGGTAATGTATGGATCAAATGCCTCTACGCCAAGGTAAGATGAGTGTAGGACCGCAAGATGTGAGCATGCGGTCGGGAAGAGTAGCTTTGGTACGGCTATGTATGCATGCTTGCATGTGTATATGGTACGTATTTAATTGTGGGTTTAAATTACTGTCGGGTAGATTGATACGGAAGTATATGTATGGGTATACATATATGGAAGTATTTACAATTACATTATGCATATTCATTATGGGTTTAAGGGCTGAAATGAAATTTTATGCAGGTACACTAACAACGAAACGTGTAGCTCGACTAGTTACGCCATTTATGAGAGAACGTATGTATGCCACCGTGTCTACCGCTAGAAACAAATTTTTCCTAAGTTTGTGAGGACGTACGGAACGAGCATGCATCATGATAATTACCATTCACATAATTACATTGTTCCTCCCCTTATAAAATTCTTACTCGGTTATGTAACTCTTATCCATCATGGCATTGTCTCACCAAGGGGTGCATGTTAATGGTGCAGATGGCACGCACAAAGCAGACCGCTCGCAAGTCCACCGGAGGCAGAGCTCCCCGCCGTCAGCTTGCTCCACGTACCCGTCAACGTCACACGTTCCTTGGAGAGTTTGGGATGCCTACACTCTTGTGGAGAGTACTAAGTTATGTAGGCTATCCTGATGGAATGGAACCCCGCTACTTCTGGGCGAATGAGCAGTTGGGAGAAGGTCTCTTAGTTACTGTGGAGGCCGTTATTCGTCCCCGAGGTGACGATTCTGAGTGGACAGGCTGGTGTTATGAGTCAACTGGTAGGACTGCTTTGAAGAAGCAGCCTAGCAGGCAGCCTTTGGGATCCCGAGAGACATCATGGAGCGTTTTCCTCGTGAGCCGGCAGCCGCTTTGGTTGGAGTCTTTCAAGAGGTAACCCCTCCACTGACTCATGGCAGCAGACGAGAGGAAAATCTTTGGAGATTGGTGCAGCGGAGAGGCAGAACAGTGATAACCCTTCCATGAGCGCTATGTTCGCAATGATGAGAGTGTTGGATGGAGTTGAAGGTAGCCTCGAGCGAGTGTCCGGTGCTCTTGGTCATGCCATGAGAGGACGACGTCGACTTCGGAGAGGGAGCACGCCGCCAAGATTGAAAGGCTCACCGAAGAGATGACTCGGTTAACTCACCAACGAAATGCAGCTTGGACAAGGAAAATGTCCTAAGAGCTCGACAGTTTGAGCTAGGACAAAGAAGTTGGCCAATGCGGAAGAATACAACGATAATCTGCATGAAGAGGTTCATCTTCTCGAACAATCGGCTCCACCCTTATGTCCCACCGGAGCCGCAGAAATGGATCTAGAAGGGTACGAGGAAGGAGAAGAAGAAGTGGAGCTCAAGAAGAAGTAGAACCCGAGGAAGGAGATGATCTTGCGCGTCGACCTTGATAGTGATCATGATGAGGATTAGATCGCTTAGCATTTAGTGGAAGGACTAATGTATCACCTTTATTTATGTAATGGACCTATAGTTTGAAATTGGCATTAGTAAGCGACTATCATGTAATGTCAATCGCATGTTTGGATGAACATCAATGCAATTCCGTTCCTTGTTGGTGATCACGATTTAACTTTGCATGCGTTATGAGCGCGATAAGTGGTCAAATTGGGGATGCCATGTTGCGAGAATGAATTGTTATGCCTCTGTTTTTATTGTGAATTTGAGAATTTCTCCGATAATTTCAGTCCGCATGATTATGATTCATCTGCAATCTCTTGACATCAACCAATAATTGCTTATTGTTGCGACTTCAGATGCGCGCACCCGTCTTTGGAGCCGGTAGCGATCCACGATGGCAATGGTGATGACTTACCACCACCGCCGCCGCCGTCGCCTTTCGTGGAGTTCTTTGCTCGATTCTTGGGGAGCCAAAGGACAATGGAAGAAGCTTTACGCCTTATATCGCAAAAAAACACTTTCGTGGCCACCCACAAAGAAACGGGGCGAGCCAAATCAAACACAAAGACATTCAAGGAGTTTCTAGACACGAAGCCTCCAATCTTCAAGGTGGTGAGGAACCACCGCAGTCGATGAGTGGCTGAATACCATTGAGCGAAATTTCGTTTGCTAAGGATCACGGAGCATCTGAAAGCGAGTATGCTTCCCATCAATTGCAAGGACCAAAGAGGATCTGGTGGACACACTTCTGTCGTCTCTCGCACGCTAATGCACGAGTGACTGGGAACAATTCAAGTCGGCTTTTAGGGACATCATATTCCCGGGCATGATGCGCATGAAAGCGGCCGAATTTATGAGGCTCACTCGAGGAACAAAGTCACTCAATCGAGTATATGCACGCATTCAACAACTTGTCAAGATATGCTCCCGGTTTTGTGGATACTTGAAGAGAAAAAGATAGAGAGTTTCAAGCGAGGGTTGGGTACCAAACTGATGAAGACTATGGCAAATTCTCGATGTACCACGACAACGAGTTTATTAGTGATGCCTTGACCCAAGAAAACCACAACAACATGCATGCAGCTTGCTAAAAAAGGTCGCAAGAGGGCCTATGAGGCCGGTGCATCCGGATCTTTCCATCAAAAGCGCCTATCGCAGCTAGGCCACAATTCCGTCCACCTGCACCCAAGTTCAGCCTCCACCACCAAAGCTCGTAATAACAGCCCACGAAAACGTTCCTGTAAATGCGTTCACTATTGCCTTACCAAAAGGAAATGGTAATCGTGATACTCCACCGGATTCGATAATCAACCATGTTTCAACTGCAACCAACTGGGTCATTGGTCCAAGGAATGCCCCCACCCCAAGAGGAATGGCAACCCAAATCGTAACAATCGAGGCGGTGAATGCGAGGCACGTCGAGGACAAGTACATTATACCATTGTGGAGGAAGTGCCCACGGGAGAAGTTGTCACTAATGGTATGTTTCTTGTCAACAAGCATCCCATTGTTGTTTTATTTGATTCGGGAGCTTCTCATTCATTTATGAGTCAAGCATTTGCATCTAGACATAGTCAAGAAATAATTGAAGTAAACAAAGGGGTTTTAACATAAGTTCAAAGAGAGGTCTTGTTATTACCAAAAGATAGTCAAAATGTACTCATCGTGATACAAGGGAGGAGTACACCACGGATTTGATAATATTGCCTTTGATTATCAATAAGTGTAATCTTAGGCATGAATTGGATGAAGGATCATGGTGTTCTTATTGACACTAGCACCCGCACAATTATGTTGAGAGAACCCACGGGAGGGAATGCTTTTCTAGTCCCACTCTCCCGCGATTTCAAACCCCAACATTTAGCTTTGTGCTATCCAAACCACCACCATATGTGATATCCCAAAGGTTTGTGAGTTTCCGATGTATTTCCAGAGGAATTACCAGTCTACCACCGGATAGAGACGTGGAATTTAAGATTGAACTAGTGCCGTGCACCGCACCCATATCTAGAAGGCCATATAGAATGCCACCCAATGAGTTAGCGTAACTTAAGGTTCAATTACAAGATCTATTGGACAAAGGTCTTATCCAACCTAGCTCATCTCCGTGGGGATGTCCAAATTTTGTTTGTGAAAAAAAGAAGGATAAGTCACCGAGAATGTGTGTAGATTACGAGACCACTCAATGTCATGTGACCATCAAAACAAATATCCATTGCCCCGCATCGACATCTTGTTCGATCGCTTAGCGAAGGCAAAGGTATTCTCCAAAATTGATTTGAGATCGGTTATCATCGAGATAAAAATTAGACCGGAGGAGGATATACCTAAAAGCGCTTTCTCTACTAGGTAGTGCGGCTTATACGAGTATTTGGTTATGTCTTTCGGACTAACAAATGCTCCAACCTATTTCATGTACACGATGAACTCGGTATTCATGCCCGAACTTGACAAGTTCGTGGTCGTGTTTATTGATGATATATTGATTTATTCGTAAAATGAGACCGATCATCGTGAGCATTTGAGGATTGTCCTATCCAGACTGAGGGAGCATAAGCTATATGCCAAGTTTAGCAAATGTGAATTTTGGATGAGCAAAGTACCTTTCTTAGGTCATATTTTATCAAGAGATGGAATCTCAAGAGACCCATCAAAAGTACAAGAGGTCATGGATTGGAAAGCCCCAACTTCCGGTTCATGAAGTTCGGAGTTTTCTAGGGTTAGCGAGGATACTATCGTCGGTTTATTCCAGATTTTTCAAAGATAGCTAAGCCTATGACCAGACTACTTCAGAAAGATGAGAAGTACAAATGGACACCCGAATGTGAAACAGCTTTTCACACCCTCAGAACTTTGTTGACTACAGCACCTGTGTTAGCACAACCAAACATTGAAAAGCCTTTTGATGTATTTTGTGATGCATCGAGAATAGGTTTGGGATGTGTGCTTATGCAAGAAGGAGAGTAATTGCATATGCCTCACGGCAATTGAGAAAACATGAAGTCAACTACCCTACACATGATTTGGAACTTGCGTACCGTTGTCCATGCACTAAAGATATGGAGACATTACTTGTTGGGCAATGTATGTCATATTTTTACCCGACCACAAAAGTCTCAAGTATATCTTTACCCAGCCAGAGCTGAACATGAGACAACGAAGATGGTTAGAATTGATTAAGGACTACAATTTAGAAGTGCATTACCATCCGGGTAAAGCAAATGTAGTAGCCGATGCACTTAGTCGGAAGTCCCATTGTAACACTGTGTGGAAGCATTGCCGGAAGATGGATTCAACTTGTTACATCCTGTTTGTACTACACAATATCACAATCAGCTTGTTCACTTGAGGGCAAAATCATAGAGTTACAATGAGACAGATGTGGGAATAAGTCACATCAAGAGAAAAATGCAAGAGCAAGAAACCAAACATTTTAGATTGGACGAAAGAGGTGTATTATGGTTCGAGGACCGACTAGTGGTACCAAAAGACCGTGAGCTAAGGAGTCAAATTTTAGAAGAAGCTCACTCATCCAAATTGTCTATCCATCCGGGTAGTAGTAAAATGTATCAAGATTTGAAAACCCGTTTTGGTGGACTAAGATGAAGAAAGAGATCGCACCTATGTTGCTAGGTGTGATAATCTGCAGAGAGTGAAAGCCGTCCATATGAAAACCATTTGGATTACTTCAGCCACCGCCCTATTCCAGGATGGAAATGGGAAGAAATCAGTATGGACTTTATTACGTGCCTTCCAACAACACCACAAGGTCATGATTCAATCTGGGTCATTGTTGATCGTCTCACCAAGTCAAGACACTTCATACCCGTGAACACGCGGTATATAGTTGGGAAATACGCTGAAATATATGTTGCCCGGATCGTGAGATTGCATGGAGTACCCAGGACTATAATCTCGGATCGAGGACCACAGTTCATAGCTCGTTTACGGGAGCACTTACACCAGAGCTTTGGGAACCAAGCTAATCGGAAGTTCACTTTATCATCCGCAAAACTTCGTGACGACAGCGAAGCGAGTGAACCAAATACTAGAAGATTTACTTAGAGCTTGTGTTATATCTTCAAAAGGTTCATGGGAGAAATGGTTACCTTTAGCTGAATTCTCCTATAACAATGATTATCAAGCGAGTATCAAAATGGCTCCATTTGAAGCCTTGTATGGCGTAAAGTGCAGACTCCTTTGAACCGGATTGAGCCCGGTGAAAGGAGATACTTTGGTATTGATTTTGTAAATGAAGCCAAGAGCAAGTACGTATCATCCAACACCACATGAAGGCAGCTCAATCAAGACGTAAAAGTTATGCCGAAAGTAAGAAGAAGACCACTAACTTTTGAAGTGGGTGATTAGTATACTTGAGAGTATCACCCATGAAAGGCGTGAAAAGATTTGGGATGAAAAAGAAGCTTTCACCAAGATATGTAGGGCCATACAAAATTTTGGAACGAAAAGGAAGGTTGCATATAAGTTACAACTTCCTCCGGAGATGAGTGCAATCTTTGATGTGTTCCATGTTTCTCGACTAAAGAAATGTCTTGAAACTGGGAAGAAGCTATTGCACCCACCAACGTGCAGCTTCAATCGGATTTGACCTATGAAGAAAAACCAATTCGGGTATTAGAAGAGATGGAGAGAGTAACAAGGAGTAAGATTATTAAGTTCTATAAGGTGGTGTGGAACAATCATAGTGAACAAGATGCTACATGGGAAAGAGAAGATTATCTGCAAGAAGTTTATCCCGCCTTTTCCAAGAATGGTAGGTCTTGCAAATCTCGGGACGAGATTTTTATAAGGGGGAGGGGCTGTAACACCTCGGGTGTTAGCCTTGCATAACTTGACTTGCATAGCATAAGCATGAGCATCAAGCATTCATAAATCATCATTTACAATTGAAACATTTGATCGGAACATATGAAACATTGCTGGTTATTTCGTGTTTCTTGGAATATATGCATATGATCATATGTAGATAAATGCTAGTGTGTAATGTTGGTCACTATAACCCTTTAGCTACACTTAGATTAACAAAAGAAACATTGTTCATGAAGGCCGCATTTCATGATCAAGCACTTAAGTGATGTTTCATGTGATTACTTTCAATAGCTATATGAGTGACTACTACATGAAATGCTTAAATGACCTTGCAAATTGTTTAAACATGCTTAGGATATCATTAGGAACAACTTTGGTATTTAGTTCTAAGGCTAGTTTGGTCATTTAGCCATGGTTTGAATATGTATCATGATTTCAAAGTAACATGTTTGACTAAAGTTGAACTAGGTGTTAGAGACCTTGCATGGAGGAGTTCACTAAAGCAAAGTTGTAGTGTTTGACATAAGGAACAACTTTTATTTTTATGACATGGACTGATTTAGCTTCTAACATGCTTGAATGGGTCCCACAAAAACCAGCAAAATCCAGTTTTCAACACTTAACAAATTTTTCAAGTATTTAATCAATCGGCGGTGACGGCCCAAGGTTGGGCACGAGATTACTCCGTCTATGTTGCGATTTAGCACGAGGTGATTGAACAACAATTGAAGCTGGTACATAGGGCTATAGATTTCGTTTAGACGTCTTATGCTTTGGAGCGACGGATTAGCGGGAAAATCGGCGGCAAATCTCGTCGTCGAGCTCGGCCATCACGTTCGATGAAACGAATCGCGTTCGATGGCCGACCGCCCGTCGATCCGTGGCCGCGCAGCGTGGAGGAGAAAGCGGCCGACGCCGCGTCGCCGTTCTGCCGACAGACCGAGCCAGCCCACGCTATTGCCGAGCGCGCCTTAACCCCGCCAGTGTCCGCCCGACCCCTGCCGCGCTCCATTTTCGCTTCGCCTCGGCCGTCCTTCCTCGCAGCAGCAGCCGCCGAGCGCCCACCGCTCATTGTCGCCATAGCCGCGCCGCATTTCTCGCGCTGGCCACTCAAGCGCCACCGCAACAGCTCCACCGCCACCCCACATCTCTATCATTGTCCTCCGGTGCTCATTGTTCAAGCTCGGTGAGCTCTAACCCCGTGCACCGCCTCGCCGGAGCTCCTCCGCCACCCTCCGTCGCCGTGGTCCCACCTAACCAGACCACCCCATGCCACGTTTGAGCGCGCAATAGGCCAACCATAGCTCGTAGATGCTCGTCCGAGCTTGTGTTTGCGTCACCGTAGCTTTCACCGACGTCTCGCCGTCGTCCCGCCTCGCCGCTCTCCGCCATTGCCGCGCGCCGTCCTCACCGTCGTCGACAATAGGGCCGCCCAAGTGGCTCAATAGATGCGCTAGGGTCACGTGATCACGTCGTGAAGACCTCACCGCCGGCAACCTCGCCGTCGGCGAAGCTCGCCGCGCGCCACACACCTGCAGCATTCATTTTTTCTGCTTGAGTCAATGACATTGGGGTCCCACACATCGTGACGATGTAAGTAGTGTAGGCTAACTCATTTTGAATCCAGCTTTTGAGTTGTTTTGTTATTTTTGTATCTTTAGTTTGGTAGCTCCTAAAATAGTAAAATAAATATGATTGTGTTGCTTAGGAAGTGTAGTATTTTGGAAAAATATGTTCTTGGTTTCAACAGTAGAAATTTCTGGAGATTTAAATAGGGATTTGAAATGTGCTTTTGAATGCATTCAAATTTGTTTATTTTATATCTAGAGTTCCTGTGCTCCAAAAATTATGAAATTTTTGTGGTGAACTAATCTTAGCATATGTGAGCCCTGGTAAAATTTGAGGACCAGTGCATGGGTAGATTTAAAGTTATAGATTTTTCTTTTATGACTAGTTAATCCTTGCATGAATTTTCATAAATTAAGTATGAGTCCAAAATTCATGAAATTTGTTGGAGGTGATACTAGTACCATATGGATGCTAAGAAAATATAAAATCTGTTGTTTGACACTTTTCAATAGGATTTCCCATTTATGCTATTTCAAGCCTTGCTGCCTTGTCATTTTGTATAGAATGTTCTACTTGGTAAAATGACATGAAATTTTTACAGTAGTCTCTTTGATAGCATTAGTAAAGCTCTGTAAATTTTTGAGAATTTATTAAGCACATCTGATATATATTTATTATTTAACCTAGATATCTAAATAAAATAATAAAGGCAATTTAATAAATAGTTTGGGCTTTACCATTATATCATCTTAACTGTATTTGGTATGCTTAAACTATTGGTAGGTTCTAGGTTGTCAAATTTTGAATGATTACCTGAAGGAGAAGTATTCTTACTTTATGTTGCATGTTAAGTCATTTCCGGACTGATTCTAGAGTGTGAGGATTTGCATGTTGAAACTGATGTGTACTGTAAAATGGTTAATAACAAAGTTGTAGAGAATTGGATAAGCTTTCCAGAAAGTCCTAGATCACTAGATTTGGATTTGTAGAACTCAGTTATGAGCGAAACAAGTAGATATCTTGTTTATGGCATAGTCGATGCTTTGTAGAAGTAGTTAAGTAGTAAGCGAGAAGAGATATGCACCTACTCAAACAACGTGATGCACTTGTTAACATATATGCATTCGTAATACTTATACCATACTCATGCATCTAGGATCGGAGGAAGAGATCACGTTCTTGGAATTGAAGAAGCCGAGGAAGGGAACCCGCAGGAGGATCCGCAAGCCGCAGCTCCCGGCGTGGAGCGAACCACGAAGAGCTTCCGAGTGCCCCGACCACCGTCCTACTTCCTTTCTGCGAGGCAAGCCCTGGAGCATTATAAGTCTCCCGATGAATTTACAAATGTTTAATTACGTACTTATGATTGATGCATTAGGTTATAAGAGTTGAATGAAACCACTTGATGCATGTACATTCCTTGTCCAGATATTACACCTTTAACCGGTATAGGTCCGTGGATCGAATATATATATGCTTAGCCATGCTTAGACCGGTAGAAGTCGGGTGATGTCCTGTCACTGCGAGATATAGGTGGATCCGAGAGCACGGTTGGCTATATCTCGCTATCGTGGAATGTAACCATGAGGTAAAAGTAAATTGAGACCGGACGGGAGATCGATAGGGAAGCAACAAGGCATGGAGGTCTTGGGTGTGGACTTATCCCGTCAGTGTCGATTAAGGACCGCATCGTTGTTGGCGCTTCGACAAGATTGAACGCATGCCTCTCACTTAGTGGCCGGATAATTCGTTCCGACCGCGAAGCCGAGTAATTCAACTCGGGCCGGAATCGTTTACATTGCGCCTTTCCGGGAACGATCGATGAGCCCAAGGGCGGGTTTGCTTGAGCATCCCGGCATCCGGTGTTCCAGATTGTGCGCGCAAGTCGAACCCGCGAAATGTGTACTGAGTTGTACCAAAGGTGACCTAAGACTATCGTGGTCGGTAGATCTGGGTTTGTGTTAGGAATAAATTCCCACCGGTTGAAATCGATTCGAATCGCCGTCTCTCCCGGATAGTGAGAAACTTGGCTAGTCCCAACATCGTAGCTTGACTATATTATGAAACATGGTGGTTCGGATGAATATGGAATTACAATACCTGCTATGGTTACTATTGTATGCTTCTAAATGATATCCCACATGTTTGGCACAGGATAGTTGCTAATCTAGAAATGGATAGTTATAATTAACTTGATAAAGGAATCATAATTTTTCAACGGGTAATTGCCTTTTTTCGCAAAATGTTGTCAAGTTACGTCCCACTTATACAGACCTTGCATGATCCTTGGAGTCATTTTATTTACGGTTCATGACGGGTAAGTCTAGTGAGTACCTTCTCGTACTCGGGGTTTATTTTCCCAATGTTGCGATGGCACTTTGTGTATCATGGTTATTGCAAGAGTTGCTTCTATCCCATTGTGGATGAGGAGTAAGCCTTGGGCGAGCTTCCTAGTAATTCCCATCTTTGCTTTTGTGGATCGTGATCCGGCACGGCATTTGTATCAAACTACGTTGGAAACTTATCTTCAAACTTATTTGCTTCCGCTTTAATTATCAAACTTGGTTTGTAATAACTTTCTATTCGCTTCGATGATGAAAAGTACCTGCGAACTTTATGTAATATGTGGCATGTATGTTGAATCCTGTACGATCTTGGTTGTTGTAAATCGTTTATCGAGACCCGTCGTGGTACTCGACGGACTACCGGGTTTATATGGGTTCAAGTATGACAGTGCGACCGCTTGCGGATTGCCATTGTACTTGGATTCTTATAAATTGGTCGGTTCTGCGACAATGCCTCTGTAAAACACACGTTAATTACGGTAATTTTGTGTAGTCATTAGTCACCGAAACCCAACTACGGACCTAGATGCTTTCAGGTACAGTAAGGTGATGCTGAACTAGTGTTTTCTATGTATCATAGATGAGGACATGCGTTTCATGTTTATTAGAATACGTTTCCTTAGTCGATTACAATGGAGTATCTGGTATTACATGACTAATATCGATGTATTATATAGCACGTCAGTGGCGATACCGTAGGTTCTACCTAGACTTTATGTAGCTGTCTTGACCTATCTATGCCTTGATGTCCGAGTATATCTTCTATGACAACACTCATAGCTATGTCCACTGTACACCAGGTTCGTTCTAGCCACCTCCATTATTGAGGATGTACCACTTTGAGGTGTAGGTGAACAAGACAGAACCAATGTTATCACTCGTAATATGTGAGTTCTACCGTCATGTGATACACCCAGGGCGTGTTTGGTGCCCTGCACCTAGCCTGGCCTGGCCGGCAGCATGCAGAAACCAGACGTTTGGTTTCCTGCAGCGAACATGTAAACCACCCCGTCGCGGGGATAGATGGGGCCTGTTTGTTTCCCTGGACGGTTCTCCCTGGCTAGTACGAACTCAACCTCTGGGTAAAAAGAGGCTGGTCAACTAGATGCAACTTGCTGTGTTTGGCTCTCTTTCTCTACAGAGCCAGGCTAAGTTTGGATTATCCCGTTCGGCTTACCTTAAATTCGGTTTGTTCGGATTTTTTTTCAGTCAAAACAGTATTTTTCTCTCACAACATTTCAGTCAGAACAGTATTTTTCAGTCAACCGAACAGGGTACGTTTGCCGGCACAACTTGGTATGGTGACCTTGCAGTACCAAGTGGTAAACTTACCCCTGCAGTGGTATTTCATCGAGCACTTGTGGAGCAGGGCTGCAGGGGAATCGGAGAGGAAGGAGGGGGTGGGAGACGGAGAGTGAGAGCACGAGGGAAGGCGGGGGCAGGTGTAGTCGTCCTCGACACGGTCGACGCCGTCGTCCTCGCCGCCGGCGCAGCACGCGGTGGACGCGCGGGCACAGCACGCTGTGGACGCCGCCGGCGCCAGGCCCAAGCACACGGAGGACGGTGGTGGCTGCAGACTCTGGCTCGGCGTGCACCGGTGTGGCCGCGCAGGGGGCCGGTGGCGGCTCCACTGGCTCGACACCTTCGCCGTCGCAGAGGACGCCGCCGCCATGGTCGCGCTCCACGGCGGGCCCTAGCCTGGCTGCAGGACGTGCTCCGGCCTCGGCCATGGAGGTCTCTGGCCCCGGCTGCCGTGGAGGGGAGGGATCTGCGAGGATCGATTGAAGATTTTTTTTATCGGAATCGATGGAAGATCCGGGCGGTGGGGCAAAGAGAGGTGACGGGAGCCGTCACCGAGCGCCGAAGAGAGCCAGGCTCTCGAGGAACGAAGTCTGATTTTATTTTTTCGGATGCAGGCTCTGACGTGCTTTAAGCACCGTGCTAGCTTGGCCCATGTTGCGTCCAGGGTATCAAACAAGAGGAGTAGCAGCCCACCGGTCTGTCCCGAGCCGCCGTCCAGAGAAACAAACAACCCTATGGTTTCCGTTCTCGTGGGGATAGATGGTCTCCGTTTCTTTGAAGCCTGGCTCAAGCGGGCGCGTCTCGTGAGTCGTCCGTGAAAGAGCGGGTGCAGCAACAACCAAACAACTGATGCACTCGTCCTGTACATACTTATTATGCAGTCAACCAAACATCAAGACCTGGTATGCAATAAGCCTGTCTCAACTTGGCGGCTCCTCCTCATAGAACCAATCACGCCCCTATTGACCAAGGTTCCAAGGCCTAAGTCGCAAGGATTTACTTCAGACATGCCACGTTAGTTAAGGTGCGCGGAGTGGTGGACGCTTGTTTGAACCCGGATGACATTCTGTGACAGCTTCGAATATCTAAATATGATATTTTAAAAGTTACACTTCGAGAGTTTCACATGAACAACAAGAGAGCCGTCCTTATATTTTACTATTTTTGCAAAAGGCCCCCGTTTTCTTAACAACCCGTCAGCCTTTGAAGTCAAGGACCATGGAAGACGTCGACGGCGTGGTCATATGGGCGGCTACTTTACCGGGGACGGCGCCCACCGAGCACTACAATACAACGGCCCTCAGCGTCTCAAACGTAGGCAGCTTCACCAGTTGAGCGCGCCACCGGCTCGGCACCGCAGCCAGCCAGAGCACGCAGCACGCAGAGCGCCATGGCGTCCGGAGGCGAGCACCACGAGGAGGAGGAGGACTACTACGGCGACGCCGCAACCATAGGCGCCCTGCGGCGGCTGTACGCGGGGTACCCCTGGGTGGACGTGGCATCGCTGGGCCCGGAGTCCTCCGGCCGCGCTTGCGCGTGCGCGGCGCAGGCGGTGCGCTCCGTGGGGCGGCGCGTGGCGTTCCTCGTGATGCGGCAGGACGGGGCCACGGTGCAGTGCGTGGATGCCGGCGGCGGCGCTGGCGGGGACGGCGGGATGGCGCGGTTCGCGGCCGGGCTGAGCCGGGAGTCCGTGGTGGACGTCGCCGGCGCCGTGTCGCTGCCGCGGGAGCCCGTCCGCGGCACCACCCAGCAGGCCGTGGAGATCCGGGTGGAGAAGCTCCACTGCGTCAGCAGGGCCGTCCCCGCTCTCCCCATCGGCGTCGACGACGCGGCGCGGAGCGAGGAGGACGTCGCGAGAGCCAAAGCTGTAAGCTCCTGTCTGCTCTGCTAGTACATGTGCTGTGCGCGATGAATGGTTCACTGCAAGCATGTGCATGTTGACAGGCAGGAGAGCAGGTGGACAGGTGGTTCATGTTGGGCATGACAAGCGGCTGGACTACCGGGTGATCGACCTGCGCACCGCCGCCAACCAGGCCATCTTCCGCGTCCAATGCGAGGTCGAAAACGTAAGCTCCTCATCCGATCCGGAGACGACGAACTTGAATGAACAAAAGATGCATAAATATGCTAAATCCAGCTAGTTCTTGATACAGTACGTATGTACTAATCTGTTCCAAATTATACTTCGTTTGACTTTTCTGATTCTAAGTTTGACCAGCCGTCTTATTTATAAAATTTATATAAATATAGTCAAATTTAAGTCATTCTTAAACAACTTTTTTTTAATAAAGTAAGTCGCAACAAAAAAATAATATTTTTCATAAATTTTTGAATAAGACGAATGATCAAACTTAGGGTTAAAAAAGCCCAACAAACTATAATTTGGAACGGATTTAGTAACTCTGACACCACTGCCCGTCCCAAACAAACCGTCGTGCACTATGTATAGATCTTCAGGCAGATGCTGCTGTCGGAAGGGTTCGTGGGCATCCACACGCCGAAGCTGATCGGCGGTTCGAGCGAGGGCGCCGCTGCCGTGTTCAGGCTAGACTACAATGGGCAGCCGTCGTGCCTGGCGCAGTCGCCACAGCTGCACAAGCAGATGGTCTTGTGCGACGGCTTCGGCCGCGTCTTCGAGGTAGGCCCTGTCTTCAGGGCCGAGCACTCCAACACCCACCGCCACCTCTGTGAGTTCGTCGGCCTCGACGTCGAGATGGCGCTCAGAGACCACTACATCGAGGTCAGGGTCATTGCTGCCGGCCCTGCCTGTGGCATGTTGGATTGATATCTTCCAATTGGCCAACAGCTATTGGGTCCTTGGATCCGCGCCCTGATCGGGGGCGCCCAACCGCTCCAGGGTTGGTGGCCCCCCGTCGTACAGTGCCATAAAAAAGGGAGGTAGGGGCCGGGGCACAAGGCACGAGGTTCACCTGAGCCGCCAAACACCCCACCTACATCCTAATCCTAGCCGATCTAGAGAGGGAGCGCTACCAGCGACGGGAAGACCGCCACCGTCCACCGCTGCCTCTGCACCGCCGCCACTACGTCCGTGACTTCACCGTCGGACCTCACCGCGTCACCGACAAGCACGCCATGGTAAGCTCGTCTTCTATGAAGCGGCCGATGGTTTGCACCTTCGTAACCCCACTCTCTCTCTCACTCTATATGTAAATCCCGTACTAGTTCATGTTTTAGGACTTGTTATTTATCTCAAATGTTAGTATACATGTTAGATCTATGGCTAGATGATCGTGTCAAATCTATCAATGGTATCAGTCGTCTAATTAGGCGTAGATCTAGCTTATCGAGATAGAAATTAGAAGGAGGTGATTCAAATCGGATCGAACTCCAACCCGAAACCCTAACCCTAACCCTAACCCTAGAGTAAGGACGAAGGAGGGGAAAACCTACCCGGACTCTCCGCCGTGCGTCACCACCGCCGTCGCGCGGGTAGAATCCCGTCGTCGAGCGGGAAGGAACTCCGCCGCCGCCTCGCCGGCGCGCGGAGAGAAGCCGAGACGCGCTCGCCGCCGTCCGCGTGAGCCTCGGCCGAGGGCACCGTCACAGGACCGCTTGACGGAGCTGCACTCACCCACTAGGGAGCGCGCGTTCCGACGAGGGGACCCACGACGGCCCTAGTAAGATCTAGGGTTTAGAGAGAGTCTCACCGTAGTGCGTGTGGGGGATTAGGGCACCGTCGCCTAGACCGCTCGACGGTGGCGCACTCAGCCCAGGGCGAGTGCGCACGCCGGAGAGGGGACCGGTGGCGACGCCGCTCCACTGCTCACTCTTTTTTCCTCTCCGTGCGCGGCGCTGAGAGAGAGAAGGCGAGCGAACGAATGAATTAGGGTTAGGGCGTCCACGCCGCGCCGGGCCATTTTGTATCTGCCGAGAACGACGGACAACCGTCCAATCGCAATGAACGGCTGAGAACCATCGGGTCGGATACAGCCCAGGCGGGCGATGGAATTCCCGGCCTAGGCCCAGGTTGCGGCTTTGGCGCGGGGAAGCGAGAGCGTGCACCGGGTTTTGGGCCGCGAGCGTGGGCACGCGGGCGGCATTACGTCGTTGGGCCGAGCACTGTTTCAACGGGCTGGGCCAAATGAACAGTAGAAATTAAGTTATTATTTTATTTATTTTCAGAAGCAAATTTTGATGATTTTTTGTCCAGTTTCAATCTCTGTCAAAATTTGAACCAACGGGATAATTTTTTTAGAGAGTAGATTAATATAGTAAAATGCTTCTGAAAAGTAGATAAATATTTTTTTTATATTTTCGCTGCAATGTTAAAGTTTATTATCTTCTAATTAAATTCGAACCAACGGGAGAATTTAATTTGAAGAGTAGTCATTTTTAGTCAGTAAATTATAATATTGTTATTTTTCTGACCAACGTTGATAATAGCAATATTATAATGTTTATTCATAAGTTTTCCATATATTAATTCTATTTCTGCCCAACGGTGATGTAGAATTAGTGTATAAGAATGTTGTATGTTTTAATTTTAACCAACATTAAATTAAAGCATGCAATTATGATGTCATATTTTCTCACTATCTCTGACGGTGTTTTTCAGGACTCAACCCAATGACTTTTATCTCACACATACCGCCTCTTGAAGGGGGCAACTACAGGGTATGGCGAGAGAAGTATGAACTAGCACTTGCGCTATCTGAAAATGACCTAGCGCTTACCTCCTCGTGTCCGACTGTGACAGTGGTCCCGGTGAGGGAAGATAATGAGACTGATGCTGATTTCACTGCTCAGCAGCAAGATCATGCAGAAGTGCGGATGAAGAATGATCTCGAACGCAAGAAATGGGACATTTCAAACCGCAAATGCTTGAGGTGGGTAAGTCCACAATTTCATATGCTATAAGGGGGTCCATCCCAGATTGTGATACCGCCACAGAGTATCTTAAGAAAGCGGAGAGTCAGTTCACTTGCTCTTCCAAGGCTTATGTCAGTACTTTGATTAAGAAATTGTTCAATGAGTAATACACTGGTGGCGGTATCAGAGAGCACATAATGAAGATGAGCAACATGGCTTCGAAGCTGAAGCCAATGGATTTGGGGCTCAAGGATGAGTTCCTTATTCATTTGGTTTTTACTTCCTTGCCTAAGAAATATGAAACTTTTGTTGTAAATTACAACATGTAGCCCGATAAGTGGGATATAGAGAAGCTCATCGCAATATGTGTTCAATAAGAGGAGAGGTTTAAAAGCTCATAGGGTGACTCTGCTAACCTTGTGAAGGACAACAAAAAGAAAAATTTTAATAAGAATGCCAAACCTCAAGGGAAAGCCCCTCAGAATGACCACCATCAGAAGAACAACAATGCTCAAGTTGAGAAGGATCAGTGTAAATGGTGCAAGAAGCATGGACATTACTAGAGGGACTGTCCAGACTTTCTAAAGAGCCTTCTGAAGAGAGGTGAGGATATCATTACATTAAAAGATGAATCCTTGTATTTAAGTTATGCAAAATCTACTTGGTGGATTGATTCAGGTGCAACTGTTTATGTTGCAAATTCATTACAGGGATTCTATACGAGGAGGACCCTGCAAAGAGGAGAAAGAAGAATTAAAGTTGCAAATGGAGTTGAAGCTGAAGCTGAAGCCATTGGAGATCTCTCTCTAGAATTAGATGATGGTTTTAGTCTACAGCTTTCAGATATTCTTTATGTACCCTCTTTGCTTAGAAACTTGATAAGTGTCTCATGACTAGATGATAATGGATATGATTGTCATTTTGGTAATGGCAAATGTCGGATTGTGATTAACAATAAGTGTGTTGGTCTTGCCTTCTGACAAGACAAGCTTTATTTATTACCACTTTATGAGAATATGAATGATGCGAGCACTGAGAATGAGAATGATTCCTCGTCTATGAATGCAACAAATAAGCGAAAGAGAGTGCATGATGTATCTTCGAAATTATGGCACTGTCGTTTAGGCCATATTTCGAGGGGGGAATAGAGCGATTGATTAAGAAATCAATTCTTCCGCCTTTAGAATTTTCAGATTTAGAGCAATGCATTGATTGCATAAAATAAAAGTACGTTAAGAAAATAAAGAAAGATGCCAAACGAAGCGTAGAAATTTTAGAAATAGTTCACATAGACATCTGTGGTCCTTTTTCTTTGAAAAGTGTGGATGATTATGATTTATTTATAACATTCACAGATGATTATTCTCATTTTGGCTATATTTATCCAATTAAGGAAAGATCGAAAACGTTGTTTAAATTTAAGATATTTAAGGCTGAAGTAGAAAATCAGGACAACTTAAAGATTAAGGTAGTAAGGTCCGACCATGGGGGAGAGTACTACGGTCGACACACCCCATATACCCAAGTTCCTAGACCCTTTGCCAGGTTCTTACAGGAAAATAACATAGTTGCCCAGTATTCTACACCGGGCGAGCCTCAGCAGAATGGAGTAGCTGAAAGACGCAACCCTACCTTAATGGATATGGTAAGAAGCATGATAAGTTACTCTACCCTACCAATAAGTTTATGGATGGAGGCGTTGAAAACCGCCATTCATATTCTTAATCGAGTGCCAAGTAAGTCGGTGCCCAAAACACCCTATGAGTTGTGGACAGAAAAGGAACCCTCACTTAACTATTTACGTGTGTGGGATTGTCCAGCTGAGGTAAAAGTTTTTAACCCAAACATGGGGAAGCTAGACTCCAAGACAGTCAGTTGCCATTTCATTGGCTATCCAGAAAAGTCAAAAAGTTATCGCTTCTATTGTCCTGACAGACAAACAAACTTTGTAGAAACAAGACATGTTATCTTCTTGGAGGATGATATGATCAGGAGGAGCACGGTAGCGTAAGAAATTGGTTTTAAAGAGAAGCGGGTATACATGCCCACTCCTATAGTTCAGGAGTCATTCTTCATGCTACCTGTTGTTGTTGTACCAACAGTGCAAGACACTATAGTAATAACACTTGTTATTAGTTTTCCTGTGGCACCAATGAATAAACATGAGGAGCCTGTCCTTTAGGATCCCCTAGAACCTGTTGTCACACATGAGGGGAAGCAACAATAGCCTCATATAGAACAAGTGTCATCTAATGAAGCCCCTAGAAGGTCTCAAAGAGTCAGGAGATTAGCCATTCCTGATGATTATGAAGTTTATGAATGTGAGAAATTTTAAATGGAGGGTGATCCCACCTTATTTGAAGAAGCCATGAGAAACGCTCACTCATCCAAGTGGCTTAAAGCCATGGAAGATGAAATAAAATTAATGAAAACCAACGGTGTTTGAAACTTAGAAACAATTCCTAAAGGAGCCAAGACAGTAGGCTGTAAATGGGTCTACAAAACTAAACATGACTCCAAAGGGAATATAGAAAGGTTTAAAGCGCGACTTGTGGCGAAAGGTTTTATGCAAAGAGAAGGTATAGATTATAATGAGATATTTTCTCCAGTCTCATGTAAGGATTTCTTTAGAATCATAATGGCGCTTGTAGCACATTATAATTTAGAATTACATCAGATGGATGTAAAGACGGCGTTCCTAAATGGGGATCTGGAGGAAAATATTTACATGGCACAACCGAAAGGTTTTGTTGTGAAAGGAAAAAACGTATGGGATGCCGCCTGAAGAAATCCATTTACGGATTAAAACAAGCTTCAAGACAGTGGTATTTGAAGTTTGATAGTACAATAAGAAAGTTTGGGTTTCAAGAAAACGTAGAGGAAAATTGCGTTTATGCAAAGTTCAAGAATGAGAAATACATTTTCCTAGTCTTGTATGTGGATAACATCTTGCTCGCTAGCAGTGATGTTAATCTACTACTAGAAAAAAGAAGTTTTTGTCCTCGAAGTTTGATATGAAGGATCTCGGTGAAGCTACGTTCGTCCTAGGAATAGAGATTCACTGAGATAGAGAAAAAGGAGTTTTAGGATTCTCACAAAAGGCATACTTAGAAAAAGTTCTAAAGAAATACAGTATGCAAAATTGTAAGTCTTCACCTGCTCTCATAGTCAAGGGCGATAGATATGGGAAATTTTAATATCGTAGGAACCAATATGAGATCGATCAAATAAAAGCGGTTCCATATAGTTCAGCTGTCGGAAGTTTACAGTATGCTCAAGTGTGTACTCGCCCTGACTTAGTATTACCGGGTTACTTGATAGATATCAGAGTAATTCAGAAATAGAACACTAGAAATTAGTAAAGAAAGTTTTGCGTTACCTGTAAGGTACGAAGGGTCATATGCTAACATATAGAAGATCTGATTTCCTGCACATAGAGGGGTATACAGATTATGATTATGCGGGAGATGACAGAAAATCCACGTCAGGATACATATTCACTCTCGTAGGAGGAGCTATATCGTGGAAAAGCTCAAAGCAAACCGTCACTACATCGTCCACAATGTATGCCGAGTTTGTAGCAAGTTATGAGGTCACAGGGCAGGTGAATTGGCTGAATAAATTAATGTTCGGGTTAAAAGTAGTAGACGACATACATAAACCACTCAAGTTATACTGCGATAATAATCCAGCAGTATGTTATGCTCACAACAATAAGTCAAGTGGTGCTGCCAAACACATTGACATAAAGTATTATGTTGTGAAAGATAAAGTCCGGGATCATATAATTAGTCTTGAGCATATAAGAACAGAAAAGATACTCGCGGATCTGTTTACAAAAGGCTTACCACCCAACGTGTTCAGAGAACACTTAGCCGGTATGGGTTTAAGGGAAAGCCTATGATTACCGGATAATAAGGGCCTAGTTGAGAATCTGTTTTAAAACAGAGAGGTGCATTGTAGCTGTTTAATCTAATGGCAACTGACCGTGACGATGAGGCACGCTCTATGCACTGATCTGTGATGGAATGAGAATAAGATAAAGTAAGTAAGTTAAGTTTAAGTCATAAGGTGAGATCAATGGAGAAAATATTAGATTGATCCCTTCTAATTGGCCCAACGGTCAATTGGGCCCCTGAATCCGCGCTCTGATCGGGGGCGCTCAACCGCTCCATGGTTGGTACGCCTCCATCGCACAACGCCGTAAAAAGGAAGGTGGGGGCCAGGGCATAAGGCACGAGGTTCACCTCAGCCGTCAGACACCCCACCTATATCCTAACCCTAGTCGATCTAGAGAAGGGGCGCTGCCAACGACGAAAAGACCGTCACCGTCCACCGCCGCCTCTGTATCGCCGCCACTGCGTCTGCGACTTCACTGCCGGACCTCACCGCGTCACCGACAAGCACGCTATGGCAAGCTCATCTTCTACGAAGACGGACGATGGTTTGCACCTCCGCAACCTCACTCTCTCTCTCTCACTATATCTATAAATCTCGTACTAGTTCATATTTTAGGACTTGCGATTTATCTTAAACGTCAGTATACATGCTGGATGTATGGCTAAATAATTGTGTCAAATCTATCATGGCAAAGCTGCTAGCTATTCACATGTACACTGAGTCACTGACACTCTTCTTCTTCCTCTTCTCATTTTTGCGGAAAGCAGGTGTGCCACGTCGTGGACAGGCTGTTCGTCGCCATGTTCGACCACCTGAACGACAAGTGCGGCAAGGAGCTGGAGGCCATCCGGAGGCAGTACCCTTTCCAACCGTTGAAGTACCTGAGGACGACGCTGCGCATGGACTACGACGAGGGCATCCGGATGCTGCAGGAAGCCGGGGTACACGTGGACCCCATGGGCGGACCTCAACACGGAGGCGGAGAAGAAGCTGGGCGACCTCGTTCGAGACAGGTACGGCACGGAGTTCTACATGCTGTGCCGGTACCCGTCGGCGGTGAGGCCGTTCTACACGATGCCGTGCCCGGAGGACCCGCGCTACAGCTGCTCCTTCGACGTCTTCGTCCGGGCCGAGGAGATCATCTCCGGCGCGCAGAGGGTGCACGTCCCGGAGCTGCTCGCCTCCATCGCCACCTACGTCAACGCATTCCGGTACGGCGCGCCGCCGCACGGCGGGTTCGGCGTCGGGCTAGAGCGCGTCGTCATGCTCTTCTGCGGCCTCGGTAACATCAGGAAGACGTCGCTGTTCCCGCGCGTCCCTAGGAGGCTGGCGCCCTGACATTGACACCCATCTGATGATCTCATGGTGTTGTTATCTCATTTCATCCATGCGAATCTGTATGTAATGAATAAGCAAACATGTATGCACTCGATCGCCGATTGGATTTCGCAGTGCAACTCTGACAGACTACATCAGTTTTCACACGAACGAAAAGAGTCTATCAAGAGACCTGAATCTAGCTACATTATGCACCCCCTTCAATATACATTATTAGAACTACTAGGAGCGCTGCGCAACTCCTGAACATAGCTAGTAGTTGATTGATGGGGGGCACAGGCACTACTGCTTATTGCCAGCCCCCAGGACCCTGCACCGGTACTCACCCAGAGCCCAAATTGGGAAGATGTTCCTGTACTGGGAGTAACTGATCATGCAGTTCTTGTTGAACACTCCTATGATCTCCTGTGTTAGGCAGTGCAATTATAGTTAGTAAATAACAAAAGGGTGAGAGAAGTTGAACTTAGATTATACTCCGTATGGTTTATTGCCTATTGGAAGAGTGAACTGATGTTAGTATCTCTGATTTGTGGACCGGCCGGTTGTTGCTTACTTGCTGAGGGAATTCTCCGCCGTCTGATTGCAAGTTGATCAAAACCTTTGCTGCTCGGTGTAGGGGTGTTGGATCTCTCCAGCCTACAGTATGGACGAGATTTAAGCACCATTCTGAATGCGCACACCGGATCAGAGTATCCAAAGCCACAGGCTAAGTAACAGACCTGTCCTGCATCAATTAGTGCCAGCATGGCCCAACTAGTGTTCACTGCATGAGCTCGGTTGCCTTTGAGATTGGTGTAAACCTGATTCAGTGTGTAAAAAGATGCATGGTTAATGCAAAGGTCTTTCAAATTCCAAGAATCAACACCGCACCACTGTTTTGCTCACTAGCATAGCATGTTAGCATTTCAACTGCTACCTAACCTACTCGTACCAAACCCTTGAGATAAAATGATGCACTCTAACTGCTGCTATTTTAAAGAAACTGGTATAAGTGAATTTACCTGGTCTTGAGATGACAAGTAACTTTCTCCCCAACCACCGGAAGGAAGCTCTTTTGATAACAGAAAGCCGCATGCCTTTCTGATTGCAGGACTGTTCTCAAATGTTCTACCAGCAGCAGTTAGTCCCTTCACACCGAACCAAGTGCCGTACGTGAAGCAAACAGCCCAAGAGCCATACCTGTTGGAGACTGATAAACATGTAGAGGATTATTTGGTACTTTTTAGTTCGCATGGAGTCCAGATACTGACCATGAACCGTCGCTTCTCTGAACATCCTCAATGAAATTGGCAGCTTTGCAGATACAGTTGCCCAGGGTAGAGTTTTCTGAATGATGTCAGGGCCTGAATCGCTGCTGATGTACATTCAACATACCTGCAAAATTAAATGAGTTTTATGTTGTCTCAGTTTGTTTTATAAGTAAAAATCAACACAGTGAAAAAGTTACTGCATCTTACGGGTAATCAATCATAATGTCCCCAAACGTCTCAGTAGGATTGATAAGCTGAATAATTGAAGAAAGAATGTCAATATAGATGAAACGTGAAAGATTCAAGGAATGCTGATGAATTATACTGTTTTGAAACAAAGCTAATATCTTATCATGTATTTCTACTCAACGGCAACAATTAAGAATTCCACAAGTGGCCTGAGGGGTCGAAGAAGTTCATCCACCTACCTCCAGCCAGGCATAAGATCTTGTGAGTTCGTATGTCGCGAAACCACCATTATCATTCTGCAAAGGTTAACACAAACCAATGAGACATGGTCCCTCTAATGGATTTATTCAAAACACACAAGAACAATGGAGATAAAAAAAACACCATAGAATTTAAATGAGATATATGACCATAGTATAATATAAGAGGGCTGCTGCCAGTTCAAGAGTCTTGTTTTCCACAACGTACACAATGTTTACAAATTTACACCGACCATTTTGTTAAAAATGATTCAATTGCAACAATTGTGAGAAGATAAAGTGTTGGGCCATGTTTGTGTAATGGGCCTAGCCCAACCTAATGTATATGTATATAACAAGACAAGCAATACAGAGAACTCTAGAAGTTCTCCATTCTTCATAAAGAAAAAAATCAGGATACTTACCATATAAGACATCAGACAACTGACAGCATCATAAAACCTATTAGCTTCCACCGGTTCGCCAACAATCTCAGGAGAAATCTCTGATAACAATAATGAAGCCTGTAGTCAAAGAAAAGAAGCAATTAAATATTTAAAACATATAATTATGACAACATGCTAGACACTGTACTATAATACTGTCAAGAATACTGGCACATACATGCCAGGGAACAAAACTAAACCTTATTAGCTACGTGAGCATAAATATTTGCAAATTTGCCACTCTCAGCATTGCCATATAGTTTGATTAATGTGGAAAGAGTTTATAGATGCTGTAAGAATAAATGATCCTAAATCTCAAAAGAAAAAAATTTAAACACCTAAAGTAAAATTCGTTATTGGTAATGCTGATGACCGAGTTCACCTTTAATCCTTCTGCAGTGCAATCAGATACAGTCCAACCATTATCAGCAGTTGAGAAGGGCCATGCACCTTTAGACGTGTGGCGGTACCAGTCATTCAGATCACCAGGGCAGTCGTCAAGAACCTTTTGTAATGAATAGCCATTTATCAGTACTGTAAATGGACCTAAGGTTGAACCATATATATATATATAGACAAAAAGGCACGTCAAATGTACCTGAGAATTCTTGATGTAGTTGTGTGCTAGTTTAAGGGTGGGACCAAAGTCTTCAATAAGGTTAGTAGCCACAATGGCTTGAACTGCGAAAGTTGTATCCCAAAGTTGGCTACCATTATAACCCTACAGTAGAAAGGGCTGGTTGGATTGAAGATGCCAAAACAATTGCCAATCCCATTAAGACACAACAAAATATTATATGTTGACAGGTTTGTTGTTGCAGTAGCTGCCTAAAAGGAAGTTAATTAAGTAAAAAGGATATGGGCCACTAAACAACAATAATCACCTGCATCTTCATGCCATCTTTAGCTAGCCACAAGTAATCATAGACTCGTCGAATGTGGAGTTTGAATGCCTCTGACTTTGGATCTTCAATCCAACAAGCAAGCATATTTAATACCTGCATAGAATTTCTTGCTGCAATCAGCTGAATAATATTAAGATATAATCAAGAAATAATATGATTATTTAATAACATGGTATATACTTACGATAAAAGTTTCACAACCTACGAGCATAAATCATACATCATCAAATTTGCAGAAATGATTTAAGTCAACAGAAGTGGCTAACATAGCCAGAAATAAACTATACTTAAGGCTGAGGAATCTAGCCTGGACATATCAAGGCACTAAGAATTTTGTTTTTAGTTACAGTAGTCCCTCTGTTCAAAAATAAATCAAGAGTTAAATGCACCAACGGTCCTTGAACTTGTAAGCTGAGTATCACTTAGGTCCATAAACTCTCAAATTGCATTTATGAGCCCCTTATGTTGATTTTTGGTTCATCGTAGGTTCATATTGCTTCGTCAATGCTATTGGCCATGTTCGCTTCGCTGAAAAGCCATGGCTGAAAGTACTATTTGCTGATTTGTTGTAAGAGAAAATCATTGTTCCTTCGCTGAAACAGTATGGCTCATAAGACAAGCAAACAGGACCATTGTGCTTACGTGGAACACCAACATGTCATGTTTATTGCATTTAACCCTTCCTCTTCTCTCATCTCTTAAGAATAGAATCCTTCTTCTCCTACTCTCTTCTTCTCCCTAGCTTGCCGTCCCCTACCCGCATGCGCCACGGCCAGGACACATACCCACAGTGGCTCGCCCGCGCCAGCGACCAAGCTCATGTCTGCCCATGATGGCTCATCGCCCAAGGCCACACACCCATGGCGGTTCGTCCACAAAAGTGGCTGAGGTCGCACCATCCCATGTGGCTAAGCTCACACCCACATGAGGGTCTGAAGGTGTAGGACTGACAAAAGACCACAACCCGCATGCCAAAGCACCGCTGCTTGAGACTCCCACACAACATCCAAATCCACTCCATGCTGCGTGCCTCCTACTCCATGCGTCTCCTGCCGCCCGGCCCTTCTTCGCGCCACCAATCACTGCTTGCCATGCCTCCAGCCAATGCCCACGCACGCACCTAGAGCCACCATGTGCCACCCATCCCTAGCTCAGCCCCACCATGTCCCACGTTGTCCCTTGACATGTTGTCATGCCACTCAAGCAAAGTAGAATTGACGAAGTAGCATGGACCCACAATGAACCAAAAATCAACATAAAGGGGCTCATAAATGCAATTTGAGAGTTCATGGATCTAAGTGGCTCATCCTTATAAGTTTAAGGGCTCTTGGTGCATTGAACTCATAAATCAACTTCTAAAGTTGTCCTAAGTAAATCAATTCAATGTTTAACCAAATTTATGGAGAAGACTACCGACATCTGTGGCACTAAATAAGAAAATTATGAAAATATATTTCATGGTTTATCAAATGATGTAATTTGGTGCCATAATTCTATAAATTTAGTCAAACTTAGGATAGTTTGACTTAGGAGAATTCTAAAGGTTGATTTATTTTGGGATGGTGGGATTACATAAATGTCGGAGAATAAAGAGAAAGAAAAGTAATTCCATGATTTGAATAGATCACTCAAGTACTATCTTGTTTGGCATAATCATATGATGTTACAAAGCACTGTGATTGCATGTAGTGGGTAAATTAGCAAAATCATGATTAATTTTGGATTTGTGTCGTATAATACATTTTCACTAATTGCATGACATAGATCACATGACAATCATAATGCATGAAGTGGTGGAAGAACTGATAAATCATAGAATCAACAACAAATATTTTAGTTCTCCTAGACAATTGAGGAGGGAAGTAATGTGAGAAAAAAAGGTGAAGATGATATGGAGGAGGATTCATTATTGTAATGCCATAGTTGTTTAAGCCCGTAGAAGCTGAAAGTTAAAGGAAGCGCTAAAATCACAAAATACTCAGTTTTTATTTCTGGTTATAGAGAAAATAAATCTATATTAAAGTCTCTAGCATATGGATATGACCATGTTGTGCTTGTAGAAAGAGTATGACAAAATAAAACTCCATCTCCTTTTGTAAAGGTTCAACAAGCAAACATATATAGCCCTCAATTTACCTTGGTTACAGGACCAATGCAAATATATCGAGTGTTCTCATCCTCGTAGTGAACGTGTTGCATGACAATTTCTAGAGCTTTCTCCCTCAATTTGCAACCAGGCCAGCGCATCATAATTGGTTCGACAAATTTATGGAGAGTTGTCCATAAGACATCTTGAACGAATGGGTGCGGACGGTACAAATCTTTCTGCAACATAAATGTATCAGAACTCCTTCAGACAGAACAATCAGGATCCAAAATGGGCTCCTTATAGAACAAGGAAGATAAACATAAAAGTTCCTTTAAGCTTCCAGAACTAAGCAACTTTTCAAATAGCATCACTTTCTGGTTAATGGGTGCTATTAGGGATGCAAGTTCCACATGGTTTGGGTCATTGGGTCAACTAAAAACTTGCTAAAATGAATTAGAATGGCATGCAACATAATTAATTTAGGAGGAGAAATGAACTAAGGTAGCTGACCCACAAAACACCCTTGGGTAGCCACTCATCCTTAACTTTTATAAACAAAGGGAATTGAAGATACATTATGTGAAAGATGGATCCCATACATACTACTTAAGTACAGATCCATACCAATTGGCCCCATCGTGGTGGTAACTTACATGTTCTCATGAAGTTACTGCCATCATTTAAAATTAATTGTCAAGTTATTTGACTTTACTATTCAAAAATAAGGGAAGTGAACGTATCTAGGCCCCAGTTTGGTGGTTGATGAGCACAAGTGCTTGTAGACTAATGTGTGTTTTGCAATGGATATTCACATCGGTTAGTCACATGAATGGCCATGGTGTTTTGGCCCTATAGACTTGTGAAGTGTATGGAGCAAAGGATGTTCATGAAGACTAAGGACTCATAAGTTCATGTGTATGCTTGATGCTCATAGACACATGATGTGGAGTGTATTAGGGCTTTGCTTTATCTTTGGTTGTACTGTTAAGCGGGGTCCAAGGCATGCATCTTTAGGAAGTTCAAGTTAGAGCATTTTGTATGCACAAAAGGCTTACTCTGTTCAAGATCTAGGCATAAGTGGCTCCATTGGATTGGTTTCAAGTTAAGGATCTCAAAGATGTTAAATTGGTTCAAATCCAATTTGAAACGTGCTAAAAAATGCACCAAAGTGTGGGCTGGATGATAGGGCTAAAACTAGGTAGATCGTCGGCTGATGACATTGTACCCCCTAGTTAGTTAATGACTTAGCCTCAGTACTAAGTGGTTGTCATATGATTCATTGAGACTTCATGACGCATAGCATATCATACACCATGGACTATTCCTTAACTTTGGTTAAGTGGCCAACTATTTGATGTGGGTTGTACAATCCGGTGGCGATAGTGTAACACCTCGGCAGATCGTCCAATGAGTACAACTTGACTTTGTGACAAGCTGTCTAGGTTACTAGACTATGCTGTATGATCCAATGAAAACTCCATGACTTTCCAATGGATCATCCACGTGCCAACATTGACTCTGTGAAAAGATTGACTAGGGCTCTAGACTGCATCGTATGGTTTGGTGTGCCTTTGTGACACACCAGCGTATCATACAATGGGAAACATTCTAGTATACTTCATACCAGCTTGTTAGTTGAAAAGGCCATATTAGCAACATCGTATAATCTGGCATCGGTAATGGTGGTCAATGGATCATTCAGTGGTGTCTCTGTTAATCAACTTTTTAATGGCTAGTAGCCCCTTAACCCTTTATATAAGTGAAACCCTTGGCTCATTTGGAGCTTCTCTTCAACCCCATTATTCCTAGCACTTATAGAGATGATACTGAAGCAATTGAAGAGCCATCCAAGTCAATAAGTGAATTTATGAGTTAGCCTTGAGTGCTACCGGTGTTCTTATTTGGATTCCTTCAAGTCAAAGATAAAGATTTGTTACTCTTGGTGTTTGTCATCACCTAGATGGCCTGGTGGAGGACTTGGTGACCTTCTTCTACGGAATTTTTGTTGAGGAGGCTCCAAAATATGTACATTTCATGAAACTTGCCATTTCTAAGTGGAAAAAGGATATTCATTAATGGAAGAGAGTGCAACCATGTTTTGTGACTTTTGGTGCTCCAACATGAATTAGGAGGTTGTGGCAACAACCCCATATTACTGGAAAAATCTGGTTGTCTCTCTGCTTTTCACTTATTCTTGCATTACTTCTTGTTTAGCTTGTTGAGTGCAAGTTCTTGTTGAGTGACAACTAGGATTGCATGATAAAGTGATTAGCATAGCTTTCTTTCCTGGTACTAAGGATAATACTCTTAGTGCGAACTCTTGCTAAGGACTTGTTTAGCTCGATGGCCCTAAGGGTGTCCTATGTGCTTTTGTAGTAATCTTAGGTGCCACAATGCTATGGGGATTTAGATTTTTCATAGAATAATGTTATTGCTTTAAATTTTTAGAGCCCAAATTCACCCTCCTCTTAGGCCCTTTGGGTTCTTACAGGATGAAGAGAGCAAGATGACATGGTGGACATGTGCCCATTGTTAGAGAATGACCAACCAAATTCTATTCTAGGCCCAAAGGGGCAAATATATAGTGTACATATGCAAAGAAGCCCTCCAAGTAGAGGGAAAAGACATATACATCCTATACATCTAACACCCCCTCAAACTCATGGTGGATCTACAACACTGAGTTTGGAGAGCAAAAATCTATGTTGGGCATGTGTCTGTGCCTTGGTGAAGAAATCCGCTAGCTGAACTTCTAAAGGCACATGGTGGAGGGTCACAACCTGATCATGCACCTATGATCTCATGTAGAAAGCATCAACGCCAATGTGTTTGGTGAGTTCATGATTGACGGGGTCCCGAGCAATACTGATCGCAATGGTGCTGTCAGAAGAGAGAGGAGTGGGTGTAGTGATAGGCACACCAAGGTCCTCAAGAGCCATCGTAGCCATGTCACCTCCGTAGTCACAGTTGCCATAGCATGCAGCTCAGCCTCAACACTCGAGCGAGAAACAACAGTCTGCTTCTTGGTTTTCTAGGCAATCAAGGAGGAGCCTAGGAAAACATAGTAAGCTGAGAGAGAGTGGCGATCCGTGTGGTCACACGCCCAGGTCGCATCAGAGTATGCCTGAAGCTAAAGAGAACTAGAGCGAGGAAAGAAAAGGCGGCGAGAGATAGTGCCATGAAGATATCGTAGAACACGAAGGAGGTGAGCATAGTGGAGCTGGGTAGGAGCCGAGACAAATGACTCAAGATGTGGACAGGGTGAGTAATGTCAGGATGGGTGATCCCAAGGTAAACAAGGCTCCCAACAAGCTGACGATAGCAAGTGGAATTAGCAAGTGGTGCACCATCAGTGGGTCTTAGGTGACACCAAGCTCCATAGGAGTATCAACAGTGCGGTGATCAATGAGAGCAGCTCAGGAAAGGAGATCCTGAGTGTACTTCTCCTAAGAGAGGAAAATAATATCAGGGGTAGAGGTGACCTCAAGACCAAGGAAGTAACGAAGAGGACCCAAATCAAACATAAAAATTTCTCACTAAGACGCTGCTTCACAAATGCACTATGTGCTAAGAATCATCACCCATGATGATCATGTCATCGACATAGAGAAGAAGAAGGGTGCGACCACGAGGAGAAGTGTGGACAAAAAGAGCAGGATCGTGGTCACTAGGCTTGAAGCCAGCATCGATGACAACAGAGGAAAAACACTCAAACCAAGCCCAAGGAGCTTGCTTAAGGCCATAGAGGGAACGGCATAGGCCGACAAACAAGACCATCAGGCATAGAGTAACCTAGGGGTGGCTGCATATAGACTTCCTCTCAGAGCTCACCATTGAGGATGGCATTCTTGATGTCCAACTGAGAGATCGACCACTAACGAACGACTGCAACAGCGAGAAGAGTCCGAACAGTAGTCATGTGAGCAACAGGGCAAAGGTCTCCTCATAATCAATACCATACTCCTGTTGGAAACCCCACGCCACAAGACGAGCCTTGTAGAGCTCAAGAGAGCCATCAGAGCGAGTCTTGACCAGGTGATAGGAGTGACATTAGAAGGCAAAGGAACAAGATCCCAAGTACTAGTATGCTCTAGGGAAGCAATCTCCTCAGCCATAGCATGCTGCCACTCCTGATGAGCGGCAGCCTCCCGATAGGTCATGGGCTAAGCCAAAACGGCAACAGTGAAACCAAGGCGATCAAGGATGAAGGGAGCTACGGTCACGAAGAGCATAGCGAGGAGGAGACTTGGGAAGAGGTCCAAGGACAGACGGAGAAGAGTCAAGTGGCGGCATAGATCATGGACGACAAGTGTAGTAGTGAGTGATATCACAGGAAGGACACACCGGTGATGGGGCAGGAGAGACCGATGGTGGAGAGGTATGAGGTGGAGAAGAAGGTGGCAAAGAGGATGGAGATGGCAGCGGAATATACCACTCAAGTAAAGTAAGGAACGAGAGGGACTCAGCAGTACTAGAAGGACCAAGGAGGGACGAGGATAATACGGCCGAGACTCATCAAAGGTGACGTCCCGAGAAATCCTCATCCGATGAGCAACAGGGCCATAGTAGCGATAACCCTTATGTTTCGTACTGTACCCAAGGAAAACACACTCAACGAACTGAGCAGTGACTTTGGTGCACTCACGAGCTGGAAGAAGGACGTCACAGACACACCCAAAGCAATGAAGATGGCTATAGGAAGGAGGGGTGCCAAAAAACGCTCATAGGGAGTGCAGCCCTGGAGAATAGTAGAGGGTTGGTGATTTATGAGAAAAATAGCCATAGAAACCGCCTCAGCCTAGAAATGAGGAGCAAGCGCAGAAGAGATCAAGAGAGCATGAGTAGTCTCAAGAATGTGGCGATGCTTTCGCTCAGCAACACCATTTTGAGCATGAGCACCAGGGCATGAAAACTAGGCAAGAGTACCCTGCTCAGCAAGATAGGAGCGATGAGTAGTAGAGATATACTCACCAGCACACTCAGCACAAAAAACTCAAACGGAAGAGTTATACTGAGTGCGGATCATGGTGGAAAATTGCTGGTAAATAGAAAGAAATTGACCACGAGAAGACATCAGATAAATCCATGTAAATCTCAAATAGTCATCAATGAATAGAACATAATATGATTGACCCCCTTTTGAAACAAAAGGTGCAGGAACCCATACATCAGAGTGAACAAGATCAAAAGGTCTCTGAGACTTAGACTCACTAGAAGGATAAGGGAGTTGGAACTGTTTGCCAAGTTTACAACCCATATAATGGAGAGCAGTGTCACCAGAAACAAGACCTAAGACACCACTACCAACAAGAGTGGACAATCTAGAACTAGAGAGGTGGCCAAGACGATGATGCCCTTGTGCAAAAGTAGGAGAAGACAAAGTGGCGGACGCATAGGCTGGAGAACTAGGTGACGAAGGAGCCAAGACAGGTGAAGGAAGACACAACCAATCAAGCTCCCATAGGCACTGTGAGTCCCAACGCCTAGGCCCAGTTCCCACCAAATGGCCCATACAGAGGTCCTAAACACAACAAGAATCAGACTCAAGGATTATACGACAGCCATGCTCAGTGATTTGACCCACAGACAACAATTGCATGGTGAGTTTTGGAACATGCGAAATAGTAGGAACATCAAAAGAAGATGTCGAAAGAACACCTCTCCCAGCAACAGGAAGCAAAGTGCCATCTTCGGTGCGAACAAATATAGGAGGATCGAGGGAAGACATAGAGGAAAGTGTGTTGATGGGGTGTCATATGAAAAGAGGCACCAGGGTCAAGGAACCATGGGGATGTTGTACCTGACAGAGGAGGAGGAGGAGCGGAACTAGAAGCCTGAGCAATAGTCCTAGAAGCATAGGCCTAAGATGCAGTAGTAAGGCGGTGAAATAGGGCAAGAACCTCCTGTTCTGTTGTAGACATGGAATGAGTGTCTTGGGAGGGCCCCCTAAGAGGAGTGCCTGCCACGACGCCCCTGTCAGTCGTGTTTCTTCTTGCGACAATCCTTCTTCTCATGTCCATAGAGCTTGTAGTAGCCACACTGAACACTAGAAGGTACCCCCGTCACCACAGGAGAGGGATGAGACGGAGGCAGGGAGACCTATGGAGGTGTGGCTGCCAGGACAAAGGGCTATGGTGGAGTGCGACTCACACCCCCAGTTCGAAGACGTGTCTCCTCAGCTCATAGCTCAGGCATCGCCTCTGAGAGCGATGGGCGCGGACAACGAGTCAGTAGCTGTGCTCGAACAGTCTTGAACTTGGGGCAAAGCCAAGAGAGAAACTCATGAAGGCAAAGGGTGTCTCTCTAGTCCTGATGACAATCACAACACCGGCAAGTATCACCACCATAGAACATAGCGCCCAAACTGTCTAGACGATGCTAGACAGCTATCATCTGACGGTGGAAGTCCTCGACTGTAGAGTCAAGCTGACGAAGTGACTGAGCCTCCTGAACAACAGCAAGGTACATTGCCTCGTTATGGATCTCATAACTACGATGGAGGTGATCCCACATGAGGTGTGAGGTGGCGAGACCTCTGAGGGGCCGTGTGAGATCGATCTCCATGCTCGCAAGTAAGATAGCCATGGTAGATTTCTCCTCACGTAGCCAAGTCTCATAGAGACCAAGATCAGACTGGTAGCTCTCCATCTGAGCCTCAAATGCATCAAGTAAAGCACTCTTGGCATCATCATCAGCATCTGATGGATATGTGGGTGGTGTGGAGAACAGGACATGGAGGACAGATCCGATCCCCCATAAGGTAGCCCCACAAGCTTGTCCATCCTTGTGGACCTTCGTATGGAAAACAAAGTCACCCCAATTTGTGCCATTGAAAATGACAGGACACTTAGGGACAAGAACAGCACCAAGGCGCCCAGGAGACGCCATGGGAGATGAGAAGGAGGCGATGCTGTTGTTGTTTGTTTTTTTTTTTTTTTTGGAGGGCGAGGGGGGAAGCACAGAGGAGGCCCAACCTGCTCGCAAATCATGCGAGCGCAACAGATAGGCGCGGCTACGGGCAGAGGAAATAGAGGAAACCATGTGAGGACGCAAGGGGCACGCAGCACACGCACGCGGGCAGAGGGAGGTGGCCAGCGTAGGGGCGCGCGAGCGGGCAGTGCAGGCTGTGGCCGCGAGCGGGTGGTGGGCCAGCGCGCAGGGTGCGCGTGAGCGGGCGACGTGGGGGCGCAGCAATGGCACGCGAGGTTGGGCAGGCGGCTGGCGCATAGGCCACGCGGCGTACGGCCACACGGGTCGGCAGGATTGGTCTCAGCAGGAGGTGAGAAAACCCTAGCTCTTTGATACCATGTTAGAGAATGACCAACCAAATTCTATTCTAGGCCCAAAGGGGCAAATATACAGTGTACATATGTAAAGAAGCCCTCCAAGTAGAGGGAAAAGACACACCCATGTCATGGATGATGAGTGATTGTCAAGGCAAGATGACTAAGCTTTGGTTGAGTTGGTTCTAGAGTGATTTGAACTAGCCAAGCTGTCGAGTTGGTTTGTGTTGTGCAACATGTCTCTTGGTTTATGAATGTCCAGGTGTTGAGTGCATCGAGGTGGCCAACAACAATGTAGAAGGTCAAGCGAGGAGTTTGGGTCGATGAACCATGGGCGATGAAGACTAGACATGAAGGCTTGGACCAAGGGACTAAGAGGCAGAAGGATGGACCAAGGATGACTAGCACTTGGCGCGGTGACAAACAAGAGCATGTGCAAGATGGTGATGAAGGCATCATTGACCAAAGTCAAGGCCAGAGTTGGACCAAATCAAGGAGAGGCATCACACACACTTATATTGGACTGCTGGATTGATGAGGACATGGAGGACACACGTCAACATTGGAGGGGTTGCATACTAGGTACGTGGCCCTGGGGTTTGTCGGTTTCTCCTTCAAAACCGATGGTGGAGTGATTTTTGGGTTTGGGCCTCAAAACTCAGGAGAGGATTTTAGGAGTGGTACATGGCATCATTAGAGAGCTTGCATCGAGGCAAAGCGACTTTGTGAAGGGCCCATGGCCGTTTGATGCATGGAAGACCAATTTGGACCATTTTGCCCATAGTGGCCAAGTGCTTCATGTCTAAGCCTAGGTGTATTCTGGAATGGTAATATCCCTCTATAAATAAGAGGGAGGCTGCTCAAGATAGTGGTCCTTCTACCATTTGTTCATCCTTGGTTAGCTCAGTGCTCTAAAGATTAGAGGAGTTAGGCTAGAGAGGGGTGAGATTCTCTCTTAGGCTAGTTTCTCACAAAAGTGGGAGAATGTTGGGAGGAAGGCTAATCTGATGTATATATGAATTCATGACTGATTTCAAGTGAAAAAAATCTTGTTGAAATCATCTCATGTGTCCCCATCCTGTTGAATCATTTGGTTTTCCCCATTTGTGGATTTTTATCACCTTTTCTTGGTAATTTTTTTAGGAGCAATTGATCTGAGTTCTTGAATGGTTTTGAGGTGGTTCTTAGAGCCTTTAGACATGAGTACATGATAGGATTAACCCTATCACCAAACTCCCCATGATTGGCTTCCAAAATCCTTCATTTTCTTCTATAAAATCCTTGTTTTGGTGATTTAATTTATTTGAGTTGGGCATCTTTTATTGTTGTGCTCAATCTTGGTGCTAGGACCTCAAGGGAGCATATCTAGTGTTGCCCTTCAATAGATTTTTCATGAGAATTGAAATTGAGTTTTATTGAAAATCACAACTTGAGAAAGAGCAAACTTCATGGTGAAGCCCTGATCTTTTTGTCAAGATCTCTTGGTAATAACTTTCCCATGGGCAGGCAAACTTTGTGCAAAATATTAAGAATTTTGGAGTTCATTTGCTTGGTTTTTCCTTTTTGCACAAATTTCTAGGCTAAAATCTATCAAAACTAGCCTAGCTGGGTTTGGCATTTCCAGTGGGCTGATAACCATGAAACCAGACTAGCCAACTTAAGTGTTCCATTCTTTGCTTGTTTGACTCTGTATCTTCCTAGTCTCTTTCCTAAGGTTAGTAGGCCTGTTGTGCCTATGTGACTTTGGCGAGAGTTAGAGGATTGGATTGGTGTTTAGAACATAGCTTACATATCACTCATGTCCTCGGTGAGAAAATTTTGAGGATCCCATTCACCCCCTATGCCCTTGTTTGGTACTTTAGATAGTTTTTAAGTATGAGAATACATAGAAAAAACCTCTTTAAGCTTTTTGACACTTTATATATTCTATATACTTAGTATGAGTCAAAGCAATGTTCACCAAATGAAGTCACTATTAGTGAAGACTGACGTTTACCTCTAATTTCAAATATGTAATCCACCTCAGCTTGTATCTTGGGCAACTCTTTCTAGATTACCTGGTTTGTTACTCTTTCGAGTGGCATTATTTAGTACCCACTACTATGCAATGAAAAATTAGGTGGGGAAAGTATCCTTTCTCCTCCGTTGAAAAAAGCCATGTTTAGCCAAAAAGATTCTTGAGAACGTGTTATTTAGGCCCTCTTTGGCAAAAGAAGCCAAAATGGGCCTTCACCCCATAAGCCCAAAAAGCCATTGAAGCCAGAGAAGCCACGTTATGTTGGCTTCATCTCTACTTGTAAAAATAGCTTCAACTCTATGGTTCTTCGATCGTGAAATGCTTTTTCTCGCGAAGCTATTTGGCATGACTTCACTTCAAGCCACAAAGAAGTCAAACCTAAAGCCACTCAAAAGCTCTGCCAAAGAGGCCCTTAGCATAGATTGGTTTACAACAAGGTTGTGCCAGCAACTAAACATACTCTTTTGATAGTGGGATTTCTGAACAAGGAGTAAGGACAACCTTGGCTAAACAGGATAAACTTGTAGACTAATAGATAACTTTGTGTCACCTCATGCAATGAACTCACAAAAAATTTGGTCCATGTGCATCAATGCCCATGAAAAGGTTATGCAAAAAGTTAACAAACCTTAGCACATAGATTGCGGACCTTGTCCCAATCAATCTTGTTATAAGGGTCTTTGAAAATTTCCTTTCTCAAATCCAACACAAGTGGTGTGATTCGGCCGACAAACCTCTTCCCATAAATGTAGCACATAGGCAAATACAACATTCGACAATGACACCACATCCTCCCTACAAGACATTGTAAAATGCTATAGCATATCAGCAAGAAACAACAGAGAACCATTTATTGATTGCTGGTCGATTGGCCAATTAAAAATGAAAAAAGAGGATGATATATAAATGATGAATTTTGTGATATAAGATCAATGGCGATTGGAATATTCAATTAAGGCATACTAGATTTATGTACACAGAGGAAAAGAAAGCAGAACCTGGGTGAAATGGCAGGAGATATGGCAATAGCCATACTTCTGGTGGGACCGGATTGTTACCAGACCATTCAAATACACCAAGTATCTTAAATAAGCCAGGTAATTAAAATGAATCAAAGCAGATCCAAGAAAATGGAAGGAGCTAATAAACAAATAAATAAGAGTTAATTCCCCACCGAAAGCCAAAACTTGCCCCATGATGCTATATATGTTGCTCCACCATGGTCTAAGATCCAGTTTCGACCTTTCTCCATGGCTCCATCTCCGCTATCTGGTCCCTCTCCAAGCAATCTCAAAATAACATAGGTTAGTGCTGAGCCAAACATGGTGCTCGGACCCTCAATGTGCAAGCCCCAACCGCCATCTTCATTCTACACTTGCAGTGACAAAAATTACATCACATTTAGCCATTATACGGATGAGAAATTTCGGATTGAATCCTTGCCTGATGGTTATAAAGATATCGGCGGATCTCCTTTTGGTGTTCTGGCGATAGGACAGTGTTTAGTGCTCCAATCACATACAATGTTATGATCTATGTATAGGATAAACACAATCAGTAGCTGTTTTGTAAACCAAGAAACATGAAACGTCCATATAATCTAAACATTTCTTAAAAAGCATCTAAATTGGTATTCACATTTAATCAAAAAAGTATTGGCGGTCACATACAACATATATAATGCACAAGTGAGAAAGAAAAGAAATAGCACAACTTCATCTTAAACACATGACAAAATTAAGCACATAATTAGTCGTAGAAATGCATATCCAAGTGAAGTAAAGAAGTTGCATATCACTGTAGAGTTGGAGGAGGTACCAAGCCTGACACGAGGAACATAGGACCGCCATAGTCCCCAGGCCAGTGCCCATCGTGTGCCTGGATAGTAGAAAAACGGTTGATTGCCCTTCTCAAGGTAGTCGACACGGCTTCAATGGTAACATCTTCATGCTCATCTAGTTTGATCGCCGGAAGGTCCAGCTGAAGAGGATTTTCTTTGGCGAACTGCATGCAATATGTAAGGAGAGAATATATATTCCAAATTTACTGGAAAGCAGAGCACTGAAACAGACTGCAGAAGAAACCAGGCTAGGCAGGAGTGTGTGTGTACGTGTGTGTGTGTGTGTGTGTGTGAGTGAGTGAGAGAGAGAGGTCTCAAAAAGTGTGTGTGTGTGTGTGTGTGTGTGTGTGTGTGTGTGTGAGAGAGAGAGAGAGAGAGAGTCTATTCTGCACCCACGCACAGTCAATGTGTGCGGTGTGTCCACCCGAGTTTGCAACTTACAATGATAACCATTTGCAACACTGATTACTGCTCTATTGCAACTAGTGTGTAATCCATGTTACAACATGAATTGTAGTTGCAAATACAATTAAATAAGAGTTGCAATTGCAAAATTACGGAAGACAACTGCTCAGTTGCAAAAAAAAAAAGACAATTGCAATTCTGATTTTCTTGTTCTTTAGCACATACAACAATTGCAACTGATATTGTTGAAGTTGCAATTACAAAATTATGGAAGATAGGTAAATTGCACAAGTACAGAAGACAATAGTAATTTCTATTTTCTTAGCTACAACAACTGCAACTGATATTGTTATTAAGTTGTAACTGCATCACAAATCAAATTGCAACTCGGAACCGCCTAGGTGTAGCTACAAATTGGAACTAACAAATTGCCTAGGTAGAAAGTATCAACACTAGTAGAGAAACGACCTTTGATCCCGCCTCGAAATTTGGCTTTAGTCCCGGTATTTATTGCGCCCGGGAGTAAAGAGACCTTTAGTCCCGGTTTGTAGCTCCAACCGGGACTAAAGGTCCCTGCCCAACGGCTACTGCGGCAGGCTTTTGCTGCAGGGGACCTTTAGTCTCGGTTGGAGCTATCAACCGGGACTAAAGGTTAACTTTTACTCCTGATTGGTACCTCCAACTGGGAGTAAAAGTCTACTCCCGGCTGGAGGCTCCGTCCGGGACTAGAAAGGGACATTTAGTCCCAGTTTCTGTCTCTAACTGGGACTATAGTTCCCCTCCCATATAGCCTTTCTTCCTCCCCGAGCCCGAGCCACTTAGAGCTCAGTGTTTTCTTGCTTCATCACCGGCCTCTCTTCTTCCTCATCGCCGGTAATCACAAGATTTTCTTCGATTCCTCCATCGATTCTTCGGTTATAAAGGTTACCAACTTTATACTCTCATATTTTATCAGTAGCATATCTCATTTTGTAGACTAGATATATGTGGTTTTTTATGGTGGAATTTTTTTTATTTGTAAGCCATTTAAGCTCAAAATCACTTTAAAGTTTGCATATTTGGGTGAAGGAAGGTTAAAGTAGTTATTCAAAACTAGTATTAAGCTTTCATTTTTAGCATGCATAGCAAACTTCATGGTTTAGAGATATAGAGAATTTTAGAGTTTTTTAATTTTATTTATTTATAAAATAAGAAATTTATATTATATTAAAAATGAGTATAAAGAGTAGATGGCAACTGCTTCTGGGTCCTCCGCCTCTCATCGGGTTCCAAAGCGATTGAGGCCGGACCTCCCTCTCATTGCATGCGGCAAGTGTGAGGAGAAGATTGTGATGGAGTACTGGGTGAGGAAGGAGTGTCCCAACAAAGGCCGTATCTTTTACAAGTGTCCGGATCGCAATGTGAGTTATTTTGTCGCATTTGATGATTATGGTTAATTTATACTTATTTTCATGATAATTGTGATTAAAGTTCTAATTTTTTGTTTTAATTTCAATGGGATGGCACTGGATGTTCAGGCTGGTACTGGGAGGAAGAGTATGTTGAACATGTGCAAAACTCTCTTGCACAGGCGGCTACGGCGGCTGATGAGGCAGTGATCCTGCGGAAGAAGCCCATAGATGTTGAACAAACGCATGATCTGTCTGTTTTAGTTGGGATTGGTTGCGAAATCCTTATGCTATTGAAGTGCATTTTAGCTTTAGTTTTTTACTAGTAGTTAGGATTGTCTACATTGTAGCGAGACTTTTATAAATTAATACCTTGTGTGGTGGCATGCATGTCGTATAATTAACTAATTATGTTCTAGGTTTTAATATGATATGTATGTCATATAATGCAGATGAGCCGGCATTGGATGTACAATGCTAATCGCCGCTCCCAAGAGTTCATTGAGGGCATGCATTCTTTCTTACGTGTAGCCGAGGCAAACAAACGCGATGGTTTCATGTGCTGCCCATATGCCATATGTAAGAATTTGAAGGAATATGCTAGCTCAAGGAGTCTTCATTCACACTTGTTGAAGTCGGGTTTCATGCCAAACTATATTTGTTGGACGAAACACGAAGAAACCGGGGTTGTAATAGAAGAAGATGAAGAAGAACAATGGGACGATGATGACATTATTGATGAATATGGTGCCTTCAATGATACTACAATGGGGGAAGCTGAAGAAGAGGTAGTGGCAGAAGATGAGCCCGCTGATGATCTTGGCCAGGCCATTCATGACGCACAAAGAGAATGCAAAAGTGAAAAGGAGAAGATCAAGTTCGAGCGCATGCTAGAGGATCAAAAGAAATTGCTATACCCAACTTGTGATGCGGGACAGAAAAAGTTGGGTACCACACTGGAATTGCTGCGATGGAAGGCAAAAATGGTGTATCTGACAAGGGATTTGGGGAGTTACTGAAAATCCAAAAGAAGATGCTTCCGAAGGATAACGAATTGCACGTCACTACGTACGAAGCAAAACAGATAGTCTGCCCTTTGGGATTAGAAATCCAGAAGATACATGCATGTCCTAATGACTGCATCCTCTACCGTGGTGAGGAGTACGAGAAGTTAGATGCATGCCCGGTGTGTCATGCATCACGGTATAAGATCAGGCGAGATGACCCTGGTGATGTTGAGGGCGAACGTCCCATGAAGAAAATCCCTGCCAAGATTATGTGGTATGCTCCTATAATACCACGCTTGAAACGTCTGATCAGAAACAAAGACCATGCAAAGTTATTGCGATGGCACAAAGAAGATCATAAGGTAGACAATATGTTGAGACACCCTACTGATGGGTCCTAGTGGAGAGCAATCGATAGAGAATTCCCGGAGTTTGCAAATGACGTAAGAAACTTAAGGTTTGCTTTAAGTACGGATGGTATGAATCCTTTTGGGGAGCAGAGCAGTAGTCATAGCACTTGGCCTGTTACTCTATGTATCTACAACCTTTCTCCCTAGTTATGCAAGAAGCGTAAGTTTATTATGATGCCAGTGCTCATCCAAGGCCCAAGGCAACCTGACAACGACATCGATGTGTACCTAAGGCCACTAGTTGAAGAACTACTTTTGTGGAATAGACTAGATGTACGTGTATGGGATGAGCACAAACAGGAGCACTTTGACCTGCGAGCATTGTTGTTCGTAACAATCAATGATTGGCCTGCTCTAAGTAATCTTTCAGGACAATCAAACAAGGGATATAATGCATGCACGCACTGTTTCGATGACATTAAAGGTATATTCTTGAAAAAATGTTGAAAGGTCGTGTACCTTGGCCATCGTCGATTTCTTCCTGCGAATCACCCCCTAAGAAAGAAAGGCAAGCATTTTAAAGGTAAGGCAGACCACCAGACCAAGCCGGGCAACCAAACTAGAGAGGATGTACTCAATATGGTCAAGGATGTGAAAGTAGTATTTGGAAAGGCACATGGCAGCGAACCTGTTCTGAACGACGCCGACGGTCACGCACCCATGTGGAAGAAGTCCATATTTTGAAAGCTACCCTATTGGCAAGTCCTAGAGGTCCGTAGCACGATCGACGTGATGCACCTGACGAAGAATCTTTGTGTGAACCTGCTAGGCTTCATGGGTGTGTATGGGAAGCCTAAGGACACACTTGAAGCATGACAGGACATGTGGTGTTTGAAAGAACGAGACAACCTACATCCAGAGAAGACAGATGATGGACGCCATTACTTAAGTTCTGCCAGCTACACTCTTAGCAAAGAAGAGAAGAAAAGCATGTTTGAATGCCTAGCAAGCATCAAGGTACCATATGGATTCTCCTCGAATATAAAGGGTATAATAAATGTGCCAGAGAAAAAATTCCTAAACTTAAAGTCCCATGACTGCCACGTGCTCATGACGCAACTGCTTCCAGTTGCATTAAGAGGAATTCTACCTCCAAATGTACGTCTAGCCACCATGAAGCTATGTGCATTCCTCAATGCAATTTCTCAGAAGGCAATCAATCCAATAGATCTAGCTAAACTACAGAATGATGTGGTTCAATATCTTGTTAACTTTGAGTTGGTGTTCCCTCCTTCCTTCTTTAATATCATGACACACCTTCTAGTTCACCTGGTCAAGGAGATTAGCATTCTCAGTCCTGTGTTCCTACACAACATGTTCCCTTTTGAGAGGTTCATGGGAGTCCTAAAGAAATATGTTCACAACCGTGCTCAGCCAGAAGGAAGCATCGCCAAGGGCTATGGAACAGAGGAGGTCATTGAGTTTTATGTTGACTTTATTCCCAACCTTGACCCGATTGGTGTTCCTGAATCGCGACACAAGGAGAGACTAAGTGGAAAGGGGACACTAGGGAAGAAAACATATATTGGTACGTAGGACAATTATTTTAATAAAGCACACTACACAGTTCTACAAAACTCCTCCTTGGTGGATCCGTATATCGAGACACATAAAGAGTTGCTCCGATCCGAGTTTTCAGGGAAGTCTGAAGCTTGGATTACGCGTCAGCACATGGAAACTTTCAGCGACTGGTTGCGAAAAGAATGTCAGGGTGATGAGAGTATTGATGAGCAACTGTATTTGTTGGCTAGGCAGCCATCGTGGCATATCCTCACATACAAAGGGTACGAGATAAATGGGAATACATTTTACACAGTAGCCCAAGATAAAAGGAGCACCAACCAAAATAATGGTGTCCGCATAGATGCCACCGACCCTAATGGAAATAAGCAAACAAATTATGGCTGCATAGAGGAGATATGGGAACTAAACTATGCACCTACTTTTAAGGTACCTTTGTTCAAGTGCCAATGGGTAAAGGCGATTGAAGGCGGGGTAGCAGTCGACAACCAGTATGGAATGACAACCGTGGACCTCAACAATATTGGGTATAAAGACGAACCGTTCGTCCTTGCCAAGGATGTGAATCAGGTGTTCTATGTCAAGGACATGTCTACAAAACTAAAGAGAAGGAAAAACAACAACGACCCAATCATTGAGTCAAAGCGCCACATAGTTCTTTCAGGAAAAAGAAACATCGTTGGAATTGAAGACAAGTCAGACATATCAGAAGATTATGAAAAGGATGACCGAATTCCACCCTTCACAGTGAACAAAGACCCAAGCATCCAACTAAATGATGAGGACACTCCATGGTTACGGCGCGATCATAACAAAGGGATATACGTTAAGAAGAAGTTCACTACTGTGCCCGCTTGATATATATAGTGATGTATTAGACCTATTATGTAATAATTGTGACATCATATTTTTTGTCGTTTTTCGTATTTTCTACGGTTTAAATGAATTTTCTACTTGACGGTGGATTTTCCATGGAGAATGTGTGATGAAAACCAAATGATCAACGTTAATAAGATGTGAAAACTTATTTCCTGTCGAAAAGTAATAGTTTTAATAATTTTAATCAAGTAGTATATTTTTGCATGGTGCAAATTGTAATTATTATTTACACTATGTTAAATATTTATACAGTAAAACAAAAGAGTATAGATTATAAATTTTTGTTGTGTATAATAATGCAAAACCAAGTACAAGAATATTTATTATAATTTTTTGGATGATATTTTATTTATTAGGCAATTAATAACTGTTTGCATATTTATATAAAAGAAATATATAAAAAAATGAAAAACTTCTGGAACCGGCAAGAAGCCAACTGCAGCCCACCTTTACTCTTGGGTTGATCAACCACCCGAGACTAAAGGTCGGCTACGTTTTCGCGGCCCGTCAAAAAAATACCTTTAGTCCCGGGTCATGGATGCACCCGCACTCGGGACTAAAGGTCAGACCTTTAGTCCCGGTTCTTACCATCGCCCGGGACTAAAGGTCTTTAGTCCCGGTCCGTGGATTCACCTGGGACTAAAGATCCCTAATATATATCGCCTCGTCTTCTTCTCCCATCCATCGTCTTCATTCTTCGCCCGAGAGCCACCGCGCCGCCGCCGCTCCCCATAGCCTCCAGCCGCCTCCGCGCGCCTCTCCCATCTCTCGCCATCTCCACCAGCGGCCCGGCTCGCGCCTCTCCCATTCGTGCGCGGTGCCTAGACCCGGATCCGCCGCCATCATCCTCGCCCTCGCCCAGATCTGACCGCGGCCTCATCGCCGTCGTCGATCCTCGTCCTTTGTTAGAGCGCTCGTTGTCCCCGGTTCCACGCGCTCACACTCCTCATCGTGCGCTCGTCGTCCCCTTCACCGGAGCGCTCGTCGTCGTCCCCTTTGTCAGAGCGCTCGTTGTCGTCCCCGTCGCATCCTCGTCGTCGAGAGATCACTCCACCCTCGTCGTCCTCGTCAGCAACAGTGTGTGTATGAGTGTGTGCACATAGATAGATTTTATTTGTAGATTTTATTTGTGTATGTGTGTGCTCGAACCGACGGCGGCCATGGAGAGGGAGCAGGCCAGGGAACGGGGCGCGGCCAGGGAGTACAGCTCTGGAGGACTTCGGGCGTGTTTGGTTCATGCCTTCACCTTGCCACAGCTCGCCATGCCGAACCTGCGCCGAACTTGTTTGGTTCATGACTGCCGATCCACTCGTGTTTGGTTCATCGCCGCGTTTCTGGTTCATTTGGGATGCCAACACACGCCGCAGTTCAGGCGGCCGATTTCATCGCCGTGTTTCTGGCGCGACTGCATCATCGGCGGCGTTCGTAGGCACGAACCAAATGGTATTCTACACGTTTATAGGCACGAACCAAATGGTATTATACACGTTTATAGGCGCGACTGCATCATCGGCGGCGTTCATAGGCACTAACCAAATGAGATACGGTATTCTACACGTTTATAATGTTCGTAGGCGCGACTGCATCATCGACTGAACAAAACGAGAGACTAAAAATATTAGTAATTTTAGTTAGTTGTAGATACTAAATACAAACTTCTAATAGCTATATATGTTCTAAGATTATGTGAAGTTCTTGTAGTCACCATATTTTGAGCCAGATATTAATGGAAGGGTATAGATGTAATTAATGATTTAAGGGAGTTAATTCACTTGGAATATTATATAATTTAGGATAAATTTTAAATGCTTCAATACTTTGTAGTCCCTACAAGGTATTCAAACAATTTTACGATCAAATAAGAAGTCTACAAAAGAAAAAACTAGCTTGCTCCTCACCAATTGTATAGTTATTAGTATAGTTGTCAACTTGCTTAATTTTCTAGTAACATACAGTTTAAAAAGCCGTGCATGCATTTCACTCATTTCGCCTAAGTTGTTGTTTAAAAGGCATGCATAGATGACGTTTAAAAGGTAGATAGGCATAGAGATGAGATTGAGCAATCTAGAATTAATGCATTATAAATACAAATATTGAACCTTTGATACTTGTATTTCAGGATTTCAAGATGAAGTGAGTATTTAAAGATGAAGGGAGTAGTTAAACTTAAAAGAATTCACTTAGTATTTGGGACTACTCCACAAACTCCACCATGGAACAGCTCCCACTAGTAGAGAATTCACTTAGTATCCATACTAGTTGAACTTGCAGACCGTGTTCATCTCGGCTAGCATGTTCTCTGCCGAGCTATAACGGATGTCAAGGAGGAGCTTTGATTCTATGAGGGAGAGCGGCAACGGTCGTGGAAGACCGTGTTTTCTTCCTCGTAGAAACAGAGCTCTTCCGTGGCCAAGTACGGTGTCGTCCGGTGGAGAAATGCTCACCGAGATGATCACATAAGCAATGTCAACTAGTATGGATGGTTACTTATTTAAACATGTTTTCGAGCTAGAATTTGATGGATATTTGATAACTTCAGACCTACAAATATCATCTACAAATGTTACTATCCTCGAGGTGGCACGTCCTGCAGGAGTCTATTTAATAGATATAGTTTTTATTTTTTGTAGATATATCTAGTGGAGTAAAAGTTAGATGGCTGCCCCGAGAGACAACATGGATGAAGAAATGATGGACATTATCAACACCGGCACTCAATTTGCCGATGGTGACCAGCAGGGTGTAGATGACGGGAGTCAATACCTAGCTCTTGAAGATAACCAAGAAAATATTGTGCAAGAAAATACTGGCGAGGTATATATATTTATATATATATATATGAATATTATATATATGAATATTATATATATATATATATTTGAACATCTATCATCTATTATGTGTACACATGATATTTATTTATTCTTTTTTATACGTAGCCCTCTGGATCTACGACAACAACGGCGAAAAACAAAAATATTCGAGGCCCGAAAAAACCATTGGAGGGGCGCTATATAATATCAGAATTCAATATCGAGACAGGCGAACCACTTGGTCCACATGCAAGGAAATTCGTGCAACACTGTGGGTACCTTGTAAGGGACAGACTTCCGATCAGTGCCCGTGAATGGAAGCAAAAGATCAACGAGCCTCATGTTAGTTTTGTCTCTGATCTTGATAAGAATTTAATTTGGGATGACATCCTTCAACATTTCACGTTGCAAGCGGATGATTATGATGCTATCAACGATGATGAATTGAAGGAACTAGTTCAAAAGTGAGCTATGAAGAAGATGGCCACACAATTCTAGACTTGGAAGAAATCCCTATACACGAAATACGTCAAGAAGAACCTAACGCCCAATTTCAATACTAGCGGCCCGCTCGTGAAGTTGAGGCCCTACTGGAATGATTTTGTGCAGTACAAGACATCAGAAGAGGGTGAGGAACGGGTGAGAAGGAACCAAGAGAATGCCCGACAGAAGGTATACCACCATGGCATGGGATCAGGTGGCTACGCGACTGCTATTCCCAAGTGGGAGAAAATGGAAGCGGACATTCTTGCCAAGGGTATCACACCAGAATCACTCAATTAGCCCAAACGTGCGAAGAATTGGTTTTTCGCTCATGGGGGAAGACTGGACCTAGAGACCGGGAAGCTGGTTCATGGCACAAAACTCGAAAGAGCAACACAAAGATTGTCTTATGCTCTACAAGCTAAAGCTATTGGTGCGTTCAGGCCTAATAGAGAGAAGGATGAACTGACGTATGCCCTCGGGACCGCTGAACACAGTGGCCGAATGAGAGGTTTAGGACGGAACATTTCTTGGGAGCATGGTTTCCCTGATGACAGAGATACCTATAGAAGCCGGCAGAGAAGGAAGGATGAGGATGCAGCGTGGATTAGCAGGTTGGAGGAATTGGTTTATGAGTCAAGGGAGGCGTTGCTTCAAGCACAGGAGCGCGAAAAAGACATGCAAGCTAGAATGCATGACGAAATTAAAAAGCAAGTGCAAATAGCAATGAGTGCCCAAAGGCAGGCATCAGATCCAGGAATCAACATTAATATTAGCCCCTTAATCAGTTAAAAAGCAGCTGCGCTTCCACGAGTTGCCAAATCAACATGACGCAATGCTATGTTTCCCCGTGGATGACATCACTGCACCGTTTACATCTTGTGAGCTACATATTCCAAAAAGAGAATGCCACAATCATGGTGGCTCTCGGTGGTTTTTCTCCTCCAGATCCTACCAAGACACCAAGAATCCATGGGGCAATAATACCACCTGGATATGTTAGCATCTTAGTGGATAGAGTTAACAAAGGTTTTAGTGATTTGCCTTTTGACATTCCAGGAGGTGATGGAGAGAAGACTCTAGGAGAAGCAGAGAAGACATTCATACTATGGTGCAAGCGCTACATCATTATTCCCGGGGTCTCTAGTCCACCGCCGCCTCCTCAACTGCCAGACAATAGGTGCGGATAAAAGTGAATGAAACAATTTTTTCACAAATTTTCTATTGACATGCATGATTAATAATAACAATTTCTTATATAATTATTATTTTTTGTAATCACACAGCAGGGCCTCCGCCAACCTAAGTCCAATTATTCAATCTCCAGATCATCATAGTGCTCCGGGCAATGATTATGCAACGCCGCCACCGCCGCCACCACCAAGGAGGTCTCCAACGCCTCCAAGGAGGTCTCCACTACCGCCACCTCCAAGGAGGTCTCCAACGCCTCCAAGGAGGTCTCCAGCTCCTCTAAGGAGGTCTCGAGCTCCTAAGAAGTCTGCCCCACAAACGAAGCCGTTGGCCCACCAACCGGCAAAGGAGAAAGCCTCCTCTAATCCAGTTATTCCCCGAAAACTGTCTTACGAGAAAAGTGAAAAGGAATTAAAGGCTGAAATACAAAAAGATGTGAAAAGTTTCTTCGAAAATGTAAGAAAGCAACGACAAGCAAAGGAGAACCTAGAGAAACCGTACTTCTACCTAGCTCCAGATCTTCTAAGAAAGAAGGTGGACCAGAAAAAGCGGGAATCCCAAAAGACCCAGTCAAAATCGGACTACGACCGCTCTCTCACAAAATCATTTGAGGCGGCGCAGAAAAAGACTAGAGCAGGGAAAGGTGTTGCACAACTCGGACAACAATCGCAACAATCAGTCCCCCCTCTTGTCATTCGTAATGAATATAGTTCAAACTTAGACTTACCGAACGTCGATTTTGAGGAACTGGTTCGGTTTTACGAGGATACATGTTTCGACCTTGCCCAAGTGCTGGCTGAAGGACCGTCTGCTCTGAAAGTGGATCCTTGGAAGAAATTTGAACATGGAAAGAGTCTATACAACCCTGAGGCCCTAAGTGAACTGGGTACACAAATGTACCTGCTAAACAAGTGGTACATGGCGGCGTGTAAACGGGAAGAGAACTTTGTTTCTGTCAGAATTAGAAACCAACATTACTTCCGTGGTGATGACGTTATATATGTCGAGTTTGGAGAATTACACCAACTATGTCACCTGGACTCTCTCCACAAAAGTCTCATTAGCTGCTATTGTCTGTAAGTATGATTATTTTCTACTATTAAAGTGTATATATATAAAGCTACATGTATATATATAAATTATATATCCTCACACTATATTTTTATATATGCAGATATGAAATGACAGAACTCAGAAAGAGACAGGATAATGATGTTGGTTTCGTTGATCCAAATGTCGTATTCAAACACCCTGATCCCCCGCCGCCTGGATGGAAAGCTGGACTCGAGAAAAATCTCATGAGGTTCTTAGTGAACCAACAAAATAAGGACATACTATTCCCCTACAACTTCAAGTGAGTGTTAAATAATTAATGTCGATCATATGGATATTTGTTCAATTATTTGCTTACTAGCTAAGGTATCTCCCACATATACATATGTTGACTCTAGTTAATGTCGATCATATTTGTGTATAAAAACATATGCAGCAATCACTGGATATTGATGGTCATCGATATGGCCAATAGTCGGTTGCGTATCTTAGACTCGTTAAGAAAAGAGCAAACAGAGTACCAAGACATGATAGATATTATCCAAGGGTAATTTGGTCTCTCTAGCAACTATATATACCCCGATCTCTTAACTGCAACAATTATTAAAGGCCAAATTAAATTTTTATTTTATTGGGCGCAGTGTTTGGAAAAGTTTCATTGAGGAACAACACATGAAACATTGCAAAGCGCCACTGGATGTAATCGCACACAAAGTAAGTACCAGCTACATTTATATATATATAATTCAATTAACATCATGCATGCTTTCAATTCATCGGATCTTTTTTCTCGTAAAAGTGGGTTCTGAGGCAAGAACAGGGGAACAACTACTGTGGATACTATGTTTGCGAGTTCATCATGGCATACTCAAAAAGAACTCCTGAAGAGAACCTCAAAGTACGTTATATAAATATATTTATATATTTACAATTTCTTTTATTGCTCATATATATAAGTAATCACGTGACCAACACACACATATATATATATTAATACTTTTTCTTTAACTTTTATTGAAGACTCTATGGTTGAAGGAAAAAGTCATACGACGTGACCAACTAAAAGCAATTCAAGAGACCATAGCAGGATTTCTTAATGACCAGGTCCTTAACCCTGCCGGCGAGTTCTACAATGACGTCAACGAAACATGGAAGCCAAACCAGATGGAGTGAATTTATTATCCCAAGGATATGATAGAATATACAATGCAAGTTTTATTTGTAATATATATATATACATATTATATGTCCATAAAATTGCGTACAATATATGTATATGCATGTAATATATACGTTAGTTTCATACTTTAGTTTGTATAAAATGTTCAAACATTATAAACGTGTAGAATACGTATATTATTAGCAGCGTAGAATGCGTATTCGAAAACCTATTCGAAAACCAAAACGAATCATCAATTAAAAATAGAAATAAAAAAAAGAAAAAAAAAAAGAAAACCTTTAGTCCCGGTTGGTAACCAACCGGGACTAAAGGGACGACCCATGTGGCCAGGCCGGGAGACCTCTTTAGTCCCGGTTGGTATTACCAACCGGGACTAAAGGTGGATATTTAGTCCCGGGCGCGAAACCGAGACTAAAGAAGATGCCCTTTAGTCCCGGATTTATGCTCCCGGATCTAAAACTGGGACTGAAGGGGTTGAGAACAAGACTAAAGAAGAGGCCCTTTAGTCCCGGATTTATGCTCCCGGTTCCAAAACCGGAACTGAAGGGGGTTGAGAACCGGAAGTACAGCTCGTTTCTCTACTAGTGCAACAAATACTAAACCCAATTCTCAATAATACTAGAAAATACTAAAAGTACTAACAACTATCAAATCTAGTTACTAGAGAATACCTACAAATACTAAACCAAAATCCTCAAAAACACTAGGAAATACTAACAAATATAGACAAATACCGACAACAATCAAATCTAATTACTAGAAAATACCAACAAATACTAAATTCAATTTCTCAAAATTACTTGGAAATACTAACAAATATGGAGAAATATTGAAAAAAAAAATCCAATTCGTAGCGACCCTAATTAGTATGCCTGAAATGACCCCTAATCAGTTTGCTTGCTACAACCCTAGTTAGTATGAATGTTGCAACCCTAATCACAACGCAAGAGTATATATAGGAGACCCTGTTTGAGAATTCTAAAAAGTAGCAACCTATGCAAGTAAGGCCTCGTTTAGTTGGCAAATTTTTTTGAGAAATGGTACTGTAGTATTTTCGTTGTTATTTGGCAATTAGTGTCCAATCATAGTCTAATTAGGCTTAAAAGATTTGTCTCGTGAATTTCGTCTAAACTGTGTAATTAGTTTTATTTTTTATTTATATTTAATGCTTCATACATGCGTTCAAAGATTCGATGTGACGAAGAAATCTTGAAAAATTTTGCAAAATTTTGGGAACTAAACAGGCACTAAGCATATGGTATGGTAAACGCATATATACCCGTTGTGGCCATAATCGGTATCCCTACTCCAGCTTGTAATCAGTATATCTATTACGGTCATAATTTGTTGTGGCCCCCTAATCAGTATGGTAACTGCAGCTCTAATCATAGTACACGGTTATACGAGACTCGTGTTTGAGAAATCATTTTACCATTAAATTTGCATGCATGCAGACTACCCGACACAATTCCATGTGCACCGAGCAACAGGAAGAATTTTATTTACTGCACCTCTAGCACGTGGATGGACCCACCTTTAATTTGTGTTGTTAGGTTTGCGCGGGAGGACGACGAGGACCCGAGGTGGAGCTGGTTCGGTTGGATTGGGCATTTGGGCTGGGCTGGGCTGGTGACTGGTGTCGAGTAGTTACATACATACGCGTGTCACACTGACGATAGCCCGATCGAAGAAAACAGGCTCGATCAGTTTTTGCTAAAAAATAACATGCTCGATCAGTTCGCGCGCCTGGTCGAAAGGCTAGATACTTTTGCTAAAAAAAACCCCGAAAGGCTAGCTACTGGAAGTTAAGCGACGGGACCCACCTGGATGCGCATGAGGAGGTCGGCGCTGTGCTTGAGGTGGTGCCTGCCGTCGACGAAGGCCCGGCGCGCGGCGTCGACGGCGGGGTCGGGGTCGGCGGCTGCGTCGAACTCCCAGACCTGGCGGCCGACGTGGTCGTTCTTTGTGCGGAGCCAGGGCCAGGGTTCCCCGCCGCCCCCCTCCTCCGCGACCCGCAGGCGCCACATCCCCGCGCCTCGTCCGATCCCTCAAATGCAGCGGGGTGCCGCCGGCGGGCAAGCGCGACCACAGGGCACAGGCTGCCGTTTTGTCTTGTTTCTTTCGTGCTTTCCTTTTTCGATCTGCATGTGGTTTTAAATGGCAAAATTGCTCCATTGAGTAACACCTCCGCTAAAAGTAGCTTTTTGGATGCGTTCGTCCGTCGTCATGGGCATCTTTTCACAACGATTCCAGGGTTGACCAATATCTTTTTTTTTTTATATAAAGAATAATAAGGAGTAGGATAGGATTGGAGTCGCTTTCTAAATCTGGTAAATTAGTGGAGTATCAAAAATCAGTTACCACTTCCAATGATAATCAGCTAACCCGTGCTCGTTCGTAGCGCGACACCGCCACGTCCTGCCCCGCCTCGCCGCCAGCGTGCCCCCGTGAAATTTTGTCAAGCGTAGAAATGCTCAAATTAAAACTCCAAGGAAAATAACTAATCCTCTATATGAACCGGCAAATTTCTGATGATAACTGACTGAAAAGAAGCCACTGCCTAGTAATCGAACCATTTTCTGTATTCCTAATCGAATAGTACGGATGAGCTGCTAATAGAATATTACGGATGAGATGCTAATAGAATAGTACAGAAGTAGCATCGGATCACCGATCACATCACAGCTTCAGCATCAGCGGATCAGCCTCCACATATTCTACTCCCCATTTGGATTATTTGTATCACTGGTGCATCAGCGGATCAGCCTCCACATATTCACCATCAGCGGATCAACACCTGGCATGAAAGGTTGATGGTGGCTGCAAAAACAAATTTGTCCAACCGAAAACTGCTATTCAAAACATCACTGCAAAAAAAAAAAAAAAATTGCTGATAACATGGACAGGACCAGAGGCCAAGTGAAGAGGCATGGGCATGCAGAACAAAAACTGCCAATCGAGTGATACCATGATGTCATGCGAAATATTACCTGCTACATTGAAATAGTGAAAGTATATTTTACAGAGTATTTTGGTCCTTTTAAACAACAGGGAGAAAATAAATAAATTAGTCCTAATATAGTAACAATGCTTCAGCCAGGTCATCAAACAGACCTATTTATATAAGACAAACTTGGCACCCATGGCATGAAGAAGCAATAATTGAAGGAATCACATTAGGATAATCAGCAAACCTAACATTAAACAATGGCTCCAACTATTAAATCTTATAAAACGCGCAGCACAATCTCAAACTTTACAAAGGGTACTACTCTTTGATCATGACTGACCTCTAACTGAAAATTGAAAATGAATTATGAAGTTGAGACAGAGAAGGCTTACACATCATACAAATAGATATTGACCACTGAGGCGATGTTTACAGGGCGTGTTCTTCTAATCAAAGTAGGACTCTGCATGGATAATTTTATTCTGCTGGAGGCACTGCCTTTCTAGAAATATATGAATTTTCATCCCTAACCTGTCATCACACCCTGACTCAGCCATGTCTTTTCTGAAGCCAATTTAGAGATGAAGTCCTAGAAAAACATATGATAAATAAACTTAGAGAAGCAAATCTGGGAATATAAATTATCTGTGAATATCTCAATTGGTCTCTTGCAATCAAAGATTCTTCCTCAAATGAACACTGGGACCTATGCTTGCAAAGACTATAAAAACATATTGTGAGCATCACCTCACCCAAGTCTTTCATCTCAAAGTTACTCGACAAAAATCTTTTACTTCTTTGATCACATTTAGATTGTTGTCAAATATTAATATATCATCCACATATAGGCATAGTATCACACCATCACCCATTCACAACAAAGTCGGCTTCTACTTCAATAACTTACCTTTAGGTTTAGCAGAGTAATTTACATCCGGTCTAGATCCAGATTAGCAGACTTACCTATATCTGCCATGTAAGTAACTTTGGATCACTATATGTATCCAAGCTCGTTTTAGATTCAGATTAGATGGCGATTGGCAAGTAAACTCTAATCTCACAACAATGGGGAAGCAGGGCGATTTTACATGAATCCTCGTACCAGGAAATGACATGAAATTGGTAAACAACTAAAAAATGATTGCCCAAATCAAGCAATCGGGAACGGTCGGCTGACCGGTTGGTCAGTCCGACTCAGCAGCAGGAGTTTGGGGTTTTCTCGATCTGCGTGAGAAGATCTCTTCTTAAACTGGAATACTCGGCGGCTGTCTAGCCACTGCGGATCGAGTTTCAAATCAAGCAATCAGAAAAATTCCTTTCCTTTCAAACTGTCCATCCACATCTGAATGATTGAAATATAGCATCATACCTGTAAACTGCAGTGGCGACATGGACCTCTTCACCCTTGGGCCAATGGTGTAGCATAATGATGGAGACGATGAACGTACGAGAGGCTGCTGCAGCCTGCTCCCATGGGTGCACGGGGGCATTATGGGGGCATGAAGACCTACCGTCCATGCCAATGGGAGAGAATGGAGAGCAGGCAGCAGTTTAGCTCGGAGGTGAGTTAGAGGTTAGAGGCAGAGGACACGAAGCGTCGACAGTTCGCCAGGTAGCGGCTCTGGTCGGAGATGACCCTAGTGCCACACCAATTGCCTTGGCCTTGGCTCCCATGGACGAGTCGCGTGGAACACGAATTGCCTCACAAATCACGATCATGGAGACGCCGCCTCCCCTTCCAGCCCGGAATGCTGACTTCCGGATGTCCGGCATAGGATTCTGTCGGACGGCCTGAGCACACTCTCACCGAACGGCCTAGTAGAACAGCCCATCGTAAAACGCCATCGCGCGACCCCCGCGCCTGCCACTGCGCCGTTCGCGGCTGCATGAGCCGCATCTGTCCCCATCCGCCTCGTCCGAGCCCCGTCCGCCTCGCCCCACCCCACGTCCAATGCTCCTTCTCCCTAACCCCATCCTCTCTCTCTCTCTCTCTCCGCACGGGCGGCATCCAGGAGCCGTGATCAGGTCGAGCATGCCCCGTCGGCGCGCTGCGCGTCCTTGGCTCGCCGTGCCCCTTCCTACGGCGCCCGGCCGTACCCCATAACTATCTCAACGTAGCTCTGAAACACGAAAACACTTACAACATAAAACACTTGAACGCAACATACGTCTAAAGCATATGAAATATTTGGGACATACACCTATAACATGTGTGTGAAACATATGCAATATCTAGATAAAACACTTGCAACTTGCAACATAAAAACACTTATTGCAACATAAAACGGAAAATAGCTTAAACATTTCGAATATACTCTTGCAACATATATGTAAAACATGTGCAACATCCAGATACAAAACGCTTGCGACATACGTCTGAAACAGATAAAATATTTTGAACAAATGCTTGCAACATGCCTCTGAAATACTTGCAACATGTCTCTAAAACACTTACAACATATGCAACATCCCATATACTTTTGCAACATCCATATAAAATATTTACAACATACCTCTGATAACATCTGAAACATACATTTGCAAGATTGGAGGGAGTGAGAGGTAAGGGCCGGTTGATTCTGAACTCAGAGTGGGAGCCGGCACCGAGCAGCAGCGCACAAGCACCACCACCACGGGTCGCGCCCGTGGGTGCTCTAGGCTCGGTGGGGACTGACGTAAGGCGCGCGACGGCACCACCAGCACCAGCAGAGGTGTGCGGCACGCCTGACGGCGCGGGTGGGTGGGACTGCAGGAGCAAGAAGCGAGAGGCATGGGTGGGGCATGCGACGGGCAGGAGCGAGGAGCGAGCAACGCAGGATGAGGCCGTAGGGAGATGGCCGCTGCGGTGAATGCGGAGTGGGGCGGGCTGACAGGCGCACGTGAAGCGTGCGATGGGCGAGCGAGTAGGAACATATTTTTGAGAGTGATAGGAGAGACTTACAGAGAAAGAGGAGGCTTGTACAGAGGCAGCCGCGCGTCACAGTAGCAGAGGCATCGAGAGAGCGTGAATCCTCCCGCGGTCAGAGATCTTACTATAACAAACCAGTTTTACAATAGTTTGGTAAAATTCAAAATTCAAAGATGGTTTCTGGATCAGCCATTTCATCCTCTTGATTGATCCTCGGGTTGAAATTTGAATTTGACAGTTGTGGCTACATGCATGACACTACCTAACTTGTCCTACTGTTAACAACAATGCAGTTTAACTCCTACAGGTTTGGAGCTGAAGGCATTGGGCCTGCTGGCTGCGGCTGCACTGCAGCGCAGCAGTTCAATCACTATTTCATCTCCTCCGATCCTCCCTCAGGCCGGCTTGCAGGAAGAACGAAGGAGCTGGAGCTGTTCCTGCTCGTCGCCATGACCCATATTTGACCACCTGAACGACAGGTGCACCAAGGAGGTGGAGGCCATCCAGAGGCAGTACCCCTTGGAACCGTTGAAGGCAAGCAAAGCATGCGCGTCTGCTAGGTTCAGATACATACAGGATATATAATCACCAATTTCATCTTATATATAATCGGGGGTTGTGTTGATAGTCGCAGTACTTGGCGACGACGCTGCGCATCGACTACGGCGAAGGCATCCGAATGCTGCAGGAAGCCAGGGGTACACATGGAGCCCACGGGTAACCTGCATGCCGTCTCTGAAAAACTGTAATCGATAAGCAGACAATAGGCAGATATGAACTCTATCGCCGATTGGATTTGATTCTCCCAACTTTCTCAGGTGCGTGACTGAGATCTGAGAGGAGCAAAATTGCATGGCACAGGGCATACCAGATACCAGAATTGCCACTTTGCCAGCAGCACCGCTTTGAGACTGTAATAAGTCAACTGACAATCGCGCAGCTCCGACTACATCACATCATTTGCACAAGAACGGAGTATACCTGAATCTAACATTATCCCACTTTCAATATACATTATTATTATTATTATTATTAGAACTAGGAGCGCAACTCCTGAACAAAGCTACATTATTCCAATTGCCACATGGCTACTCACAAAAAGCTGATTCACCGGCAAGACAGTCCTTGGCGTGCCAAGATAGAGCCACAAGGCAACAAAGTGCCTTTCAATCTAGTTGATGGGGGCACAGGCACTACTGCTTGCCAGCCCCCAAGATTCGGCACCGGTACTCTCCCAGAGCCCAAATTGGGAAGGTGTTCCTGTACTGGGAGTAACTGATCATGCAGTTCTTGTTGAACACTCCTATGATCTCCTGTGTTAGGTGGTGCAATAGTTAGTTACGAAAAAAGGTGAAATGTCCATGCAACCAGCGACTAACCCTGGGTCAATAAGACAAACTGAGATGACTAAAATAATAAGATGTTTAGATATCAAGAAAAAAAGAGGAATCGCTACGTAAGACCACAGCTTCCTTTGTCTCAGCAATATACATATGCCTAGAATATAACCAACCATTTTTTTTACCCATTTGCTTCTAGAGCAAAGTTTTTAAATTGAGATTATATTTGATGGAAAAATGATTAAGGTTAGGGCCCGTTTGGCATGGCTCCGGCTCGTGAAAAAACAGCTCTGGCTCTGGCTCATATGGAAAAGCAACTTTTTCTGACTCTGGCTTATTTTGTACGAAAACGTTTGGCAAAACGGCTTCTCCTAGTGTAAAGAAGATGTGAAATGTCCAAAATACCCTTATATATTTTTTTCTTTTTTCTCTTCATTTTTCTTTCTTTTTTTTCTTTTTCTTTCCTTCTCCCTTCTTTTCTTCTCCTTATCCGAACGGCCTCACTCCTTACCGGCACCCACTCCCTCCATCCATCTCTCTCTCTCTCTCTCTCTCTCTCTCTCTCGGGCGTAGCAGGAGGGAGGCCGGCAGGGCGAAGCTCGAGGCCGGCCCACCGGAGCAGGGAGGGGCCGACAGTGGGGCGGAGCTAGAGCTCGAGGCCGGCGGGGCGGAGCTGGAGACCGGCGGGGTGGAGCAGGAGGGCCAGGCGGGGCGAGCGGAGCAGGAGAGGCCGGCGGGGGGCGAGCTCGAGGCCGACGGAGTGGAGCATGGAGAAGCCGGGCGGCGGAGCTCAAGGCCGACGGGCGGCGTGGGGGGCGGCGTCGTCGGCCACAAGGCATCGGGGAGAGAGCAAGTCGGGACGGGGATGGAAAGTGACGAGCTCGAGCCGGAATAAGCCAAGATTTTTGGCTTCTCGCGTGGGAGGAACCGAGTCACCGGTTTTATGGGGCTTTGCCGGCTTCTTGCCGCAAGCCGCTTTACTGTCGCCGTTTAAGGTGGCCACACCGGCCGCCGAGGAGCAGCAAAAAAGCCCTGCCAAAGGGGGGCTTAGTATCTCTGTGAACCAATTATTACTTACTTGCTGAGGAAATTCTCCATCCTCTGATTGCAAGTTGATCAAAACCTTTGCTGCTCGGTGTAGAGGCGTTGGATCTCTCTCAGCCTGTATGGGTGAGATTTGAGTACCATAACAAATGTGCACATCTTATCAGAGTATCCAAAGCCACAAGCTAAATAACAGACCTGTCCTGCATCGATCAGTGCCAGCATGGCCCAACTAGTGTTCACTGCATGAGGTTGGTTGCCTTTGAGATTGGTGTAAACCTGATTGAGTGCGTCAAGAGATGGTTAATGCAAAGTCCTTTCCAATTCCAAGAAGTCTATATGCATATAAGAATCAACACTACACCACTGTTATGCTCAATGGCAGGTCATTTCAACTGCTATCTATTCGTACCAAAATCTTCAGAAAAAATGATGCGCTCTAAATAGACAGGTTTTCTCTGGGCTTGGTACGTTATATAAATCTAAAACTAAAAGCAAGTTGCCCTAAAATCTTGACTGTAGCACACAGATGATGAAAATTGGAATAGGTAACATAATGCAGCAAACAACATTGCCAGTATATCCATAACACTGTTAAGTCCTATTATTTTAAAGAAACTGACAGAAGTAAATTTACCTGGTCTTGAGATGATAAATAGCTTTCTCCCCAACCACCGGAAGGAAGCTCTTTTGATAACAGAAAGTCGCATGACTTTCTGATTGCAGGACTGTTCTCAAATGTTCTACCAGCAGCAATTAGTCCCTTCACACCAAACCAAGTGCCGTATGTGAAACAAACAGCCCAAGAGCCATACCTGTTGGAAACAGATAAACATATAGAAGGCAATGAAGGCTATCTGGAGGCACCTTCCAAAATAACGAATCTGTTTAATTGGTATTTTGTGTTGCATGGAGTCCAAATACTGACCATGAACCATCACTTTTCTGAATACTCTCAATGAAATTAGAAGCTTTGCTGATACAGTTATCCACCTCTTTCCTGCGGTGCCCAGGGTATAGTTTTTTGAATGATGTCAGGGCCTGAATTGCTGCTGATGTACATTCAACATACCTGCAAAATGGGTTTTATGTTTCTTCAATTTGTTTTATAAGTAAAAATCAGCACAATGAAAGGTTACTGCATCTTACGGGTAATCAATCACAATATCCCCAAAGGTCTCAGCAGGATTGATAAGCTGAATAATTTAAGAAACAATGTTAATATAGATGAAATATGAAAGATTCAACGAATGCTGATGAATTATTCTGTTTTGAAACAAAACAAATATCTTATCTAGTATGTATTTCTACTCAATGTCAAATGGGAATAATTAAGAAATTCACAAGTTGCCTGATTAACTTGGCGATTGCCGTTCTATACTTCACAAAGTAGAAAAGTGGCAGGTAACTTCACATTTCAGAGGGAGAGCGTGCAAACATGAACTTAAAATACTGCCATGCTTAGACATGCACAAAGATGTCTGCATTATGCACGTATGTGTGTTTTGTGGTGCGGTGTGTGGAGGGTTTCGAAGAAGTTCATCCACCTACCTCCAGCCAGGGATAAGATCTTGTGAGTTCATATGTCGCAAAACCACCATTACCATTCTGTAAAGGTTAATGCAAACTAATGAGACATGCTCCCTCCAACGGATTTATTCAAAACACATAAGAACATTGGAATCAATGAGAAACTGCATAGAATTTAAATAAGATATATGACCACAGTATAATAAAAGGGCTGCTGCCAATTCAAGGAGTCTTCTTTTCCATAATGCACACAATGTTTACAGAATCGACCATTGCGTTAAAAATTGATTCAATAGCAACAATTGCGAGAAGATGAAAAAATTCAGGATGCTTACCATATAAGACATTAGACAACTGGCAGCATCATAAAATCTATTAGCTTCCACCGGTTCACCAACAATTTTGGGAGAGATCTTTGATAACAATAATGAAGCCTGGAGTAAAAGAAAAATGAGCAATTACTATTCATTAGAACAAATAATTATGAAATTATGACAACGTGCCAGACACTATACTATCAAGAATGCTGGAACATAAATGTGAAGGAACAAAGCTAAACTTTGACAAAATTTTAACCTTCTAAAATAAATTTCCTTATTGGTAATGCTCATGACTGAATTCACCTTTAGTCCTTCAGCAGTGCAATCAGATATAGGCCAACCATGATCAGCAGTTGAGAATGGCCATGCACCTTTAGATGTGTGGCGGTACCAGTCATCCAGATCACCAGGGCAGTCATCAAGAACCTTTCATATTAAAAAGCCATTTATCAGGGCTGTAAATGGACCTAAGATTGAACAATATAGACAAAAAGGCATGTCAACTGTACCTGCGAATTCTTGATATAGTTGTGTGCTAGTTTAAGGGTGGGACCAAACTCTTCAATGAGGTTGGTAGCCACAATGGCTTGAACTGCGAAAGCTGTATCCCAAAGTTGGCTGCCATTATAACCCTACAGTGGAAAGAGCTGGCTAGATTGAAGATGCCAAAACAATTTGCCAATCCCATTAAGAGACAGTAAAATATTATATGTTGACAGGTTTGCTGTTGCAGCTGCCAAATAGGATAGGAAGTTAATTAAGTAAAAGGAAATGGGCCACAGAATAAGCAATAATCACCTGCATCTTCATGCCATCTTCAGCAAGCCACAAGTAATCATAGACTCGTGGGATATGAAGTTTGAAGGCCTCTGAGTTTGGATCTTCAATCCAGCAAGCAAGCATATTCAATACCTGCACAGAATTTCAGAAATTAGTCGAACAACATTAAGAAATAATCAAGAAATAAATCACAGTATACACTTCTAATAAAAGTTTCACAACCTATGAGCATAAACTGAACATCATCAAATTAGCAGAAGTGATTTAAGTCAACAAAAATGACATAATGAGAGTCAGAAATCAAATAATACTCAGGAGTCAAGACAGAGGAATCCATCCCAGTCTCCCAGACATCAAGGCACTAACAGAAGGATATTTTTTGTTAATACAAATCGTTGGAGCAGAAAGAGAAAGAAAAACAATTCCATAATTTGAATATATCATTCAAGTAATGTCTTGTTTGGCATAATCCTATGCTGTTACAAAGGACTGTGGATTGCATATACTGGATACAATTAGCAAAATCACGAGTACTTGTAGCATAGAATGCGTTTTTCATGAATTACAAGATACAGATCACAGGACAATCATAGCGAATGAGGCGGAAGAAGTGACAAATCACATAACCCACGGCAGCTATTGTAATATTTAACACAAATCTGGGGAGGACTGAAGGAATATTTTAGTCAGGCAATTCAGGAGAAAGTAATGGGTTAAAAAAGGTGAAGATTGTAACGGGAGGGTTAATCATTTTAATGCCATAGTAAGCTAAGGAAGCACAAGCTGAAAGTTAAAGGAAGCACTGAAATCACAAATGCATCGGCTTCTTTCTTATTGGAGAGTAAATAAATCTATATCAAAGTCACTAGCATATGGCCTTAAATAAGACTACACCTCCTTTTGTAAAGGTTCAGCAAGCAATGATAGCCCTCAATTTACCTTGTTTACAGGACCAATGCAAATGTAACGAGTGTTCTCATCCTCATAGTGAACATGCTGCATGACTGTTTCCAGAGCTTTCTCCCTCAATTTGCTGCCAGGCCAATGCATCATAACTGGTTCAACGAATTTATGGAGAGTGGCCCATAACACATCTTGAACGAATGGGTGTGGGTAGTACAGATCTTCCTGCAGCACAAATGTATCAAAACTACTTCAGACAGAATAATCAGGATCCAAAATGGACTCCTCAAAGGCGAAGAAAGATAAAAATTAAAGTTCCTTTAAGTTTTCAGAACTAAGCATCTTTTCAAATAGCATCACTTGACAGTTAATGACTGTTAAGGGACTTTGAGACACATTATGTGAAAGATGGATCCCATACTTACTAAAGAAGTACAGATCCAGATCAATTGGGCCCATCATGGTAGTAACTGGTAAGTTACATGTTTTTTCTCGAACAAAATAAAAGAAAGAAGAGAGTTTCTAAGTATAAGCAATTAAGCATACATGTAAAGAAATTTCTTTAAGCTTCTTGACAGTTTATATATTTTAAGTAGAGTTACGACAAGGTTGTGCCAGTAACTAAGCATGCTCTTTTGGCAGTGGTATTTCTGAACAAGGACTAAGGACAGCCTTGGCCAAAAACAAGATCAACTTGGAGACTAATACATAACTTTGTGGAACCTCATGCAATGAAGTTGTGCACAATTTGGCCCATACGTATGAATGTATCAATGCCCATAAAAAACGTTACACAAAAAAGTTAACAAACCTTAGCACATAGATTGCGGGCCTTGTCCCAATCAATCTTGTTGTAAGGGTCTTTGAAAAGTTCCTTCCTTAATTCCAACAGAAGTGGTGTGATTCGGCCAACAAACCTCTTCCCATAAATGTAGCACATTGGCAAATACACCATTCGACAATGACACCACATCCTCCCTGCAAGACATTGTAATAAACCACAAAAGCGTATCATATGAGGAAAAGGAACAGCATAGCAACCAAGAGAACACTACTGAAAGACTACGGACCTATGGTAATGCAAAGTAGATTGATTGTTGGCCGATTGGCACATTAAAAATGAAAAAAGGAATGATATATAAATGACAATTTTATGATACACTAATATCATTGGTGATTGCAACATTCAGTTAGGGCTGAATATCTATTGTTTAATCTTCAACGCGTACTATATACAACCTTTAGAACCAACTTAGCAATCTTTACCACTGAGTGATAGAATGTATATATATACACCTATAAATACTAGATTTATGTACATAGAGGAAAAGAAAGCAGAACCTGGGTGAAATGGGAGGAGATATGGCAGTAGCCATACTTCTGGTGGCACCGGGTTGTTACCAGACCATTCAAATACACCCAGTACCTTTAATAAGCCAGGTAATTAGAAAGGATTAAAGCAGATCCAAGAAAATGGAAGCAGCTAATAATCAAACAAATAAGAGTCAATTCCCTACCGAGAGCCAAAACTTCCCCCATGATGTTATATATGTTGCTCCACCATGGTCTAAGATCCAGTTTCGACCTTTCTCCATGGCTCCATCTCCACTATCTGGTCCCTCTCCAAGCAATCTCAAAATAACATAGGTCAGTGCTGAGCCAAACATGGTGCTTGGACCCTCAATGTGCAAGCCCCAGCCGCCATCTTCATTCTACAGTTGCAGTGACAAAATTAGATCACCTTTAGCCATTGTAGGGTTGACAAATTAGAACTGAATCCTTGCCTGGTGATTATAAAGATACCGGCAGATCTCCTTCTGGTGTTCTGCTGACAAGACAGTGTTTAGTGCTCCAGTCACATACAATGTTATGATCTGGATAAAGAATAATATACAATTAGTGTCAGTTTTGTAAACCTGGAAACATGAAACATAAGTTTCCCATATAATCTAAAAATGAGATGCCTGCCACAATTTGCTAGTCCCTATTTTAGGAGGAATCCAAATTGGTACTCGCACTGAATCCAAGAAAAAATATATTGTGCTCACATACAACATGAGGCACAAGAAATGAGAAAAGCAAGACAGCACAATTTCATCTTAAACTTATCATAAGATTACACACAGAGCACAGATTTAGTCGTAGGAATGCACACCCAAGTGATGAAGTGAAGTAAAAGTAAGCAAGTTGAACATATCACTGTAGAGTTGAAGGAGGTACCAAGCCTGGCATAAGGAACATAGGACCACCATAATCCCCAGGCCAGTGTCCATCGTGTGCTTGGAGAGTAGAGAAACGGCTGATTGCCCTTTTCAATGTAGTCGACACGGCTTCCTCGGTAACATCTTCATGCTCACCGAGCTTGATCCCTGGAAGGTCAAGCTCAAGAGGATTTTCTTTGGCGAACTGCAGTGTGTAAAAGGGAGCAGATGTTTCAAATTCACAGGGAAGCAGAACACCGAAACAGAGACTGCACAAGAAAGGAATACTGAGCGCAAGACTGGACTACATTAATTCCCAAAAACGGTGTCCATTTTCAACCAGTTCGCGTGGTACTAATATTTCAACGGATAGTGAAATGTTTTCTTTTTTGGAAAAAAGTGACAGTGAAAGGGTTAATGTGGTCAAGAGATCACACAGATTTTTTTTAAAGTGACAGTGAAAGGGTTACTGTGGTGAAGAGACCTCACAGAGTTGACACTGTATTATCTCCCACAGGAACCATGTGCTCAACCATGTGCTGTGTCATGTTTACATACGGCTGCAACTAGAAATTGCAAACTGAACCACGGCAGACAGCACCACATTTAAAAGGTGCCGAAAGTAAAGTACGGTATGTATGGGGAAAAACGGAGGAAGTCTGAAATCGTGACAAGAGGAAGGATGATCCTCCCTGCAACCTGCGAGAGCCAGAGCATACCGCGCATACCGGTATGTGAGCCCATCCCGGCTCGCATACCGCGTATTAAAATTGTACGAGAGTCCGACGCGCGACGGCAGCCCGGCCACAGAACACGCCATCCGTCAGCGGCGGACCGACCGAGACGGCGACATGCACGCGGGCGGGCGGGCGGGCGAGGGCAACGGCAGCCGCGTGGGCGCATCAGTGGGGAACCGGAGCCGGAAAGGAAGGGGGGCAGGCAGGCATTACGAGCGGGTAGAGATCGGCAGGAGTGCAGGAAGGCAGGCACCCACCTGGATGCGCATGAGGAGGTCGGCGCTGTGCTTGAGTTGGCGCCTGGTGTCGACGAAGGCCCGGCGCGCGGCGTCGACGACGGGGTCGGGGTCGGCGGCGGCGTCGAACTCCCAGACCTGGCGGCCGACGTGGGCGTTCTTCGTGCGGAGCCAGGGGTCCCCGCCCCCCTCCGCGATCCGCAGGCGCCACATCGCCCCGCGTCGTCCCTCTCCTCAAATGCGGCGGGTGCCGGCGGGCGGCGGGCGAGGGAGATCCCGATCCGCGGCGGACGGACGGCAACGGCACTCCCCTCCTCGTGCGTGCGTGGCGTGGCTCCCGGGAGGCCGCCGGGATCCCCTCTCTTCCTCTGCCTGGTGCCTGCGCCTCGTGATGGATGGCTCCACAGACGTCCAGGACAGGCTGGGCGGCTGGCTGGAGTTGCAGAGAGCCTGCAGGAGTGCAGGGGGAGGTGGGGGTTCGATTTGATTTGGGATTTGGGTGGGGTTATCGTTTATCAGCCGGCTTAGTATTTTTTCTCGTAATAAAACGGTATCAGCCGGCTTCAATACCGGCCGATCAGGCCTCCTTCCAACCGCTGGGTGGCTCGTGCCGTCCTCGTGCGTGTGCGTCGTGGCGGAAGCGGATCGTGGTGGGGCCCGCGTGGCACGAGTCCGTTCCAGGCGCAGGGGTGGGGCCCGCGTCGCCGTGCAGGATGTCGCATGCCGCGCATCTTGCGATCCACGGGAAATGTCCCTCTGTGCCTCCTGCCCGTGTGGCGGTGTGGCAGTTGTCCACTGTGCACAGTGCACTGTACCAGCCAGGCCAGCACGGGAGGAGGTGGTTGCTTGGTCGCTGCTAATGCAGTTTTAGATTTGGAGTAAATTATTTTTTTTATAAGTTTAATCAAGTTCATACATAGCAAAAACAACATTTGTATCTACAATTAAAATTACTATAAAAATATAATTTATTCAGTATTATAAATGTTAATAACTTTTTAAGAAATAGTTAAATTTTAAAATAGTTTAACTTCTCGTGAAATAAGATTTACATTTTTTGGAATATTTTCATAATAAATCGTGACATCATGCCACCGCGACCTGGCTTACCACTTCTCATACCCAAACCTAGACTTGCCCCTTCATTTATCTTTTTTTTAGCAAATAACCCCTTTCATTTTATCGAATACGTAGATCACAATGGGAAATTGGAGCATCACGATAAATAAAGTTTGGCGAAACATGCCCACAAATTTAAAAGGGCCAAACTAATTTGATTTGTTTTTGTCTAGAGCTATGGGTAGGACGGGGAAGATTTTTTTTGTTTGGTGGTTATACCTCTCATTCAGCATCTATTTTCATTTTTTTTCTAGTTCCTACTCCTACTAATTTAATCTATGATGATGCTAGCGACAGACAATGCCATTAGTTCATTATGGATTGCCACTAGTAGAATCAATCGATGATAGTAATTATACCTGAAGCATCGTTTGATGGTATCCCCGTTTTAAAACATGTCTGAGGCCGGCTTAGGATAAACTATAAATTAGTTAGCCGGCTTGTTCTAGACATCATTTGTTTCAAAAAGAATGGGGTATAGTATAGGATATCACGCCGTGCCTAAGAAGTGCTTTGTTTGTAGCATTTTGCAAATGCTGTAAAATCTAGAAATTCCTTTGGCATGTGGTACGCAAAAGAGCATCTAGAGTTTCTGCATAAAAATGTGATCGAGAGGATTGGAGTGAATACAACAAATTATGCAGAGTCCCTTAGATCCTTCTATCCTACACAACAAATTCTACAAAAGTCATAGAACATAGAACATGGGGTTTATTAAACAAGAAGGGCAACTTGCAACGGAGCAATTGTTGCGCGCCACATCAATGGACTGTAGCCTCAAAATGATGAGGTGGCATCAATGCCCTCCATCCTATGCATATTATATTCGAGAACTATATATATATATATATAAAGTAATAATATTTATGACATCGAGTGAGATTAATCGTACAATATAGTTTTATAGTAAACATGTTTGAACGTATAAATGTTGAGGCTATTTTCTTGTAAATCTAGTTAGATTTAAAATTGATTGACTCTTTGAGAAGTGTTGAGACGGAGGGAGCTACAATACATCATCGCTAGCTACAATACATCATCGCTAGCGGTGGCAAACTTACCAAGCCATTTCACACCAAATGAGGACATGGGAGCGTAGTAAGAGTCAGGTGCCGATTTTAGATGTCATCTCATCACGTATTCTGCATCGTAAGATGTTCTTTATTTATATATATTATCTTTCTTATTATTATTAAGAGAGAGATAGGGAAGTTACGTCTCTCATGCATTTAGACGCAAGCTCTTCTCTTCCTGCTATTTCAAAAAAGGCCTTCAAAAGAAATTAGCCTCCCCTGAGGGGGAGAATCGAGGAGTCTAGAAGGTAGGAGATGAAGTGTGAATACTCTTTCTTATTCTTCTCTTTGTTTCATATGTATCAACTTTCTACATCTGAGTTAGGGATGGGTTGGGATTTGGAGCATCCAAACCAGCTATACTCTGAGACAAAAGCATGTGAATCTTTCACATTGCATATGCACAGGGGGCACTTGCCACTTGTGAGTTGTGATCAAACAATAGTAGTAGTATAATGCTCAGGATATTCAAGTACAGATGTATGATGGATCAAATGAAAAACGGCTCTGCACTGCACAAAGTGTTGCCACTGCCGGTAATAGAAAGGTATGGGCATATTATTCTTTGCAGATTTATGTATAGTACAGTACAGTACATTATACTGCTGTACCAAGTACAAGAGAGAAGGCATGGATGACAGGGCTGAGGACACTACTGAACTTCTTTTTTCCACAGAAACGTCTACGTCATGAAAGACTAGCTGAAAGCTCCTGGCAAGACACGCGATTCAGGTGCTGATGCAGCAATCAACTTGCGGTTATTACTATAGGGTCTGTTCGCTTTCCATTTTTTTTTAAGATTTTTCTCCCACACCAAACCAACAAAGTTTTTTTAATCTTACGATAAAACCAAAGACCAGGTCGATCCAAACCAGGTCCGCAAACCAACCAAATTATTACTATAATATTATATTCTTTGACGACAGTGTATGGTATGGCGACCTTTCAACACAAAAGGCCTCACGTCATCCAATCCAAGAGATGCGCGAAAAATATATTTTGTCTCTTCTGGAGATTTTTTCAGGTGTTTTGGTGCCACCTATATCCTCAAGGTCTGATTTTCAAATTTCAACAATACCAAACATTTTACATCCTCTCTCTGTTCCCATAGGCCATATCAATTGCTGCTATCAGCTACTCCTACACCCTCCTATATGCTATTTGCCATATTATAGTATTATATATACTGGTACATTAGAGCAGTCCTTCCTTCTCATAAGTTGGCCGGTTGCACTTTGGGCCGGCTGCCTAAACTTGCATCATTCACAATGGACGGCTGATCAATAAATGGAGGACTGGTTCTACCAGCTGACCAACTCAGGTACTAAAAGGGCACACACACTGGTAATTCTAACCCTTTGGTGTATTTGGAAGCAGAGAAATGCCATGGTTTTCAGAGAAGCGAGGAGATCCGTGGAGAGTCCTCACAGAGATCAAGGATACCTGCTCCTGGATTTCGGTAGGGGAAAAGTTCTAGCCCTGCCTGGTAGCTCAATAAGTAGTGAGTAGTCAGCTTTGCTCTTTCGCCTATGCAGTGCCACTGCATTAGGCTGCGCCTTCGCGCATGTAATTGTTGTTGTTACCGCTTCTTCCTTCTTATTAATATAATTTAAAGCCGGGTGATCAGATCTTTCAAAAAAAAACGTCCTTTTTTAACATACTTGGATTCAAATCAGATTCGCATGGAGTCGAATCCAAAGCACTATTTACTATATTTTGATTTGAATTCAAACTCGAATACGGATACAAATATTATTGAATGCAAATACAAAATGGGTAGTTCAAATTCAAATTTAGATATCTACTTGCTTTTAAAAATGAAGAAAATTATAGACAAATATTTATCAATAAATAAATTGAATAATATATTTTGAAAATCACATTAATGTCAATCCGATCCTTGCAACAAGAAAATCACATCAAACCTCAGCTTCCTCTCACGACACTGCGGGTGATTGTGATATGGTACGACCATTGCATTCTTATATTTACTTTGCCATTGCTAATGCTAGTTAGTACATATCCCAGCTAATTTATTTAGGAATTTTAATGTGGTATCCGCTTCGTACTAAAACGATAGTTTGTGACAACAAGGGTATGTTCGCTGGTTGGTGCTGGTGCTGGTTTGAGCTGGCTGGTGTTGGTTTTTTTGAGAGGAAAACACTGTTGGCTGGCTGGTTTGGGTTGGCTGAAACCAACAAACGAACAGGCTGAAGGAATTAGAATGATGATACTAGGATCCTAGTTGATGTAGATTATTCTCTACTTTTGCAGCATAGCAGTTTTAGTTTCGTTGTCGTAATTAGGTTAACAATAATGCTAGAAAACGGACGTCCGTCTGTCCGTATGGACCGCTCTGTGCGTCCGAACGGACTGCTCAGGCTACACAGGTTGTTCAGTGGGATCAGTTATATTTTAATCCATGAACGCAACGTAAGACAAATATATGCATATACACGTATGTACGGAGGCCTCATCAGAAGTTTAGAACGTGGATACATGACATGCATGTATACCAGAAGAGGATTAATTGACATGCATGGAGAGTTGTGCTGAACGACCAGCTAAAGCAACGTATGGCCACCGTCCATACTTGCATGTATGTGCACAAAAATACCTTTGGTCTAAAAATAATTATAGACCACAAATATACGTGAGCCTGATTATATTACGAGTCAACTTATCATGGTCAACATAAATAGCAACTATTTTCGTATGGGCCCTCATATGTTAGAGCAACATATAGGGCATGTTTGGTTCGCCCAGTAGCTACTAAATTTAGTAGCTTTTAGTCACTTTAGTAACTTTTTAATCAAACACTATGACTAAAAGCTATTAAAAGGGCTTTAGTCCTATCTAACAAAAATGACTAACCCGTTTAGTAGCTACTAAAGTTTAGTAGCTCGAACCAAACACGCCCATAAAATATTTGTATGGCCGACTTAATAATTTATTTTGCCTGATTAATCATAGTCAACATTGCGCCAAAATTTCATTAGCCATTGTCTTTAATGGTGTTTGGATCCAATGACTAAAGTTTAGTGTAGCACCACATTGTCAAATTATGGACTAATTAGGTTTAAAATTTTTATCTTGCAAAACAGTCTTAATCTGTGCATTTAGTTTCGTAATTAGTCTATATTTAATACTCCATGTATGTGTCAAATATTTATTGGGACAACGACTATAGTTGGAGTTGAATCAGCTAACTGTCCGGGAAGGCTTTGCATTGCAGACAAGTTTTTTTTTTCTTTTATTCGAGATTTGGAGCCAGCTATCTGTCATTTCCTGAGGATTATTGACACTTGGCACTTTGGCAGTTGGCATTCAAGATCAAACAATATTTTACTACTACTAGTACAGTGCAAGTCTAGAGTACAGTAGAGTAGACACGTACGTATACGGAGTACTCTTCCTTGCAAGTTGCAGCAAGGACGGACGCTGGTGCTGTGGTGCATGCAATGCAGGGCAAGGCACTGATCGATGAACTGAACTGATGGAACTCAACCTCCTTTCACTGTGTCACATAAGGATCCACGCCACCAATTAACGCCTTGAGATAATTGTGATCCATTCTTTCCGTTCATGCGGATATCACTAATAATATTCAACTTGTTTTCATATTTTGTCTCTCTCTTCGATTATATATATATATGGATATTATCATACCATATATACGGATAGGATACGATTGGATATCGATATCATAAATAATATGATTTGATTATTCGGATACGGATCTCGGCATCGGATGTTGAATATCCGGACTGGATATTCTACATGATTTGAACTCCTATATATATATATATTATATATCTCGAATACAATCGAAAAATATCCGTACTCGTTTTCCACTCACCACATCGCAGATATCAATGCAGGGCAGGCAGCACTGATCGATGAACTGAACTGATGGAACTCAACCTCCTTTCACTGTGTCACGCCATAAGGATCCACGCCACCAATTAACGCCTTGAGATAATTGTGATCCATTCTTTCCGTTCATGCATGTTTCTGTCACAGCATGGGTTGAATATTCAACTTGCACTAACGACGACTTTATTCTAGGAAGGGGACTGATAGCTACCACAATGTATATACGATTTGATCTCTCTCTCTCTTATATTTTGGTATATATATATATATATATATATATATAATTGCACAGATATTCGACCTACACCTAGCTACCTGTCACATTTCCTGGGAATTATTGACAGTTGGTAGTTGGCACTCAAGTCAGTCAAACAGTTATACGTCACCAGTTAAAGCCTCGATCGAGATAGTTTTGATTATTAAATTTCCAATTTTCCATCCATGTTTAATTTCTGTCACACCATAGTTTATGACATTTTCAATTTGTAACTTCCGACTTTATTCTAGAAGGGCATTTAGCTACGACAATATATTATATATAAGTGAGTAATGTGACACATGAATATGCATAATCCTGCCTCCAAAAGCTGGCCAGGCAGCGTGCCACGTCGCCTGCTTTTTCCGGCCGTTCGATCGGGCGCGCGGACGGTCCAGTCGAGCGGTCACCTCGAACTTTAGTCAAATCAACCCTCAGTCCAGGCCTCCTCTCAAAAAAGCCCTCGAACTTTACCAAAATTTGGCCTCTCACCTCCAAATGTGGCGGCGGGTGCGCCCACGCTCCCGCGCCGCAGCAGCCCGTCTTCCGCCGCCGCCCAATATCGTCCTCGCAGCCGCTAAACCTGCCGTCCCTGCTCCGCGCCGTCGACAGCGACACCGCCACGGTCAAAGTGCGTCCAATAAGTCATTATAGATGTACCTATGCTACTGCTGACCTCACAGGAGAAGCAGGCAGATGTAGCCCACTGGTGTATCCTCCTCCACTCGATCTCCGGTTCCTCCGATTCCGTTGCCGTTGTGCCCACCGGAGCTATATATATATATATATATATATATATATATATATATATATATATATATATATATATATATATATATATATATATATATATATGTGTATATTTGTGAATAGACACATTATTGATATATCATATATGCCATAAAAATTGAAAGCAGCAGAGCTCGTTTTGCTGACCACTTGGAGACTCATCACCGCATCGTCCTTTCAGATTTTTTCATCGCTGATACATGCTCCACAAGAAACTTAATCACCACCGGGCAGGCAGGCAGCAGCCTTACCGCCGGCTGCGTACGTGAAGGCAGCAAGGGTGCAAATTATTGACAAGTCAAAGCTAAGCCACCAGCTGCTGCAGCCGGCAGGACAGGACGCCATTGAAGCTGAACCTTGAGGTGTTTTTTTTTTTGGAGCTAACTGTCCCGAAAGGCTTTTTAAGGCCCGGTTTAGATGAAAATTTTTTGGCTTTTGGCTAATGTAGCATTTTTGTTTGTATTTGGTAAAAATTGTCTAATTATGCACTATTTAGACTTAAAAAATTCGTCTCGCCAATTACGGGCAAATTGTGCAATTAGTTATTCTTTTTACCTACATTTAATTGCATGGTTGCAATGCAGCCACTCTGCTGTGCCCATCCTCCCCGAAATTTGATTTGAAACCCTAGGTGGGAAAATCTTGAAAATTTTTGGATTTTGGGTGGGATCTAAAACAGGGCCTTAATTGCAGAGAAACTTCTGATTCGACGACTTTTAATTGCACAGAAACTTCTGATTCGACCTACACCTAGCTACCTGTCACATTTCCTGGGAGTTATTGACAGTTGGCAGTTGGCACTCAAGTCAGTCAAACAGTTATACGTCACCAGTTAAAGCCTCGATCGAGATAGTTTTGATTATTATAATTTCCAATTTTCCATCCATGTTTAATTTCTGTCACACCATAGTTTATGACAGTATATATTCAACTTGTACACTTCCGACTTTATTCTAGAAGGGCATTGATAGCTACGACAATATGTATCACAGTATATAAGTGAGTAATGTGACACATTAATATAATACTGTACAATATAAAATTGAAAGCAGATCTCGTTTAGCAAATCACTTGGAGACTGATGACTCGTCCCTTGCTGCCTTACGTGAGTTATGCTGTTAATCACTTGGAGACTTATGACTCATCCCTTGCTAATCACTTCGAGACTCATGACTCATCCCTAAGCAACATCCACTTTCTTAGTACCATTTTCAACAGGACTATGATCTAAACGACAAGTGTCCTTGTTATTTATCACCAGACAGGCAAATATAAATGGAATGCCATAGAGCATAATCTGATTACGTGAGTTATACTGTGTTTAGAGAGGTGGCTTTCTCCCCATCCAAGTACTGAGCTGATTTGCTGGCAAATAGGAAGCAGCACGCACCACGAGGAGCTCAGTGAATGCCGTTTCTTCCTCTCAGTGCTCTTCTGATCAAGTTAAATTTAGGTAAATTCTTTTATGTGCATATTAATTTCTCTAGTCCATGTAGGATTTGGAGTTTGCAAAATAAAATAAGGTGGCTTAAACATAAGCATTTAATCAAATATCTGCAGATTTGAAGCGCCACTGTAGAAAGGCACCACAACATTCAGAGCAGTGCAGATACATGAAAACTCTGAGCTGAGATTGAGATGATGCAGCTGAGGGCGACACCACATCATCGCTGAAAGCATCTGACAAGGATATGCTATTTGATTCCTTTGGTCCACTTAATTTTTGTCACAACATTTTTTCACGTGATCCGATTCTACATGCACCTGCGTGTTCTAGGAGGTAGGTAGGTTCAGAGCAACATCCAACATCAAGCTATAACTTTACAGTCTCAAATTATTACAAGTATTTGTGATATACTGATACATGAAAGCAAATATCATTTTACCTGTCTCTGGAGATACAGCTGTGTGGATTTGTTTAGGGCAATGTTTGCAGCATGGTTCTGAGCATATATGTCAAAGTTCATAGCCATGCACCTGTTTGTCACCATGTTATGCTCACATGAACCCATTTCTCTTCGTTGCATGAAGATGCTGGCTGTATACTCCAAGAGCCCAAATGGGGAATATGCTGCGGTAGTTAGGGTAATTGAAGATAACAGCGCAGTTGACAGTTGTAGCTTCCAACGTGTTCCTGTATCATAAAAAATGTAAGCATAGTCAGAAAACCAGATGGACCCCAAGTATATAGCACTGGAGGTTGCTGATTCCAAACCCCTAGAATGTCTTTGCAGTGACTAATAAGCTTACTTAAAGAAGTTTCCAGCATGACAAATAAAAAAAATCTACACAAAAGCAAAAAAGTTAGGAAGGCCCAACTATTGAAGTTGGGCCCAAAGAAGAGGCCCAAAGTTCGGATGGGCCCAATGGAATCATAGATATCGAGTTGTTTTTTATGGTGCGTCCCCTTGATTGTCAAGCCCATGCGTGTTGCCGTTTCTTTATCTCCCCCCCAATCGTGGTTATTTATATCCGATCAACAAGCATGATTCATTGTCTTAATACTGTTGTTTCAAAAGATTTAATGATTCTTTTTTTCCTTGTTGTTACTCTTTTGAAAAGATGTGTTTGAAAAAACATGGGTGTGGGACAGGCTGCTGCCATTGAAGAGTTCTGTTGAGTGGTCTGACTTACCTTCGGCAGTATTCCAAGCGCAATGCCAGTGAAGTTGCTGAAGTTACTGGCAGCTTGGTTGCTTCGGCCGAAGTTGTAAGTATACAACTGCCCTTTCTAAACCATCAGTCAAAACCTCCTAATTTTTTTCTTTGCTTGTCTTCTTGCTTTGTTGAATAAACTGGTTGTCAAATAGTGTCTCAAGAGGGAGGAGGAACTTGTGTCTTTGTGGAACACTCGGGTGCTGCGTTCCCCGATTGTGATCTTGCCTGTCAACACTATCGTTCAGAGTAACCTGATCCAGAAGCATGCACATTCAATCATATTTGCTGAAGAGGGCGGACTTCCTGTTGCTTTTGCGGTATGTGCCTCAAACGGGGCGTAAACAAAGCAAAAATTTGCGTCGTATTCACCGCAGAAGTACTACTACTCTCTAGTCCTACTGACCAAACGTGTTTTGCTGTTGACAATTAGCTACTGACCAGATCAGAAAGGAAAAAAAAGCATGACTTTTTTTTTTGGGTGTGTGTGTGTGTGGGGGGCGTGGAGGAGGGTTTCTAGTCCTGTCTTCACAGTTCAAAATTGGCAAGCAATGTACTGTCATCTAATGTTTGTGATCTGCTTCTTGCTGCAAAACGGTGCTCGATCTAAGCTTTTAACTTTTTATTGTTGCAGACTTTATATCTATTTGTTGTGGTGCCATTTTAATTGTGCCAACTTGGCCCTGAGCCCTACATGCTCACTGTTTCACTACTCCTTTTTATCCAACTCAGCACATGCACTTTCAGTAATGTAGTACTTCTTTTATGGCTTTTGACTAATGCAAAACTTTGGTTTCAAGTGTATTAGCAAGGAGGCTGACCTGATATGTGAGCTTCTAAAGCATCGTGCTGAGCCTACTGATGGCATCATCCAGCAGAGCAGCATGATCCGCATGTGCGCCTTGAGCCTTATGCACCTACAAGGATCCCGTGCCATTGATGCCGCCGCCGCCATGGTGGTAAGTGCCTGCCCGCATCACGCCACCTCTGCCAAAACACTCTTAGGTTTAACTAGCATCCTCCATCTCTTCTATGTTTAATACTTACCGGCACTTACTGCACCAATGGCTTCAATTAAAGGGCATCACAAAAGAGTGCAAATTGATGTGTGATTGGATAAAAAGAGGACAAGCTTATCACCTTCAGCTTTTTCACACGGCACGAGCCTGAGGAATGCCGCTTGATTCGCGCCAGAACCTTGGACGTTATGCTCAGCATACTGAAAGAGTCTTCCTTTCCTTCTTCCAAGGTTAGTGGAATGGGTGATCAGAATGGTGCTGCTGTTGGATTTCTTTTGGCTGCTCCATGTTTTGGTGGGGCAGTCCAGTTATTAAATGTTGTTGTGCCCTTCTGTTTGTAACATAGGATTCATTCATTTAGTTCTAATTGTCTTCATATGATCATACAAAATGTTGAGCAGGTTAGCTCGACATGGGATGAGCCGATGGGTTGGCCATTTTGCAAGGATAGCATAGATTCATTTTTTTTTCACTTAGTATTTATAATGCCGCTTGTGTCCTTCTGTTAATCAAATTCGACTTTATTCATATCATTTAATGGTAAGCCTTGTGCCAGTGTTAAAAATTTTAGACTCATTGGTGGTAAACATGCCAATCACTCAGGAATAAATTGTACATGTTAATCTTAGGTTATCATGATGGTTCTGGCACCTATTTTGTTTTCATGTGTAGTACTTGATTAACTGATTCATGATATTTCTTTTCTACTGCAGATGTGGCTTGATCTAGTGGCTTGGTTTTTAGAAATAGGAAATTTGATCGGCTTAACTGGTGGGCCGCTCCATGGATGAAGTTTCTTTTGGCTGGAACACTTTGCTCACTAATATGGGCGTCTAGGTTAAGCACAGTACTCGTTTCGGAGTACATGCCTACTGCTGTTGGGCATGGTTGTCAAATCAAACTGTAACAACTACTAGAATGCACTGTGCTATTTAAATTTGTTGCTCCAATGACATATCTTTGGATTTAACTGCACCGTTAAGTTTTGTAGTCCAAACCTCATTTTTCACTTTGGCAGCCGCGGGACGTTCACCCGCTGCCGCATCCGAACTTAACTTATATCCTGCACGGAGGAGTGACTTAACAGCAAAGTCACAGATTATATGGATTGGGACAGTCAGTGTGGCTGATTAGCTGTTGTTGGCTTGTTGCCCGGGTCCTTCCGTGGTTTGTGGCTCAAAAAACCATCTGCCGCGTCAGGCAGCGGAATGTTGCTCGTGCGGATGGCATCAAAGGGCTTAAACTTTTGCGGATAATATAGCACAAGGTTAATGCACGTCTTATTTGTCAGGTTACCAGTGGCTATATCGGTTTCCAATGATGCCGATAGGTAAATCGGTAGTTAGCTCGTGGTGTTGGATCCCTCTCTATGTGGTATATCGGTGGTGAGTAGTAGGCATATGCCGGTTCTCTTCCTTCCTGATCCCCTTCCATCCCCAATCCGCTTCCCTCACACTGCTCATCCGCTAATCTGCAAGATTAAATCGTACATCGACTGCTGCTCCGCTAATTTGTAGATCCATCTGATTGCCTCTGCCTGAGATCGACCTCTGCCCAAATCTCAGGCTTCTCAAGCGGCGTCTCCTGCCCGGTAATCCATCTCCCTCTTTCCTCGCGCGCTCCCTCCGTGCCTATTCGCATAATCCACCGCCTGCAGCCGATTCACCGCTCTGTCTTTCCCAACATGCTTTATCTGGTTGATGAATCCCCAAGAACCTCTATTCTTGCCTCTTTCGCTCATTTCCTATTTCCTCTCATCGACATGGAAAACGTCAGATCGACCCGCCACCCATTGTTCCCAAGCCACCAGATCCTCCAATCATACCCTCACCTCCTGATCCACCTCCACCACTCCAGATAAACACATCGAACAACACTCTGATTCTCTCTGATGCGGACCTTCCGAGGTCTCTGCAAGCTTTGCAGCTCTCATCATGTGCTGCCAAAAGCTTTCATCGCCAACAACAAGATGCAGTGGACACGTGCCACAATTTGCTCACGAAAGTTGCGGATCCCCAGGGGACTGCAGCAGAGATCAAGCTACAGCCTGTCAGAATCGAACTTCGGAACGCATGGAAGCAGAGCTATGAAGCCATCAATGAGCTGCGGAGGCGCGAGCAGAGGATGCTGTTGCGGGTGCCTTCGGCAGTGCGAGCAGCATGTGGAGGTGCCGATCCCGTCGCTGAAGATAGGCCAGGTGCTCATCACGATGGGGGCCACCAGAGTCAACGTTGTCGACTGGAAGTCTCACAACGGCATCTCGCGGCCCTTCATGCCCAGGATGTTCCTGTTCATCTCTGGTTCCGATCTAGCAGGAGAAGTCGTGGCGTTGAAGGTGGCTTTGGCGGCACGGCGAGGCAGGTGCGACTGCGACACTAGTGACGACCGGCGGGTGTGGCGGCCCTGCGGGTGAGATGGCTAACGGGTGCTGCGGCCCTGCGGGACTGCTGGTGCGATGGCTGACGGGTGCTGCAGGTGCGGCCGCAGGTGCTGCGCGGCCTCTGCTCTAGCGGTCCAGTAGTACAGGGCTCCAAGCCTCCAACTCCACAGTCTACAATCTGTTCGTTTGACTGTGGTTTGTCGTAAACGATCGTAAATTTTTAGTCAGAATAACATTTTTCTCTCACACAAACCAGCCAGCTGTACTTCTTCACTAACCAACAACGAAACGAACGCCCAACTCCAAACCTGCTGCTCTGCTCCAAGGATCCAATCTCGACCACATGGATAATGCACAAACTCATCGATTTGCAGCAGCAACACCAGACCAATGCAGCTAAGGAAGGTAGTGCAGGCGTGCAGCACAATACCAGGTTGAGGACAGTCAAGGCCAAAGCAAAGTTCCCCAAAAGCCACAGAGTACACAAGAGGCAACCACTACTCTACAGGACCACCACGACGCTACTACTCAGGCTCCGGCGCCAGCCTTCAAGGCGCCACGGGGGCCATGAGTCTACTGGCCTGGAACTACTTAGGCTTGGGCGGGAGCCTTCGTAGTTCGAAAATGACACATCTCGCCCGGCTACTAACTTCAACCAATGCGCAGGTATGTTTCATCTCCGAAACCAGAAACTCCACCATTAAACGAACTGCTCGTGTCAATCGTTTTAACTACTTTGATGTGTTTGTAGTTCCAGCCCAAGGCCAGTCCGGTGTGTAACAGAACCGCCCAATTTATACAAGATCAAGTACGGTTGTCCGCGCTAACACGTTGACACACACATACTTTCACTTATATAAACCCGGTAGTCCGCCGAGTGTCCCAAAAGACCTCGGTAAATCAACATCACAACCAAGATCGCGTGATTAAGCAAATACACATCACATACACAGGGTTGCAGCGGAAATAATATTACATAAGGTTTCACAAATAAAAGTACAAGTTTGGGTTTCAAAACCGCTTAGTGAAAACAACATAGCTTTCAAATGATTACATTAATATAAGGTCCAAATATATTGCTAGCATAAGTGACATCATCCGACAAAAGCATATAGATGAGAAGTAACTATAGAATCACCGAGCCCACCAGACGGTTAGCCACCATCTTCAACAGTAGAGAACTCCACCGCAACATGGTGGGATAAACCCCGAGTACTCGAATGTACTCAAATGACTTACCCGTCGAAAACCAAAACAAATGACACCAAGGATCATGCATAGCTTAATTTAGTGGATCTGGTTGGACAACCTTTTTTGCATAAAAGCTTGAGTAACCAATAGCATTATTCACCGCACTAGCGGTGACTTTTAGCCATTACCTACCATCTATATTAGCACTGTACTAATCAATCACTTGATTAAGTTGCAAACAATAATAACCATATCGTATTTCATGGCTCATTGTCATTATCATCATCATCATCATCATCATCATTTAACCATATCTTTAAATTTAGTGAATCTACGTTGTCACCGCTCGGTCAAGTTCTCACTATCCGGAGAGACGGCGATTCAATCGATTCCTATCCAAATTGGAGGGGTATTCCTAAACACAAACCCCGCTTCCCCGTCGTGGTCGCAAACGAGTCACCTTTGGTACGATTCAGAGTCACGAGTCCGAACAGATCGACATTCTCGGAGAACCACTCGCCAAGGTTGTTCGGGACTCTAACCCGCCTTGGACTTATGCCAATGGCTCTCCGCACATCCTTACTACCTCCGAATGCCGCCATCGCTCGCGTCCCCCTACTTTGAGTCGAGCTACTAGGCTTCGCGGTCGAACGACTTATCCGGCCAGCTAAGTGTTAGGGCTCATGTTCAACATGACATGAGGACATACAACAGTATCGGTCCTTAAACGACCTGAGACGGGGATAGATTCACACCCAAGACCTCCATGCCTTGTTGCTGCACTACCATCATCCCGTCCGGTCTCCTTTCATTATTAACACATGGTTCTTTTTCATGATAGCAAATATAGCCAACCGTGACCGAGCTCATCCTACATCTCGCGGTGTGACAAAATCACCCGACTTCTACCGGTCTATGCATAGCTAAGCATCATTCGATCCTACACTTAATTAGGATTCACGAGATTTTATCTGGACAAGGTAGGGATATAATGCAACAATTGGTTCCAACCAATTCCTATACTTAATGCATCATCAACAATAAGAGATACTCAATATATTTGTAAAAACATGGGAGACTTAGAATGCTCCGGGCTTGCACTGGATCCGACACAAAGTCGATTCGGTTAGCTTGCACCGTCTTGGTGACATCTCGGGTCCTAGCACTTGTCCGATCCTTCCACCTTCGGGATAGGTCCATCAAACGCCGTCTCCAGGTTTGGCTCCAACATCTCATCCTTCACGTGGTGCATCTAGCGCACCTAAATGAGATGCAAGATGCATGTGTATGAATGTGATGAATGGTAACACAAGATGCATCACACATAAGCATTTAAGGCAAACACAAGATTATGCAAGACATAGACACCAATAGCTATTTAACTAACATCACACAACCTATCATGCTAAGATGGCAAAGAAGACGACAACACCAAGCATGACACAAGTTTTCCAAGATCTCAGGTGCTCTAACTCAATCATCATTCAAGGCATAAGTCACACTTAACAATATACAAGCAAACACTATAATTGGAATCTGCCAATTTCTGGACATGCAAACAGCAGCTACAAGATTTAGCTATAACTGGAGTTACACAAATCCAAATGACTTGCAAGAAGACATTTTAGAAAGCTTATGAAATTATCTACATTTCATATATAACCATCACAGCATGATTCCCATGTTAAGCAGGTCGAAATTATACCTTTACAGAAACTGGTTCATACAAAACAGAGAGCAGCCATTTCTGGAACCCAACTTTAAACTGGCATAACTCACAAACCACAAGGCCAAATGCCACCAAATTTTAACAGCAGCTAGATACATGAATTATATACAACTTTTGTATAAACAAGTTTCACAACAAAGCACATTAGCATGAAGAACTTTGCTAGGTTCCCAGATCTGTCCATAAACCACATTTGCAAGAAAATAAATATTAACTTATGTTGCAAACACATAATTAGGCAAAACCAACTTTACCAACATGTCACACATGACTAAACAACACCAGAAAACCTAGTGTCCATGGCCAAATAAATTCTTTTAATGCATTTCTTAATTTATTTTAGATCACAAGGTGACTTAATGAACATATACCAAAAGTATACAATGAATTCTACAAAATTACAGTGGCTCACATATCCTCTCATTAGTCTACTTTACAAATTTCACTCCATTTGAATATGTATAGCAACCTCTATGGAAAATACAAAATGCTAAAGCAAGAAATCATGTGAGAGCAAGATAAACTAATAACTCACTCATACAGCAACCAATGACCATGAAAATTTTACCACACATCAAACATCACATGAGTAGCATGCCACAAAATTTCACTTCATTTGGAGCCCTAGATCTTTAGTTATGAAAAGACAAATACAACTAGAATTAAAAACCTAGAGGCATAAATCTATTTTTACAGCTAAAACTTTAAACTAAAACATGAAATATTATAGATCTACTACATAGATAATTTCACAAGGATTCCAAAAAGTCCTCATTTGCTATTTTACGAATTTCCTATGATTTATTATGATTTTCCAAACTTTCAGCCGATTTAAAACAAATAGGTCCCTTGGAGCACTATTCATATGAGTCTATAACATTGCGAGATAGGACCCTCCTTTCTCCTAATTGTTGCATGAAGTCCCTGGTCGGAATTAAAAGCGGAGGAGGCCTTGGACTTCACCGAATCCGGCGGAGAGGCGGCAATCGATGGCGACAGTGGCGGAGAGCAAGTATGGTCCCGTGCGCACTGATGGTGCCCTCGGCTCGGCCCGGAGGAGTGTGGAGGTTGGCCACGTGTGCATGCGGCTCGGCTGCGCAGAGACTAACGGCGGCGCGACGTGGTATGACGGCGGCGAAGGGACGAGCAGCTGCGAAACCGGGTAGCCACAGTACGCCATGGTGGGGGCTCGCTTCGCGCCATGGTAGGGCGCAATGCAGCAGCCACGTGCTTTCGTCGGGCGACGGCCCGAAGCTTTGGCTTGGCGGCGTCCATGGCTGCCCGCGGCATCAATTGGTCCCCGCAACGCTGGACCGAACGAACACGCAGCGTCTTGGCAGCAAAGGAGCCGACGGTTGGCGGGCGAGGAGGACGCAGCAAGAAGCGAGAGCGGGCGGCGTGGAAGCTCCGCTCGGCCGGCAAAGGTGGGCATGGCGACCGCACTGCACTCTCTGGTGCTTTAGCGAGAGGCAAGGGCGAGCGAGAGCGACCGAGAGAGAAACGGAGAGAAAGCGAATGGAGAGGACGAGGGAGCAAGCTCGGGCTCGGCCGCTAAAACGACGAGCAAGGGCGAGGTGGCGGTCATGCGAACCAGGGACGAGGCCACGCGCAATGGCGTCCTGCGCTTCGGTCGGTGATCTTTCAGTTTGAAATCGGTGAGAGCTAAAAATACCACCTCAAACGTATAACCTGAAACTCCATTTTTCCCAACCTCTATCTCCCGATCAAATGGTCCCGGGATCACGGCGCAAGAGGCAAAGTTGTATATCTTTGTGAGGTGAACAACATTGGTTTAAGGATCAAGAACTAGTTCGGCCTATATTTGTAGATATGGATCTTCAAAGTAGGGTACCTCAAAACCAAATTCTGCAGTTCAAGAACCGATCGATCGAAAGTGCATTCTTCGCCCCTTCTACGCACTAATCCAAATGGTTTGAGCAAAACCTCTCGATAATACAAGTTGTATATCTAAGGAGTACTACAACTTATATTAAAGGTCAATGAACTGGTTCGTCCTGGTTTGGGATGTACAGAGCTCCAAATAAGCTAACCTGAAACTGAAATTTCAGTTCCCAGACTTAGAAAAATTTCAAGTGCTGAAAACATCTGCTGATTCAAAGTTTGAGCCTCGGTTTGACTTATTTCCATGCTTATCTGGCTCTTGGTCCAAAAACAAAGTTTGTTCTACACATCATGAACTACAACTTTTATTTAGGGCTCCATACCAAAACTGGTATAGAACCTATAGTTCTACTTTGACCAATGTAGTATCCCGATAAATCTTAAATTATCCTTTTTGATCCATTGGAGCATTTTCTTGGCCTTTGCCCAACACGAACCTTTCATGACTTTTGTTGTAGAGTTCATCTAGAGTCATTTTGGCAAGGTTTCAAGGTTTGGGTTGACATCTCATGTTCTCATTCACTTAATAGTGCAATTCAAGCACTTAGTAAAATCATTCCAACAAGGATATAACTTATCATTTCATGTGAATTTTTGATTCCAAACTCCACGAAACTTTTCCATGGATCAATATAGATGGATATTGATGCGAGACACATGAAACAAGTACATCTAGCATTACTCAAGCATACTTTTTGAAAAGGGAAGCACGTAAGCAATGGTGCATGGTCCAAGTTTAAGTGGTGGCTCCTTTTCATATGTTTGACCTAACATCTCCATCACCACTTAACATTCCATGGTTGAGTTTAAACCCATTGCTTAACTGGTGACAAACACTGGGTGTTACACCCTCCCCTTAAAGGAATCGCGTCCCCGAGATTCGGTCAAGAAAAAGACTTTTAGGGAAGAGAAACTTGTCATCCAGTTTCCAACATCAGTGATGGCATTAGGCCACTTAACTTTGAAGTATCATAGAGGATAATTTGGTCACGACACTTTCTGATACTTGCTCTTCGTCGTAAGTTGTTGTTTGAAGAATTTCATTCATTGACTTCCATAAAGCATTGTTACATTGGAAGGAATCCAAGATAGCACTGTCCTGCGTACTTCATCCTTGATGTACGAAGAGTGATACAAGCATAAACTAAATACTTGTAACATCTACTTTCCTAGTGAATATAGCACAGACCATATGGACTTTGCACTAGACCGCAGTCTGTTGATGGATATTCCTTGCAACAGTGCTATATTTGTTCACAAGGTTTGAAAAGCAGTTCTCTACTAAAGTGGCTTGAGCACAACTTTCCGTAAAGGATTTGATCATAGACGGGGTAAACATCCTTTGAGGGTATGAGAATCTTGGCTAACCAATATCAAGCCGGCTATAGCGGTGCAATCACTCAGATGTCAACTGATCGAAAGCTACATAATGTTCCATGTGTGCAGTGCTCTTTCTCTGATAACAACACTGTATTATCTGAGTCTGTTGAGTGAAGATGAATGTGATAGCTGACTTTGTCTACCCAGCAATTTCGATGCTCATTAGCTAAGGGAACCTTAGAATTGAAGTGGCCATAGGAATCTGGGTTAAATTTGATGCAACCTCTTGGGTAAAAACACATCGAAGGTGCCAAATGACAAGGTAGCATGGGAAAACATTGCTAAGGACGATGGATAGAGAGGCCTAGAGTAAAATAAAAGTTGCAAGTATTTCTTCAAACTAGGGAAATAGTTCACGACCATGCATTATGAGTATGATCCTCCTTCATGGTGCATTTGCTCAGTACGTTGAGTTGACTTGCACTATATCAAAACTATCTTTGTTGAACTACTATTGACATTGGAGCTTCATTTCTAATGTCAGTCAATATCTCCAATCACAACTTGAAATTTTTTTGTTTGACACCTTTCAAATTGCTCCCGATTTGCAAGGGTACAAATTGACTCATAGAACACCTCGATTGCTCGAACATTGTTGATAGAAGAGGCCAAGAACAAGGTACAAAGGGGTCCAAGGAGTCTTCTTTAGGGCATCTAAAAGATTATCTAGCAATAATTATTGACCACGTTACATACCTCGGCATCAATTGCAAACACAACTTTCAAATGCGAAGGATGATCGTAGTCACAAAGAAATTACAGATTCTGTACTCTTTGGTTTTCTGTTCATATTTCACAAACTAGTACTCCATTGTGGATGAATTTTGGTAGAAACATAGATCCATGAGTCCCCTAACTGCTCACCAAAATTCAGCTCAAACGGACCTGGTTTGACTATCCAAACAACGCGGCTACCGAAACTGCGCTGTTCTGAAATGGCAGCAAACCGAGCCGACAAGATATCTCTTAAATCCGATATTTTACTCAACAAATACTCAAACCAACTTAAGACATTGAAGGGTCCTAAGCAAGGAATGAGATCACCAAGTTTGGGGTCAATCCAACCTCGTTTGAGTCACTAATCGTTGGCTTGAAGATGTTCGGTTATTTACCTTAAAATCTAGACAGATTTCTCGTTCCTCTCTTTCTTTGCTTCATACGTTGTGGTGTGTGTTCTATACTCTCGATCTCTTTGTATAGCAGCAGCAGCTCTTTTCTCTGAGGATGTAGACTAAGGTTTTCCATATGTGGTTCTTAGGAAACAACTTAAGTCGTTTGAGTTAGACACCAACTTGACGATGCACAAGCATTGGACTTGTGGCTATGTTTTCGGAACACAAAGCATACTCTACATGGAGGGCATCCCTATATAGATAAGGAACCATTTCTGAATATTCTCTGGCACTTCATCCAATAGAGCCTTGAACAAATATGTTTGTGGTACCTAGGGCACAATGATGCTGATCGAAACTAGGGATGTGTTTTTGCTAACTCCTACATAGCCGATACAACGTCTTGTACTATCTGTGTGATTGTCCAAGATGGAATTGACTTGATAGCACAGGTTTTGGAAAACAAAGCAGTAGCTGCATTGCTAAACGGCTTGCTATTACATTGCTTATCATTGCTCTGCGAGACATAACCTTCATAATTAGCAAAAAGTTGTCACCTTGCTGGAGGTTAAGCTTCCGACTAGTCACTAATCAGTTGTCTCTCAACCCTAAAAGTTCTAAATCTGCACTCTTGCCAATAAGAATTGTGGTCGAAGCATAAACCGATGGTCGCCATTGAAGTCAACAGAAAAGGGGTCACACTAGAAATGGTTGATCTTGACTGTGCGATCCACATGCACATAATGATCAAGACTTGGATAGCCAGGTCATAATCATAATGTGACGTTCGATTCTTATTTAACTAACAACTTATCCAACATTAAGTGTTGTGTGCCTTTCTGATCCAACAATGATGACATAAGTTGTTCACTAGGTGACGGACGTCAATACTGGGACAACCAAGTGGAGTCACTTGTCTACCACCTCTTGTAGTCGATTAATGTTTATGTCGGTGACCAGTTCTTCAAAGGTTATCCTTTTTGTGACTTCAACAGGAAGCTCTACTACTTTCGGTCTGATATAGGGATCTTCGATAAGATATGGAGAGATAACCAAGGAAGAGCTCACTTGAAAATAACACATCGGTGCAGTTCTATAATGGATCATGACTAGAAACCCCGATACCAGTGTGTGCCGAGCAGCACAGCCTTGTGTGTGCACCCACAGGAGGCTCTCGGTTTCGTCACGGCACCGTAGATCGCTAATCATGGCACCATTACTGAACATACAACCCAAAAGAATTTTCACGTGGCAAAATTTTGGTTGCACAGGAGCAA